>CM050333.1:4937500-5675000 GCA_027405865.1 Salix purpurea | reverse complement strand
TACTATCATGATTATTGCATAAATAATCAAATCATAAAAATCACCCAATCCAAAGAAAAAAAAAAAGAGAAGCAAAAAACAAAATAAATGAACAAAGAGAAAAAATGAGCAATATTAATAAAAAAGGAATTCAAATAATTAAATTGCCCAGGGAAATTATTACAAAAAAGCAAAATATTTGTATAAAAAACAATAAAAAAATCAATCAATTAAAAATACAAAAAAAACAAAAAAAAACAATGAATTAATAACAAATAAAAAATTAAAAGAATAAGGACCGAAATGAAAAATAACATATATTAAATTAATTCCAATTAAAGGATAAAATTAAAGAAAAACAAATTCAGAGGACCAAAAATAAATATTGAAAACTGCTGCCATTTTAAAAAAAAAAATAGAAGAAGAGGGACTGAAATCAAACTTTGTATATATTACCAATTTCAATTGGAGGACCAAATCAAAGAAATCAAAACATCTGTACCGGAATAATTGACTGAATAAAAAATAAATACAAAATCAAAAGTATAAGGACTGAAATAAAACGTTCTTATATAATCAGTTTTAATTGGAGGGCACAATTGAAAACAATAAAACTTTAATTTGAATAAATCAGTAATAAAAACGAAATAAAAACCTTAGGGACCAAATGGAACTTCAGACAAACATCAGGGACCTTATCTGCATTTGGGGGCGGGAGGAGAGAGAAAAGGGACGTCGGAGCGAAACCCGTCCGCCGCGGCTTAACCGGTCATCGGTTGATGGAACGCGCCGCGACGGAGGATAGAGGACCTCCCAGCACATCGTCTGGAGAGGCGGAAGTCAATTTTTGAAGGAGGGAAGAAGTCGCACGCGCCGCCAAAGAGGCGCGTAAGCGCGGAACCTCGCTGGCGCGGGACGGACACGCGCCAGTCGCCCGCGGGAAAAAAATAATAAAATAATGGGTGAATTACCGGATCGCCCCTGACCCCACCCGTAATTACAAAAAAACCGGAAGGGAAAGGACGGCGCTGCCCCCATCTCTTGTTAGCTAATTTGTCGTTTTCTGGGCCCTTTTTCGGCAGTGCACTGTTCTGAGAAAGTGAGAAAACCCGAGAGAGCCCCTGCAACTGTACACTATTTTGTCTTTTTCGGGGGCTTTAATCGGTAATGCACTGTTCACAGGCGGAAAAAACAAAAAAAAATAGGGTGGACGAACTCGCGCGACACACGGATGAAAAAGCTCGCGTCCACAGTGTTTTCAGAGATAATGAACAGTAATGAATAGTATTTTTCGTATTCTTTTAGTTATTTGTTAATATTGGTATCTAATCAATTAAATAAATAAATTTTATTTAAATTCTATTAGAAAAAGAATTAATAATAGCAAAACAGAAAAACATAGATATTAAAAAAAAACAATCAATGAAGATTAAAAAAATAATGCATTATGCATTATCAACATGGATTGAGGAGGAAAAAAATTAAAAAATCTTATAAGAATATAAGAAAAACTTTAAAAAATTAAAATATGAATGGCTTGATCAAGGAAAGTTTACACGGGCCAAATTTTTAATTATTTAAGAGAGTGAATGACGCGTCGTCCGCTCTAGTTTCTTTAAAAACAATTGACGTATCGTTTGAAAATCTCATAAAATTTAAAAGTAGAATTAAACTTAAAACTAGAAATCTTCTCAAGTTTAGATCTATTTTTTCAGGTGTTTTCAAGGTAAAATAAAACATTTAGTAGTAAATCCTCTCATCATATGAAACTATTTGACATAAAATTGATCATTTTGGAAGCCTAAATCTTTCCTAACCAACTTTCTCTCTTTTACTTAGAATCTAGTAAGTCCTTTTCTTTTCTTCATAAAAAAAGACTCCAAAGTTTGGTGCCAAAATATTTTTTTTAATTATAAGGACCAATTAACTAATATCTTAAAAATATAGGGGTGTAAATAAACTTTTTTAATCGATTACAAACTTGCTATTTATTTAACCTAATGTTTTTCACTTTAGTTCTTTCTCTTTCAATTCAATTCTCGCCAAAAAAAAAAAAGCATGTAGTTAGGCTCAAAAGGGATCAATTATCCAAAAGAAAAATTTGAGGATCAAAATTAAAAAATTAAAAAATTGTTGTAATCCATTTTAATATATGAGATAGTGAATAGTATATGGTAAACAATGATAAGGCCACACATTTTAGCTTTTAGTATAATATATATATATATATATATATATATATATATATATATATATATATATATATATATATATATATATATATATATACCAATTGTATAAATTAAACTATCAATTATCATAATAATAATTAAAAAAAACTAAAATGAATAATAATTCGTTAGATTTGTAGGTTGTGTTCTGCTAGCTTGTTGGGGGGAAATCTTTCAATACAAAAAAATGCTATGGACAAACATTATGATTCAAGTCACTAATTTAATTGCTAATTTAAATATAATGATTAAAAAATACAACAATAAATAAACATACCAAAAAATAACAAAAAAAAGCTAAAAGAACATGATATGAGTTAACCATGATTATAAAACAACTCAATGATGAAAGGGAATATAGAAAGAAAAAAAAGACAACTCGTATTATGGAGAACATGATATGAGTTTGAATACCATTTTCTAATAAAATCAAATGAGAATATGATAACTCAATAATAAAAGAAAAATAAAAGAATGAAGCTCAATCTATAGCAAATAAAATGTTGAAGGATTTCAATTAAGTAAAAATATAATTTAAATAAGTTTTTTTTAAAATAAAACCTTGATTCAAGCCCACATTGGTCAAGATGCAAAATCTTTTATTCAGACAATATATCAAGGTGAACATTTTTTAAAAAAAAACCCAAATGAATAACATCATGATGTTTAATCATTGAACAACTTAATGTTGAAGGGAAGAAAAAAAATTGATTTAAAAAGAAACGGAAAAAAAAGGTCAACTCAGATTCACCTACAAACCACGTGACCATGAAAATTATAAAATCTTTTAACCAAGTTCAATCAATAAGCTTAATTATCAACCAAATTAATTTTGAATGATGTAATCATGAAGAAAAAAAACAATTTGGAAAACTTGCCAAAGAAAAAAAGATAGTGATAAAAAATAGATATTAAATTTGATAGGGAAAAAAAACCCATGTAAGATAACATTATAAAAAAAAAATTGATTAGGATGATGCAATAGAAAGGAGATGAAAAGAAAAGAAAAAACATGTGAAGACCAATTTCCAATAAATCAAATTATAATGGCTGAAATTGAAATAGTTGAATTTAAAAGGTCCTAAAAAAATCAATCTTCATTAACCTTTAAACCAATTATTTTGGGCCTAAACCCAAATTAACCTCATATCAATGAAATAAACCTTAGTTAACTCGAGTTTATCCTCAAACCTCATGGTCATAGGCGTAAGATCACAATAACTCAATAGGAAAATAAAATAGGAAATAAATTTTAATTAAATTAAAAATTAAAGGATGAAATTAAAATAAATCAATTTAAAAAAAGACTTAAAACAAATGTTAATTCATCTTAATATTCAAAATCAGAAACTCTAGTTATGAACTGAGACTAATCTCATAGAAGAAAAACTATAAAAATGAAAATCTCTTTAAAAGGTAAGAAAAACATTATCTTTTAAAAAGAGGAAATAACAAGCAAACTCGGGTAGACCTTCTAAACTCAGTTTGATCCCTAAAACTTACAAGTCATGAAATCTTTGAATCGAGATCAATGAAGAAATTTAATTTCCAACCAATTTAGTTCTCAAGGATAAAATCATCAAAAACAATCAATTTAAAAATCTTTCTAAGGAAATAAAGATACCAATAAAAAACAATAATGATCAAATTTGAAAAGGAGAAAAAAACATGGAGGATGAAATTGTAAGAAGAAAAAACCTAAATAACAATCCCAGAAAAAATAAAAAACAAACAAAAGAATAGGAATCGAATTTAAGAGATAAAAAAATAAAAGGTGGTGAAATTAAAAAAAAAAACAATTATAATTTTATAGCTTATTAAAAAAATAGTAATAAAAAAAATAAGAACCAAGTCTAAAAGATTAAATTTTAGAAAACAAGGAATGATTTTTTTTATATATATAATTTCATGCCTTATTCAATATATATATATATATATATATATATATATATATATATATATATATATATATATATATATATATATATATATATATTGCAACCTTAAACAAGCATAAGTTATACAATAAAAGTGATTACATCTCTGATATCAAAGCTTTTTGGTATCTAGGTAAGAATAGTTATACAAATAACAAAAACCTTAGTGAAAAGAGAGAACATTATAATATATATGAATGCTACTCAATGGTGTGAGTCTTGCTTTAGTGATGATAGGGCAATAAACTCATATAACTTGCAACTTATTTCTGACTTGGCTTTCAAGTTATGGATTCTGGTTTATATAGAACTAATTTTATTTCAGCTTCTTTTACCTCTAAATCTTTTAAAAGCAAAAGAATTGTACATAGCAGAGAAATTACAATGGAATATTTTACAAAGAATATTGATGATTGGAAGATTTCAAAAGTACAAAAAAATCAAATTTATCAAAACTCTTCCTTTAATATTTTCAAAATAGATTTTACGATTAAATATAAGAAAAAAATTATTCAGTTTACAAAGGCTTTTGAAACCATCCAACTTCTTTCCAAAAAAATCCCTACAAAACCACCAAGAACAAAACTATATATATATATATATATATATATATATATATATATATATATATATATATATATATATATTGGTCTCATCCAAGTTGGAATCAAGCCTCTTACCAAAAAACAACTAAACATTTTCATCCCAATTGTTCTTAGTGATGCTATATTTCAAATTTTCCAAGACTCTTTGTTGAGCTCCATTGAATCCAGTTTGTGAAATGGTCTTGCTTCCTTTTATTGTTATCCAAACCTAACTATATCTCTTAATGAAAAAATATCCTACAAAGTATGATCTTATAAGTAAAAACTCATGATTACAAAATGATTGAAAGATCAATTCTAATAGCCTTAATTTATAAGATCCATTACAAATTCATGTTTTATGCCTTTGCCAACAAACAACATGTTGTTTTTTCTTCTAAAAAACATTTGGTAAATGAGAACTTATATGTTTTTCAATTTTAGTTTGGAAATATGAAATTTTATTTTGTAAAATAGAATCTTGTAATTGTTGTTTAATTATTTGTAAAGAAACATCTTATATAAGATATATGAGATGAGTATATTTTCCTTGAATTAATTCATGGGTTTGATTAGTTTGTATAGAACAAGCTTTAATCGTGTTTAAATTTCTAATTTTAGTTTTTTTCTAAGAAAGGAAAAACCTATATATATATATATATATATATATATATATATATATATATATATATATATATATATAAGTAATCAAAAGCACAATAATCAAAGCTGAAGGAAAAATCAATTGTACAAGCCGATATAACTTTTTTAAATGATTGGAATGAATTTAAGGGTAGATAGAGAATAAAATGATCGCCAATGTTAAACTCAATATGCATTATGTGCACACGCTACCTTTATTGCCTCAGAAACTGTCAAGACCATTTAAATATTGTTTTATAAGGCCGTGTTTAGTGGCTAAACAACCCCTCATGCACTCCCTAAACAATATGAGAGTTGTTCATGAATTAACACATGCCCAACACACGCCAATAATGTTTTTTTTAATATTTGATAAATATAATTTACAACAATGCCCTTTAAGATTTTTAGAACTTACAATAAAAAAAAACCCATGTAAAATGACAAACAAGTTTTTGGGTGAGAGTCTTGTTGATTTTGTCTTTAAAAATATCAAATTCATTAGATTATAACCTAGATATTATCAATCAGGTCGACTATTTCAACTCAAGGCATGTCTTAATAGTTTTATTTGAAACATAAGTTATGTAAGTGATCGAGTTAGAAGATTTTAAAATTGACCCACTCACTATTAAAAAGTTTCATATAACCTAGATATTATTTTTTTCTATTAAAAATAATGGCATGGCTTGGGACATAACAACTTATATTGTATTGTATCTCCAAGGGGCGTGACGTGATGACATATGACTTGTGATATGCGCAGTAAGTCTCGAGTTCGATAAAATATTATTAAGATAAAATATGTAGACCATCAAATTTGAAAATTATGACTTTATAAAATTTAATTATTTTAATCAAGATCTAATTGAAACATAACTGGATCAAAATTTGATTAATTGATTTAGTTTTTTACTTGTAAAAAAACAAAAAAAAAAACTAGTATAATAGATGATTTACTTAAAATGAATGAAATAAAACAAAATCTGTCACAAAACCAAATGAGAACATGAAAATGAATAAATCAACTATAATAAGCATTAAAGTACTTATGAAAATGAATAAACCATAATAAAAAGAGTCATAAATGTAAAAAATGTAATATTTTACATTGTATTAGCTATTATTTTTTTAAAAGAAATATATTAAAATAATATATATATTTTAAAAAATATTTTTATATAAAAACATACTAATTCAAAAGGAAATTTAAAATATTAAAAAAAGGGGAATACAAAAACTATCATAAGGGCAAAACCAAAACCCTACTTGAACCCTTGGTCTTTCCTTCCCACTATACTCTCATTTCCAAAAGAAACAGAGGAAGCTGCAGCCTCAACAATGCAATTCCTCTTCCGCTCCCTTCCTAAACCTCTCCACCAAGGTCACCGCCGCGGCCTTGTCGACTTTCCGGCCATCAAGCACGTCAGAGACAGGGGCTTAGACCATGCAGTTGAGCGAGAAAAGCACTTAAAGCCAGTGCTTGCTGTCAAGAACTTAATAAAATCAGAGCCGTCAAAATCACTTCCTATCTCCATAATCACTCAACAAAAAGACTTCCTCAAAATACCAATACGGCCAATAGAGTTAATTAGAAGATACCCCTCAGTCTTTGAAGAATTTCTACCTGGTGGCATTGGAATCCATCCTCATGTCAAGTTAACACAACAGGTACTTGACCTTGATATTGAAGAACAGTTAGTTTATCAAAGTGAGAATTATAAGAATGATGTAGCCAATAGGCTTTTAAAGCTGTTAATGATTTCTAGAATTGATAAAATTCCATTAAAGCTTCTTGATTTATTATTATGGGATTTGGGTTTGCCTCAAGATTGTGTCAAGAGTTTGGTTCCTGAATTCCCTGATTATTTTAGAGTTCTCAGGGATAAGAATTTGTCGCCTGGTTCGGGCTCGGATTTGGGGTTGGAGTTGGTTTGCTGGAGTAATGAACTGGCTGTTTCAGTTATGGAAAAGAAGGTGAAAAGTAGAGAAACTAGTTATGTTAAAGGGATGCCTATTGAATTTCCGATGCAGTTTTCGACGGGTTTTGAAGTGGATAAGAGGTTGAAGCAGTGGATTAGTGATTGGCAAAAGTTGCCCTATGTTTCTCCCTATGAGAATGCTATACATCTTGGGCCTAATACTGATGAATCAGATCGGTGGGCGGTGGGTGTGTTGCATGAGGTACTTAATCTTTCTGTTTCAAAGAAAGTAGAGAAGGACACTTTGTTGTGTTTAGGAGAGTGGCTGGGGATCCGGTCAAGGTTTAAGAGAGCATTGCTACACCATCCAGGTATATTTTATTTGTCTAATAAGATAGGGACTTATACTGCTGTTTTGAAGGAGGGATATAAGAGGGGATTGTTAGTTGAGAAGAATCCAGTGGTGGACATTAGGAATCAGTATATTCATCTTATGCACACAGTTGTTGCAGAAAATAAATCAATTACTGTACATGGAGGAAGCCAGCAACAAGAAAAGAAGATTGATGGAAAATCTGAAGGACAAGGGGAAAAACAAGATGCTAAGGACTGCGTGGAAGTGACTGATGCGGGGTCTGATTTTGAGGGTGATAGCGAAGATGGTTACGAGTATGATGAGGAGGAGGATGAAGGTGAGAGTAGGAAAAATGCTAATAGAAATACCCCAATTAACAGGGGGAGAGCAGACAGGAATAAGAATTTGGATGTGAGGGGGAATTCAAGGCATGCTGGAAGAGAAAGGGGGGTTGAGAAATACCATGGTAGGACAAGGGATAAAGTTTTACCAAAAGATGACTATAAGTCCAATGATGATGAGGAGGAAGATGAAGGTGAGAGTAGGAAAAATGCTCATAGAAATACCCCAATTAACAAGGGGAGAGCAGACAGGAATAAGAATTTGGATGTTAGGGGGAATTCAAGGCATGCTAGAAGAGAAAGGGGGGTTGAGAAACACCATGGTAGGACAAGGGATAAAGTTTTACCAAAAGATGACTATAAGTCCAATGATGATGAGGAGGAAGGTGAGAGTAGGACACATGCTCGCACAAAAACCCCAAGGGGAAGAGTTGATGACAATAAGAGTTTCGATGGGAGGGGGCGTTCAAGAAATGTTAGAAGAGAAAGGGTGGTCGAGAGACATCACGGTAAGACAAGGGATAAAGCTGTATCAAAAGATGATTATATGTACAATGATGATGATGGGGAGGAAGGTAAGGGTAAGAGACGTGCTCATATACATTCTTCATGCAGCAGAGGAAGAGGAGATAAGAATAATAATTTAAATTCAAGGGGGCATGCAAGGATTGCTGGAAGAGATAGAGGAATTGAAAAGCGCCATTTCAAGACCAAGGATAAATTTCTACCGAAAAATTCTATCAGAAAAGAAATGAGTAGAGGGTACAATTTCAAAGAAAGCTCACAATAGTGATCAGCTTCACGTAAGAAAAAGAAGGATCATCGACAGCCAAGAGAACTGCTGCTTAAAAGATTTAATTATCTGTCTAAACTAACAATCTGCAGGTTAGCTTCTTGTTCTATTTCCCTCTCCTTTTTTGTGTTTTTATTTGGGCAAGAGAAAGCAAATTTACATGATTAGAATGTGCTCTTTAGTAACTTAGTTAACTCTCCATATTGTTGCCTAACAAAAGCGAAAGCAAACATGGGACCTGATTTTGCTCTCTAATTTTGTATTTTCTGATATAGGATTCTAATCCTACTGACTTTGTAACTACCATTATTACTGGAAAACTGTGGAATCCCGTGCCTCTAAGCTTGCAGTGCCAATATTTTCTTAGCACCTCCATGAAAGTTGATAAGATGAAGTCAAATAAGCATCATTACATCCAAACTGAAAGAACATGTTGAATTGTGCATGAGACGCTTAACTCTTAGATGGTCAAAAGAATTGCAGTAATGGGACCATTGAAGCATTGACTATCTTATGTTGTTTTGAAGTGGTCAATAGTACTTTCTTTTAGTTTAATTTCTATGGTGTTTATGATTTTATTTGTTTGTTTGAACCCAAGAATTTGGTAGTTTCTAAGATCCACGCTTCAAAGTCTTCGTAGACCCTCCATCGGCCTGGGCACAAGAGGGCCCATATCGTTTGCTCGCATGTTTAGCTCAACAGACTACTTCATGTTATTCTATATTTAGAATTTAGATGGAGAAAACAGAGCTGGTGAATGGGGAATCTTCGCTTACATATTCCATAAATCATTGTTGGAAACAAAATACTGTAAAGTTTAAAGGCAAGCTTGGAGTGATAAGGTCTTAAAAGGCTATTGAAAGAATTCCATAATATAAAATTAGCTGGTATGTGTTGAATTGCTTGAGTGTTCTTGATGAATGGTCAGCAACGCCACTGGTTTCCCACATGCACTCGCCCATTGCTGGTGCCTGCTCAAAGATAAGCATAACTTCTTGTGAATGGTGCAGCATGACTGTTTCATCAATTAGAGCAATACTGATACTTTTTTTTCTTGAATATTTATCCTTATGAAATTGTTCTCATGACTTTGACATTTCTTCGTGCCTGTTTGGCAGTGCATTTCAAAAACACTTTTGAAAAAAATAAAAATTTTATATATTTGTTTTTTACTCTAAATTTAGCTTCTTTTTTTTGTGTTTTTGGATTATTTTGATGTGCTGATGTAAAAAATATTTTTTTAAAAATAAAAAAAATATTATTTTGATACGTTTCTGAATAAAAAAAAACATTTTAAAAAATAATTTTAATCACAAATCCAGAAAGGTTGGTAGCCTAAAGTTAACAATCATGCCATACCTCTCCAAGATCTTGACTAGGACATGAACCAAATCCAGTTCCCCCAACTAAAATGACAAGTCAAACAGCAAAAAACTCACCTCAATGAGAGAGGAACGGATTCCAATCAATTTAACTGGTAAAAATCGAAGTGTAAATTGAAATAACCCTATTCCAATCAATTTAGCTATTGCCTTTATCTTAATCCATTTTTTCAACCAATTTTCATAAAAAGCCTATCTAAACCACATACTAACCGTAGAATACTCTGAAATACTTTAAAATCACCCAAAATAACTATAATCATCTGAGCCTTAAAAAAAAATAGATACTCGATCTCTTTTTCAAGCATTTTACAAGGAAAACCCACCACCATCTAACTCTTTTTGTCGAATGCATCTCCTTGACACCAACCTTGATTTTTTTTTTTGTTATTGAATTATAATAATCAACCATTTTCTTCCTTACACTTTTTTTTTCTTTTCCTCTCATTTCCTTAACAAGAGATTTAGGGTGAGCCATGTATTTTCTTCATGTTTTACATCTCAATCCTCTATCTCTTAACATTATATTTCTACTATAATTTAGGACCTAGTTTTATATAACTTTCATCGATTCAAAAATCAAAATGAAAGTCTTCATCATTTATAGAGTTACTAGCAAATTGCCCGCGCGTTGCCGCGGGTTTTTTTTTTGTATATAATTTACAATTTTGAGTTGAGTTTGTAACGTAAGCATAGATTACATCTTTTATAATATAGGTATTGCGTCATAAACGATCACAAAAGAGCGCACACTAACATTGGAAAAAAGAGCAAAATATTTGAATAAGAACAAAACAAACTTACTTAAATCATTATTGTGCAGATAATAAAAGTATAAAAATCAATTAATAGAAAGAGCAAAAAAGAGAAAACAAAAGGGAAAAGGAAGTAATATTAATTTAAAATATTATAACAATAGGAACATCGGAGTCTTAACATTTAAAATTATTATTGCCGCTAGAATAAAAACAACAAAAATTATTAAATTATACCGAGGGGAAAAAATAAAAAGCATGAAAAAAACAGCAAGCAAGAAAAACCAATTAAAAAATAATTATTATTATCATTATTATTATTATTATTATTATGAAAGAATAAATAATTACTATCATTATAATAATAGAATACATAATAACTATTATTATAATATTAATAATAATCACTATTATTATTATTATTATTATGTTAATAATGAAAGAAACAAAAATAAATGAAAGACTAAAAACATCCTATAAACTTTAACAAAAGATTTTAAAAAAAAATTATTGCTATTACTGTAAAAAAAAAAATATGAAATTATCCG
The DNA here is from genome assembly GCA_027405865.1 of Salix purpurea. Lineage (NCBI taxonomy): Eukaryota > Viridiplantae > Streptophyta > Magnoliopsida > Malpighiales > Salicaceae > Salix > Salix purpurea. The sequence continues at coordinate 5,663,531 of CM050333.1, read as the reverse complement.
GAGGGAAAAAGAACATTAAAGAAATAGCAAGCACGCAAAACAATTTTATTATTATTATTATTATTATTATTATTATTATTATTATTATTATTATTATTATTATTATTATTATTATTATTATTATTATTATTATTATTATTATGTTAATAATGAAAGGAAAAAAACAATGAAAGACTAAAAACATGCAAGAAATATTAACAAAAGAAAAAAAAAATTATTATTATTGCTATAACCGGAAAAAAAAACTTATTATCAAATTATCGGGAGAAAGGAAAAAAACAGAGAAGCGTAAGAACAAAAAATAATTAAGTCATTATTATTATTATTATTATTATTATTACTATTATTATTATTATTACCATTATTATTATTATTGTGTTAAATACATTTTTATATATACATGGACAAAAGTAGGAATTATTTTAGAAATATAAAAAAATTAAAGTATAAGGACTTAAATGAAAATCAAATATAATGGGCTGAAATTAAAAAATTAAAAGTCAAAGGGCTGAAATGCAAATTACATTTATTCTAAATTGAAATCAGAGGACAAAATTGAAACAATCGGAACTTTTGTACCGAATTGATTGAGTTATATACAGCCAACCCGAAAATTGAAAGTAGAAGGACCGAAGTGCAACTTTGCCATTCCGGAGAGAGAGAAACGTTGCCGGCGGCTTGAACCGGCCCCCGCCGCGTCGTCGGGCATGTGGTTGTGACACGCACCACTGCGGGAGGACGACCGGGAGGAGGCGCATCGTTCTGTCCGCCGGGATCCAATTTTCCGCCACCGGAGGAGGCCGCACGCGCCGCCTGAACAGGGCGTGAGATGGGAAACCGTCTGGCGCGTGCGCCTCACGCCCCCAGAAACGCCGATTAAATAATTTGAAAAATAGGGACAATTACCGTTCCACCCCTGCACCCAATTCATGGTTTTTGTCTTATTAGGGGCTAAAACCGTATTTAGCCATTTCCGAAAATAATAAAAAATTAGAAAGTTGCGGCGGACCGGACCGGACCGGGCCGGTCCGACCGCGTGCAATTACGCCGGTGCCCCTCACCCGGACGCCTGTTTTTGTCCTATTACCAGGGACGAAACCGTCAATACACTGTTCACAAATGAATATTTAAAAAAAAAAAAATTAAAAGGAAAAACCGATTTTATCCCCGCCTGCCAGCCCCTTCTCGCCGCGCGCCCGAGGGCCATTTTCGGGCGTGCACTGTTAAAAGAACAGTGAAATGTGAGTGTGTGCACAGTGCAACTTCCCACGGGTTTTATTTGTTTTGTAATCATTGTAAAACGTAAATAAACCTATCATTATAATCCTAAGTAATACTAAAAGGTGTGGAGAATCTATTGTAAAAAAATACATTATGGATCTCCTCACAAGATATTGTGCACAATGATATTTTATTTTTGATTTCGCCCTTATCGGGCCAAATTGTCTTGTTGTTGCCTTATCTAAGAGGCAACATGTTATTTTTTTTTAATTCTTGTCATTGACATTTTTTTATATTATTTGTTTTCAATTCATTCATTTAATCTATTTTTTAAAAGATTTCATCTCAATCATTTTCTTTTTCTTTATTTGATTTCTTACCTCTTATATAAAATTTCAATTGTTTTCAATTTCATCTTTTAATTACAAATTTTAATTTATATTTTTAAAAAAACTTGATTATCATTCTTTTGGTGGTTTCTTATTTGAATTATTTTGTGGAATTGGTTTTTCTTTAATCTAACCCTAACACAAGCTTACATTGAATTTTGTTTTTTAAATAAGATTCATAATTTTTTTTATAGGATTGCCTTCATCTCAAGACTTGATCCAATGTTTGACAAGTTAACTCGATTGAGCTCATGCATTTTTTTTTTCTTTTAATTACTATTTTTTTCTTTTAAATCATTTTATACAATTATTTTTTAATTTATCCTTTAATATTTAATTTTGAAATTGACTTTCATGGTTTCTTCGTATTTAGTATTTCTGATCAAATGGATTTGGACAAAGGTTGACATCAATTTATTTTTTAGGACTTATTTGTTTTTCCATCTCATGATTTGATATTTATTTTTAAGAAATTAGATGTCATGAATTTTTTTCATTTTTTTTTCGGGTAATATCAATCTCATAACCTGATCCAAGGATTTGACGAGTTGATCCGGGGAGTTCAGACCTGTTTCTAGTTTTTTTTTTTAATTTTTTTTTATTGTTTTATATGTTTGATTTTTTTAAAACAAACTTTTTATCTTTAATATTTGATCAATTAAAGATTAAAATTCAAGGTTTTACCAAATTTACAGTTTTAGTCAAAGAGTCACGGTCATAATGGGTAGATACAAGTTTACATAATTTGTTTTAGGTTATTTTTATTTGTTGTTTTTATAGTTCAACATTATTTTCTCTTATTCCATAATGGTTTTTTCCATTCTATAAAAATGCGATCATATCACTTAAACATTGTTTATTATGCTTAATTTTTTTTATATGACCCGTTGGGGGCATGAATCATATAGAAAATACTAAAACACATGGAAAAGCATTATGGTGTTTCATAGTGTTTTTACTATTTCACCCTTCCAAAAAAACTAAATATTGAGGGTATTTTAATATTTTCATAGGGTTTACTAGGGATTAGCACATTAATAGGTATGTTTTTTCTGCTTTTTTTTTTTTTTACATTTGTTATGAATAAATAAAAGATATATTATACTAATACTATCAAAGGCAAGAAATAAATAAAAACAAAAGTTGCCTTGAAGAACATGGCAGGGCAGAGAGGGACATCACATATTGATTTGTGCAAAGGAAATATGGTGTCAACGAGAAGACAGATTCGGGTTTATATTCGTACTTTTTTTTTAAGAAAAAATATTTTTTGAAGTTTTTTTTTGATAATTAATGTTAAAAATAAATTTTAAAAAATAATAAAAAAATTATTATTATAATATATTTTGAAATAAAAAATATTCTAAAAATAATCATTACAACAATACCAAATAAGTTGAAGTTTCTTAATCAAGTTAATGAGGTGATATATTTAGCTAAACTCTTATTGAAAATGAGATTAAGTAATGTCAATTCGAGTTTTCTTAAGCAAGATTCATAAAAATAATAATTAAAAAGTAAGTATTTGTTTGTAAATATGGTTAAGATTATTTTTAAAAGTGTTTTTTTATTTAGAAACGGATTAGAATGATATTTTTTATTTTTTAAAATTATTGTTGATATTTGTACATGAAAATGATTTAAAAATACCAAAAAAATATTATTTTAAATTAAAATTAAAAATATTTTTTTTTCAAAAACACTTTTGAAACGCAATGTCAAATATGACCTAAATATTTATAGCTTCAAGTAAAAAACATGAATTGTGTTTACCGATAGGTGTTTGACACTCCTTTTTAAAAAAATTCATAAAAAAAAATAATTTATAGCTTCTAGTAAGAGAGTGAATTGTGTTTAAATAAATTACGTAAAAAAAATTCTAAACTCACCTCATCAAATTTCACTTCCAAACAAACCTTTAAACGTGTGTTGAATATTCGGTCAAAACTCAAAAGTAAAGCAGAATATAACATAAAAAATCTATAAAAAAGATTTTTAATTGACACTTGGTGTAAAAAAACAAACAAAAAAAAAACCCATAAATGGCACGAATGTTAGCTGGTAAGTCAATTATTGTATGCAAGAAATGTGCATGCGATGAGGTGATTGCATCTTCCCTTATCAACAACACCCTTTTTGTGAGAGCATGATCACGCAGGCTCTAATAATTTGAGATTAAAAAAATTGTTTTTTTTTTATAGTTTTAGTTTTGAGTTTTGTTGCAGTTTATATGATTATTACTAGAAATTTATATGATTATTAATTTTAGGGTCTGTAAGATCAATTAAGATAAACGCAAGCTGATCCAAACACTATATGTCAGTAAAAAAAAATATCTAGACAAATTTATTCATAGTTTTTATTTTTATTTTCAATGTTCATGTTTCCAACTCAGAATTGTCAAGAAACCATTTTATCTAAAAACTTAATCTGTTAGGTAAAACCTCAGAATATGATTTATATTATTCTCCAACTCACACCTTCAAGTAAAAACTTTTTGGGCTTGAAACTTATACAGACCCATACTAACTTGTGCTTGATTTTTATCAAATATAATGAAAGCGATGAGATTCGAACTCGTGACCGTTAGGTCAATAAGACTCTGATATCAGGTCAAAGAATTATCTCATCTAAATACTTAAATTTTTAGGTGAGTTCTCAAAATATAATTTATATTATTCAATACAAAGAATATCCTCTCCTTCTAGGCTTATTTTCTTACCATTACTATATATATAAAAGGCGTGGGTGTTTCACTGTACACCCACGCACTGTGCACACAAACACAGTGCACTGTGGATTGCAACAGTTTTTTGTTTTTTTTGTTTTTTTGCTTTTTTTTTTTTTTGCTTTTTTTGCTTGCTTTTTTTTTTTTCTCTTTTTTTCTGCTTTGTTTTTTTCGGTTTTTATTTTATGATTAGCTCCTTTTTTTTTCGTTTGTTCATTTTTTTTTTGCTTTTATTTTCCTAATTATTCGTTTTCTTTTCCTCGGTTTTTTCCTTCTTCTTTTTTTGCCTTTTTTTTTGTATTTTTTCCTTATTATATTTTTTTTTTCATTTTTTTCGTATTATATATTTTTTTTCTTTTTCTACTTATATATTTTTTTTGTTTTTTAATAATCTGGGTGTCCGAGCTCGCTTAAATGCACCACGATTAATCTCCATATCCAATTTTTTTTGATAACCAGGGTGTCCAGGGCAACTTATGCATACCACGACAATCCCCGGACCCACATTTTTTTCTAAAATGCTTTCCTGCTGGTATATTTTTTTTCTTTTTTTATATTTTTTTTATTCACTTATACATTTTTTTTTATAACCGGGATCTCTGACCAGCTTAAGCACACCATGACTAATTCTTGGGCCGAATTTTTTAAAAAACAATATGGATTGCTACAGTGCTTTCACGCTTATACTTTTTTTTTGTTTTCTTTCGCTTATACATTTTTTGGTAACCATGGTCTCTCAGCCAGCTTAAGCTCTTTTTTTTCACTTATATATTTTTTTCACTTATATTTTTTTTTATAACCACGATCTCCGGGCCAGCTCAAGTGCACCACCACTACTCCTCGGACCAAATCTGTTTTTTGATAATCGGGTTGTCCAGGCCAGCGTGGACACACCATGACTAATCTCCGAACCAATTTATTATTATTTTTTATTTTTTTTCCTTATACGTTTTTTTGTTCACTTTTATTTTTATTTGTTCTTTGGATTAGATGATTTTTATAATTTTATTATTTGTGCAATAATAATGATAATTTTAGTGATTATTTTTTTATAAAAATCTTTTGATTTTTTTTAAAGATTTTCCTAAAATTTTAATTTATATCGGTGATCATTTTAAAAGTAATATTACTCTATTTTTCCCTTTATTCATTTTTTTTTTGTTTTCTGTTTCTTTATTTGTTCTTTAGATTATATGATTTTTATGATTTTATTATTTATGCAATAATAATGATAAATTTAGTTATTTTTTTTTTATAAAAATCTTTTGCTTTTTTTATTTTATTTTTCATGGCCATTTAATTATTTTAATTGTTTTGGTAGTAATGTTAGTAATAATTTTAGCTTTAATAACAATGATAATGGCAATAACGTCAGGATGAATTTTCAATCTATGTTTTTGTCTTTTTGTTGATAGAAAATTAACAACTTATTTTTTTATTTGATTATTGTAGGTATTTTCATAATTTATATTTTAGTTTTGTTTGATTTAAATTGAATTATAAAATGAACTAATCTTAATACAGTGAACTTAATAATTCAGATATCCGAGTTTTCTTACTTTTTTAATGATGATGATAAATTTATGCTGGTTATTTCGTTTGAAACTACTAAACAGACAAATTTATATCGATTTTAAATTCATATATTTTATAGAAAACTTGCACTTGACATGAATTCTGCACAGATTTATTATTTTAGCTAAATTTATATTATAATAAAAAAATACACACAATTAATATTTTTTACATTAAAAAAAATATTATGCCGCCCGCGGCGAAGCACGGGGGCATTGTCTAGTATTTGACTATAACTCGTCGAGTTACTCTAGCAACAAGTAGAAGATAACGTAAAAATGGAAAACCTAACTCCTTGGCATGGTAAGCAAGAAGATAAGCCGTGTGATGCTATCTTACTGAATGTATATATATATAGAAATTCTGCTTCCACTGAGGATATGTATGGCCAGGTCGATCGCATCCCGACAAGAACATGCATGAACAAGAGATAGTGAAGAATATAATCATTTTTCCATGGGAAAATGTGCTTTCAGATGGAAGGGCGTGCGAAGAACACAAATTGCTCGAAGTGTCAACATTTCAGGTTCCTGCAAAAAGATGAACTCAAACACGCACAGTGATCATCCCTATCCACTACTTTTGCCGCCGCTGGAGCCCCCCGCCGGACCCGCCACCGTATATCGACAAATTACGACCACCTGGATCTGTTTTGTTTGCTGCTCTGCCCTAATATTCTCTCGCCCATCTCTGCTTTCTTTCCCTTTTTTTAATCATTTTTATTTTTCTGTGAACATTGGATCTTGAGTTCTAGCCTCTTACCTGATGATGAATCATGCAGTTGTATCTGAACCAGGATCTTGAACATACATGATCGCCATCATACCTCCATGATTTTGTTTCCCGTAATGCTCTCTCCATTGATTTTCATATCTCCATGAATCTCACAACCAAAAAAATAGAAATAGAGACAAAAGCATATTCATCTAGCAAAATATATACTTGTTATATACATTGGTATATATCAAATTAATACTTGTAATATTCCCGGAGAAATAAATTTGTCGCTAATATATCTCGGTAAGTTTATCGGCAATATTTAAATTATGATCTGACGAGCATCCCCCTCCTATATTTTTTTTTTGTTTCTCTACAAATAATAGCAGAATCCTCTTATTTATCACAAAACAAATTGATATAACAAAAATCTAGCTACCCAAACATTTAGTCTATAAACATCCTTGTTCTAGATCATTTTTCTAGTAAAGGTGGTATTAAATGTCAATGTAAGAAGTGTAAAAGGTTTCAATTGTATATGAAGAACTAAATGCAAATACAACCAAGTTTTTTTATCTTTTAAAATACTTTGATAATCTATCATAGGAGGGATGCACAAATCATGATAAATTATTTGTTATCGCACAAGTGTTCACTATTAAGTTAGAGCATAGGTCGAGTGAGGCAAATGATGATAGAATTATTGAATAAACGAGAAACATTTTATCTGAAAGGAATATGCTGAAAAAGAACTTTTATGCTGATAAATCCATGATGAAATATCTTAGCCCATGATACAAAAAAAAAAAAAAATTGATATATTCTAAACTCTTACATGTTATACCATCTTGAAGATATAAATTTAACCGAGTGTAGAACCTGTGAGCATGCTCATTAATAACCTGGAATAATCAATAGGGAAAGGATTTTATCACGTACAAAAACTAGATACTTTTAAAATCCTCATTATAAACAACAAAAGGATTTTTCATCATCATAAATACTTATTTACCTAATTAATATATCAATTAAGTTAGCCTCCATAAATTATCTTTTATTGAAAACAAAGGTCATTCCATTTCTACATGGTGATGGATATGTAAAATTAAGTTCCATGTCCATCACCAACCATCATCGGTTAGGATGATATGTCACAAACCAACCCAGCAGAAGCTAACTGGCTGCACCCTGACCAACTAATTCTAGGATGGGTTAATAGATCTCAGTCCGGTGGTCTTATGCCCTGAGTTATTGAAGTTTTAACATCTAAAATTATCACTACTATTAATGCTAAAACAATAAAAATTATTAAATTATATTGAAAAAAAACTCAAAAACATTAACAAAAAAAGTAAGCAACAAAAAAAAAATTAATTTAAATTATTATTATTATTGTGTTAATAATGAAAAAAAAGAAAATTAAATCAAAGACTAAAAAAAACCTAAAAACTTTAAAAAAAGAGCAGATAAAAAAATAAAATAAATGATAAAACAAAAATAAAAATCATTACTTGAAAACAATTCATGTGACTTGAAAAAAAACTAATAAAAAAACTAAAAGAAAGAATAAATAGAAAAAAAACATCATAAATACAAACTAAAATTTAAGAACTAAATTTTTCAAAACAAAGACCACTTAAATAAATAAGAAAATAAGAAAAATTAAAAATCAAAGGTGAGAGCACATATATATAAACATGAACAAAAATAGGAACTATTTCATGAATATAAAAAAAAATTAAAAGTATAAGGGCCAAAATGAAAACCAAATATATTATCAATTTCAATCAAAGGACAAAATTTAAAAAAAAATCAAAACTTATGTATCCAAAATATAAAGGGATTTAAAACCAATCTGGAAATTAAAAGAATAAGGACTGAATTGAAACCTAAATATATAATCCATGCCAATCAAAGGACCTAATTGAAGTGAATTAAAACTTATATAACATAAATCAGAACCATACAAAACAATTAAAAGCTCAGGGACTTAACTGAAAACACCATAAACATAGAGGTATTCCTTGTAATTAGCATGTAGGAGAGAAAAAAGGGTCAAACAAAGTTCAACCGACCACTGTTACAAATTCAGCCACTGTGTGCCGCAACGTGCTACACCATGATGAAGAGTACATGGCGACTCATCAGGTGAGACACTGGATGAACATTTTCCTCCACCAGATGACACCAAACGCACAGCCAGAAGCGTACGTGAGACCGAATACTGTCGGCGTTTGTGTCACACACGCGCACAATATTTGGAGGAAAATATTTTTTTTAAATGGTAAATTACCGTAACACCCCTACAACCAACTCCTCAATTTTATCTTATTAGATTTAGACATTTTTTAAAAATGTGAAATATCCAAAACACCTCCGCAGGTAAGCCATGATTTTTGTCTTATTGGAGGGTAAAATGATTATTTTACTGTGCAATGGAATGTAAAATTATTACGGCACCCCCCGACTACTGCTGTTTTTTTTTTGTCTTATTTGAGGGCAGAATGATTATTTTACCGAACCAACCGAGCAACACTATTGTAATCCACAATGAAAACACTCACAAACTACAGTAACCGACACTGACCTCTTTTAATATATTGTATAATAAGCTACTTTTTTCTTATAATTAACTATTCTTTCTCAACATCTCAACTTAAAATTAAAATTAAAAATATAACATATACAGATTATACATGTACATATATTGGAAATAGCTTTTAAAATATAGGGACAAATAAATTATTTATCCTATATAGAGTAAAGGACATTTTAGAAATTAAATATATCATGTTCAGGTCACATAACCTTTTCTTTATTAATTTGGATAAAACAAAAATAGATGGAGTAATAATTGGAAAAATATTCTTCACATAAAAATTAAATTAACACAAGCAAAAATATAGGAATATATTAAAAACTACTTTATTATATAAGTAGTGTCTAGTCATTTCATGTTCATGTCACATAACTTTTTTTATTAATTTGGATAAAAAAAATAGATGGAATAAATAACTAGAAAAATTATTCATTTAAAAATTAAATTAACAAACTTAAAAATATAAGAATATATATTAGAAATTACTTCATTGTACGAGTAGTATCGAATATGAAGCATCCATTAAAATACAAGATACAATGTCTACTCAATGGATTTGTAATTTAACTGTCATTCTCGTCCTTCTGCTCAAAAACTACGCTGACTCGGTTATAACTCCAGATTGACTCAATGACCTGATCAAGACTCGATCATCAACCTATTAGCACCTTTTATATATATATATATATATATATATATATATATATATAATGGATCAGGTGAAAGAAATGCATGCGAAAGCACTAACTATATGAAGCTGAAAGTAAAGGGAACAACATTATGCTGAGTTTGATAGAATCATAAAGCATATATGTAATGAAAGAGAAAAAGGGATCACAATTTTCGTGTTCCAATGAAATGTGACATTCAATTGCAGCTTTTGTACCCAGGATTTTCAATAATACGCCATGAATACAGCAACGATCTCTGCCAAGCTCTAGTTGAGATACGGGAGGTGTGGAACCCCTTCGTGTAGGCCAATAAGGAGGAACTTTGTCTTGAGCCCGTGCAAATGCATCCGGTTGAGAAATCATCTCATTTAAAATTTAAATCTAAGGATAATAAAGCTTTGATTACATGTTAAAAAATTATCTCATTTAAAAGTTTAAGCTTGAGAGTGGTGAGATTCGAACTCGTGACTGCTGAGTCAACAAGAGTCTGATATCATATTAGATAACTATAAAATTTAAGTTTTCAAGTGAGATGATTATTTAACACATCTATCCTTTTGAGCTCCTCATTTATATTCCTAACCGCTGAGTCAACAAGATTCGATACCATATTAAGAAACCATATATTTCACCTAAAAATTTAAGCTTGAGGGTGGTGAGATTCGAACTCGTTACTGCTGTATCAAGAAGACTCTGATACCATATCAGTTAACCATAAAATTTAAGCTTTCAAGTGAGATATTTCCTTAACAGATCTATCATTTTGTGCTCCTTCTCTGTAATTCAAGGTGGTGTTGTTTATTGGCCCTTTTTCTGGCTACAAATCCTGCAAGTGATCTCGAACCTGGACGGACGTGGGATTTGCTACTTCCATTAGTCTTCTCTGCTTTTGAGCTCCAAAGCAACATCCTGATCATATATTCTTGTCCCATTTTTGGTTCGAGTCATTGGATTTTAATCGTCGAATGTTTTAGCAGATTAGTGGATTCTTCCTTTGCCAATTGTGGGGTCCAAGAGCAGATCCATGCAATTAGAGAAAGACAGCAAAGACAAAGCGAGAGGCAAGAAGGAAGATGTAGGGCATCCTCTTTTAAAAGTAACGGTGCTTTTACAGACGGAGTGATGACATTCTTTCTGGCCACACCGTGACAACCTTCACGATTAGGTTCTTCTCCACGAAAGCACCCCATCAAGAAAACAGCAAAAAAAAAAAAAAAGGGAGCACAGAATTCCAACAATGGAGTCATATCCTCCCCAAAAAGCAATTAAACATTGAAAAGGAATCTCGAAATCACACTCTCCTTCAAACATCATCCACCATGTTACCACTAGCTTTCATTAGCAGCCCTTTACCCTCCTCTTCCTCGTGCTCCTCGTGTTGCTTGTGGCCGACGCCATTGCATGAGCTCATTTCCATGCCGGTCAACTCCCTGGCCTTCAAAGCCTCATGCTCCCAGTCTGTACGGATCAGCACGACATAGAGGATAGACAGTGCGCAGGCAACTTGGGCTGACAGGAGCCCTAACCACAGTCCAGAAAAACCAATGTTTAGCCCAAAGGCCAGGCCGACTGCTACTGGGGTGCCCACGAAGTAAAACGAGCCCAGATTTATACCAGCCCCGACAGCCGGCCGTGCGGTGGCGCGGAGGATGCCGCAGCCAGTTGTTTGAGGGCAGTTTCCAAGCTCACAGAGGCCTATTATTGGCAAAACAGCTGCGACAAGACCCTTGACAAGCACATCTTTGATGAACAAACCAGCCCATCGCTCTCTGAGGAACACTGTCCATGTCACGTTGAGAATACCGATCAAAATGGCACAGCCCAATGCAACCATGGCTGCCAGCTTGGCTTTGTACGGCTTCCCAGCTCCAAGCTCATTTCCCACCTGCAGCAGACATGTGTGGATATTTGTGAGCTTTAACCCAGGAAAAAAGAAAGGGGGTAAAATGATATTCCAGGGAAAGTGTTCGCTTTGGTGGTTACACCATCGTCACACACCAATGGGATTTGAGATTTGAGAGAAAGTAAGAAAAAGCAAACTTGTCATGTAGTAATTTTGTGCAACCACACTACGTGTATGATCTAAGAGGGGTCCCTCAAGAATGATGCAATAACCTAACAAATGTATAGCATATGATACTGTTTCATCAATCTGTTTGATACTAATCTTTTCACTCGCTGTTCTTCATGCAAAAAAGAAAAAATCCTTTCCATCCAATACAGATTATACGACGACAAATCATATCAAAATATCTCAAGATCACACACTATTTACGTAACATTCTTTAGACCAGAGTAACCTATGTTGTGTAATGATGTAGCCGATAACCTCTGCTGGGTTATGTACATAAAGTGGAGGGTAGTTTTTGGAATTACCCGAGCAGAGACACAGCCAGCGAGCGCCATGGGGACGGTGTACATCATGCTAGTGGTCTGGATTAGTATCCCGGTGGCGGCCACCGCCAGTGTGGGATTAGGCAAGTACCCGGCCAGTATAGTCACGATCTCGTACCACCACCATTCCAAGCAAATACCTAAGCAACTAGGGACTGCTAACTTCAAAAGTGGTCCCACCCCACCACACACACCTCCAATCTCAACCCTCCATTTCATCTTCCACTGTCCACTGACCCACCACACATACCCCACCATCAACGCCACCATGTTCATGTTAGTCACGACTGATGCCAGAGCGACCCCAGGGACTCCCCACCCCATCACCACAACAAGAACATAGTTCAGCGGAACGTGGAAAATAACAGCCAGCAAGGAGCAATACATCATGGGTTTTGTCACCCCCTGTGACCTTAAGAAAACCCTCAAGGGCTGTAATAAAGTGTTGGTCAAAAGGTCCGGGAGAGAGTAAATACAGTAAGTTGCAGCCATTGCAGTAATATTCGGATCTTGGCCCATAAAATTCATGATTGATTCAAGATTAAGCCACAAAAAACTTATGGGTATGATTGCAATGCCTAGTATCAAGATCATGCGCTGAAGAGAGAGCGAAAGGAGGTCCCAATTCTTGCTACCATAAGCTTGGCTACAGACTGGCTCTAGCCCAGAAGCTAAGCCCACAAGAACAGAGTAGCCAGTGATGTTTGTAAACCCAATGGAAAGCGCACCGCCTGCTAGTTCTAGACTGCCTAGCCTGCCCAAGAACATAACTGAGACAACTGCTCTAAAAAAGGCCATTAAGTGAGCAGCTGTTATTGGCAAAGCCATGCCCCATAACTCTTTTAGCTCTTCGACAACCTGTTAAACCCAAGAAAACATGTATGTCAATATCAATATCAGACAAGAACATGCTCTAAAGTGAAAAGAGAGTGAGTTCGCCGAAAAGAAAAAGGAAATTGTTTTCCGGGGTCACCTGAGAAGCAGAGGGAAGCTTGTGAGAATAGAACTCTGGTTCTTTCTCTGCCATAGTTGCTGCTGTTTCTAAACTAGCATGTAAACTCTGGTTGCTTATTTTGATCAAGACTATATCAAGAAAGTAAGCTCAGATGATAAGAAATGATCACAAAGCTCTCTTCAATGGCTGAAAGGGAATGATGATCCAAGTTTCTACTTTGTGTAACTGATCAGAGCAAGAAACGAAGGAGAAATCAAAGATTGCAGTCAAACCCCACTTAACCCTGTCTGTCAATGGAAGAACAGAATATAATGAGCGGGGAAGCATGGAGTAGAAGAGGTATTAAATAGGAGAGTAGCTGCATAAAGATGGCTGACAGGCATAAGTATCTGTCTGCTCGAGAGTCAAACACGAAAGAAAGTACAAAAGTAAGCTCGGTTTGCTTTATAATATAGCAACCATAATATTTTCATGGTGTCTTTCGTTTCTAACTTCTAAGAACACAGGGGTAGAATTTATTGTATAGAAGGACAAGAAAAGAGAAGTAGTTACTAATGGCGGCTGGAATCAGCAGAGAGAAAAGGAGAAGAAAAGGAAAGGTAAGGTCAGAATCATAGAGAGACAGAGATAGGGAGGGAGAGAGAGAGAGTGAGGCAGCGAGGTTGTGTTTTTGAAGATTTTTTATTGCTGCGGAAAAGGAAAGTCTCTGAGACTTTAAATAGAGAGGGAAAGTGGACGAGGTCGGTTTTGGGCAACTTTCGAGGCTTAATTATACTTTTTTATTCTTGTTATTTCTCAATTCCGTTTATGTTGTTGATTAGTTTTTTCAATTATAATGAAATATTTTGATTTCAGAATATTTCGTGTGTTGTTTTTTTGAGAATATATTATTTATATGTGTGTCTATATATATATATATATATTTTAATTCAAAAAATAAATTTAGCTCAAATTTAAAAATAAAATTATTTAAAATTATGTAATTTAATCTTAAAAAAACACGATAAAATGATTTTTCTGAATAAAATTATAAACATGTATAATATTACAAGAATATCATCATCAATATCATAAGGTCATTACATTATCTGATTGCTCTGAAATTTTAACTTAATATATATAAATATGTCAATAGACTCCTCGTAAAATTGTATCTTAATCTAACGGTCAGATTAAGAGATATGATTGATACTGTAAAATTATTCATTATGTAAAAAAAATATTATTTGGCCGAAATGGAATGGATAGAACGAAATCGAAACGTTCTAGCCGAAATTTAGACGGAATTTTTGGAATAGCCTGAAATTTGAGGAGAATTTAACGAAATAAAAAAAGTAAAAACTATATTATTTTATCCTGTTTTTTGAACGTACAAAACATTTCGGCATAAAAAATATTAACAACACTGCTATTGCAGCAGAGAGACAGAGATAGGGAGAGAGAGGCAGTGAGGGTGTGTTCTTAAAGATTTTATTGTTGCGGAAAAAGAAAGCCTGTGAGACTTATATAAAGAGAGGGAAAATGGACGAGGTCGGTTTTGGACAAATTTTGAGGCTTAATTATACTTTTTATTCTTATTATTTCTTAATTTCTTATGCTAGAATATTATGTTGTTTATGTTAGGAAGAGTCAAAGAATATGTTTGAAGTAAGAAGAAGATTTGCAGAGAAAGAATAATCGAAGAGAGGAACTGAGAAGAGAAATACTGGGTAAGTTAAATATTTCTTATTCTTTACTTGTAATCGATGCTATTTATACATGAGCCGAGCTAGGTATTATCTATACATGATTCTAGTTAGTTACAACTAACTGTAACTGAATATAATCTTCCAACTGATATCTCACAGCTCAACATCCTCCCTTAAACTAATTTGTTGCATTGTAAGTAGTTCAATTTGTGCATCTTACCCATGCCTAATTTGTCCCTTAGCTTTAAGAAAGCCTCAAGCTTTAGTGGTTTCGTCATGATGTCTGCAACTTGTTCTTGTGTGTTGCAATACACTAGTTCCATAACCCCTTCTCTTGTAAGATCTCTTAGGAAGTGAAATCTGACATCTATGTGTTTGCTTCGACCATGTAATACTCTGGGTTTCTTGAAAGTTTTATATCAGAATTATTATCACAATATATCACTGTGCTAGTCAATTGTTCAAGACCAATATTTCTCAGAATTCTTCTTAACCAAACCCCTTGACAAGCACAAGATGTTACTGCTATAAACTCTGCTTCTGTTGTAGATAATGTCACTACTGGTTGTTTCTTACTGGACCACGAAACAACTCTTGTTCCAATCATAAAAACAAACACAGATGTACTCTTCCTGTCATCAACATCCCATGCATAATTACTATCTGCAAATGCTTTTAGTTGTCCTTCCTCCCCTTTTCTATATATAATCCCAAACTCCATAGTTCCCTTTAGATACCTTAGTATCCTTTTGACAGCTTGAAGATGCATTTCAATAGGTTTTTCCATGTATTTACTGACTAACCCAACTGCATACATAAGATCTGATCTAGTGGTTGTCAAATATAGTAAACTGCCAACTAATTACTTATATTTTGTAGTCTTTACACCCCTTGCATTTTCTTCATTCTTTGTAAGATTTTGCATCCTTGGACAATGGGATTCTGCATTGCACTACTATGTTCCATTCCAAATCTTCCCAACACCTCTCTAGCATTCTTCCTTTGGCAAATGAATATCAATTTTGCATTCTGTATGACTTCCACACCTAAAAAGTACTTCATTCTTCAAAGATCAGACATGTCAAACTCTCTCATCATTGAATCTTTGAAGCCTTTAAACATGCCTTCATTATTTCCTGTAAAGATAAGATCATCCACATATAGATTTACAATTAGTATACTCCCTTTGTAACTGGTTTTTGTGAATAATGTATGTTCATAGAAATATTTTTCAAACATTTATTTGACAAAGTAAGTCTCAATTCTTTTGTATCAAGCCCTAGGGGCTTGCTTTAGTCTATATAATGCCCTTTTAAGCCTGTACAACTTATGTTCCTCTCCTTGTTTCTCATATCCTTGTGGTTGCTCAACAAATATAGCTTCAGCTAGCTCTCCATGCAGAAACACACTCTTAACTTCCAGCTGATAAACATACCGGCCCTTATGAGCTGTAAGTGCTATGATAGTTCTGATTGTATCCCACCTAGCTACTAGTGCAAATACTTCATTATAGTCAATTCCTTGCCTTTGAGAATAACCCTTTGCCACAAGCTTGGCCTTGTGCTTGTCCACCTTTCCTTCTTCATTTAATTTTATCTTGAATACCCACTTTACTCCTATAGGTTTTGCTTCAGCTGGCAGGACAATCAATTCGCATGTTTTGTTCTTTTATCTTTGTATCCATTGCTTCTCTCCACTTTTCACTTTTGAATGCATCTTCAAATGTGACAGGGTCTTTTGCAGAGATGAAAATTACAAGATTATGTCCCTCTTCTTCTCCTTTAGAGAGTGCCTCATCAGTTACATAACCTATAAACCAAGTTGGTTTCCTTCTGCACCTTTCTTGATTGTTATTCTGTGGTATTTCTTCATATAGACTGTCTAGAAGGCTACTTGATGAGTTATCATTATGCATATTATTATCATGTTCAGGATGATTGTTTCCAACTTCTAGACCTCCACTGATATTATTGTCCTCTTCATTAATGTCTACCCATTCTAACTCATTATGCTTCATTTCTTCTGTACTTCTATCCCATTCCTACTTTTCATTTTCTGCACATATTACATCTCTGTTAGTGATAATTTTCTTTCCCACTGGAACATAAAGTTTGTACCCTTTGGACTTTTCACTTACCCCTAACCTTACACATTTGAAACTTTTATCATCTAACTTCTTACATTGATTTTCGGGTATATGAACATATGCCACACATCCAAATACATGAAAAAAATCAACATTAGGCTTCCTATTACTCCATGCTTCTTCAGGAGTAATATTGGGAACAATTGTGGTGGGGCTCCTGTTGATCACATAAATGGACTAATTGATAGCCTCTGCCCAGAATTACTTTGGTAATTCTTTCCCTGACAACATGTTGCGCACCATATTCATTATGGTGCGACTCTTCCTCTCGACAACCCCTTCTGCTGTGGTAAGTGTGTCTTTTGATTCCATGCGTGCTACAAAAATCATTAAATTCACTCGAAGTAAACTCTCCCTCTCTATCAGTTCTTAAACAACTGATTCTTTCACCAATTGTTCTTTCCATACTCACTTTATATTTCTTGAATACAGACAATGCTTTAGATTTTTGTAATAGGAAATATGCATAGGTCTTTCTACTGTAGTCATCTATAAAGGTGATTATGTACCTCTTCCCACTGTTTGATTATGGTGAAATAGGTTCACAAATATATGCATGGACAAGTTGTAGTTTTGTGGATGCTCTCCACAGTTTTTTTTGGTAATGTCTCTCTATGATGTTTCCCTTTCATGCAATCCTAACAGACCTTTGACAAGTCATTCAATGTAGGCAAACCCTTGACCATCTCCATTTTAACCAAGCTTTTCAGCCCCATGAGGCTTAGATGCTCATATCGACAGTGTCATAGATGAGTGACATCTTCCGATGTTGCTTGTAGACAATTTGCCATAGGAGTAATTACAGTAGCAAGTATGGGAAATATTCTGTTAGATAACATTTGGTATTGCATAATCCTTTCTTAGGGTGATAAACCCTATATTTGTCATCTTTGAAAAGAGTTGTCAAATGTTTATCTTGCAGCTGGCCTATGCTCAAGAGGTTATTCTTCAATTCAGGTATGAAATATACCTCTGTGAATACTTGTGTAATTCCTTTGATGTTTAGCTTGATATGTCCCTTTCCCATAGCCATCATTTTTTAATTGTCTTGAAGCTTTATAGTTTTTCTAAACATTTCATCAAATTCAAAAATCATTCCTTATTGTGGCACATGTGATCACTGCAACATGAGTCAAGAATCCATAAAATCTCTTCCTTTTGTTGCATGTCTTCATGAGCCATTAGTAACCTCTCTTCTTCTTTTGCTTCTTCATAGTACTCCTCATCTTTGTAGGTCATCAATAACATCTCTTCTTTCTCTTATACTTCTGCATAATATTCATTCCTGTCATTTCTATTTCTAGTAGGACATTCGTATTGGAAATGTCCTAGTTTTTGAAAATTGTAGCACTGGATCAAGGCTTTGTTGCAGGGTTGTCTGCCCCTTCCTCGACCCCTTCCCCTGAAACCACCACGAAATCTTTCCTTCCCTTCAGTTCTGTACTCAATTCTTCCTCCCATTCTCTCTGAATTAGTAATGTTTAAAGCACGCTCTTCTTCTTTCTGACCTTGCATTCTCTGTTCATGAACTAGAAGACTACTTTGAAGTTCATCTATTGACATGGTAGAAGAATCATTGGATTTTTCAATAGAAAAGACAACATAATTAAATTTTGAGGTCATTGACCTCAAAATTTTCTCAATAATTACGTTTTGCTTCATACTTTCTCCATGCACTTGCATTTTGTTTGCAGTAGTTAATGTTCTTGTAAAGTAATCATCAACTTTTTCCTCTTCTTTCATACCAAGAACTTCAAATTCTTTTCTAAGTGCTTGTAACTGGGCACATCTCACCTTGTTGGATCCTTGATATTTCAGTTTCATGGAATCTCAGAAGCCCTTTGAAGTCTCTTTGTTAAGTATAGTTTCAATGATGGTTCTGTTAATGGCTTGAAAATAGGTAGTTCTTGACCTTTAAATCCTTCAATTTGTCTTCTTCAAGTGCTTTTTGTTGTGTTGTTGATTGCACTACTTCTCCTCTTATTGCACCAACCTTTTTTTCTATTAGACTCCGGTATTCTTTGGATCTAAAAAAGTTCTTCATAAGCATAGACCAATGGTCATAATGACCATCAAATCTTGGTATTACTGCTTAGACAAAATTGCTTGATTTTATTGCCATTGATTGATCTTTTTTGCTTTGCTTTTGCCATCTTTTTCAAGAAAGCTCAGTTTTTTGAAGTTCTTTATTTAATTTTTAGTGATATGGCTCTGATACCATATATTAGGAAGAGTCAGAGAATATGTTTAAAGTAAGAAGAAGATTTGCAGAGAAGGAATAATCAAGAGAGGAACTAAGAAGAGAAATACTGGGTTAGTGAAAGATTTCTTATTCTTGACTTTATTTACTTGTAATCGATGCTTTTTATACATAAGCTGAGCTAGGTATTATCTATACATAATTCTAGTTATTTACAACTAACTGTAACTGAATATAATCTTCCAACTGATATCTCACAGCTCAACAGTTTATTATCAAGAAGATTCTGTAAATAGAAAAATAAAAATGTCATGAAGGTTTATTTATTCTTTGACTTTATAGATTATAACATTATTAATAGCATTTAATAAAATTAAATTCTTTTGAATGCATATATCTTTTAAAAAATATTTTTAATTGATTTTTAAAGATATTCATTATTGTCAAATAAAAAGGAGAGAATATTTTACACTTTTTTTTAATTAATATGGGTGTTCAGGTCAATTTGCGTGCACCTCGACTACTCCCACGGGTCCTGATATTAACAATCATGTAAGCCTTCAATAATTATTATATTAGCAATCACATGGTTCGAACTTGATAACACAATGAGAGAAAACACTTAGTTTAAAATTCTTACCACTAAAGACCACTTGCTAGATAGTTTATTATATATTTGATTAATTTAATAGGTAGGTGATATATGAGAGAATTTTAACTAAATTAGTCATTTTACTTCTTTTTTTTTTTTTTTGCTATAGAATCACTCGCTATTTGATTCACTTCTCTTGCACAATCAAGATTTTGTCTACGTGATGAAAAGCCAGACATAATAAAAATAATTCTTATTTAAAAATATATTAAAATAATTTTTAATTAAAATATGTATCTTTTATATCATCACGTTAAAATCATAAAAATATTAAAATGTGAATTAATATATTTTCTCAAGTCAAAAATATTTTTAAGATACACTTAAATATAATTTCAAACATAAAAATACAAGTAATGCAACAAATATATTTTTTTATTAGTTTGTTGATTTTTCATGGATGGCTTGTTTTTCACCTAGTCATATGCATCTGAATTTTCTTTCATTTATATAGGAAGAACATTTTGTTTTCTTAATAGCAAATAAATACTTAAAAAAACTAATAATCATGACAATAATGTTTTTTTTTTTTAATTCAAAGGGGAGGCAAATCTGATGGAGAGTACTCTTGTCTAAGGAATACAAATATTAAGTGGTTTTTGTTGACTTGAGAGGTTGTCCAAGCTATGTTATTAATCTAGTCAAATTTTTAAAAGATGTTCAACTATTATAGCATTTCTGAAATAGTAAAATAAAATCTAAAATCAGGTCACTAATTGAAATGTGTAAAATAAAATTGATTAATTTAATAATATGATTATAAAAAACAGAATGAATTAAGAGTATGACTACAAAGTATGAATTAAGAGTATTATATTTTCATAAGTTTATTTTTTAATTACAACTTTCATGTCAAGCGTAATTCTAAGTGCCTGTTTGAGAGTGTGGTTGAAATTGTTTTTGAAAATATTTTTCATTCATAAATGTATCAAAATGATATGCTTTTTTTTTTTAAAAAAAAAAAACTTATTTTTGATACCATCATATTAAAATGATCTAAAAACACTGATTTTATTAAATAAAAATAATTATTTTTTTTTTTAATTTAAAATAAAAAATTAACTTCTTTTAATATCTTTGAAAACACAATTTTGAAATGTAATAGTTTCACGATTAACTTTCTAAAAAGGTGATATATTCATGTTCGTTTAGTCACAATTACGAAGATATCCTATATTCCTTGATGTGAGCAAAGCAGCCCTATCACTAGGCTTTACTTTTTTTGTTTTTATTTTTTGTTTTGTCTTTTGAAAAAGAATAAAGTATGCGAGATAAAATAGGCTTGATTAGTTTTGATTGATAATTTCTGTACTATTGCATGGGAAAATATAAAGGAAAATAAAAGAAATAAAATAATCATAATTTAAAAACCAATTTAATTATTCTTTTTTCAATCAAATCTGGATAATTGTATTGGTAGAAAATTCAATTAGTTTTTTTTATATATAATTCTACCAATACAGCTGTGCTAATTTATATTTAACTGAATAATTGAATTCAATAAATATTTGAATTGACAATCACACATTTGTAGCTGAGTTCTTATCAAAATAGGGATTAGGTCATCTCTGTGCCCAAATCCAAACCACTTATTTTCAATTTAAAATGTTAGGTTGAGGCAATCTCTAAGCATAAAAAACACATTCTTTTTAAAAGAAATAATATTGCAACTTATCTTAAATATAAGATGAATATAATAATTATATCTTTTTTATTACATAATCAACTTTTTATTGAAAACCTTTGAAAGATCAATTAGGTATTCTAATTACCATAAAACTATATGGTAACTTTTCATTTTTATTTTATACTATGATGTCCCCTATGACACATATGTAAAAGAAAAAAACCATAGATAATATTTGTGTATGTATATGTGTGTTTTTTTATATAAAAAAGTATATCAAAAAAGATTAAAGATAAAACCATATAGCTCATAGATGTTTATATTATCACGAGCAACATCAACTTCCATAATAATATAGGTAAAGTGAGAGAAATACTATGACCCAACCCATCATTTGGTAGAACACCTCTAATGGTAAGTAGTTCAATATTGATATCTGTCTTGCAGGTCTTGGGTTTAACTTAGAGCATACTCACTTTGTAAACATTTGGAACATTCGAGGTTTTACTCGCTTAACTTGAGCCCGTAAAGAGTGTTTAAAGAAAGATGAGATTTTCTCGAATCCAAAAAAAATAAAATTAGTAGTTAATTATTGAGTGGAAAGAAGAACTTCATATCGAGATTGAGGGAATATATTATCAGTCCATCAAGAGAGATTCAAGGAGAGTTTGTGGGGAAAACATTAGCAAAAAAATATTTTAATTTCTATAATGTTATGATTTTATTTTAAAAGCCTTCATTATACAATATTTTAATTTCTATAATGTTATGATCCTTTTTGTTCATCAATAAATACTTTGGCTATAGAATTATATATGTCAAACAATAATTCAAATTTAACTCTTTTATTAAAACCAAAAATGAGTTTCTAATTTCGTGATGTTATCATTATTTGCTGAGAAGGGCATGCACACTTGCATTACTTAAATAAAATTTAATTTTTATTCTTGCTTATTTTAAAAAAAAAAATATTTTGACAAAATAATGTCAAAATTAATTTTTAAAAATAAAAAAAATATTATTTTCATATATTTATAAATAAATAACACTTCAAAAATCAACAAGAATCTCCAAACCACTCTTTTTACTCTAGTGATGCAGAAATTGTCCCATTTCCCTGGCATAAAATAGCTGCTACGGCTTTAAAAAGGCAACATAGAGGTCAAAAGCCTAGCAACCTTCTTTCCCCCCTCACCGAATGTTGCTTATATTATAAGATTATAATTGAGGTAGTCAAATCATAACAGATTGGAATTAAATAATTTGTTAGTCCCATAATTATTAATATGATGATCATTGGAGATTTACATAGTTATTTAGGGTTAGTTAAGGTACACGCAAGCTAACCGAACATTCAAATTAAATAAAAAAAAGTATAGCACAAGATTCTCTATGTAGAACTGAAAAGGAAAAATCACAGGATTCCCCCCAAAAGAACTTTAGAAATTATAGTAAGATTATGTTTAAATTCTAGATAAATTCAAACCAATATATATAAGTGAACGAATACACATGCAATGGCTAGGGATTTCGGGGCATAATTAATATTTCACGACAGAATACATTAACTTGAGTAAAATTAAGAAGAAATTAAATGAAACCAACAAGGAATTTCTTAATTTGAGTCGTCCCTCTCTTTCTCTTGACGTATTGATTATGATGATTCATGCGTTTTCCCTTTATACCATGAGGAAGGAACCTCCCTATCGAAAAGGAAAGATCATATATATATATATGAATGTTGTGGCAATCCTATATGCTTGTGCTTACACAATATTATTAATAGTTTTGAGTAGAGAAACTTGCCCCAGTGCGCTCGCACGCATCTATATTAAATTTGAGGAAACCCTATCTCTATTTAGATATTTTTTGTGAATCCGAGTTAAACGTTAAAATCTTGATTATTTTAGATTCTTACAAATGAACACGTTTTAACTCGAACGCGAAATCTGGAAAACACATCTCGAGCTATTTTACATCACACTACACTATGGCTGCTTGGTGGCAAGCAATTAAGCAATAACTTTTATGAATATGTTTGATGCATGAGCAAAAACTAGATTCCTTAAAGAAATGCCACACGATGATTTAAGGCTTTTCAATATTTACTTTTATTCAGGAATCTAGCTACTAGGAAATATTGGGTGGGGAGAGAGAGAGAGAGAGAGGTAGACAAATTGAAGAATAATTAATCTAAGGTTTAAAGGCACAGGATTTGGAGCTTTATTGATTTGTAAATAAATTAAATTATATTTAATTAAAAAAAGCTTATATTATTATCGTACGTGGTGACTTTATTTTGTGCCAAAGTTTTTCTGTAGCTGGATTCTTGAACTTTTTATTTTGTCAAATAAAAAAAATGCAAGATTTTTTTCGATGTTCTCTTGAGCTCGTCATTTATTGGCTTGTTATGTTGAAATACATTTATAAATACATGATCCCACGGTTAGAGCTTGACAAAAAAGAAAAAAAAAATAGTTTTTTTATTCGACAATAAATTAATTATATTTTCGAATCACTTTGCATACGCAACCGAGATGAAGTTTTTCGTATTTAAATTTCAGAATACACCTTTCATACCAATCCAGTATATTCAAATGTTCTCTAAAATTTAAATCTAAAAAATAAAATATATCTTTTCAACCAACAAATCATTCCTTTCAAGTTAAAATAAAGATTTTTATAGCATTTAGCAACCGCATGATGTTTATGAAAGCTAATCATATGAGACAAGGATAAGCATATTGTGTTGCTATTCCCACGTAATGACCATCTTCATTTTAGGAGGCACGGATGGCGAATATATATATATATATATAAATTCTAGAGTGGGGGGAGTACTTTACATTTTGGAGTGATTTTTTTTTTCTTTTGTTTAAAGAAGAAAATAAAAAATACATAAAAAAATATACCATCAATCTCTTGTATGATTTCTTTTATTTCAATATAGAATCATTTGTAATCATATTATACCCAAGCTAGCTACTTCCTACCTACCTCCCTCTCTCTCTCTCTCTCTATATATATATATATGAGAGGTAAAGCAGATTACAAAAGATTAGTGCATGAAAAGAAGATTAGTGCATGAAAAGAATCAACGAGACAAACTTCATCCTCATTGTATTTGATGAGATTAAATTTGTCAATACCGTTCTGATTGCTATTTTGGTTGTTAATTCGGTTTTTTTATTGGTATGAAATGTTTTGGTTTCGGAGTATTTAGGTGTGTCATTTCGGGGTTGTACTGTTCATATATAATTAATTATATATATATGAAAAAAATTAAAATATTAATTTAACAAGCATAATTAAAATTCAAGATAAATGAATTTTAAATGATACAATATAAATACAAAGTCAAACAAACATAATCTCAAAATTAGAAATGCAATCACAAGTTAATCAAAATAAGGAGGATTTTAAGGCCGGAACGGTACCGAGACATTCATGCCAGAATTTAGTCGGTATTTTCGGAACGGACCAGAATTAAAACCGAGAAAAAAACGACGTCATTTTATCTAGGTTTTTTTAATGGCACTGAACGTTTCGCCGTTCCGGCTGAAACAGAGCGGTATTGACAACCTGGTTAAGATCCCCCATTAACCAAAAAAAATAAATCATAAAAGTGCTGTGTAATTCTATACATAATAATTCCATAAAGACTTGAATAATTAGTAATTCCGTCAATATTGAAGTAATTATATGCGTATAGAGAGAGGGGGGGGGGCCAAGTTATATGTTTCCATGTGTTTGCATTATAATGTAGTCGTGCCTATATATTCACATTATTGTTGTCCAGATAATATTTTAAGGTCTTCTTGGAAAAGTTATGGCAATGATTTATTTAAAAAAAAAACTATAAGCTATAATTTTTAGAAATAATACAAGAAAACATTATTGAATTTCCTTTTAAAATACAAAAAATTACAACCACAACGAGGAATGGTACATCCTCGTTGGTAAAGATGCCTTGTGTTCTTGTTTTTCTGCACATAGTTTGTGGTGAGTCTAGTAAGGGTTCCATTTTGTCACAACCGATTTAAAAGCAAAATATTACTAGGCCATATTGCCTCTTACTTAGTGTTTTACACTGTATTTTAAAAAAAATGAAAAAAATTGATTTTTTATTTTTTTTTTATTTTAAATTAAATGTTTTTAGATTATTTTCATGTGCTAATATCAAAAATGATTTAAAAAAATATATATTTTAACACATTTCTAAACGAAAAACACTTTTAAAAACAATCTAAACCACACTACTAAACATGTCATTAGTCAATCATGTGTATATTGGTATAGACATGGCTTGATGACAATTTGATATTGTTGTATTATAGACGCATGCATGACATTTAGTTATTAAGCTTGAGTTGGCTAAGTATTTTATGTTGTCATAGTCTATGGGTGATGCTAGGCCATAGTGCTTCTTAAAGGATCATATATGATATCCTCTTGTTATAGAAGCGCGCATTACATATTTAATAATTGTTCAATTTGATCCTTTATTTTACCAAAAACAAAGTAGATCGAGGCTGAGAAATAATCGTTTTCCATGTTTGATTTATATTTTTATATGTTTTAGGGTTTCTGGTTGATCAATTGATTTTGGGATGTTTAAAAGGTGTTTTAGGTGTTTTTAGGAGAAAATAACTTGAGAATAACTTTTTTACTTTGTTCTTGAACAATCATTCTTTTTGTAAAGCCTATCATAATTAATTTTTTAATTTGGTTTCTTTTTTATGATAAATGCTTTTTTTATTATTATAATACAATTATATAAAACAAGTTTTAGAAAAAATAAGCTTATTAAACCCATCGGGTCTATAACTTGGGTCATAAATTTGGTTGGTTGATATGGAACAAAATGACATGTGATTTCCTTAATATTAAAAAAATTATTACTATCTTTAATTGTTTTTAAAAGTTAAGTCATGTTTTTACCAATTTTAAGGTTGCATATAAACTCATCATGTCAACTAGGGTATATTCTGTCAACTCTCACATAATTTAATTTTCAATTCAATCTAGGCAACTATTCATGTATGAAGATTTCATGGATGACCAACTAAGCCTCATTTAATACACTTCCAAAGAGTTTATTGTGATAATTCATGAACTTTGTATTATCATTATTTTTTATGCACTCACTTCAAAATTACTAATGTGTTATTTTCTTAAAAATGGATTTTTTTTGGAATAAATACAATGTTGTCTAAAAAGAATTGTTATAGTGAAAATTCTCAAACTAAATAAAATAAGCATGTTAACGAGACAAAGAGGTTTTAGTTAGAAAGATATCTTTTTTATTCTTATTTTGAATTGTCCTAATTTCTTTGGATATGTCTTTTAGATGCTTTTGTTTTTTTAAATAAATGATATAAATAATTTTTATTTTTTAAATTAAATATATTAGTAGGAAATTATTTTTTTATTGAAATTAGTGTCATATAATAAAGTTAAAAAAATAAAGGCATTCCTATAACAAATGATTAGATATCTTTTTTTTGCGTGTTTCTCGAGTACACAACTTAATATATAGTGAATGCTCATGTTACAAGCCATTTTTTACCCCAAATTCTTTGTGCTTTCCAAAACTCATATTTTTGGTCTAATTTATTTTTTATAATAATGATAATAAAAAAAAGGAGAAAAAGAGAGTTTAGAGAGTAGAAAAATAATGAAAGGCATTAAGGTGATTAATGAAAAAAAATTATTATGAAAGACTATGTAAAAGATGAAAAAATAAACAAACATGAGGACAAAACATAATTGAAATATTATTGAAAGAGATCCTACATATTAAGAAGTTGAAATTTAATTAACTAAAAATTCATGATCAACAAGGAAACAATATCATTACCTATCATTTTTTTCCCAGTTTATTTTTTTATATTTTGCATGTATCCTAGACAGTATAAATAGTCATACAAATAAGCATGGGAAGAAAAAATGTCGGTGGGTGTGGGGGGATCATTTTCTGTTTGGTGTGGTTTTTATTTATAAAAAAAACCTAATCAAAATTATGAAGAAAAACAACCAAATCAAACTATAAAAATGGTTTAAACCGACCGGTTTTGATTTGTTTTTTATGTAAAAAATCAAAAAATAGTATTTGGTTTTTTTAAGTTTTTTTTTAACTTTAATCAAGTCTTTTCCTTATCTCATTTCACCAAAATAGAATCAGAGAAAATTTTTTGAATCAAACCGGAAGAATAGAAAGTTTTTTATGATATTTTATTTAATTTGAACCGGTTCGATTTAGTTTTAGCCTTCAAAAACTAAAACCGTATCGGACTGGAGTCTGAAAGAATACTCTAATCAGTTTAACTGTTTTTTCAGTTTTTTTTTCACCCCTAATTAGGTGCGTTTTTACAGTTTTTCTAGCATTTGTTTTCCATGTTTTAACCTCTTCAGTCGAGTTCCATTCGACTCCAATGACTTGTAAAACTCAATTTTAACCCGTATATATGATTTATTTGTTATTTCAATAATTTTTGGGATTGGATTTGTTGAATTGCTAATCACAAAATATTGTCTTGTATGTGGTTTTAATAAATTTATAATGTATTCATCATTTTTTTTCTTCTTGTGTTTGATTATGATTGTTTATATCAATTGACTTGAGTGAAATGTTTTTGTATATTTATAATAGATATGCTTAGGGTAATCATTAATTTATGATGTGTTAATGTAAATTGGGTAATTAAAGAAAACAATCCAAAACTCAAGTCTTAGTTAATTATTATTTAGAATCTTGCCTTCATAATTAAAAAAAAAAAAAGTGAGGATTAAGCTTATTTCTCAAGCAAATATCCCAAATCCCTATCCAACAATTTTTCTTATTGTTAATTAACATATGTATTTATTTAATTTAGGAAAAATACTAACATGTATGCATAATACATGTTACCATAATAATAATAAAATAATAATAATAATAATAATGCAACAAATTTTAGATGCTAATGCTGTAATGGCTTTTCAAGGCTCAGAGGTCAACTATATATATATATATATATATATATATATATATATATATTGGCTTGCACTAAAAATGCTAATGCTGTGGGCTCGAAAGTGGAAAGCTAGTAATTAAAGAGTGTTTAGTATTGCATTTTAAAAAGTATTTTTGAAAAAAACTTGAATTTTTTTATTTTTTATTTTAAATTAAATTATTTTATTATTTTTAGATTATTTTTATTTGCATATATCAAAAATAATTTTTACAAAATAAAAATAAAATCATTTTTGACAATCTAAATCCTCAAGAAATAATGATACAAAAAAGGGATTATGATCCTGAGGACGTGAAGTTGGAAATATAAAATTGTAGTGGTTTCACGAGGCTCAGAGGTCAACTACTTGTATATAAATATTATATATTGGCTTGCACTAAAATTACTAATGCTGTGGGCTAGAAAGTTGAAAGCTAGCAATTAAAGTAACTACTAATGGGGTGTTTATTCGTCCATTTTAAAATTGATTTTGAAAAAGAAAAACTTGATTTTTTATTTTAATTTTTTTTTTAGTGTTCTTTGATCATTTTCATTTGCTGATATCAAAAATATTTTTTTTAAAAAAAAAACATTATTTTGATGCATTTCTAAATGAAAAATACTTTTAAAAATAACTTCAACCACACTTCTAAACAGACACTAAGTGCCCAGCTAAGGGTTCACTCTATGTAGCCCCAGTTTCGAGTTATATAGCTGCTAATATAATACATGATCATTAATTTTAGAGCCCGTTCGAGATCTGTAGTTGCTAATATGATACATAATCATTAACTTCAAAGTCTATAAAATCAGTCGAGATGCACAAAACAATACAAACACCCATATTAATAAAACAGCTAGTAATTACAGTACCTAGCAAGATCGACCAAATAATTTTTCACCACATGCAAGCGACAAGGCATCATCATTATCATGGAAATGAGCAAAACGAACAGCTTTTTTTCAGCTAATGATCGAAGCGTTTAGTCAAGTGGCAGAGTCACTCGCACCTTTTCGAAGCACTCGGCCTCTTCTTTTAATTTCTTCAATGAGAGCTTCAGCCAGTGGCGTAGATCCAAATTAAGTACAGAGGTACCCTATTATTTAATGTCTTTCATTTTCAGATGATGGTGATGGGATTCAAGAACTTAATTAGTACATACATGCTAATTTGTACAAAATATAGATTTTGAACTCAGAAATGTACGAGCAATGAATGGAAAAAGCCCATTACCCCTTCACAGCTGATGATCTCAAGCTCATGCATGAGTCATGACAGCCATGGAACCAAGTACATAGATCCACATCAAGCTCGAAGAATCAGTGTGGTAGGCAATAATGCTTTCCCTTCGCATTGAAATGATTTCGATGGGCAACATGGCACACTACTAGCATGTGATAGGTTACGGAAAAGACTGGATACAGCAGGATTTAATGGAACATTGATTAGGGATCACTGTCTGAAGTGGATAGATTTAAGATAAAACCAGCTAAATCTGTTCCCGTTTTCCTCCAGGAAAAAAAAAAACTGCAGAAATCTGCTGTTTCTGGTTAACCTTACAGGAGTTAAAATGACATCTTCTGTTTCATACGCTAACTACGATGACAATCATAGTTACAGTAAAATTCAATAGTCTGAAACCTGAAAGGCTGTCTCTGAAGGCACAGGTTTCTTGGTATCTTGTGTTATATATTGTACTTGTACTAGGATTTGATAATAAATGGGATACTTTGTACTAGGATTTGATAATAAATAGGATACTTGTACTAGCACTTTGTCATAACTTATGATCCAACTACTTTCCAGTATAGGAAGTTAGATGAACATGTCTTGAAAGTATTGTTTATGATATGCATCTTCGAGTGTGAGTCTATCAGAAATTACCCAGCCCATTTATGCCAGAGGTTGAAGCCTGTAGTTTTCAGGGATGGCGTCTCGAGTTCGAGTATCTCTTGTAAATACCTCGAACAGCTGGGATTTTACTTGTTCACCTGGATCCATAAAGTGCATTTTTTAGAGACAGGATATCCTCGAGTCCAAAAAATAAATAAAAATAACTGCAAGCTCACTTCATTTGACCTTAAAATAGGCACAAACAACTATGGTTGGGTAGGGGTTGAGTTCTTCAACAAATAGCAGTTGCAGTGTTCCTTTCACACAGTTGGAGGTTGCTTGGCAATTAGCAGTTGCAATTTTCCTTTCGCACATCTGGAGATTGCTTGAGTTAACTTTCTCAGCTACATTTTGGTTTCTTTGAAATGGTCGTTTCTGATTCTAGACAAAGAACACAGGCATGTGTCATATATAATATTCAAGCAAAATGAACAGGCCTGGATGAAATATAAAGCTGGAAGGTTTTTGACTTTATGTTCATGGATGAATTTCATCAGAAAAAGAAGAAGCCATGGAGGAAATATTGAGATTATGTGGCGCTTAGTGAACTGTTGGAAAAGTATAGTTTACCAAACAACACAGGCCCTATTCTGTTGCTTGCTGCAATTTGGCACGAGTCAACCTCACAAATAGAGATGCATTAAATTAGAGTATGAGATTATGATAGATAAAATGTTTTTATAATTTGAAATAAATCAAAATAATATATTTCTAACATCAATATAAAAAAAAAAAATAGATTTTTTAAAGCTCGTGGTTGGAACATTTCCTCACCGGGATACATGAATATTTTTTTACCGACAACATGTATTGGGATATAAATCATTTGCGTCTGATATCAATTTTCAATCATCGAATGGGATGTCCTCATCTAGCACAAGGCAATGTTTTAATTGTGACAGGAAACTTGGATAGTGAGTTAATTACCAAAACTTTGACAAAAATGGCTGGACAAAGAAATTCATTCCCATGAAGTGGGACCTGATCACATAATTTCAGCAAACAATAATTGTGAGAATTTATTACATCCTTCTTGAATGAACAGGGCTTTATAACATATAATCTATTAAGGCAAAAGGCCATTTCTGGTACATCTATATACGTAGTACAGTTGAGATAATTTTTACAAGATTTCATTGTCATCGATACAATGTATGGTTTATCGTTACAGATTGTTACCTCCTTAGGAGTTCCTAGGTATTGGAGGGGAATGGTGTGTTTAATGATGAACTTCAGCTTGGGTCTGAATACAGCAGTGATGAAGATGCCCTATCTATATTTCTACCTGAAGCCAAAGGCGAAACTCCCACAGTCTGATGTGATGAGGAAGATGAGGGAGCTGGAGCTGATGCTGCAAGAGTCGAGAGAGCACTGACATCGCTGCTCATTATGCTTGTTCCACTAACAGAACTTTCTGTTATTGCCTTTGGTGGTGGTGGTCTCTCAATCTCAGAAATTCCCTCCAGCATCTGCACCACTTTTCCCATCATTGGCCTCTGAGATGGGTGCTCCTGGATGCACCAAAAGCTTACTTGAATTGCCCTAGTCACTTGCTCTATATCCACACCTTGGTCTATAAGCCTTTGGTCCAGAATTGAATTAACATTGCCCTTCTCAAACTCTTCATAAGCCCACACAGAAAACTTTTTACGGTTCGTTACTGCCGAGACTTCAAAATTCCTTCTGCCACTCACTATCTCCAGCAAAACCATCCCATAACTGTAGATATCAGATTTGGAAGTTATGGGAAGATTTGCAATCCATTCTGGAGCCAAGTATCCTC
Organism: Salix purpurea; assembly: GCA_027405865.1. Taxonomy (NCBI): domain Eukaryota; kingdom Viridiplantae; phylum Streptophyta; class Magnoliopsida; order Malpighiales; family Salicaceae; genus Salix; species Salix purpurea. Next base: position 5,631,297 of record CM050333.1, on the reverse strand, counting down.
TTGTTCCTCTCACACTGGTCAGTGTCCTATATCTGTGATCCTTGGGATTTATGAGCTTTGCTAGACCAAAATCAGACACCTTGGCCTTGCAGTTCTCATCCAAAAGAATGTTTTCCGGCTTTATGTCACAGTGGACAATGCAGTCTCGACATTCCTCGTGAAGATACGTGATTCCTTTTGCAGTTCCAAGGGCAATGTTAAACCTCTGCTCCCAATTCAACAATCTTCCTGACTGCTCTTCGGTAGTGAAGAGGAAATTATCAAGAGACCCATTTTTCATGAACTCATACACCAGCAGCCTGTGCCGACCCTCAGAGCAAAAACCAATCAATCTAACCAAATTCAAATGGTGAGTGCTACTAATAGTTGCAACCTCCATCCTGAACTGTTTCTCACCCTGCTCGATTCCCTCAAGTTGCTTCACTGCAACAACTTCTCTGTTAGCAAGAACCCCTTTATAAACAGCTCCAAACCCTCCTGCTCCAAGCTTCTCTTTAAACTCTTTTGTTGAGCGCTGCAGCTCTTTATACGAGAACTGCACTGGAGCACCAGATGCATACTCCAGGAGCGCATACTGAGCTGACAAACTGTCAAACTTGGGACTGTTTCTACAACACCACCACCACAGACCACTCTCCACAGCAATCAAACCCAAAAGGGTAATCACAACAGCAACGCAAACAACCCAGACTCGCAATCCCCTACTTCTGCTGTTCTCCACAGTCAGAACACCAGGTGGAGGGCTTGGTTGCGCCGGCCCACAAACTTTCACATATGAAGTACTGGGAAGCGCTGGATTCCGATAACCACTGATAAAGCCCGGAGGTTTTGAGTAGCACTGCCCAGTTCCATCAGACAAAGATGTAGAAGCTATACAAGTTGAACCTTGAGAGAGACAATTCGACCGGCAAGCTGATATTCCCATGTAGAAACTCTGAGCAGGCAACTCGGGCTCATAGGTCAAGAACTTTGCATTATCTATCTCCAACATAGTAGCATTCCCCGGACAACTATCTATCTCAGCTTTTCTTTTACACCCTTGTCTACTATCATTCACATCAACAGGCTCAAAATTCTCAGATGGACAATCACAAATTGGACTCGAACTCGACTCATTATAACTACAAATTCCCATATTCCCACAATAACCAAAAACCTCACATTGATCAGTCAAAGCTGACCATACCATAATTGGAGTTTTACTACCTAAATCAGCACTATACATCCTAAAGTTCCCATCTTTATCTAACTTCAAAAACCTCAACCTTGTACCCACATCACCGTAATCATTACTATAAGCCACAACTTGAGGCCCACTTGTAAAAGCAGCATCAAAAATTGACAAAATCCCAGTTGGTTGAATCCCCAAAGTAGGCGATGACAAATTAGCATTAAGAGAAGCATTACCTTGATTCCAATACACTATACTATTATTCCATTTCAAAGTTAGATTTCCTGATCTAAGAAACGTAAAAGAATAAGACCCAGATGTTAAAACTTGATCAACACGAAGAGTTTGATTAGGTACTATGGTATCAGAGGGGTGATTAAAAGATGACCAAACAGATAAAGTTCCATTCTTTAACTCTAAATTACCAGATGCATCAAGTGAAGCAGTGGTGACACCGAGTCCAGCAGTGTTAGAGTCCCAGACCATAGCGCCAGAGCCGTTGAAGAGGCTAAGGGTGCCGGAGGACAGGAATCGAAAGGACCCCTCGGAGTCCACCGTGGTAGTAGAGTTGCCTGCTGTCCAAATTGGGACACCACCGTTGTAGTTGATGGATAAGGTATAAGAAGAAGATGAACCCACCTGGGAAAATCCTATGTAGAAAGTGTTATTTGGTGAAACCCAAGTTAGGTTTGGGTTCGAAGCATAGAGAGAGGTGCCTGGTGGGATTGCTGTCTGTGCTTTTGTGATAGTGAAGAAGAGACACAGAAAAACAAAAAGATTTTGGAAATTCATTTTCTGAACAGTCTTTGTTTGCCGTTCTGAAGATTTTATTGTAGGATTTCTGTATGTATAGAGAGGAGGGACTAGGGAGAGGGCCATAAGGCTAATGGAGAAAACTTGACTTTTGTGACAACAAAAGAAAAATGGAGATGGACTTCATTTTCTAAATTTTGACTGTTCCAACTTCCAAGTGCTTGCAGCTGGTCATTCACGGGTGGTTTTTGGTTTCTTTTCTCTACGGGTTTGTGCGTTTGACTCAGTCAGCCTCCGTACATGTTTTGAGCTGCGGTTCAATCTATTTTTTCAAGGGCAATTTTTTTATTTTAAATTTGATTTTTAGTATTTCTAAATTATTTTAATACGATGATATTCAAAAAATATTTTTAATTTTGTTTAATATATTTTTTAATTTTTTTTAAAAAAAAACCGTTTCTACTGTACTCTTACATGCACTAAAATTCACGAATCCTTGATTATTAATTGATATGTGGTGTTTGGGTAGACTTTTTAAAAGTGTTTTTGGAAAAATTAAATATTTTTTTATTTTTAAGTTTAAATTAATAAAATTTAGTGTTTTTAGATCATTTTTATGTGCTAATATCAAAAATGATATTTAAAAAAAAATAAAAAAACATAATTTTAATGTATTTTTGAACGAAAAGCACTTTCAAAAGCAACTACAACTACACTCCCAAACAGGCACTAAAATTGTCAATATATATATATATATATAAAAGTGTATTTTGACATCTTGGCTGGAAGCAATGTTTATGGATGTATAAATTAGATAGAATATTTAGCTACCATTAATAAATATGGATCGAGAGATGATATTATTAATTGTTCATTGTAGTTGTGGTAAAATTAATAAAATCAAAAGATTGAGGACTAATTAACAATAGATTATATGTTAGGTGTTAATCTAAAGTTATTTATTATTATTTATGTATTATTATTATTATTATTACATATGCTTGGAAAATGAATGTTCAAACTTCAAATGCGTGGAGGTTTGAATGTTCAAACTTCAACGGTTACCATAGCTTTATGCTTAGATTCTATTGATTGTGACAGTTAATTTCCGGTCTTGCCCCTCTATTCCAAAAACTTTGGCTTGATTGATGGGGTAGAAAGATTTTTATTTTTATTTTTATTTTTCTAATATTATAAAGAAAAAATGTTATTGGAGATTAAGAAATAAAATTAGGCTTGTGTGCAGGGTAGTTTTGAATTTTCACTTTTGAATTCATAGTTTTTTTTTGGTATAAACCACGCGGTGTCCTAGACACTGGTCCAGACTAATCCACATTCATACCGGGTGGGCCCCGAAGAGGTGAAAGTGCTCCCCAAATGACCAGCTCCATACAAGAGAAGGGGTTGAACCTCTGACCTCTTTTAAGGGATGAGAGCGCCCTCACCACTCACGCCAGGACCCTTTGGGTTTTGAATTCATAGTTGAGTCACTATTGAAGTAAAAACAAATCTTGCCTTAACTAGGGTTTTTTTTTTTAACTTTTTAAACTGATTTGTTTTGCTATTTTTTTTATTTATCAGGAGCTATTTGTTTTTTTTAATCAAAATTAATTACTATTAATTAATTTGCCAAACTTATCTTTTCAACATGTCAACGCTGTCATATAGTGTGACACGTTTCAATGGTAAAACGATTTATCTTTTATTGAATATTATAATTTATTTATTTTTCTTTTCTCTTTCGTCCCCTAAAATCATAAGTTAATTATTTTCCTGGTTGATATTTCAACTTTAGTTTTTATTTATTATTGGTCTTTTTTTTTTGTAAAAGTTTCATTTGTTATAGATTTAGTACTTCAGTTTTGATTTGGATCTTATTCGAATTTTAATTTTTACCTAGTTTTTTTAAAAAGTTTTAATAGTTTTTAAATTTATCATTCAATCTAAATTTATGGTGTAATATTTTTTTTCTAATTTGATCTTTATTTTTTTGATTTTTTTTATTTTTGGTAAAGTTGATTGGTTCATGTCAAGACAACTTTATTGCGAGTTAATTTTAAGGAAAGGAGTTGGGTCAAAATGTCCAAAATTAACCATTTAGATCAAGTTTAATAATAATGTCAAATAGTTTCATTATTTGTATGGAGAATGAAGATCCTGGATTTCTTTTTTATATTTTTTTCTTTTAATTGAATTGTTAAGTGGCCTAATTAGAGAAATTATGCTTAAAATTAGGATAGGATAAACATGCCAAATCAAAAGACTCAAATAATGTCCAATTAATTGTATCATTAATCTCAATTTTTCTTTATTTAAGAAAAGTGAACGTTGATTCAAATTAAATAGAGAAAAATAGCCCTCCCTTTATCTTATTATACTAAACAAATAAATGTAATGATAAGAATTTTACTGGAAAATAAGCCAAGAAAATCAGCTCTCCAAGAAATAATGTTACATAAAAAAACATCAGATTTTGTTCTGGGTAATTAATAATTTGCAAGCATTTATTTTGAGAAAGTTTGTGGACCATGGCTACCTGTTTGGCCTTTCAAAATTCATGAACTCATTTGAAATTGTGATCATCTTCACCATAACTTTCTTTTCATGCACTCGAAAATGGTTTCAAAAGAGGGGTGTCATTTTCTACAAGGGACCATATATGATAGTATCTATTTTATTTTGAAAATTATTCCCTAAAATAGACCGTTTGTATGTGTTTATTACATGTAGAGCACGCTATGAGATTGGAATAAACCAAAGTAATTACATGTTAATTATTTATATATTCGAGAGTGTGGTTAAAGTTGTTTTTCAAATTATTTTAATTCAAAAATATATCAAAACGATGTTATTTATTTTTAAAAATTATTTTTTGATATCAGCATATCAAAATTATCTAAAAATATATATCTTTTTTAATTTAAAACAAAAGACAAAAATAAAAAAAAAATCAAGTTTTTTTAAAAGTTTTTTTGAAACGCAGTGTCAATCATGCACAAGATATTGTTTGAAGTTTAGTAGTTTGTTTGTTTTAAGAGTATTTTTTTTCAAAATAAAATCCATTTTGAAAAGAAGCTAGCAATCTCATGTTTTTAATTTTTTTTTTTAGAGATTACTATTTAAAAAAGACTTTACCACACATTTACATTTTATTGAAAATCAAGGCATAATATGATAATATGATGTGACTTTGCAAAGCCAAACAAACCCCTCATCTATTTTTGTTTGACAACAAAACTTTAACAAATAAACCAAGAAAATCAGAAATAGAAAGAATAAAGACTAAATATTTTTGGATTAAAACACATTTTTTCAATTTAAAGAAAGACGGAATGCCTTGCCTAAGAATTATATAAAACAACTTTTGTGAAAAGACAAATATGTCCCTAGACACATGCCATGTTGTTTGTTCGTCCTTTTCAAGGTTGTATTTTTAATGTATTCTAAGAAGTGAAAAAAAAAAAACCATTGGTAAACAACTATTTTTTTTTATCTTAGCTGTAAATAAGTAATTTTACTATTTTAAAATTTTTGAAAAGAAGAAATAACCCTTGACTAATAGTTTTATATATTGTTGATCTAAGAGGTAAATAAGTTATTTTATTATGCAATTTAAAATAAAAAAAACTAAAATACCTCTAAAAAATATTTTAATGACCAACGAGTTACTTAAAAAGACTAAATTACCCCACCATCAAGATTTTTCTTTTTACCATCCAAAGTTAAAATAATAGTTTTACTATAGCAATCTACAACAAATTATTATATTTAAGTGTTATATATAATGAAAAAGTCATTACCCCTCTCTCTCTCTCTCTCTCTCTATATATATATATATATTGTGGGTTAAGAATGTCTTTGCAAAGCTAAATAAACCCTAACGTATTTTCACCATGGCAGGCGAGTAAAAGAACCATCCAATGCATTCGTCGTGGCCTGGTCAAAGAACAAAAAAAATTCCATTCGTGAGTGTTCAGGAAACAAACAAAAAAAGGTCAATACAGATATTGTTTGTCGTCCATTTGAATTCATAATGAGTTTCACCCGCGGGAGAGATCTTTTATTTCTGGGAATGTGATTTGATTCCAAGTCTCTAGAACACCCTGTTTTTTTCAATCTCTAGAAATTGTTCTTAGTAAAAGCATAAAAATGGGAGAATTTCTACTGCAGACCTACGGTTCTTTAGACTGTACGTATTCCTTGTTCAAAGTCCTGTATTCTGTCTGGCCTTACGGCATACGCAATGGATTTTCTCAAGGTTCTAAACCAATTTTTTCCCTGGTTTTTACTTTTCCTACACTGTTTCCATCTCCCATAGAACTGCTGGAGTTTCCATCTGGACAACTGACAATGTTGTTGTTGGCACTGCCTCTGCAGCTGTCATTGACTACGGTGGAGAATTCCAGCTCCTCCGCAACTGCAATCTCCGTCTCATCAACGCTCCAGGCGCCACCGTGTGGACCTCCAACACTGCGCAGCCTTGGTGTGCTTCTGCTTCGCTTAATGACACAGGAAACTGAAGGAATTGTGTCCTTTAAATTAATGTGCAATGACTAAACTTGGATAGGACAATTAACGGAGATAATTTAATCTGATTATTTTAGGAGTCATAGTGCTTTGCTAGAAGCCAACTACGATTAATAGGGTTAAACCTATAGCTATTATAATTGGGTCCTATGAGGTCACACACTTAGAGATTACGAAATAGATCAACGAAAGAAAAATGGTTAATTATTAATATATATTAGATATTATTAATAATAAAGAATATTATTTATTTCTGAAATAAAATAAATATTATTTATTCATATTAGATATGATTAATTATGGAGTTATTCATACAACCTTTTATTTGATAAAAGGACAAAGTCTTCATTTCTATTTATTGCTCTTAAAACCATACGTTGGAAAAGGAAATGACACTTTCTATATATTGATGTGCCATAAAAGGAAAAACGTCTCCATCATTGAAGATGGAATATATAAATGATTTTTTGAAAATCATGTTATAAAAGAAAGATTTTCCTCCCAGGTAACGTATAAGGAAAGGCTAATAAAAGAAATGAAGGAAGTTATGAATAGGAGAGGTTTTGATTTTTGGGCTGCCATAAAACAAAACGTTTTGCTTGGCTGCCATAAAAACAAAAAGGTGTTTTGCTTGGCTGCCATCAAAAAGAAAACAAAAAGTGTTTTGCTTGGCTGCCATCAAAAACAAAAGTTTTTTGCTCGGCTGCACAAAAAGAAAAGGGTTCTTTTCGGCTGCTCTCAAAAATTCAGCAGTGGTGCAAGGAGAAACCACGATTTTTCTTTTTTTAACCAAGGCAATTTTGATTGCTCCCTTTTGTCCATTCGTCCTAGCAGTCGAAGGCAAGAGATCTATTCGGTCTCGTGTGGACTAAATAGAGGAGCAACACGTGGGGCTCTCATCCTTTTAGATACCACCATATCTGACTCGGTTCACGCATCAACAGGTATTTTGCATGAACAATACTTTGATCTATCAATTATGCTTGAAGATTCTACGATTAGATGTTTAGATATGATCTGAAATTCCGCTTAATGCATCTAATTTTCTTCAATGGTATCAGAGCATGGTTTTTCTTGCATAAATTGATAGGATCAATGAATTAATTGTTAATTTGATGCGGATCTTGATTTAAATTGGTGGTGAATTTTATATGGATAAAATGTAAAATTAAAATGAAGATTTTGATTGGCCCATGGAATTTTATGAATATAATATGGTTTATTTTATTGTTTCCTAAAAGTTAGGAAATCCCATTTATATATTTTTCATACAATTTTATCCAATAATTGCATTTTATGATTAATAATGATTAATACCATGTAAGGATTTAATTTTAAATTAAGAATTTTTATTTTATGCTTGTTTTATATTATGATATATTGCATGCATAAGGAGACTAGTATGGCCCAGAAATACGATCTGCGTATCGTTATATTTTTGTAATTTATTTTAATAATTAGATTATTGTAAATAATTTTGTAATACAAAGAAGAGAAAGTCCATGAAGTTCAAGGATGGAGATCCATGAAGGGTACAAGGATGAAGACAAAAGAAGATTAGATCTTTATTTATTATTTTTTTTTTGGGGGCCATACTAGGATCATTTTTTATTGCATATTTTTTTATGCTTTATTTATTTATTTTGCATTGTCTTTATTTATGCCAGTTTTCACTTATAAATAAAAGATAATCAAAACTTAAGTTCCTACAGAAAATTGGGGCAATGCCTTTCCGTGTCATAACCCATGAAGTTTATGGTTTTGGTTGGATGGGTTTCGCAAAAGCGAGGGTGTCCTACCTCAATCTTAGGCTCGTGAGGGTGAATCTATACGGGGGTTCATAAATCTTGATACGGTTGTACCCAACAAGAGACCAAAAGGCAAAGTTTTGGATCTTGAGGCATGGGGATGAATCCTACATTGGATGTGGATCATCAACCAAGAATTATAATAAGTTATAATTAGTAATTGTTACTTACCTTGAATACACAAGAACTAAGGCAGTGCAAAAGTACGTTGGGGCTTGTCTATGATGGGATCTTGGAATCATTTTATTCATAAGGGACAATAACAACTTGAATAAAATGTGCATTTACTTATTTTAAATTGTTTAAATTATAAGTATTTGCAATATCAAACATAAACTGATTTGTATGTCATTTATATTTTGTAGATTATGTCGAACGATAATTTGAAATTCTCTCTACGCTCAATTGTTGAGAAAAACAAGCTCAATGGAACGAACTTCCTTGATTGGGAAAGGAATCTGAGAATTATTCTCAGGTCCGAGGGACGTGAGAACGTCCTAGCTACCCCTGTCCCTACTGTGACCAATACCTCATCAGATGAGGAAAAGGCAACAGCAACTCGAGTAAAGTCTGAGGCATTACCTGTAACTTGCCTCATGCTTGCTGCAATGGAGCCTGATTTGCAAAAGAGGTTTGAGCATTCTGATGCTTATTCTATCATAACTGAACTAAAAACGTTGTTTCAGGATCAGGCAAGGATAGAGCGATATGAGACTCATAAGGCTATACTTGATAGCCATCTTGTGAAGGGAAAACCAGTAAGTCCTCATGTGATTAAACTAACTGGGCTTTTCAAGAGGATGGAAAATCTGGGGACCCCATATGACCAAGAGTTGGCCACTGATATTGTTCTTAGATCCTTGCATGATGGTTTTGCACCATTCAGAATGCAATACCATATGAATGGTCTGAAGCATGATCTGAATGAGCTTCATAGCATGCTTAAAAATGCTGAGGGCAATATAATTGGTGACAAGAAGAAGGAAGTTCTGAATGTCAACAATGGGAAGGGATTTAAGAGGGTGGCTAAAAGTAAGAGCAATTACCAAGGGAAAAGCAAGCAAGTTGCCAAACCCAAGAATGGTGAGAAGCCAAAGGTGGCTGCTGATCATGATTGTTTTTACTGCAAAGCCAAAGGACACTGGAAAAGAAACTGTCCCAAATACTTGGAAGACAAGAGGAACGGGACTGTGAGTTCCACTTCAGGTATTTATGTTATTGAGATTATGACAACCAATGTTCTCACATTAGATAATGGTCCCACTTGGGTATTAGATACTGCATGTGGTGCTCACATTACTTCATATGTGCAGGGACTAAGAAATAGGAGACAAGTAAGGAAAGGGGAGATAAACCTGTGCGTTGGAAATGGAGCAAGTGTTGCTGCACTCTCCGTCGGAGATTTAAGTTTATCTTTACCTTCTGGTTTAGTATTAGAACTGAATAATTGTTATTACGTTCCTTGCATTACTAAAAACCTTATTTCCTATGCTGTATTGGATCATGAAAATTTTGAATTTAGCAGTAAAAATGGATGTATTTCTATTTTTAAGAATGATATTTTCTATGCAACTGCTAGAGTGAGTAATGGACTCTTTGTATTAGATCTCAAATCAGAATTATATAACATAAATAACAAAAGGCAAAAGTTAAAAAGTTTGAGTGAGGCCTACCTATGGCATTGTCGATTAGGTCACATTAGTGTGAATCGCATGAAGAAGCTCCACAAAGATGGACTTCTAAAAGACATGGATTATGAATCCATTGATACATGTGAATCATGTCTTATGGGCAAGATGACAAGGTCACCTTTCAAAGGAACGTTTGAAAGGGCTACTGAACTATTGGGCGTAATACATACTGATGTATGCGGGCCAATGAGCACAGAAGCTAGAGGTGGCTATAGATACTTCATCACATTTACTGATGACATGAGTAGATATGGGTATGTTTACCTTATGTCACATAAATCGGAGTCTTTTGAAAAGTTCAAAGAATTTCAAAATGAAGTAGAGACTCAAAGAGGCAAGAAAATAAAAGCACTTCGATCTGATCGTGGTGGTGAATACTTGAGCCATGAATTTGATCATCATTTGAAGAACTGTGGGATAGTAACACAGTTGTCTACCCCAGGAACACCACAACTGAATGGTGTGTCTGAAAGGAGAAACAGGACTCTGTTAGACATGGTCCGATCAATGATGAGTTTTGCCGATCTTCCGTTATCCTTCTGGGGATATGCCCTCACTACCGCTGTACTTACATTAAACAGGACTCCGTCAAGAACTGTAGACAAAACCCCATATGAGATATGGACTGGAAAGATTCCAAAGTTGTCTTTTCTGAAAATATAGGGATGTGAAGCTTATGTAAAACGTTTACAAACAGAGAAGCTTGCTCCAAAATCAGATAAATGTTATTTTATAGGGTATCCAAAAGGAAGTTTCGGATATTACTTCTACAATCCAACTCAGCAAAAGGTGTTTGTTACAAGGGATAGTGTCTTTTTGGAAAGAGAGTTCTTTTCCAACAAGTCAAGTGGGAGAAACATTCATCTTGAAATAGTTCAAGATGATGAAGAGCAACAAACTCAACAACAAGAAGACATTGATGATGTCGATGATGAGATGATTACCTTTGAAGGCCTAGGGCCTCAGATCATCCAAGAGCCGGAACAAGAGGATCTACAAACAGTTATGAATCATGTTCCGGATCCAGTTGTTGAACAAGTTGAACCCACTCGTAGATCGGAAAGGCCAAGGGTACAACCAAGACGTTATGATGATTTCATCTTGAACGTAAGCCTTGATGTTCTTATGCTAGAACTTAGTGAGCCTTCTACCTATAAGCAAGCAGTGACGGGTCCAGACTCCAAAAAATGGCTTGAGGCCATGAGGTCCGAAATGGATTCGATGTTTGAAAATCAAGTATGGGACTTGATAGATTTGCCAGATGGAGTAAAACCCATAGGAAACAAATGGATTTTCAAACTCAAAACTGACACGGATGGAAATATATCTGTTTACAAGGCAAGACTAGTTGCCAAAGGTTTTAGACAGATTCATGGTATAGACTATGACGAGACATTTTCACCAGTTGTCATGATTAGATCCATTAGGATAATCCTAGCTATTGCCGCATATTATGACTATGAAATATGGCAAATGGATGTCAAAACCGCTTTTCTAAATGGTTTTTTGGAAGAGGATGTGTATATGACACAACCTGAAGGTTTTGAAGATCCAAATGAAGCTGGGAAGGTATGCAAGCTTAAAAAGTCCATTTATGGACTTAAGCAAGCATCCAGGAGTTGGAACTTTCGATTTGATGAAAAGATCAAAGAATTTGATTTCATTAGATGTGAAGAGGATCCTTGTGTTTACAAGAAGTTTAGTGGGAGTAAGGTAGCCTTCTTAGTCTTGTATGTAGATGACATACTACTTATTGGGAATGACATTCCGATGCTAGAGTCCGTAAAAGAATGGCTGAAGAAATGTTTCTCTATGAAAGACTTAGGAAAGGCTGAGTACATACTTGGAATTAAGATCTATAGAGATAGATCTAAGAGGCTTCTTGGATTAAGTCAAGGAACTTATATTGATAAGATTCTTAATAGATTCAAGATGCAGGATTCCAAGAAGGGATTTTTACCCATACAACATGGTATATATCTCAACAAGAAACAATGTCCTAAAACACCTGTTGAGCTTGAGAAGATGAAACAGGTCCCATATGCTTCTGCTATAGGATCTATCATGTATGCCATGGTATGTACCCGTCCGGATGTTGCATATGCTTTGAGCATGTGTAGCAGATACCAATCAAATCCTGGAGAAGCACACTGGAGTGCAGCTAAGAATATCCTGAAGTACTTAAGAAGGACTAAGGATGATTTCTTAGTATATGGGGGAGATGAAAAATTAATCGTACAAGGCTATACTGATGCAAGCTTTCAGACTGATCGAGATGGCTTTGAGTCTCAATCTGGTTATGTCTTCATCCTTAACGGAGGAGCTGTGAGCTGGAAGAGCTCCAAGCAGGATACAATAGCAGATTCTACAACAGAGGCTGAGTACATTGTTGCTAGTGAAGCAGCAAAGGAGGCCGTTTGGATAAGGAAGTTCCTAGATGAACTCGGTGTTGTTCCTAGCATATCAGTGCCTATCGACATCTATTGTGACAACAATGGTGCCATAGCCCAGGCAAAGGAACCGAGTTCGAGCTCCAAATCCAGACACGTTATGAGGAAGTATCACCTTATTCGTCGCATCATCACTATGGGTGACATTAGGATGTGTAAGGTGCATACTGATGACAACATTGCAGATCCATTGACCAAACCTATGCCTAGGCCCAAGCATGAGAGTCACACTAGGGCTAAGGGTCTTAAGCACATTGGAGAATGGCTTTAAGTTTGATTTTATATTACATTATATTTTTATGAGTGTTGGACACTAGTTTTATGTTTGACTTGATGATTTTATGATATATGATATTTCATCCTTATTTATATATTGTTTTGATCGATATTGAATAATATGTCCAAATAATTCATTATTAACAAATGGGATCACCTTAAGTGTTCTGGTGAATGAAACCCCATTAAGTGAAATGAAGTTTTGAATTATTAAAAGTCTATAGTTTGAAATCATCAAATGGACATAGATGATTTTATAAGCTACTATATTGTAAGTTGACTGATAGCACCAGGTTTCATGGGCTATAGGGACATGGAGATGTCTAGTCAATTACATATATGTGTATGAATGATACATGTAGGACTGACCCACCTTAAGACTCTCCAAAAGAGATTGTAGAGTCTTAAATTAAACCATGATTAGTAGATTCCTCAGACATGAGTATGTTGTGGTCTCACTTGATGATTGGTATCTCTTTGACACTGTTAAACGCTTTCCGTAAAAGGGAGTTATAAAGGCAGTAGTTGGGATTGCCAAAAGTTGAGTGGGAGCCATAGTCATACAAGACTGGAGAAGTCCTCCTGCTTCATGCATACTGTGATGCATTGAACAGGAATGGTGTCTCGGCCATTTGAAGAGCGAGAACTGAAAATGCATGGCCATGCTCGGATGGATTATTTGAAATCATCCGTTTAATTGACAGTTCAAACTCAGAGTTCAAGAAACATATTTGATAATAGATATGAATGTCACCATATCATCAAATAAGACATTAAGAGACAAAGGTATCTTATATTGCACACTTGTTTAAGGACAAGTGGGAGATTGAAGGAATTGTGTCCTTTAAATTAATGTGCAATGACTAAACTTGGATAGGACAATTAACGGAGATAATTTAATCTGATTATTTTAGGAGTCGTAGTGCTTTGCTAGAAGCCAACTACGATTAATAGGGTTAAACCTATAGCTATTATAATTGGGTCCTATGAGGTCACACACTTAGAGATTACGAAATAGATCAACGAAAGAAAAATGGTTAATTATTAATATATATTAGATATTATTAATAATAAAGAATATTATTTATTTCTGAAATAAAATAAATATTATTTATTCATATTAGATATGATTAATTATGGAGTTATTCATACAACCTTTTATTTGATAAAAGGACAAAGTCTTCATTTCTATTTATTGCTCTTAAAACCATACGTTGGAAAAGGAAATGACACTTTCTATATATTGATGTGCCATAAAAGGAAAAACGTCTCCATCATTGAAGATGGAATATATAAATGATTTTTTGAAAATCATGTTATAAAAGAAAGATTTTCCTCCCAGGTAACGTATAAGGAAAGGCTAATAAAAGAAATGAAGGAAGTTATGAATAGGAGAGGTTTTGATTTTTGGGCTGCCATAAAACAAAACGTTTTGCTTGGCTGCCATAAAAACAAAAAGGTGTTTTGCTTGGCTGCCATCAAAAAGAAAACAAAAAGTGTTTTGCTTGGCTGCCATCAAAAACAAAAGTTTTTTGCTCGGCTGCACAAAAAGAAAAGGGTTCTTTTCGGCTGCTCTCAAAAATTCAGCAGTGGTGCAAGGAGAAACCACGATTTTTCTTTTTTTAACCAAGGCAATTTTGATTGCTCCCTTTTGTCCATTCGTCCTAGCAGTCGAAGGCAAGAGATCTATTCGGTCTCGTGTGGACTAAATAGAGGAGCAACACGTGGGGCTCTCATCCTTTTAGATACCACCATATCTGACTCGGTTCACGCATCAACAGGTATTTTGCATGAACAATACTTTGATCTATCAATTATGCTTGAAGATTCTACGATTAGATGTTTAGATATGATCTGAAATTCCGCTTAATGCATCTAATTTTCTTCAATGGTATCAGAGCATGGTTTTTCTTGCATAAATTGATAGGATCAATGAATTAATTGTTAATTTGATGCGGATCTTGATTTAAATTGGTGGTGAATTTTATATGGATAAAATGTAAAATTAAAATGAAGATTTTGATTGGCCCATGGAATTTTATGAATATAATATGGTTTATTTTATTGTTTCCTAAAAGTTAGGAAATCCCATTTATATATTTTTCATACAATTTTATCCAATAATTGCATTTTATGATTAATAATGATTAATACCATGTAAGGATTTAATTTTAAATTAAGAATTTTTATTTTATGCTTGTTTTATATTATGATATATTGCATGCATAAGGAGACTAGTATGGCCCAGAAATACGATCTGCGTATCGTTATATTTTTGTAATTTATTTTAATAATTAGATTATTGTAAATAATTTTGTAATACAAAGAAGAGAAAGTCCATGAAGTTCAAGGATGGAGATCCATGAAGGGTACAAGGATGAAGACAAAAGAAGATTAGATCTTTATTTATTATTTTTTTTTTGGGGGCCATACTAGGATCATTTTTTATTGCATATTTTTTTATGCTTTATTTATTTATTTTGCATTGTCTTTATTTATGCCAGTTTTCACTTATAAATAAAAGATAATCAAAACTTAAGTTCCTACAGAAAATTGGGGCAATGCCTTTCCGTGTCATAACCCATGAAGTTTATGGTTTTGGTTGGATGGGTTTCGCAAAAGCGAGGGTGTCCTACCTCAATCTTAGGCTCGTGAGGGTGAATCTATACGGGGGTTCATAAATCTTGATACGGTTGTACCCAACAAGAGACCAAAAGGCAAAGTTTTGGATCTTGAGGCATGGGGATGAATCCTACATTGGATGTGGATCATCAACCAAGAATTATAATAAGTTATAATTAGTAATTGTTACTTACCTTGAATACACAAGAACTAAGGCAGTGCAAAAGTACGTTGGGGCTTGTCTATGATGGGATCTTGGAATCATTTTATTCATAAGGGACAATAACAACTTGAATAAAATATGCATTTACTTATTTTAAATTGTTTAAATTATAAGTATTTGCAATATCAAACATAAACTGATTTGTATGTCATTTATATTTTGTAGATTATGTCGAACGATAATTTGAAATTCTCTCTACGCTCAATTGTTGAGAAAAACAAGCTCAATGGAACGAACTTCCTTGATTGGGAAAGGAATCTGAGAATTATTCTCAGGTCCGAGGGACGTGAGAACGTCCTAGCTACCCCTGTCCCTACTGTGACCAATACCTCATCAGATGAGGAAAAGGCAACAGCAACTCGAGTAAAGTCTGAGGCATTACCTGTAACTTGCCTCATGCTTGCTGCAATGGAGCCTGATTTGCAAAAGAGGTTTGAGCATTCTGATGCTTATTCTATCATAACTGAACTAAAAACGTTGTTTCAGGATCAGGCAAGGATAGAGCGATATGAGACTCATAAGGCTATACTTGATAGCCATCTTGTGAAGGGAAAACCAGTAAGTCCTCATGTGATTAAACTAACTGGGCTTTTCAAGAGGATGGAAAATCTGGGGACCCCATATGACCAAGAGTTGGCCACTGATATTGTTCTTAGATCCTTGCATGATGGTTTTGCACCATTCAGAATGCAATACCATATGAATGGTCTGAAGCATGATCTGAATGAGCTTCATAGCATGCTTAAAAATGCTGAGGGCAATATAATTGGTGACAAGAAGAAGGAAGTTCTGAATGTCAACAATGGGAAGGGATTTAAGAGGGTGGCTAAAAGTAAGAGCAATTACCAAGGGAAAAGCAAGCAAGTTGCCAAACCCAAGAATGGTGAGAAGCCAAAGGTGGCTGCTGATCATGATTGTTTTTACTGCAAAGCCAAAGGACACTGGAAAAGAAACTGTCCCAAATACTTGGAAGACAAGAGGAACGGGACTGTGAGTTCCACTTCAGGTATTTATGTTATTGAGATTATGACAACCAATGTTCTCACATTAGATAATGGTCCCACTTGGGTATTAGATACTGCATGTGGTGCTCACATTACTTCATATGTGCAGGGACTAAGAAATAGGAGACAAGTAAGGAAAGGGGAGATAAACCTGTGCGTTGGAAATGGAGCAAGTGTTGCTGCACTCTCCGTCGGAGATTTAAGTTTATCTTTACCTTCTGGTTTAGTATTAGAACTGAATAATTGTTATTACGTTCCTTGCATTACTAAAAACCTTATTTCCTATGCTGTATTGGATCATGAAAATTTTGAATTTAGCAGTAAAAATGGATGTATTTCTATTTTTAAGAATGATATTTTCTATGCAACTGCTAGAGTGAGTAATGGACTCTTTGTATTAGATCTCAAATCAGAATTATATAACATAAATAACAAAAGGCAAAAGTTAAAAAGTTTGAGTGAGGCCTACCTATGGCATTGTCGATTAGGTCACATTAGTGTGAATCGCATGAAGAAGCTCCACAAAGATGGACTTCTAAAAGACATGGATTATGAATCCATTGATACATGTGAATCATGTCTTATGGGCAAGATGACAAGGTCACCTTTCAAAGGAACGTTTGAAAGGGCTACTGAACTATTGGGCGTAATACATACTGATGTATGCGGGCCAATGAGCACAGAAGCTAGAGGTGGCTATAGATACTTCATCACATTTACTGATGACATGAGTAGATATGGGTATGTTTACCTTATGTCACATAAATCGGAGTCTTTTGAAAAGTTCAAAGAATTTCAAAATGAAGTAGAGACTCAAAGAGGCAAGAAAATAAAAGCACTTCGATCTGATCGTGGTGGTGAATACTTGAGCCATGAATTTGATCATCATTTGAAGAACTGTGGGATAGTAACACAGTTGTCTACCCCAGGAACACCACAACTGAATGGTGTGTCTGAAAGGAGAAACAGGACTCTGTTAGACATGGTCCGATCAATGATGAGTTTTGCCGATCTTCCGTTATCCTTCTGGGGATATGCCCTCACTACCGCTGTACTTACATTAAACAGGACTCCGTCAAGAACTGTAGACAAAACCCCATATGAGATATGGACTGGAAAGATTCCAAAGTTGTCTTTTCTGAAAATATAGGGATGTGAAGCTTATGTAAAACGTTTACAAACAGAGAAGCTTGCTCCAAAATCAGATAAATGTTATTTTATAGGGTATCCAAAAGGAAGTTTCGGATATTACTTCTACAATCCAACTCAGCAAAAGGTGTTTGTTACAAGGGATAGTGTCTTTTTGGAAAGAGAGTTCTTTTCCAACAAGTCAAGTGGGAGAAACATTCATCTTGAAATAGTTCAAGATGATGAAGAGCAACAAACTCAACAACAAGAAGACATTGATGATGTCGATGATGAGATGATTACCTTTGAAGGCCTAGGGCCTCAGATCATCCAAGAGCCGGAACAAGAGGATCTACAAACAGTTATGAATCATGTTCCGGATCCAGTTGTTGAACAAGTTGAACCCACTCGTAGATCGGAAAGGCCAAGGGTACAACCAAGACGTTATGATGATTTCATCTTGAACGTAAGCCTTGATGTTCTTATGCTAGAACTTAGTGAGCCTTCTACCTATAAGCAAGCAGTGACGGGTCCAGACTCCAAAAAATGGCTTGAGGCCATGAGGTCCGAAATGGATTCGATGTTTGAAAATCAAGTATGGGACTTGATAGATTTGCCAGATGGAGTAAAACCCATAGGAAACAAATGGATTTTCAAACTCAAAACTGACACGGATGGAAATATATCTGTTTACAAGGCAAGACTAGTTGCCAAAGGTTTTAGACAGATTCATGGTATAGACTATGACGAGACATTTTCACCAGTTGTCATGATTAGATCCATTAGGATAATCCTAGCTATTGCCGCATATTATGACTATGAAATATGGCAAATGGATGTCAAAACCGCTTTTCTAAATGGTTTTTTGGAAGAGGATGTGTATATGACACAACCTGAAGGTTTTGAAGATCCAAATGAAGCTGGGAAGGTATGCAAGCTTAAAAAGTCCATTTATGGACTTAAGCAAGCATCCAGGAGTTGGAACTTTCGATTTGATGAAAAGATCAAAGAATTTGATTTCATTAGATGTGAAGAGGATCCTTGTGTTTACAAGAAGTTTAGTGGGAGTAAGGTAGCCTTCTTAGTCTTGTATGTAGATGACATACTACTTATTGGGAATGACATTCCGATGCTAGAGTCCGTAAAAGAATGGCTGAAGAAATGTTTCTCTATGAAAGACTTAGGAAAGGCTGAGTACATACTTGGAATTAAGATCTATAGAGATAGATCTAAGAGGCTTCTTGGATTAAGTCAAGGAACTTATATTGATAAGATTCTTAATAGATTCAAGATGCAGGATTCCAAGAAGGGATTTTTACCCATACAACATGGTATATATCTCAACAAGAAACAATGTCCTAAAACACCTGTTGAGCTTGAGAAGATGAAACAGGTCCCATATGCTTCTGCTATAGGATCTATCATGTATGCCATGGTATGTACCCGTCCGGATGTTGCATATGCTTTGAGCATGTGTAGCAGATACCAATCAAATCCTGGAGAAGCACACTGGAGTGCAGCTAAGAATATCCTGAAGTACTTAAGAAGGACTAAGGATGATTTCTTAGTATATGGGGGAGATGAAAAATTAATCGTACAAGGCTATACTGATGCAAGCTTTCAGACTGATCGAGATGGCTTTGAGTCTCAATCTGGTTATGTCTTCATCCTTAACGGAGGAGCTGTGAGCTGGAAGAGCTCCAAGCAGGATACAATAGCAGATTCTACAACAGAGGCTGAGTACATTGTTGCTAGTGAAGCAGCAAAGGAGGCCGTTTGGATAAGGAAGTTCCTAGATGAACTCGGTGTTGTTCCTAGCATATCAGTGCCTATCGACATCTATTGTGACAACAATGGTGCCATAGCCCAGGCAAAGGAACCGAGTTCGAGCTCCAAATCCAGACACGTTATGAGGAAGTATCACCTTATTCGTCGCATCATCACTATGGGTGACATTAGGATGTGTAAGGTGCATACTGATGACAACATTGCAGATCCATTGACCAAACCTATGCCTAGGCCCAAGCATGAGAGTCACACTAGGGCTAAGGGTCTTAAGCACATTGGAGAATGGCTTTAAGTTTGATTTTATATTACATTATATTTTTATGAGTGTTGGACACTAGTTTTATGTTTGACTTGATGATTTTATGATATATGATATTTCATCCTTATTTATATATTGTTTTGATCGATATTGAATAATATGTCCAAATAATTCATTATTAACAAATGGGATCACCTTAAGTGTTCTGGTGAATGAAACCCCATTAAGTGAAATGAAGTTTTGAATTATTAAAAGTCTATAGTTTGAAATCATCAAATGGACATAGATGATTTTATAAGCTACTATATTGTAAGTTGACTGATAGCACCAGGTTTCATGGGCTATAGGGACATGGAGATGTCTAGTCAATTACATATATGTGTATGAATGATACATGTAGGACTGACCCACCTTAAGACTCTCCAAAAGAGATTGTAGAGTCTTAAATTAAACCATGATTAGTAGATTCCTCAGACATGAGTATGTTGTGGTCTCACTTGATGATTGGTATCTCTTTGACACTGTTAAACGCTTTCCGTAAAAGGGAGTTATAAAGGCAGTAGTTGGGATTGCCAAAAGTTGAGTGGGAGCCATAGTCATACAAGACTGGAGAAGTCCTCCTGCTTCATGCATACTGTGATGCATTGAACAGGAATGGTGTCTCGGCCATTTGAAGAGCGAGAACTGAAAATGCATGGCCATGCTCGGATGGATTATTTGAAATCATCCGTTTAATTGACAGTTCAAACTCAGAGTTCAAGAAACATATTTGATAATAGATATGAATGTCACCATATCATCAAATAAGACATTAAGAGACAAAGGTATCTTATATTGCACACTTGTTTAAGGACAAGTGGGAGATTGAAGGAATTGTGTCCTTTAAATTAATGTGCAATGACTAAACTTGGATAGGACAATTAACGGAGATAATTTAATCTGATTATTTTAGGAGTCGTAGTGCTTTGCTAGAAGCCAACTACGATTAATAGGGTTAAACCTATAGCTATTATAATTGGGTCCTATGAGGTCACACACTTAGAGATTACGAAATAGATCAACGAAAGAAAAATGGTTAATTATTAATATATATTAGATATTATTAATAATAAAGAATATTATTTATTTCTGAAATAAAATAAATATTATTTATTCATATTAGATATGATTAATTATGGAGTTATTCATACAACCTTTTATTTGATAAAAGGACAAAGTCTTCATTTCTATTTATTGCTCTTAAAACCATACGTTGGAAAAGGAAATGACACTTTCTATATATTGATGTGCCATAAAAGGAAAAACGTCTCCATCATTGAAGATGGAATATATAAATGATTTTTTGAAAATCATGTTATAAAAGAAAGATTTTCCTCCCAGGTAACGTATAAGGAAAGGCTAATAAAAGAAATGAAGGAAGTTATGAATAGGAGAGGTTTTGATTTTTGGGCTGCCATAAAACAAAACGTTTTGCTTGGCTGCCATAAAAACAAAAAGGTGTTTTGCTTGGCTGCCATCAAAAAGAAAACAAAAAGTGTTTTGCTTGGCTGCCATCAAAAACAAAAGTTTTTTGCTCGGCTGCACAAAAAGAAAAGGGTTCTTTTCGGCTGCTCTCAAAAATTCAGCAGTGGTGCAAGGAGAAACCACGATTTTTCTTTTTTTAACCAAGGCAATTTTGATTGCTCCCTTTTGTCCATTCGTCCTAGCAGTCGAAGGCAAGAGATCTATTCGGTCTCGTGTGGACTAAATAGAGGAGCAACACGTGGGGCTCTCATCCTTTTAGATACCACCATATCTGACTCGGTTCACGCATCAACAGGTATTTTGCATGAACAATACTTTGATCTATCAATTATGCTTGAAGATTCTACGATTAGATGTTTAGATATGATCTGAAATTCCGCTTAATGCATCTAATTTTCTTCAGAAACCTGGTACTGACAACCGGCGGCAGTATCAATGCCCGGTCCAGTTTTGAAAACCCACCCGATCGACACTCTTGTCCCATCACAGAATTTAACTGTAAACCAAACTTTGCGATCCGGGGTTTACCCTTTCAGGCTTCTAAGCAATGGAAATATGAGTTTGACATGGAATGACAGTGTTGTGTACTGGAATCAAGGATTGAGTTTTGCTTCTGAGTTGAAGTTGATTCTCCAAACTTGCAGTTGCAGTCAAATTAATGGGATTTTAACTCTTTTAGATGCTAGTTTGCGGATGTCGTGTTATACATTCTTTATATAATCTCGAATACTAAATTTATATAGCAGTGAAAATTTAAATTATAAATATTTTTAGTCATTTTTACTCGAGCATAAAATAAATTTCCAATGCAGTAGCAGTAACACAGCTTTTCCTGATGCAGCAACAGTAACACAACTTCATAATAATAGAATTTTTTTACAAGAGAAACCTTTTGATCCATGTCTACCAGTAGCCGTAAATGAAATATACAAGCTATTATTTATAGGTAGATCAAGGACCCTTCTTATTAATTAATTAGCTAATCTTCTCCTCTCATCAAAGAGAAAGTTAGGCAACTAATCTCCATGGTGAATCCCCATGATCTATCTTCATGATCATGAGTTTGAATAAACAAGAACATAATAATAATTTCTAACATGTTGCTCTTGGAAATGATTATGAAGAAGGGGGGGTGACATAATGAGATTTTTGAGGTTAGGTATAGCGATGGGAATTTGAGAATGTACAGTGGTGGAACTACAACTATGACATGGGCTGCTTTAGCAGATTGTGTAGGAATGTGATTAAAAATGCTGGAGTTAAAGCAGACTAAATTGTTTACTTTCCAGGCTCAGCGAATTGTTTCCATTGGGATAGCAGCTTGCAGAGTGAATTGTGTTTATCAAGTAGTTCTTGCATTGCTTCCACTTCTGCATCAGACACGTATATTTTTTCTTACATGAAAAACACGCTGATTTTGTTAGTGGATATCAGGGTCCAGTGCTTCTTAGTACTTCTTATATTAGGGTTTGTGGACCAGTGCAACCGAATCCTTTGCCTTATGATAAAATTGTAATTGTTTTTGAAAGTGTTTTTTATTAGAAATATATTAAAATAATTTTTATTTTATTTTTTAAAAATTTTTTTGATATCAACAAATAAAAATAATCTAAAAAACCAAAAAAAAAATTAAAAATATTTTTGAAACACAATGTCAAAACATGTCGTGGTTACTGACACTATTTTGGGTTTGGCTGCTTTAGCGGGTTTCTTCTGGTGGTTTGGTTGCAAAAATAATCCCAAATTTGGAGATGTGTGGGCTCACGTTTCGGGTGAGAGACAGTTTCGGGTGGAGGTCCTGTTTGATAACGTGTTTATGATTATTTTTTAAAGTGTTTTTCATTTAAAAAAATATATTAAAAATATATTTTTATTTATTTATTTAAAATTATATTTGACATCAGCACATCAAAATAATCTAAAAACATCAAATTTTGTTAATTTAAACTTGAAAATAAAAATAAATAAAATTTAATTTTTTTTAAAAAAAAAAACATTGTCAAACACTCCCTCACCATTTGAAGCTGGTTAGATTGATTGGCTTTTGCTCCGAAGGGCGTCACAGGCTTTTAGTATTTAAGTTGGTAAATGTACAAGAAGAAAATAAAGTACAATAAGGGAAAATATAATAAAATTATAAGGATTTATTTATCTGCATGTTGTGTTTCTAACCATGAACCTGTAATATGTCTTATTAAATGATTGTTGATGGTTGTTAGAGTTATTGAATGGTTATTTTATTGGTGGTTTATGGCAATGTCAGGTGGTTGATCATGGTTTTCATAATTATTATGTGTTTAATGGCGGTTCTTGTAATTAACTTGTCACAGTATGGTCTTGTCGGCATCAACAGATCAATTCAACTCTTTATTAGGTTAGCATTAAATTGTTTGATAACCTCAATATTCTTTTTTTCTTTTTTTTTCTTCAATTTATTTATCATTGTTACATTTTTTTTAGATTGTTTAGAGCACAACTTTAACCAAATGTCATGGGACCTGGATTTTTTTTTATCCTCAAAGAACACGGTGTGATAGTAAAGAGTTTGCGATCTGCATAATAGGTTTCGAGTTAAGCGTGCATCTCTTATAAGAACTTGAGATAATCAAGATTTTACTCGTTCATCTTGGTCCACACAGTGTGTTTTTCTAAAGAGTGAGATTTTCTCGCATAAAAATAAAAGACCTCGATTTTTTTGAACTTAATATTATATATATTACATAGAAAGAGAAATTGTTTAAGAGCACGAAAGAAATCTAGTAATCTACAAATTAAGAGGGAAATAGAGCTAAAACATGGAGAGTTGTTTGACATTGATAGGGTAAACTTCACTTGCAAGATTGGAATTATAAGCCTTGGTCGCTATTTGAATATTCACTGCTTCTGTTGGATGCAACCCATCGAAGAACACATGGCTGTTCCTGTCTTCACAGGCCTTCCCTTCTTTCTTGCACAGCACACCATTTCCTCCTCTATTCAAGGCCATCACTTCACAGCAAGAACTGGTCGTGTCTTTGAACCCTGTTTCACACAAACTAACTCAAATTTGATACTATGCTTGTCATTCTTTAAAGAATATATAGAAAATAATATAAATTATAAATTATATTATGTGGTCTTACTTAATAATTTAAATTTTTAGGTGAGATGATTCTTAATATAGTATGAAATACTTGTTGACCCAGCAATCACGAGTTCGAATCTCACCATCCCCATATTATTTGATAAATAAATCAAGCACAAGGTAATATAGGTCTCTGCAAGTTTCAAACCCAAAGAAGTTTCACTTGAGAGGGTATGCTAGAGAATAATATAAACTATATATTATGGATTCTCACCTAGTAGTTTAATTTTTTAGGTGAGATGGTTCTTAGTATAGCATCAGAGACTCGTTGACCCAGCAGTCACAAGTTCGAATCTTGTCATCCTCATATTATTTGATCAATAAATCAAGCACCATGTAGTATAAGTTTGTGCAAGTTTCAAGCTCAGAAGAGTTTCATTTAAGGAGGTATGCTAGAGAATAATATAAATTATATTCTGAAGCTCCGTGAATTTAGGTTAAATTTCTAGATGATATGGTTTATTGACAGAATAATCTAGCAGGTTAAAGTGTTTGTTTGGTAATGAGAAAACAATGTATGTACCTCTGGGGACGGGGTTTCTGATAATCTTTCTGATAATCCTGTAAGAATTGACGAAGACGAAGTTAGAGCCGGGCAGGTGGTGCTTGCTGACATCGACCAAGGACTTCAGGTGAGCATTGAAGAGGTGAGCTGCCTTGTTCAACACTTGAATGCAGCCATGGCTTCCCGGCCGGCTGGCCATCACCATCGGGCTGCACCCAATTGGATTAACAGCCATCAAGACAAACTTGCGACCCCCTAAACGGTACAGTTTCTGCAGCAAAAATTGTAAAACATGATCCTGCCATCAACAGTTCAGACAAGATGGTATTGGTTGAAAGAAAAGTCATCATGAACCTCGTTTTGTTATGTCTCATAATTGCTGGTGTATCTCATACCGTTTAAAAATTAAAACAAGCTGGAATAAATTTTATTTTGTTCTGAATATAAGTTTATTCTGGGTTTCTTAATTAAATCCTGGTCTAGATGTTCCAATTCATTTATTGTGTTTTGTTATGTGAATAGTGTTTTATTTTATTTTAAAAAATATATATTTTTCTAATTTTATCATCTTGATTTATTCAAGAATAAACTTTATATTTTGTAATGATTTTATTTTTCTCAGTCTTATTATTCATATCACGAGTTTAGCAGGTTAATTTTATTGATTCAAGTTTTTTTTATCTATTTTTTTAATTTAATTTATTTAAATTTCATCATTAAACATATTCAATATTTATTTAATTATGACCTATACTTTATTATTTGTTTGAGTTGTTTTATATATAATTCAAAACAATTCAAAACATATATCATATGAAATAATAAAGGCTCGTCACCAAATAATGTCCTTCAAGGTACAGAGAACCCTGAGCATTGAATTTTCTGTCTCAAAAACTCAGGGCAAGAGTGACCTGTAGAAAATACTGTGCTAGCTCCATTGATGTCTCAGTTATTGTGGATTGCAATAACTTTTTTGTTATCATTTTTTTCTTAATTATTGATTTTAATTCGATAACAAAATTACATTTTTATATATTTCTATGTATATATTTATGGTTTATCGCGGTAAACTCATGCATTTATTCTTTCTTTTACACACTCTTAATTTCTTTGATGCTAAATTGAGTCTAAAAATCATCGCTCTAGATTTTTTTAAAAAACAAATACGTAGATATTATGACTTTTAATTTTATTAGTATTTGTTTTCTTAAAACAGTTTTCTGGACTATTTTTTCCACGAGAAAATAGACTATAAAACAGTTTTTTTTTACTCGAGTTTTTTAATTGCTACATTTCTATAGGGTTAGGGATGTAAACTACGAGAATGATAACCCTAATTATTATAGATGCGCTACTGTTGTTTTTAAAAATATATTTTTTTAAAAAATATATTAAAATTATATATTTTTATTTTTTAAATATTATTTTTTATATTAGTATATTAAAATAATTTAAAAATACTATAAAAATTAATTTAAAATAAAAAATATAATCCATGAGAGAGAAAAAGCAAAGTCCTGTGCATGTAGGTGCTGCATTGAATTCACCTGAAGTCTCCCCGACAGTATCTTTGTCAGGTTGGCAGTGAAGACTTCAAGACTGGCATTCGCGGTGGATTGCCTCAGGAAGTAGTTGAACGAGTAATCGTTCCCTCCGGTTCCGACGACGAACAGAAACTCCGGTAGCAACTCTCTTCTTCTGAATCCCATCTGAGCTTCTAAGTCCGGCAGCGTAACCTCCTCAAAATTCCTAAGCTGTTGATTCAAGCTGATAGCATTGCCCTGCACGCAAGCCATATATCAAGCGTTTAAGCCGCCATGCTCATGAAGTGAGCTTACCGTTTTATGATTGATGAGCTTTGTTTACTGTTTGAGAAGAAGGAAATGATAGCATGAGAAGAGAAAACGATGCCGTCTTACTGCTCGTGATCCGGTGTCGTCCAGTATGCCGGAAGCACCGGAAGCATAGTTGACACCATGGATAATCTTCCTCCCCTGAGTGGAGGGGTCACTGAAAGCAGGAACCAATGGAAGCTTGAGCTGGTCGCAGAGGAGGTCGATTACATTTTTCCCGTTTGTAAATCTACCAGAAGGCCCAGATGGGAAATCTATTCCGTATGGCAAAAAATCAGCTTTAGCTATGGAGTTTTTGAGGAAGTTGTTGTTGCCATTGTCGACCAGAGAGCTTCCAAACACAAACATCCCTCTGATGCGAGCTCCATTGTTATCTGTTGCCCTAGCATGGCAGCTACATGGAAAGACACAGGCAAGGACAGGGAGGGCTAGCAGGAGAAATCTCGAGCTTATTATCTGACTAGCCATGTTGATCAAAGTGCTTGCAAGCTTGGACCAATGATGATCTGGGCGTGGAAAATGAGAGGCGATCGAGTAATGGTCAACTTATAAGGATTATTAGAGACTTGGATGAGTTTTCAATGGCCAACTACTTCTCCTGTGACATTAATTACTTGATAGTCTTCCATTAATAACATAGCTTACTTTTGAAATTTTAATTCAGTACAAGTAGGACATATCCATAAATCTTTTTTTAAATTTGAGAAAACCGTCCTCCCTCGAACTCAAAAACTATAAATGAAATCTCAAGTTATTTATTCCCATATCATGTCTCATG
Organism: Salix purpurea; assembly: GCA_027405865.1. NCBI lineage: Eukaryota > Viridiplantae > Streptophyta > Magnoliopsida > Malpighiales > Salicaceae > Salix > Salix purpurea. The sequence continues at coordinate 5,603,813 of CM050333.1, read as the reverse complement.
AATGAAAAATCCTTCTTGTTTATAAGTAGCGTGGTGTACCTGAAGCAGGAAAAAAAAGCAAATCAAAGTTGTACTGACCAAAGAATTATGGCTTAATTAATTATGAAGAGGTGTTTGTTTAATAAAGTCTAAATGTGAGCAGTTTTTAATTGTTCTGACCTATTTCCTTGTTCTTATAAGGAATGAAATCATTGTTCAATAGTTCTACATATAGCTAATTTAGAATTCTATTAGCATTACTATTTTTAAACTAAATAATAAATGAAAAATAATGAAAAATCATTGTTTTTAGATTTGAGAAAACCCTTCCCCCTGAAAAACATACTTTGTAGGCCCATGTGAGCAAGTAAATTCCTGACTGTCACAAACTCTTACAAGGCATGTTCTAACTCAAACTCGAGATATGTTATACAAATCACAAGTTTTTTATCACTATACTATGCCTCCATGAACAAAATAAAGAAAATTTTTTATTCAAAAACTTACAAGCTAATTTGCGAAATGAAAACAATATCAATGGTTATAGTCAACTATCAAATCACGCAAGCATTATGTACGCAAGGACAGGGAGGGCTAGCAGGAGAAATCTCGAGCTAATTTGATTAGCCATGTTTATCGAAGTGCTTGCAAGTTTGGACCAATGATCAAGGTGTGGAAAATGAGAGGTGAGGAATGGTCAATTTATAATGATTATTAGAGACTTGGATGAGTTTTCAATGGCCAACTACTTCTTCTGTGACATTGATTACTTGCTAGTCTTCCATTAATAACATAGCTGACTTTAACACCTGAAATTTTAATTCAGTACAAGTAGGGCATATCCAGAAATCTTTTTTTATATCTGGGAAAATTTTATCTGCATTTTGGTCTGGGTTAAGCGAGTAAAATTATGACCGTCTCAAATTCTTATAAAATAAGCACGTCTTATCTTGAACTTAAGAGTTACAAGAAAGATCTTAAATTCTTTGTCACCACATCATACCACTTAGGATTATAAATCCTTCTTGTTTATGAGTGGTGTAAGTGTAGCAGAAAAAACAAATCAAAGTTTTAATGATCCTAAAATTATAGCTAAATTATGAAGAGGTGTTTTGTTGATAAAGTCTAAATGTGAGTAATTTTAACTATTTTGAAAAAAAAGGGTAGAAAGCTCTATTACAGTAGTTCTAGACCTATTTCCTTTTTCTTATAAGAAATGAAATCATTGTTCAAAAGTTATATATATAGCTAATTTAGAATTCTATTAGCATTACTATTTTTAAACTAAATAATAAATGAAAAATAAAGAAAAATTGTTGTTTTTATATGCGAGGTAACCCTACCCCTAGAAAGCGCACTTTGTAGGCCCATGTGAGTGAATAAACCTCTGGCTGTCACAGATTTTTACAAGAGATGCATCCTTTAATTTGAACTCGAGATCTATTAAGCAGATCGTAAGCTTTTTATCATCACATTATGTCCTTAGTAACAAAATAAAGAAAAATCCAAAAACAAAAACTTCCAAACTAATTTGAAAATGAAAACAATCTCAATGGTTATAGTCAACTATCAAATCATGCAGGCATTATAGGGGTGTTTGACACTGTATTTCAAAAGTTTTTTTGAAAAAAAATGAAAATTTTTTATTTTTATTTTTTACTTTAAAATAATTTTTTTAGTGTTTGTAGATCATTTTGATGTGCTGGTGTTAAAAATAATTTTTTAAAATAAAAAAAATATTATTTTAATGTATTTATGAATGAAAAGTACTTTAAAAAATAACCGCAATCAGTCACCATGTCCAATCAAATTAAAAGGATGTTTAGCGCTACGGTTGAACTGGAATTTTATAATTTTTTGAGTTATTTTTATTATTCATGTTAATTTTTCTTTGTTTTTTAATTGTTTATGTCAAAAAAATCAAATAAAAAAACCTGACTTATAACCGTTTTAGCGAGCTCAATTAACTCCCCTGAACTTCTTATTAGATTCGACTCCTCCAATTTAAGTTTTGTTTATTATTTTGTTTCAAGAATACTTTTGAATAATATATATATATTAATTCAAATTAAATTTTTTGGGTGTTTTTAAATTATTTTTAAAAAATAAAAAACATCATTTTAATATATTTTTAAACAAAATACACTTTCAAAATCAACTTTAACCACCATCCCAACCTCACTTAAACCTCCAGTTCAACTGTTCATTCGATTTGTGGCTTTGGCAGGAATTCATTCACAGGGAAAGGGGTCAGCACTGCAGTGAGGCTGGCAGAAATCACAGCTGGGTTCGTCATTTACACTTCGACCTTTCACAGACAGCTTGAAAGCAAGTCACAGTAACAGGGAGTTGCATCAGTCTCATAGCTACGCTACTGAAGAAATTGAGAGTGAAAACTTGTTCACAATTCTTATTAATTTACAGTAAAGCTGTAAGTATTTATACATCAATTACACTTTTAATTCTAATAGAACTACAATAGAAAAAAGCTCCATGAGATACGCTAATAGCTTCCTTGACACGCAGGTCACCAGCCTTTCCTAAATAGGTGATAAAGGTGAACCGGTCGACCGCTTGAACTGAACCGGTCAACCGCTTGAAAGATAAAACTGAACCGGTCGACCGCTTCCTAAAGTGTACCTGCAACAGCTACCATTTCCAATAAAAAATTTCTTGGCAGCAGTACTGATTTCCTTTCTGGGGAATTGAGCAATCCATAAATATGATCCAGGTGGGTAGTTATGTGTATTGAATAAGGTATTGACAAATGCGAGGGATGGATAGGAGACAATGAAACTGCTGAAAAAACATTGCCCGCACACTTGGAGCAAACTGCAGCATCTCTGCTTCCGTTCACCAGACTTGACCTTCTCTTGAAGAAATCAGCTGTGGCCACATGGAACTGCGTTTATTTGACACGGGCGTACAGCAGAAGAGCCCTATATATAATGTTAAGAAATCATCTTATCTAAAATATTATACTAGGATTGTCAGTTTTGTTGCCAAAACATTTCGTACCAGTTAAAAACAGACAAAACAGTGTAGTTTTTACCTTGATTTAAATTTCGGTTCATTCTGGATTTTTCCGCCAAATATTGGCCGAAATGTTCTAGTTTCGTTCCGCTCGTTCCGTTTCGGCCGAATAGTGTTTTTTTAAGTAATGAATAATCTTACAATATCAATCATATCTCTTAATCCGACTGTTAGATTGAGATGAAATTTTAAGAGAAGTCTCTTGACATATTTATATATATTATGTTAAAATTTCAGAGCAATCAGAAAATATAATGACCTTGAGAGATTGATGATGGCATTCTCGTAATATTATACATGTTCATAATTTTGTTCAGAAAAATCATTTTATTGTCTTTTTTATATTAAATTGTGCAATTTTAAATAATTTTATTTTTGGATTTGAATTCAAAAAAATTGAATTGATATATATATATATATATATATAAACAGTACAACCCCAAAACAGCGTGCCGAAATGCTCTGAAACCAAAACATTTCATTCCAATTGAAAAAATGAAGCATCAACCGAAACGGAATTGTGTTAAATTGTTAGGCGAGGCTTCAAGATATGATTTATATTATTCTCTAATATACTCCCTCAAATGAAAACTCTTTGGGTTTGGAACTTGCACACAGGGTCCGCACTACCTTGTGCTTAATTTTTATCAAATAAAATGAGGGTGGTGAGATTCAAACTCATGATTATTGGGTCAACATGGCTCTGATACCATGTCAATAAACCATATCATCTAACAACTTAAGCCCCAGGATATGATTATGAACGAAATATATATAAGTGGCTTGCATTTTTCTTTCATGGAATCCTTTAACCCGGGAAAGAAAAACTATGAGCAATATGAAATGCAAGAATAGTCCCACTCTCAAACATGATGGAACCATGAGGACATGATGTGCGCATCTTCGAAGGTTTTATTGTTTAAGAATCAAGACCAATTACTTCCATCATTTTGCAGCAGAGAGACGCGGGCTATCATCTGCAATCAATTCGACAGATTACAGGAAAGAACCAGTTTATTTAAATGAAGCACTCGCTAAAATAAATTATGGTTTTTATATAATTCCATTTTTAATTTCCATAAGCCAAGGGATCGATGCAAGAGTCCAGTGATGATGAGGGGACACTACCGTACTAATCTGTTCTAGGCAGGCTTGTTAATTCCGTTCCGTTTCGGCTGGAATGGCCGGAACGATCCGTACCATTAAAAAACCGAGATGAAACGGTGTCGTTTTCGTCTCGGTTTTAATTCCGGTCCATTCTGGAAATTCCGGCTAAATTCCAGCCGGAACGCCTCGGTACCGGCGTTTATCTTGAATTTAAAGTTAATTTATCTTGAATTTAAAGTTAATTTATCTTGAATTTAAATTATATTTGTTAAATTAATATTTTAATTTTTTTCATATATATATATAATTAATTATATATGAATAGTACAACCCCGAAACGGCACGCCGAAATGCTCCGAAATCAAAACGTTACGTTCCAATAGAAAAACCGGAACAGCGACCGGAACGGTATTGACAACCTTGGTTCTAGGTTCATTTTGTATTTCCAACTTTTGTTCAGCAGAAGCAATATTCACTGATGGGCTCTACAACAGGATTCGAGCCTCATTATGCACGTTTATCATTTTTGTGGTGTCTTATTTGTTTATTGAACTTGCAGGATGTTCAATGGATTCGAGGATTAGTTGTGGTGCACGTAAGCTGATCTGGACACCCCGGTTATTAAAAAAAAAAAACAGAAACAATATTCGTGTAACAAAAATAGATAAACCCTCTATGATCATGTTAATCAAGATCAAATGGAAACAAGATTAATCTACATAGGTCGTTTTCAAAATCAAAGGCACGTATTTGAGTTCATGGAAAGTTTTCATGTGTTTATAAACGCCAACAACAATAAACCAATGAAAACATCCATTAACAAATGCATCACAAGAACTCCAGCCCCATCCCAGTTGTTAGTGAAACTTGTTAATCAAAGTTTTTTAAACTAAAAACTTGTAATGCTTATTTTTATTCATTTAAAGTTGTTAGTGAAATTTTAATAATAATTTTATATTATTTTCTAATAATATATACCTTAGCTTCCCAAATAAAAGAAAAGTTTAGTGACCTTAAATTGGCTGGTCGTGGAACAAAACCCATTTCCATTGTTTCTCTCGAATGCTATTACGAAGAAGGATTTTAGAGAAGTATTTCTTCATATTAAAAAAATCATGTTTTTCTTTGAGGTGAAACTCTTTAGTATCTATTTAGGAATTCAATGAAATTGTTTTATAAAGTATTTTTTTTTATTCAAATTTATATTAAAATAATTTTTTTTATTTTTTAAAAAATTATTTCTAATATTAACACAACAAAAATTGATCAAAAATATGAATTGCGATCACTGGCATGGTATTCGACAATGGGAATTGACAAGGACTTTCGTTGCCTCGGTTAAATTCAACGCCATGAACGTTTTCGTTGTTTTCTTGTGCAAGCTTAGCAAACTGTGAATCTGAAATCAGAGTTGTAAGTGGGAGTTTGCACAAGATTCTTTCGAGGATTTCATCAGATCGAGTTCTGTTGTGTGACATTGATGCCATGGATTTCAAAAACTTTTCTGTTCTTGTTCCGTTTCTTGGATGAAGCCGCGGAAGAGATCAAGAAACAGAAAGAAATTGCTTAAATTGTATATTCTTAGATTTTTCACGAACAATTACGCATGCAGAAGACTAATACTTAAATGAACAGTTGATTACTAGACAAAAATTGATCGACAATATATTTTCGGACAGCAACAGATCAAGAACAGAGTAGTTCTCCAAAAAAAAAGATTAAAAACTAATCAGTTGATTTCAATCATCGTCCACTATTCCACTTGAGTTCTACAAACTGGGCAGGATTTGGAGTTTCGCAGCCAACGAAAGATGCATTTCTTGTGAAAGACATGAGAGCAGGGTAGCTTTGTTAGCTTTGCTGAACTTGAAAAATCCTCCAAGCAAACAACACAGGCACCACCAGAAGAAGAATCGCCATTGCTCTGTTCCTGGTTCATGCAAAACGTCTCCTTCTTCAACCTTTTTAAGACTTTCTTCGATGCACCAGTTGATACAGCTACATTTTGATCTGGGTCAAATAATGGCTCCACGACATGAACAGTTTCCTCCACCATCTTCACATGGGCCAGCACGAAGAATCCAAAACAACCGGTTCTCACAAGATTGTCAGAGAAATCAGCAATATTTGAGGCCAACTCGTTGGATAAAGAAGCGCAGAGATTGAAGCTGGAAATCATGTGGGCGATAAAAAGACAGCATGAATCAGGATGTTCAATGACCTGACGAGGAATTTGGAAGATACAGCTAGTTGGGTCGGCCGGAGTTTGCCGGTTATCATCCATTCTCATGGCCACTGATCGTCCTCGGACTCTTACCCATGTTTCTTTCTTTTTTTCCAACAAAAACTGAATAAGAAACATGGGTTCGGTGCTGTTGTCTGGATCAGCCAGAGAGGTGGTAACTGCAGTTAGGGTCTCGTCAACTCTTGAAACCGCCATTGAAGCAGCAGCGATTGAAAAGGGAGGAACAAGAAGATCAGCGTGATGACAGAGAGTGAAGAAATTAAGGGATGAACAGATTGAGAGAATTCACTTCACATGTACTGTTATGGCTTGAATTTATAGATGCAGACAGAAAGAACAATGTACTTCGATCCGAAATCGAAGAGGAAATATTACCTTTGCAAGAAACCTAAATCCTGTTGGAGACAGGAAACCAAAGTACAACAGAAGCCAATCCTTTTAACACAAGGAAAGGAGTCATGGATGACAGAGAAGTCTTTCATAGCCGTTACGGTCAAAACAAGGCAACCCATAATTACTCTAAATTGGGCATACATAGGATTATATTTTGATAAAACAAAATGTAAAAAAACAATTACTATATAAATTTTATATTTCCCATTGAGACCAAATTTTTACTAAGATTATATTTTCTTACAGTTTTTTTATATAAGTTTTCTATTTTTTTTTAATATGGAAAAGACATGAACGATGTTTTTTTTTTCTTTTATATACAAGTGTTATTTTTTACCAACGTAAGACTTTAAAATATTTTATAATTAGTTAATGTTCTAATTTTTTTTTTTTTTTTTATTATTATTATTATTATTTTTTTTTTGGGGGGGGGGGGGGGGGGGGGGGGGGGGTTAACTATTTAATTATCTTATGATGATTTTAGTTTGAATAAAAATAAAATTAATATTCTACAATTAGATTATCACAATATAAAAAATTAATATGATTATTATAAATAATGGTTTAATTAATATTCTAAATTAAGATTTGCTGCATGAAAAGTACACCCATCTAGCATGATTTACACTAGTCATGCCTAGTTCCTTCTCAAATTGTTTCCTCAACTGCTTCTTGCATTCGTTTTATTTCCTATGTGAAAATCTGATTTTTTTACTCTTTCATTTTTGTATATATTTTGAATAATCCTAGTTAATTTTAATTATTTTTTATCTTTATTTATTTATTGCGTGTAAAAAAACATATCTAAGTTGAAATTAGACCGATATATGAGTATCACAAGCAAAAATAAAGTTTGAGATTATCCGGGTCATAATTGAGGTTTGGATTGAGGACAAATTCAATGGAAAAAAGTGCTTTGTTTGATTTAATTTGGCTAAGATTGAAAGAAATTAGAAGTTCAAAGATGATTTTGAAATGATCAGTAGCCAATTTAGAAAATCAATTAGGGGCTTAATTGGAAAGCATTATTGAGATCAGACGTCAATTTGGCTTAAGGATAAAGCATTGAAGAAACAAATACTAATATGAGAGCAATATAAAAATCAAAGCGCATGCTGTAATTCAATCATGGATGAAAGGAAAAGAAATTAAAAATAAAATATGAAATGACCAAAATAAAAACAAACAGAAGTTCAAGGACCAAAGATAAAAAATCCCGAACTAGAAGGACTGGCTGAAAATCTGCACAATTAAATGAGGAAAAAACTAATTTCAATTGAGAAATATAAACAGCATTGTTTCACATAAACCGAAACGGTGCGTTTTGATGCCTTAAATCCATCCTAACTTGATGAACACGCAGCACCGTTGGATTCATCAACATGATCATCATCATCATCATCATCATCATCAACTTCATCAACGATTTCCTCAACAACTCGCACTTGAGCCAACAAATAGAATCCAAAACAACCTCTCCTTGAAAGATTGCCAGCAAAGGAAGCAATCCTTGAGGCCACATAGTTGGATAAGGAATCACATGGAAAAACGAAGCTCGAGATCATATATGCAAGATAAACAAGGCATGACTCGGGCTGAGTAACGAGTTGGCAAGGGATTTCGACCACAGCCGAGTGCTGAGCAATTTGCCATTCATCGACTGGCAAGTCTTGCGGTCCTCCTGCGATGCTCACCATTGTTTCGCGCTTTCTCTGTACCAAAACCCTAACAACGAACATGGGTTCATCGTCATTGTTTGGATTAGCCAAAGTGGTGGATTCTGCAGTTATGGTGGAATCGATTCTTGTAGACGACATTGAAACTGTTCGATGAAGATCACAGAAGGAAGAGAACGTGCGTGCGTGCTGAGAAGGTGAGCTCAAGGAGGGAACTCGTTGATGGAGTTTTGCTGTGTATTTTATACAGACGAAAAAGTTCTTTCTTTAATCGGAAAAGGAGTAGGAAATAATAAGTATACGTTGACCATATTCCTGGTGAAAACAGGAAAAAGTTCCAGATTTTATATGTTTATTTATTTAATTGATGAGTAGATATGTTTACTTATATCTTCCAATTTTATATGCTTATTTATTTATTATTTTCCTGTATTTGTTTTAAGAAAAGAAAAAAAAAAGAGGTGGGAATTTTTCATGTACCCTCCTCACAAAGAGTTATTTACTATAATAGTTTATATTTTCTTTTATAAATCAAAGTTTTTTGTTAGTTATACCTTTCTTTGCAAATTATTATTTGCTAGAATAGAGTTTTTTTATTTTATTTTTCAATATATTTTTTTTCAATTGCATCCTTTAATATTGAATTAGTATTATGGAGTTGTCTTAGTCTTATAATTATGGTCTCGAGTTTAGCAGGTTTATTTAGTTGACTCTATTTATTTATAAGAAAAATGACTTTTTTCTCCAAAAAAATTTCTTTAATATTGAAATTAATTGAAAATTAGACATCATAGTTTGTTTCAGTTTGCTTTTCATTACATTATTTCAAATTCATGACCTACAACTATTGCATAATGAGTTAACCCGAGTTGATTAAGGTTGTTGATTTGTCATTTCTTTAATATAATTTTTTTTTTCAAATTCTTTTATTTAACATTAGATTAATTGAAAATTAAACGTCATAATATATTTTTATTTTATTTTTATTAAACTATCTCGGTCTCACAACTAGGATCACAAGTTTAACAAGTTTACCTCAGTTAGATCATGTTATTTTTTCTTAACTTTTTTCTATGAGGTTATATTGGTCTTATAGCTTGAGTCCTAATTTTGACACATTGACTTAGGGTATTTTTTATATTCTTTTTTAATTGATATTTTAGATTGTGTTTTGAATTACTGTAACAATTATTTTTCAAAATATTTTTTACTTAGTAATATCAAAATAATATGTTTTTTTTTTTTGTTTTTTTATACTAGCACATCAAAACAATCCAAGATCATAAGAAATAATTTGATTTTTTTTTCTCTAAAGTGTTTTTTAACACAAAAACAACACATTTTTTAATTGCAAATTAGGATTCATAATTTATTTTAATTTTTTTTATGGGATATCACATTATTATGACTCAAATCATGAGTGTGACAAGTTAACTTGGTTGTTTTGACATATATTTTTTTTAATTTTGTCCTTCAACATTGAATTAACTAAGAATTGAGATTCATAATTTATTTTTATTTGTTTTCCATGAGATTATCGTGATCTCATAATCTCGATCACGAATTTGTAATATCAACTCAAGTTGACTCAAATCAATCCAATATGTTATCATCTTAATATTAAAAAATGATGTCATCTTGAAAAAATTTCTAGAATCAAGTTGCATTTTTATCAATCATTAAAGATTAGGTTTCATGATTTATATTTTTATATTATCCTATAATAGTTGACCCATTAAAGATTAGGTTTCATGATTTGTTATATTTTACTTTCTATATAGTTATTCGAATCTTATGATATATGTTGCAAACTTAGTGGGTAAACCTAGTTAATTAAAGTTTTTTTAATTTTAAGAGTTTATTTTTAAATTTCATCCTTCAACATTTTAAGAGTTTGGTTTGCTTTTTATAAACCAATTTTGATTTCATAACCCAGGTTACAAGTTTTACGAGTTAACATAATTGATTCCAGTCATTTTATTATATCTCTTTTTATATTGATTTTTTTTATTTTCATCTTTAAATAATTATTGATTGAGAATTGATATTCATAATTTTTTTAATATATTTTAAAATAAAAAATACTTTTAAATAACATTATTCACATTTTATTCGTCGAATAAAATGGTTGGGGGATATGCTCTACAAAATAAAATAATCTATAGAGAACTGCTCAGGAAATAATAGCTTACAAGACAAGAGCGCACGCTAATAAATAATTTAATCGTTCAAAAACTCTTGTTTTTCTTAAGAGATATAAAGACAACTGAGCTCTAATCTTTCGGGTCTTTCAATGCTATATTCAAGCTCTCCCACCTCTGGAATCTCCACAACACTGCAAAATAACGTTACAAGAGTGAATCCCGTTTCATTTTTTAAGGTTTGTTTCTCTAGGATCTCAAATCATTTGAACATAATTGTCTTTTTGACTAGATCTCTTCTGTTTTTATCCATGTCTGTTTGCATGTGTTTCTATTTGGTGGGTTTATTAGTCTGTTTTGTGTTTCATTTGCCAATTATGGGAATAAATTTATGATTTTGGAGACGGGTTTTCTTTGTTTTGATTGAACAAGTTAGTTTTAGTGATTAAACTGTTAATGGACAGTGTTGAATTGGGATTTTGGTTAATGGGTTTATAATATTAGCATATTTCTGATAAGTTTCTTTTACTCTTTTGCTTCCCTCTTTACATGTTATGTGTGAATTATTGATAAGCTCGATTGGTTCCGTGTGTTTTTGGCTACCGAGGTGGGATTTGGGCTGTTCTACTCCAAGCATGATTGGAAATTGTTTAGGAAATTAGCTTTTCTTTGCTATATCATAACTAACTGCTATGACACATGCTCTTTGGTGTAAATGTTGCAGCCGATTTGTTCCAATGTGTGAATTTGTCTAGCCTCTAATTTCAACACATGAGATTATGGCTTCCATGGCTGCAAATAGAAATTACCTTTCTTGCTATGAGAATCTATTTGTCTTATTTAGTAGAGAAAAGGTGGGACTTGGGAGGTGCTGATTAACTGTTGCTGGTTTTGGAAGTTCATATTGCAAATGCAAGGAAAGATGGTTAGCTTTTGGATGTGAAGTACTCGATTAGCAAGGCGTGGCAATAGATTGGCTATCATGAACTATAGGTTTCGTCATAGTAATTTTTTATCCATACCAGTCAATCTATCAGAAATTTCATTTACTTTTTCAGATAGAGAAACATTGCCGAGAGTACAATAAAAAGTGTATTAACAGAGGGGATGGCATTTAATGCCTTTTAGGATTGCAGTGCAAATGGGGTTATCTCCCGAAAAAGAAAAGGATGCACTATTTTACCCAACATACACTCAATTCATGATCAATTTGCAATTTTCAGGAATTCCATTGCAATGTCACATTATTATCAAGTCCAGGGCTAACACTTTGCCGATTCATAGGTCTGGTATGACCATTTTTAAAGGCGCGTTCATTCCTTTGGCATTATTATCTTAGAAGATGAATCCCAATTTGTTTTTTCATGACATATTGTGATCTCGAAGTAGGTGCATCAAGTGATATATTTTAGTAGTCTAGTCATCTTTATTGGGCTGGAATTTTCTGACTGTATTACAGTTTCATGCCTTGGGGAAGGCAAGATCCACTTGAGGATTGGAGTTGCAGTGTACTTGAGATAGGATTAAATATGACAGTTGAAGCGTGTGTTCTTTAGCTTCTGTGGTGAAGAGTGTAGTGAGAAAGCAATAAAATGATAGAATGATCTGATTGTAGCATCCGCGTAAGAAACATTACTGTGTTAATGGAAGCCTATTTTAGCTCTAGCTAGCTTAATGTCCATAAAATTGTAGCTTTATTTATCTTTATTACAATTAACTCTCTTTTTTTTCAATATACAAAAATTCAAAAAGGAAAATCTTATGCCAAAAGGATATTTGATGTGTGGATTAACAATTTGGGGCTGGTAGACAAAATTCTTAATGTTCATTTTACAAGTAGCACCGCATTGGTTACTTAAGTATCATGTCATGATAATTTACTACCTTGCAAAGTTAACTGTAGTCATTTGTAGATAAATCATAGATGCTGGTAACTGTATCTAACTGGAAAGCCTGAATAGTTTCTGAGACACGATTTTATGCATTTTACAGGTTAGCTGGAGTAAGTTGTTCTCTTGTTACAAGCAAGGATTGACTTTTCGCATTCCCAACCAATCTCTGTTGTTGCTAGTGTTCTTGCCAACCTTGTATTGTCCCCCACTATATACCCATTTATTGTCCATAATCTTGGCGCATGCTTGTCCTGTTGATCAGTGTTCGAAAGTCATTATTTTTGCTGGTCTTACTTTATTGAAAGTTAATGTCATCTGAATGCATTGTCATCATCCACTTAATAAGGAATAGGTAAAATATGTAAAAGGAGAGCTAGAGGATTTGCATTGTCATCTTTCACTTCATAATATAAAGTTAGAAGATGGGAATTGCATCTACCCACCAGGAAAGAACAAGTGAATCCACATTTTGGTTGAAGCAAATTCATGGATTTTATTTTTCGATATGCCAAGTTCTATTTATCAGAATACTGATTTTTTTTTTCTTTTTCTGTGCTGGCATATAACTTGCAGCAAGTCATATCCTTGATCTGAAAATAGTGGACAAAATATGAGTCTAGCATGTCTTGTATGCCACAGCGTAGAAAGTCCTGCACACTCCTTTAGAAGCTACTCAGTCTCAAGTTCAGACAACGAAGGAGGATGTTCTGCCATTGCCAACTGCATAACCAGGAAGTTATCTATCCCTCCTCCGAGAGCAAACTCTTCCTATGCATCATCATCCAAAGTGGCCCCACAACCATCTAGTCCAGGTATTGATGACATGGCAGGACCCCCACGACTCGTACGTAGTCGTGCTTTGAGAAGAGACCTTGTAAGAGATTGGAATTTTGATGGGGCTGTGATGGAGCGTTGACTATTTTGAGAAGGAAACTGCCGTACTCTCTGCTCATGTGATAGCATTAGAGATTTATCTTGCTGCCTTTCCTTTAGTTTTTTTTTTTTTTTTTTGTTATGGATGCAGTTGAGCTCGCTTTTCCACTTGAAGAGTTTGCGTTTGTGACCATCTTGGGAAAATTAAATGTGAAATCTTGTTCATATTTCTTTTCTTATGGTCCGCCATTGCTGGTCTTAGTTTTTGTATCTCAGTTGGGTTTTTTTTCGCTGATGTAGCTCGAGTTTGGGTAGATAATGGTCCAGTGTACCTACAATTCTTCTAGCCTTTCTTCTCCACCTCCTCCTCCTCCCTTTGTTTTGGTCAGTGGGCTGCGTGATGAGCATCCACGGTTCAAAACACGAGATATAAAAAAGACGGATACAATATTTATTATTTTTTTTTTCTAAAATATTTTTATAAAAACTCTAATTTTTAAAGTTTTTTAATTAAAACATGTAAAAATAAAAATGATTATTATTATAGTTTTAAAATCAAATTTGAGAGGCGATTAGGGGAAAGGTTGGGCTATTGGTCGAGATCCAAGTCATGAGTGAGGTTAACCTAGGTCAATGTAAAAACAAAAACAATTATTATCACATTTTCAAAACTTGATTTAGAGTCAATTAGGGGCAAGGTTTGAGTCATGAGTGGGGTTAACCATACATTTGAATTAGTATAAGGTTAAAAATTATTATTATCATAGTTTTAAAATTCAACTTGAGAGTTAACATAGTGTAAGGCCTAGATCACGTGTTAAGATGATCAATTTAAGTCAACTTGGTTCAACATAAAATAAAAATGGTTATTGTCATAGCTTTAAACTTGATTTAGGAGTCAAGTCGGGCTGCCCCAAGTCAATGTATGAATCAAAATTGTTATTTTTACATTTAACCCAACTCGAGGGAGCAAGGTCCAAATCATAGGTCGAGAGGGTCAACATAGTTTGACCCGAGTCAATGCATAGATAAAAATGGTTATTATCATAATTTTAAAACTTGATTTGGAAGTTAACCCAAGACAAGGTTCAAGGCATAGATCAAGGGGTCAACTCAATTGGCCTATTTTTTTTTTTCAAAAAGAATTAATGGATTTTTTACCTGTAATTTATCCCCAGTTAATATGGGCTTTTGATCGGGTCAGGTGAAGTCAATCTTTTCTCTATTTTTGTAAACTCGAACCAATTGAAGCTCATGATTAACCTATCAAATCAGTTCTGGTTTTATAACTAGAGTTATTATAATATTATTAATTTTAACATTTGTTATAAATTAAAGTAAAACAGATAAAATATTGAGTTTTTAAAAAAATATGTTAGTTTGATAACAATATATATTAAGGGTAAAATAGCTTTTTTTTATATTCTGTTCATCATAATCAAACTAGATACATATGTAGTCATTTTGTCTTGTTCATCATAATCAAACAAGATACATATGTAGTCATTTTGTCTTGTTCATCACTATCAAATACAATTTCATCTCATTTTTTTTCTTTCTATATTGTCTTATTTATCTCCAATATTTTTGTCTCTTTTTATCTCAAAACAGTAACTAAACACAACTTAAGGTGTCTACCTTATCGAAGAAATACTAGTTTCCTCTTAAATCTCATTGCCTTGAAACTAGAGTCATGACGTGGGGGAAATGTTTTTTTATATTTATGAGGAAATTTTTTCTATATTTTTTGCATAATAATATTTATTGTATTATTTATTGAAACTAGAGTCATGACGTGGGGAAATGCTCTTCTGTCTTGGTGTCATTTCATGAGGCTGTTCAGAAAAGTTAATCGGGTTTAACTTCCACCCTCATATCAATCAAATTACCTAAATGCATTTGAGTTTTGCATGGTGACGTGTGTGATGTTCTTGCAAACTTTATGGTTGACAGGGAGGCATAGTTCGAGAAAATTTGTGGGACTTGCTGGTTAATGAGCCTGGAGTTGTCATGGAAGAAGGCTTCACCAATGCCACTGGGAGAGAGCAATCCATTGGAGGGATGAGAACAGCAGAATTCTGCTTGCATCCAGCTGGGGACACCCAAAGCCTGTGTATACCTGTTATCGTAAGCAGCTCAGTGTTATCGTAAGCGACAACACTGAGCTGCCATTTGAAGGCATGGTGGATTACACAGAATTCTCTGTTTTTGTCGCAGTTGATGATGCCTTGAAGCCCAGATGGCTGATGGATCATCTCAGGAGCATTTCTGAGAAGCAGAAGGAGGAATTTCATCAAAATATGGCTAAGATTCAGACAATATTTCAGTTTGAAAATGGTCATCCAGGTGGTATTGGTCCTATTTCTCCTAATGGTGCAGTGAATCACATATGGAAAAAGATACATAAAAAATTGCCTGTGATCAAGGAAGCAATCGTTAGAGAGAAGAGAAAACCGCCTGGTGTGTCAATTCCTTTGCGTTGCCATTGTACCTGAACCAAATCAATTAATTTTTGTTCATTCATGTATTCGATGCATTATACAAAGGCAAGTTCATTTCATGTTTCAGAAAAGAAAAGAAAATTCTTTCTTCTGGGCTAAGAGTTATTAAATAGTACACTCCACAGAAATTTGCCATTTGTTCATTTTTTTTCCTTGTTGAACTTTACAGTGTTTGGTCATTATATGTGAATCAGTATTTTTATTTCCCTTAAGGCTTAGTGGCCATGCATATTGCAGTATAGTTTGACAATCTCATTAGAAATTTGAACTGTGGGAAATGAAGTAGTAAATCAGCTTCCATTAACGATCTTGCAGAACCAACAACTGTTTTTTGCTTTAAATATTGCAGTTTCCAGGTTTGCGGAAAGAGGAGAGTTATCTTCTAGCATCTAGAATAGAACGCTTCCCTCTGCAGCAAGAAAGGGTACCCGATCCCTCTTCTTTTGGAAGGAAACAAAACAAACAAGATACTAATCACAAAACCAATCACAAGAGGAACAGTGTTGATCACTTTCCTAGGCATTGCTGGATAGTAACACCCCACAACATCACCATGCGACCCAGCAAAAGCAAGAAACGCGATCAAAGAAAGTGATGCGTGAAAGAGATCGGCCCACCTCAGCCTATAATCGGACGGCACGCATGGTTTCTTCCTGCCTCCATTGAAGGTCCATATCCCTCTAAATGTTGCCAGACCATAATACAGCCTCCCAGTTGATGTGCGAAAGCTATCGGTGAACGTGAAAAAGACACAGGAGGCAGCCAAAAGGGCCCACAAGGCACCCATCAGCCAGCGATTCAAGGTAGTGCACATGCCATCGTTGGTTAGAAGAGGAGCGAAAATGGTGAAGGCAAGGATTGTAGCTGTGGGCAAGAGAACGTTGAGCCTAGCAGTTCCGCTGAGGACTGCATTGGTTAGGTGTAGGTAACGAGATTCATCAGGTTCATCATCTTTCAGATAGAAGTAATCATCGCTAAGCTCAGAGTCTTCGGCAAGGTCTTCCCGGATTGAGTTTTCCATCTCTGACGAGCAAATTTGTAATGCAAGAAGACAATACAAGGACATGATGGATAAAGGAAGTTAACGTAGGAAGTAAAAGGTGATTCTATTCTATGTTGAATTGATAAGCCAGAGGGAGGGAAGGCAAGCGATTCTCTCCCTTTTTACCTTTCTGCTAGGATCTTTACTTCTGTGGAAGGTTTCTTCCTAATTATAATATTTGACATTCGCTTTTTGTTTCGAGAAATGTCTGCGCTTTCCAACTTGACATTCTTGAAAAGTGGGTTCAGGGGTAGGAGCAATGGCTTTGGTCAGTTGATAAGTGTGTTTGATATTATTTTTGTTCTTGTGGTTGAGATTTTAAAAAAATAATTTTATAAAATGTATTTTTAACTGTGGTTCAAAATAATTATTGAAATATATGGTTAAAACTGTGATTACATTTGAGATTAATAAAAAACATTTTTATCTGAAAAGCAACTAATAACTATTTTTCTTAAATCTGCGTTCCCTTATATAATTGTTCCCTTATATAATTGTGTGAGATCTATGTCAAATTTCTATTTCTCAAAGCTAACCAAATGCTGAGTCACTCAGTTTTTTTTTGAATCTTGGTTTGCATCAAAAAAAAAAACATTCTCAAAAAGAGCAAGAGCTTTCTTCCTCTTCTTATACTCTCCCATATTCAACGAGAAAAAACTTCTCTCAGTGGAGTTACTCCATTAGCAAACCCTACGGGGAAGGCCACAAAGTTGCCGACTGTCTTGCCAAGCAATCTTATCTAGCAGATGGTGAAGGTGAACAAATCCAGATCCATTCATTCATAACTACTGATATGAATTCTGTTCCCTAATCCTGAAGGGATTTCTATCGTTTTTCACCGTTTATTTCCATAATGGCTTCAATATGTGCTGGAAAAGAAAATGGTTTCCAATCCTACTCTTTGGAGGGAAACAACAGAAATAAAATAAATCACCAGCAGAAAAAACATTGATCAAAAACAGAAATGCATAAAAAAAAAAAAAAAGTGATTCAAGGGATCTGCTGCTCATCTTAGGATGGCATCTTTGACATGTTCCTGCTCCATACTTGTTTTGTGATAATATAGACATTCCAGAACAAAGTAAGATTAGCATTCAGAGCATCGAAGGTTTAAGAGAGCAACTAACATTAACATACATGCTAGGATTTTTAAATTTATATATATAATCACAATGGACTAGACATGCAATGAACATCAGCAGATGTAAGAAAGCTATTGAAATAGTTGCAATTTATTTTTTTATTTTTTTCATTTCTTGATTGATTTGAGATAACCAGTTCATGGCTCTCTACAATTTTCTCAAAAGACTTCACAAAATTGCGAGCATTTTACTGTAGCACAACAATGGCAGACCTACAGAAACTAAACTATCCCCATAAATTTGCTAAAAAGGGCTAATATCATAGGGTTGACTATAGCTGTGACATCTATCTATATACTGTAATAAGGACTGGCTTACAAACAAATACAGCACTAAAAAGAAAAAGAATCATGAATCAGAAGATGAAACTAATGAATATGCCCATTTTGCCCTTGTTTTTGGGACTTGGATTGTGATGAACCATAATCTCTGGTGCCCCAAAGTTCACAAGGGTTAGAGGAACTCTGTGAGCACCAGTTATCTGGAACACTCAAGAAGTGCGCAGTCATGAACTTTCTGAACCTCTTCTTGTACTCAATAGGAGATATTACAGTTGGCAACACATTTTTAGGAACAACAAGGGAAGACTTCACCCATGTTTCCAGCTGCTTGTCCCAGGTATACTGTCTGAGATAATCAATAATCCCACACACAAGTTCTCGTCGCTGGGTGTCTACTCCCACAAGTAAAGAATAATCCATTACATTAATCGACTGAAAAGACAAACAAAACTGTGTTAGACAACATGCCCAGTAGAGCATTGAAAATAACGTGAAGGTTTGTAATTATCAGCACGGGTGGTAATTATGAATTATAGAAAAAAGAAAAAAAAAATAAGTATATCGATCAAAAACTTAAGGGAGAACAAGGGTGCAATGCATGACAGGCATAACAAAGAGGACAGCAGGAGAGACCAGCACTGCTGCTTCTGCCTTGTACATCAACATTATATTATTTAGCAAATTTAAATCATATATTCAGAAATTATGTCAGAATGAAGATATCTGGTTATGGCTATCTGCATAATTAGTAGAGAGAATCAATGTCAAGACTCACGTTAAGAAAAGTGGTGTCATTCCAAATAGCACGTTCCAAGAGATACTTTGATGTATTACTGACATATAGTGGAGAGGAATTCATGTCGTCAACAAAGTTTTTATCCAAAAGAACATCTCCTGGACCATCAGCAGCTGAATTGTATCTTGCATGTAAAGCTCCCTTGAGATCATACTGGCGAGTCATGTTTCGACCAAAGGTAAGATTCTCAATGACCATCAGATCATGCCTTATCTCTTTTCCACTTTTGGTCTGTCTAATGATCACCTGCAAGATTGTATGGAAACAATCAAGTTTTTGAAGAACAAAACAAAACGGGTAAAAGTAATGAAATCTAGAAACCGAACCTGATAAATCCCCAGAACTTTTGCAAGACAAGTTTGGTTTCCTAACTCAAATGACTCTATCATGTATTGGAAATAATGTGGAGCAAACTTCACAAATGACTCCAATTCTGTCTTCTTAATTTCCTTTATAATAAATCTGTCATCCAATGTCTTTGCAAAAAATGATTTGCTCTTTCCACCTTTTGCATCCCAATTCTTACAACGACTGAGAGAAGCTATATAATCAAGTTCAGATGGACAACATCGATTCCGAAGATCATGGAACTGCTTAGCGTATAGACAAATTACTGAGTATTTACCCTTTCCAAGTGATTTTGATGCCGCAAGAGAGACTTCCAGGCTGAGATTTGCTGGAGGAACCACAGGTTCCAATAAATTCAACCCGTCAAAGCTGGACAAGCATGACTCCTCCAAAGAAATATTTAGTTTAGAATGCACAGAATCTGAATTAGAACCATCAGAAGACCAATGTGGGGAGATCATTGTAGGAGTTCGAGTCATCATGTCTAAACTATCAGTTGATTTAAAAGATGTGCCACCCTCTTTCCTACCATCCTCGTTGTAAAGCTCTGTTGAAACAGGTTGATCTTTCAAAAATGCCAGTGCACAAGCAATTATGCTAGAGAGTTCACCATCGTAGTCTCTCACCATATAATTATCAGTTCCAAGAGGGATGTGCAGCCTCCTTCCTTCCTCCATGATTAGCTGATAGGCTGTAGATAAGTGTTCCTGAATATAGCTACTGATCGGCTGAAATTTTGGCATGAAGCCTCTCTGAAGATCCTTCATATAGATCTGTCGGATTTCTGAAAATGGCATCCAGAACCATCCATTTGTGTTCTCTAAGCTGAATGCTAGAGAACGTGCAGACATACCCCTTTTAGATGAATCAGAATCAACAAAAGAATCACTTGTCACAATTGGAATGATTCTTTCAACTTGTATATCAGAAAAATAGTTTGCTTGGCAATTTCCATCACAATCAGAATGCTGGTGGGCAGAGTCACTAGGTTTCACAAATAATTCTTGGTTGAAAAACCTTTTCTGGTTCAGACCACTCGCTCTTGACCTGTCAATACCCTCAGCCACAGTAGCTGAGCTGTAAAGATCATCATGTTCCCCAGATTCATGACCATCAACTGGAATTTCTTTGATTGAAAACTCACTTGCTCTAATAGTTGTACTGAGTGTATCCCTCAAATTGCCACTGTTATCAGAATCACTGCTTCCCAAAGTAGCATCATTCCCATGGTCTTTTCCATCAGCAGTGCTAGTCATTTGTGACTCAAACCGGTCCTGCAATTCTTTCTCATTGGCACCAGTCACTAGCACTGAAGGATCAGGCAAGAGCAATGACTGAAGACGTCTTTCCCAGATGCATGATTCAAGAAGAAGCTCCCACAATAATTGATTCAAACTAAGAAGTTTATAAACAGCACCATCACCATTTTTAACAACAGCTTTCTGAATGTTTCACGGAGTTGTTTCCAGCAATGCAACCAAAGAAAAAAGGAAAAACTTAGCAACTATGAGCAGAAACAAAGAACTTTTGAACGTGTTTGAAGGAAAAATACTTAAATGAAATACACAAGTGTCAGAATAACTTAAAATTGTTAAAATTGCCATATATCTGTCAGTGCAATAAAGACTCATAAAATTGCCATTATATACACACAGTCACACATGCAAGAACTTAAAAGAGGTAAATGACACAAAAAAATATATAAGAAACTAACCTCGAACTCAGAACTCTCTTGCTTCAACATATCTTCAATATCAGAGAATTCTTTCAATGAACCTTGAAGATTCAGAACTGACCCTGCAAATCGAGATCTTAAATTCTTCAAAGTATCACCAACCCCATTGAAGAGTAACATCCCTCTTAAATAAACCTTAGAAAACAAAAGGACAATCAATTACAGTTCACGGAGATTCAAGATAACATGAAAGGGGTGAGAAACACACATTTATTTCAACATTCGTACAGAAACACTGAAGCATCATCAAAGATCAAGGAGCTAGTATCAGAGATTGTTGAATGTTGAAGATTCTAAAATAATTGAAGCAGCTTTAAAGCACATTTGCAGGGAGTAAAAACAGAAAGTCAAATATTTTTTTCCATAAACTAGGATCTAGTAATAATACCTATTTATGTATAGTTAATAACTATCCTAATATAGATTTGTAGATGTATATATTCTAGAAATCATTCTAAAAAAAGTCAGAAGTTAGAATTCAAGAATTCTCCACATGGTATCAGAACCCTAAACCAAGATCTGAAATCAATTTATTTTTTTCTTTTGAGCCTCTCTCATCTTCCTATCTATCTTGATCTAGCAAATTTGTCCAGTAGTGAAAAAACATTTGAAAACACTAAGAAACCCAAACAACAAGAGAATTCCAGAATTTACAGTCCTCCAATAAATTGAATGGAAGAAACTATTTGAAATGGTCACATATAGTAAAAAAAAAAAATCTCAAAAAAAAAAAAAAAGATTTGTCATTTGATGAACAATCCTCCAAGTCCAGAAGACTCAAAGTTTACACTGTGGGGTGAAGAAGACTCCATGATTATGTCATGGCTATAGAGCTCTATAATACCAGAAGTATGTGGGCCTTACATGTTCTGAATACAGCAAAGGATATATGGGATGCAGTGAGACAGACCTACTCTAAAGAATAGGATGTTGCATTAATCTATGAGATTAAAACAAAGCTTGCAATCACCAAACAAGATAATATGATAGTTATTGAACATTACAATACTATGAAAAGCTTCTAGTTGAAACCAGATTACTATAAGGATTTTAAGATACAGTGTAGTGATGATGTTGTAATTTTAAAGAAATTGTGGAGACGGAAAGGATCTTTGAATTCCTTGCAAGACAACATAAAATTTGATCAAGAGTGAGTCCTAATACTTGGAAAGGAATTTATGCCCTCACTCAATGAGGTTCTCTCTGATAAGGGCAGAAGAAGGAAGATGCTTGAGGCAACAAATACAGAAGGGTCTGCTATGATGATAACTAATAGAAAAAACTCAAGCGATGCTGGCAGAAACCCAAGTGATGCCATGAATGGTGCAGAAATAGTGAAAACTAGAAGGACAAAATTCTCTAAAGATGATCAGTTTTGTAACTATTGCAAAAAAGCAGGTCATACAAAGAAGACATGCTAGAAACTCCATGGAAAACCACCAAGGATGGGGTGTATTGGAGAAAACAAATGGAACTAGTCAAGTGGAGATGCACGCTTAGCAAATTCAGAAGAACCTGCCTCTGTGTCCACCCTAGAGTAAGAGGATTCAACAGAATAAAGATTGAAAGCCTAAGATCCTTACTCAAAACAATGGAGAAACCATATGGGTCATGCTCTCTTGGTCAAAATGGTAAAATTCCAATTTCTCATGTTTTTAGTGCCTCAAGCCAGAACCATTCCAGCAACTGGGTCATTGACTCAGGTGCACCAGACCATATGACTTATTCCACAAGTGCTTTCAAATCATATCAAACTTGTACTGGAAGTAAGAAAATCACAGTGACTGATGGATCTGTAACCACACTTGCAAGCCAAGGAACAAATCATCTTAACCCTTTATTTACTCTTAAAAAAGCACTACATGTCCTTAATATCACTACAAATTTGTTGTCTATTCGAAAACTAATTCAAGACATAAATTGTAGTATGACTTTTTTTTCTTAATCATTGCATATTTCAGGACCTAGCTAGAGTCAATGATAGGTTGTACATGCTTGAAATGCAAGGCAACAGTATTAACATCAAAGAGACAAACTTGATGCTAGGGCTCATAAGTTTGTTTTCATACAAAATTCCATCACACAAAAAGGTTACAAATGTTATCATCCTTATACAAAAAGATTATGTAAAAAGATGTTAGTTTTAATGAAAATCAGTCTTTCTTCAACAACTCTTCTCTTTAGGGGGAGGGAAACAACACAAAAGATAAGACTAACAATAATTTTAAAAAGTTTTCATTATCAATCCCATCTCGACAGCAATCTCTCATTTTATCATCATGTGAGTCTCCAAATATTACAAAATATACTGTACAGGGAGAAACTACTGCTGACCGACCTCTTCAGGTATATAAAAGAAGGATACAGCCTGATCCGACTCTCTTGTAAGCCCAAAAATCTAAACCGGATCAAGGTAATGAACCTCCTTGTTCATTTTTGCCTAACCCTAACCTTGATAAACCAATTGCTATTAGAAAAGGGATTAGAGAATGCACTAAAAATCTCTTATATCTTGTAGCTAATTATGTCATTTCAAAAGTTCTCACCATCACACAAAGCTTTTTTTTCAAAAATAAACACCATACTTATCCCAATCCGCCATTCAGACTGCCAATGGTAGTTCCTTACCCATCACTACTGTCGGAGATGTCTCTTCTACATTTACTAATGTGTTTCTTGCCCCTCTACTTTCCACGTATCTTATTTCTAATGGGCAATTAGTTGATGATAACTGTGTTGTTCATTTTTCTAATGTTGGTTATGTTATGTAGGACTAGGTAACGGGGGAGCATATTGCGAAGGGACGTAAAGTGGGGCGCTTGTTTCCACTATTTTTATCTATTCCAACATTTTCTTAAGTTCCTTTTCTTAAATCTTTTGCTTGTAATAATATTCCTGCTCTGAGTTTAGTGTGGCATCGTCGTTTAGGTTATCCCAATACTCAGATTTTATCTCATGTATTGCATTTTGGTTTTCTTGGTAATAAATAAGGAAATTTCTTCTTTATCTCTCGAGTGTGACTCTCAAAATTGGTAAAAGCAAAATTCTCCCATTTCCTTTGCATGCTAGTACAAGTGTACAACCTCTCATTGCTTTGATCTTATCCATAGTGATATTTGGAGACCTTCCCCAGTTGATTCACATGAAAAAATTTAATATTATGTGACATTTATTGATGATTACAACATATTTACTTGGGTCGTTTGTCTTCGCTCTAAGTCTAAAGTTTTTCGTACATTCACTAAGTTTTTAGCGTATGTTGCTAATCAATTTTTTGCATCTATTAAGACATTACGTACAGATTCTGGTGGTTAATATTTGTCTACTGAGTTTCAGGCATTTTTAGCTTCTAACAGTATTATTCATCAGCATTTATGTTTTGCTACTCAATAGAATGGAGTAGGTGAACGTAAAAACCGTCATCTTCTTGATGTGGCACGTACTCTCTTGTTAGAATCCTCTGTCCCATCCATGTTCTGTGTGGAAGCTCTGAAAACTGCTTCTTACTTAAGTAAACGTTTACCCTCACAAGTCTTGCACATGACCTAGTTATGATAATCTTTGTATTTTTTATTGTGTCTGCTTTATTCATTTACCGCCTCATGAGCGACATAAATTATTTGCTTAATATGTTAGGTATGCATTGTCCCAGAGGAATAATAGTGGGAGGACATGGCTCAATGTCCCAAGTGTCATATGTGTCCTCTCCTTCTACTATGGTCCTTCCTTCATTTGAATCGCAGTTATATGATCTTCATCTCGATAGCTCTCATTTTAAACCAGGTATTTGTATTCAAGACGCTCCCACCCACAATCTCTTCTGGTGGCTCACTTGATATTTGATCCTACTACACTCCAGATTCCATCAGTTGCAGCACCTCCAAAGTCGTCGGTACATCACTCGTCTCGAGTGTCTGTACTCCAGGATATGTATGGCTTTCTCAACTCCAAGTCTGACAAACCTATTTCAGTTCTTACTGCTACATTGTCTAAATTTGATATTCTCACATGCTACTCACACACTATCAAGCTTGATTGTTGGCGACAGGCTATGCAGGAAGAAATTGCCGCCCTCGAGGCCAATCACACATGGGGCATTGAGCCATGTCCTCCCATTATTATTCATCTGGGTTGCAAATGGGTTTACTCAGTCAAAGTCCGCTCTGATGGTAGTTTGGATCGCTACAAAGCTAGGCTTATTGCTCCTGGGAATAATTAGGAATATAGGGTTAATTATGAAGAGACCTTTGCTCATGTGGCTAAAATGACTATTGGTCGTACGATCCTAGCTCTAGAATATCGGGCGATGTTAAGTCATCTACGAAATATGAATATCAGGTGATGTCCCTTGCGTTTTGAAATCATTTGGCTTCGGGGTTTACTTGCTAAGCTAGATTTTTTTGCGACCGCGCCTACACCTCTCCATACTGATAATACAAGTGTGATTCAAATCACGGCCAACCCGGTCTATCATGAGTGCACAAAGCATATTGAAGTGGACTGTCACTCTATTCGTGTAGCCTTTGACGCTTGTATTATCACTCTTCCTCATATTTCCATTAATCTGCAAATTGTTGATATTTTCACCAAAGCGCTCACTTGTCATCGACATTGCTTCCTAAGTAGCAAATTGATGCTGGTTGGTCATCCTGCATCAATTTGAGGGGGGCTATCAACGGACAGCTTGTTGTCCGTTACAGCTTTTCCAAATTGTTTCCTTATTACTACATTCCTTTGTATAGACATTATTTCTAACAGCTTATAGTTTTCATAGATAGGGCTAGAATGAGGCAAGAATTTAATGGCTTTCTATGTATAGCTTTCTTGTAAATCTCTATATATTAAAGACAGAACTCATGGCCTGGACACAGGATTTCTGATAATACTTTGTCATATTTTGTCAGTAAGAGGGTTTATGCCCTCAAATATAAAACTGATGGCAGCCTAGAAAGGTATAAAGTCACGCTAGTTGCAAAGAGATTTACACAAACATTTGGGATAGACTATCAAGAGACATTTGCTCCAATTGCTAAGATAACACCATACGAATTCTGTTTTTTTTTATATGTTAATCTTGGATGACATATACAGCAATATGATGTTAAAAATGGAAGAAGAGGTTTATATGGATCTACCATCAGGATTCAGTCACTCCTTACTGCCTAATCAAGTCTGCATACTAAAGAAGGCACTTTACGGTTTGAAACAGTCTCCTAGAGCATGGTTTGAAAGATTCATTAAACTCGTGATTCTTATGGGATATCGACAAAGCCAAGGAGATCTAACTTTGTTCATCAAACAATCCAATTCAAGGGAAGTGACTATCCTGATTGTTTATGTTGATGACTATAACAATAGGAGATGACTTTATGGAAAGAGATAAGTTGAAAAGGAGACTTTCATGCAAAATTTGAAATCAAAGAATTGAGAAAGTTAAAA
The DNA here is from genome assembly GCA_027405865.1 of Salix purpurea. Lineage (NCBI taxonomy): Eukaryota > Viridiplantae > Streptophyta > Magnoliopsida > Malpighiales > Salicaceae > Salix > Salix purpurea. The sequence goes on along the minus strand of CM050333.1, from coordinate 5,577,190 downwards.
TATTTTCTTGGCATAAGTATATTCTTGACCTTCTAAAAGAAACAGAAATGGTGGACTGCAAACTATGTGAGACACCTATTGATCTAAAGCATAGACTTGATGATGATAGGGAATGAGCCACGACTGACAAGGGCCAATACCAAAGGTTAGTTGGTAAGTTGATCTACTTAGCTCACACTCGACCAGACATTGTTTATGTCATGTGTGGTGAGTCAATTTATGCACAGCCCAAAAGATTCATATCTTCAGGTAGTATATATAGACTCCTCAAATACTTGAAGACTACCCCTGGAAAAGGAATTTTGTATAAAAAATAGGAAACTGAAACTAGAATGTTATACAGATGCAAATTATGTCAGTGCTTTAACAGATAGAAGATCAACATCAGGATATTGTACTCTGCTAGGAGGAAATCTTGTGACGGCAAAAAATAAAATGTTGTTTCAAGATCAAGTGCAGAAGCAAAATTTCGATCAATGACACTTGGAATTTGTGAGTTATTATGGATGAAGATTATCCTAGAAGATTTAAGAATCAAGTGGGAAGAACTAATGAAGTTTGTATTGTGATAACAAGTCTGCCATTTCAATAGCACACAATCCAATACAACATGATAGAACAAAACATGTGAAGGTAGACAGACATTTCATCAAAAAAAAATTAGAAAGTGGATTGATATGCATTCTTTATGTGCATACAGGGGAACAACTTACTATATGAGTTAAGAAACTTGCATTCAAGAACGAATTGGACAAGCTAGGAATGAAAGATCTCTTCCATCCAGCTTAAGGGGAAGTGTTGAATGTTGAAGATTCTAAAATAATTAAGGCAAATTTGAAGCACATTTGTAGGGAGTAAAAACAAAAGGTTAAATATTTGTTTTTATACACTAAGATCTAGTAATAATATTTATTTATGTGTAGTTAATAACTATCCTAATATAGATTTGTAGATGTTATATTAGAATTCAAGAATTCTGCATGGAGACACGTACATCATGAAATTCTTTCTTGAGGCCATCAGGCCTAATTGTAAGATGGAATTCCAGCTTCTGAGGTGGGAGAGACATGGTATAGGTAGTCAATGGAGAGTATTTAAACATTGCTGCCAAAGGACCCAATCTGCAAAATGCATAAATGACAATGCACAAAAAGTAAAGATCAAGATTTCAGAGTTTACACAATGCACGTATGTGGAGAATAGAAATGCAGACACCAGTTAATTAACTTATCTACATCACAGTTCCCAAATATGGTGCCATGCAGCAAAAGTTTGACCAAATATTCTGGAAAGAACCTAGAGCATCCATCCTCTCATTGGGGAAAAGAAATTCAAATCGGTACCTAGTATAAAAAATGTGTGTACCTATGACATCCCATGGCAGGAAATTCCTCTCTGGACACTTTTTAACACTAGTTCATGAGCATAAAGACATTATTTGCACAACCTTACTCAATATAACAAATTCATCAATATATAAAGGCCCTGATTTAATATTTCATACCCAAAGAAGTAGAGGAAGTCTCTCTCCAGAGAATGACCACAGCTAAATAAGCTTCCAGATGAAAATTGGTGAGAAAAGCTCAGCTCCAAGAATTTTCCAAAAGAAAGGCTACTTGCAGCAGTTGAAATCATGACTCGTTTAGTAGATTTTGGGAATTTGCTTTCATGTTTACATTTACCACAACGAATCCACATCCAAAGTTTTCCTTCTGCTTCTCCAGGCAAAATCTTCACAAGCTTTTTAGCTTGTATGGTAAGCTGCTCGTTATGATGAGCATAATAGTAAAAATGAGCTTTCGGCAATTCACCACAAGTGTTGCACTGGCTTCTCTGCAATGCAACGGTTTCTATCAATGCAAACTTTAACTCATTACAATCTAAATCTAGAAAACGGTTAAGGAGCCAAATATATTCTCCCGTGTTGTGGACATGGTGGATACTTAATGAAGCAAAAGCTTAAACATATTTCTAAAAAGATCATCAATTCCTTTAATAAGAAATATTTAATTCCCAACGCTATAGCCAATCTAGAACTACGTCCAGGCGATAACTACAGAAAATATCATATTCCCTTATAAATGAGATTTGAAATAACCTGATTGAGTAAATTATCCCGAAGAAACTTTCCGAGGGGAACATCAAAATTCTTGTAGAACATTATATGAGAAAAATGGCTTTGCTCACATATAGTCCCTCTTAAGGCATTCCGTCTAGACATCAAAACCAAAATACTCTGAGAAGCCAACGCTGCATTGACATTTTTTCCTCTATCCAGAGAGGCTTCAGAGTAATGAGACAAAGACTGGGGATGTCCATCAACAGGCTTCTCTTTGTTAGAATCTTTGTTACCTTCCATATCAAAGAGGTCAGAAGCTTCCATGGTTTTTAAAAGAGGAACATCTTCCATGATTTGACCAATAATTTCTTTTCCATTGAAGCCAAAGCAATCAGGTAAAGACTGATAAGGAGAAGAGGAGACAAGAGGTAAGTTGTCCCCTACAACTTTCTTCAAAGAGGCTGAAAGAGTGGAAAAATCAGAAAGAATGGAAGGATTATATCCCTCTAATCCTATATTTATATTGTGGGGACTGTCTTCATGAAATCCATTAGAAATGGGAATATCAATGGTAGATGAGCCAGTATCAGTTGTAGACTCCTCAACACTAGGAATACTATTCCCTAAAACAGAAGACTGCAGATCTCTTGATGAGTTGTTGGCTGCTCCAGCAAATATTGCGGAAGAAAACATTGTCTTCCAATCAACAAGAAACGAAGTCTCCAGAATCAAGTGATATGCAATGACTACCGCAAAATGGACCACATATTTAACCCTCTTCAACTCATCACTGTGACTTCCTTTCAACAAAATCTGCACACAATCAATTGTATGTATAATTAAAGAAGAGCGTTGCATTGAAAAGGAACAGAAAATGTTCCCATAAGAAATTGAGAGACAAAATGCGGTATGGTCAATATTTCAGCAGCCTCTTCTAACGCAGAAGAGAAGTATGACACATTCATCATCTAGGATAGAAGGCAATATAGCATTTGATTAGTTAGCTAAATAAAACAATACACATGTAGAGACAACCGTCTCTTTCTACGGCAAAGAAAGCGTTCAACTAGAAAAATGTGATTTTTTTAAGGTATTATGCAGCTATTGCTCTTATGCAGCTATTGCTCTTCCAAATTTTAATAATGCATCGCCAATTTACACATAAATGTCATGCAAGAAACTAAACTCAAATAACTTGTTCTTGCATCAGATAGAGGGGGGAAAGAGTGAGCAACCAAGTGTTCACTTGTGCATAGAACTCTTGTACTAAAAAAGTGATGGATGAGTGCACACTCCACAGCAGAGAACTAGGAAAAAACAATTCAAGGGTTTATAGACTCACTGTACAACCCAAATGTGTCGGACAGCCCTCAATGAACATCAATGTCTTACTTGGCTTCTTTCCTCCTTCGCCTACCCCTGCATGTTCCTCCACAAATCTCTCAATATGAAAAGAGTCACATTGCTTTAACTTCTGACTAATCAAAGCATCAGATGATAAAATTGGTGAACCAGTACAATGTGCAACCCTTTTTAGACGATGGAGCTTCATGTCATAGATCAATGTCATTCCTTTAGCTAGGATGGACTCTTGGACATCACGAGAAACAGATTTTTCTACTAAAACTACATTTGGATGGCACATTTCTATGGTCTCAACGAGAGACTTCAGATTATCCTTTTCCTGTTTTTGAAAAAATGATCAAAACAAATAAGAGCACAAATATGTGATAACAAGACTTGAGAAATCCAGATCAAATACCTGCTCCATTGATTTAAACGATGACAATACACTTGATGAATGACCAAGCACACCTCGGATCAGTAACAACCGTGGGTTCTTGTACTTAGTGGGCATGTGCTTGTGAGCAGCATGCTTTTTAAAGACCAAGCCTGCCACAACCTGACTGCAAGAAAATACAGCCAAAATTCTGTTTTTTAGCTAGAAACAAAATAATTTTAAGCTAAAATGCTATACAACATACCAGACATTCCTTTCATGGTATAATGCAATCACCTTTCACTACGAGAACCAGTTGCAATGCATTTTACTTTCACATAGACATCTAGATCCATTGCTTTCCCATCCACTGCTTCAGGCTTCAAAAATGAAGCAGCTTCCCATGATAAAGATGTAACAATATCCAGCCAACTTTCACCACCTCTCACCACAAAGCCAACACCTGCTGTTTTAAGAAGCTGACTCACGATGCCCTTGAATTTTCCATTGACCACTTCTTCCATTGCCTTTTGCTTTTCTTCTTTGAACTTGAAGCTTTCACTGCCTCCACCCCTCAAAGAACTTGGTTTACCCCATTTTGTGCCATCACCACACTCCTCATCATCATCATCAATAAAAGCCACACCACCGTCCAAATCATCCTCTGGATCTTCTGCTTCAGGAGGCTCCCAAACCCGCGCATCTACTTCGTTGTCATTGATTTGAGAAATATCACTTCCTTCATTTGAAGATCCAACACTGTTCTCAGAAGAGTTTCCTTTTGATTCTTGATCATAAATAAGGTCCACAATTTCTATATCTCTCACTGTGTCTCTATCACTGCCATTATGGCTATCCTTTCCCATCACTTCATGTAATCCATCAACTCTATTTACAGGATCTTCCAATCTTGTGTTGTGTTTTCGGTCATTCATCCCATAACCTAGATCCTTCTGGGCACTGTGTACTGTTCCTTCCTCTTGATGAGCCCTAACAAATGCCGGAACACAAATCATCGTTAATAAACAATCAAAGAGTAATATCTAACTGCACTACATTTCAGAGGTGTGATAATACCGGCCATGCAAGTTTACATCCACAGAAATATCACCTAAGCAAACAAATAACCAAAATAAAACATAAGAAATATACAACAAGATGTCAGTATATCACAAAAATACATAAGATGAGTAACAAGGAGAGGCAGAAATTTACTGCAGCTTGAGATAGATCTATCACTGATAGACAACGAAGTTGATGGACTGATCATTAGTGACATAGAATGACTCAAACCATCATGGTTCATCGATTCTGGTTCCTGCTTTTCCTGACAAAATTGGCAAGACCAAATGGGCTCTTCACCATTTAGTTTTAAAGAATCTCCATTTTCTAGTTTCTGCTTTTCATCCTTCAACTTTGCCTGATCAGCACCACAATAATGACACATGCTACACATCAAAATCCAAAAACAGTAAAGCGGCTTAGTCTATTTCAAATGATGTACAACCTCGATCACCTGTTTGGTTCAATCAAAAATATCAACTCATTCATAATAATTAATTTCCTGATATATAAGACACTTTTGGCATATTCAAGCAATAGATCAACCAAAAACATAAATTAATTTTAAAAAATGGAAAGAAAAAAATAAACGATGCTCCCTCTTCTTTAACCAAAAACCAACAATATAACATGAACCAAAAGATTCATAAAACCTCAAAAATAATGAGTTACTTCATCAGATTTCAAAGTTGTGAAAAAACTTCTGATATAACATGAACCAAAAGGTTTCATACAACAGGGTGCAAAGACTCGAAGTCGTCAGCAGGGTCCTGGGAGGGGGAAGTTAAGTTCTTACTGCGAGATGTTTTCTCTACAATTGCTAAAGATTGTAGACGAACATTCGAAAATATATTATTTAAAAAAAAAAAAAAAAAAAAAAAAAAAAAACCAAAGTTCTGCACCAGCAGTATGATAAAACCAAGATTCAAATGAAGTTCCCCAGAAACGAAAGTACACGTCATTAACAAAATAAGGATGATTACTGTAACTTCAAAAACAGAAACTTAATCAGAAATGAGTACAAAATTAAAATGAGGAGATAAAAATCCAAACATCATACATAAACGCTCAGAAATGAGTACAAAATTGAAATGAGGAGATACAGATTCAAACATCATACATGCACACACTGAAGAACAGTTCTCTCAAGAAATCAAGATCACCGCCCGAAATCTTGAAAACTGCCAACACTACCAAGAAAACTGATCAACAAAGGCCAAGGAAAATACAGCAAGTTTGAATGCCAGATTAAAAAACAAAAAGAGCCCCACAGGAGTTAAAAAGTCAAAATTTGATCCACAAATCGGATAAAATCTCCAAATCAGCACTCAAAACCCAAAATGGCAGCTAAATAATATCTTCAAGAGACAATTTCAATTAAAATATAAAGATTTCAGAACAAGTTACCATTTTTTTAAGCTCTTAAACCAGTCAAAACTGAACCAAAAAAGAAAAGAAAATAAAAGAAGAAGAATTAAATAAATAAAGTAAAGAGCATGACTTACTGTTAAAGAAACCAAAAGGGAACAATGATATGGTTCTTGCTGTTGTTTTACTCATCAAGTTTGAAGCTTTATTAGCAAAATTCTAAACTCCAGCAATGTTGAAAGGCAAAAGGAGTATGTTTATCCGTGTAGAGAAGAAAGGGAAGAATTTTGTGAAGTACACGAAAGGGTCACGAGAGGGAAGAATGAAGAAGGAGAAAGGAGGAAGCACAAGAGAAAATAGAAGAAAGGTATTTTAGAGCGGGTCCACTCGGTGGTGAGTTGTCTATTGTCAAATTTTTTATTACATTATTTTTTTGTTAGATTCTGTCTGCAAAATTACGGCTACGGCTAACCCCGTTAACGTGATTGTTTGATTGAGGATATATATTAAATTATTTTTATTTTTATTTTACAAAAATATTTGTTATATCATGAAAATAATTTATAAATAAAAAATATCAATTTTTTTAAAAAATATTTTTAAAACAAATCGTCAAATAGGGCTTAAATATCCTTCATCCGGTAGGAAACAGGATGGATTATTAATTGTATTAAATATTATTTTGCTTTTATGCCTCTGTGAATTTTTTTTATTTCTTTCTTGTTTTTATATTTTATTTTTCATTTTTAAATAGGTGTTTTTGCATCTTTCAAATAAAAAGAACCAGCGCCTACACACCTTTCCGTTTTGAAATTTAAAGAAATTGAATTAAGAAAATAACTTTAAATGTAAATACAACGGTGAATTATTTCAATAAATCTGAAATAACATTATTTTAAATAGATTTAAAATATTATACATAGAAAATACACAGAACTTAATTCTCAACAAACATAATATCAAATGATGAATTATTTCAATTATTATTTTTATTGGCATTACTATCGTTGTCATAATTATTATTGTTATTATCATCGTCATCATTATCATAATAACTATTATTGATAAATCACTATATCATCATTATTTTTATTTTTATTATCATTATTATTAGTGCAATTATTTAGTTATTAGTAGTATTATCATTGTCATCAGTGTTATTGTCATCACGATTATAACCATTATTATGATTACTAACATCATTATTGTTATTAATATCATTAGTATTATTATCATTATTAATATTATTATTATTATTATTGTTTTTATTATTGATATTTTTAATATTATTTTATGAGTTATTGTTATTATTATCATCATAACTACAATTACTAATATCATAAGCACTATAACTATTGTAATAAATTATTATTGTTGATATCATTAGTAACTTCACTATTATTATCATAATTATATAAGCTAAAGTTATTATTATTATTACAATTGCTTAAATAATAAAAAAATATTAAATTATCCTGAAGAATAAAATCAAAAAACTTTAACAAAAAAGCAAGAAAGAAAATAGATTAAAAAAATACAATGAAATTATTATTATTATTATTGCCTAAACAATGAAAATCATGAAATTATTTCGAACAATAAAATAAAAACCCCAAAATCTTTAACAAAAGAGTAAACAAAAAAATAACAAAACCAAAATAAATATTGTCAACACACAAAATATCATTTGAGTTGAAGAACAAAAAAAAAACAAAGAACAATGGGGAAAAGAAGAAATATCAATTTCAAAATTATCATCAATATATATATTACAAAAAACCTAAAAAAAATTAAAAACCAAAACTAAGAGTATAGAGACATAAATATAAACAAAAAAAATAGGGATTGCTTCAGAAGGATTAAAAGAATTAAAAGCAAAAGCAAAAATTAAAAGAATAAAGGCTGAAATGAATATATATATATATATATATATATATATATATATATATATATATATATATATATATGTATGAATATATATATATATATATATATATAATCATTTTCAATTACATGACAAAATTGAAACAAACCAAAATTTTTATAGAGAAAATCTAAAAAAAAAAAGAAATCAGAAGGTCAAGGACTAAAATGCATAAATCATAAACAAAAAGAACATGTATGCATTTTTGGTTTTAGGATAGAGAAAAGGAAAAAAAAAAAAAAAACTCAATTGACCACCATGAGCCCACACATGCTCTACCATGGTGAAGAGGCCATGATGGGGCTCCCGGTGAGATGATGGTTAAATATTTTTAGTTATCACATGACGTTTCATGAGCCACCTGTATAACATGAACAGAAAAAACTATCGAAACGTTAGGCAAACACACCAGCAAATTTCTCAAAAAAGGAATTAAAAAATATGAAATGACCAAAACATCCCTAGACTCGTTCTAATGACAAAAAAAAATGCATATGCAAATACCGAAATACCTCGAGGTCTACTATTTACATTTGTCTTTTGCTTGGGCAAATTAGTGATTTCACCATTCATAAAAAAAATGAAAAACCCAACAATATTCTTGCCAACAACTCTTATTTTCTGTCTCATTCAAGGATAAAAGAGTTATTTAATTATTCATTAAAAAACTAAAAATATATAAAATGCCCTTGACCAATGACGGTTTTTTGTTTGAACTTAGGGGAAAAGCGTAGTTTTAGTGCTCAAAATATAATAAAAAAGACGTAAACACCCCCTAACCAAAGAATTAATATTTATGGAATGGAGGACATAATAGTAATTACACTGTTACAATCCATAATGAACTGTATTTAGAACTAACATGAATAATCAACACGATTTAGATTTTCTGTTAATAGTCACTTGACAATTATGTCATTTAAACCCATTAAAAGATTAGAATGAGAATATAATAAAAGAAAAATAGACTAATGACCTAATTGTGATATTCCTGTGAAAATCTAATAAACTACAAAATTAATCAAAATTAAAAAAATAGATAAAACACCTAATTGTGATTTCCTTGTAAGTCCCAGCCTTCTTCAAAATCTTTCTCCCTTTCAAAGACATTCTTTTAGTATGTATAGTTTATTTTCTTAAATACTTATTCTTCGCGATTCCAAACATTCTCAATGTTTATCCATAAAATTATGTCTTTTAAAATATATTTTACGAAGTTTTTTTCAGATGTTATAACATATGTGAGGATTAAAAGAAGAAAAATATTTCAATATATAACCAAATAAATAACATTTTAGAAAACAATCACTATCATAATATCAAACAGATTTAAAGTAACATGACACTCATGTTTGCAAATTGTAATTGAAATATAGATGCTACTTGAAATAATTAGGCTGATTTGTTGACCATTTTCTTGAGAAAAAATCAAAATAATATTATTTTAATTTTCAAAATAAAAGTAACCCTTTTCAATTACACCGGATTGAATTTAATAATTAAGATTGAAAATTATATATATATATATATATATATATATATATATATATATATATATATGTCATGCCTTCATTTGTTTCTTTTATAAATTAGAGTAACTTACTTTAATTGGGATTCAATGATAGATGTTCTTAATAAAATATTTGTATATATAAATATATGTCATGCTTCATTTGTTTCTTTTATAAATTAGAGTGACTTACTTTAATTGGGATTGAATGATATATGTTATTGATAAAATATTTGTATATATATGTCATGCCTTCATTTGTTTCTTTTATAAATTAGAGTAACTTACTTTAATTGGGATTCAATGATAGATGTTCTTAATAAAATATTTGTATATATATGTCATGCCTTCATTTGTTTCTTTTATAAATTAGAGTAACTTACTTTATGAACTCAGCTTGACTTTTACATACATACATACATACATACACACACACACATATATATAGTTGAGATTATGAGTTATATAATAAAATATTTGTTGAGATTTTTGTTAATCATTTAGCCATCATAATAACTCTTGGCAATTATTTTATTTTCATGAAAAGGACAACAAATATGTGACAAATTTAATAAAAAAAACTTAAAATTGTCGGTGGAGTAAATGGATGGATGCTAACGCCTAGTAGTAATAATCTATTTTTAAGAAATATAGTAAATCAGCTTTATCAACCACATGGTTACTTCATCATTACTCGTTGACCAGTAAAGTAGTAATAGTAATATATTTTATAGTTATAACTTTGAGGACCAAAATTGACATGAATAAAATATGAAGGATGAATAATTCAAGTAAATATATAAATAAAACTGTTAAAATATGGTCGTTAATTTATGGCCGTTACAATATAGTTGTTAATTTCCAGATATTAAAATTGTGTAAAATAGAAATAAAATAATTTTTATTTTTAACTAAATTAGTCTTATAATTACTTTATAAATTCATTCTCAATTATAATGGAAAAACAAACAGCACGGGCATAAATGCAAGAGTCCAATAAATTAATACACACACATATATATCCAAATGTCTTGGGTCCAAAAACATAAAGACGGCTTTGTCGTTTATAACATGGACATAAATTAGAAGCATTTTAAGAGTTTTTTATTACCAACATTTAAAAAAAAAAAACAATTAAAAAATTCCTTTGACTCCTTTCCTTTCCATGAATTTAACATAAAAAAATATTGGTCAACGAAGACAATAAATATATATTTTTTATATTTCACTTTAAATTTATTTTTAGATACAAATTTATTTTATATTTGTATTTGTAAACACCGATTTATTTTATTATTTTTGTTGTCATTGTAGCAAACCACTAGCGTTATGACACGTACGAGATTTTTTCTCGGAAATTTCTAGTGCCACATGTAAGTATCTTGGGTCATAACGTGGACACAACATATAGGGTCAGCAATTTGGTTCGGACTCCAATGATTAAAGTTGTTGCTCTGCGGGGTCGCCGCGTGGCAGAATGAGGGTATAAGAGTAATTGGAGATGTCAGCCAATCACTAAACCACTCCTTATTCCGTGGAGTGCTGGGAACCTTTTGTGAGGGATGATTTGGCATGCTGTGATTGGAGGAGAGAGTAGACCATTGAGGGCGGGTCCGTGTAATAAACGTAAAGCAATAATTTTACCTCACCAATCAATTTTTTTTTATTGTGATGAGTTCCAATATTTCTCAAGTGAAAATGAGTGTTTCTAAATATGTTACGATTTCTCTTCAAAATTATTTTTTCAATTATTTTTTAAAAAATAAATTATATTTTTTTATTAGATAACCTATCACATATAAAATAATATAAAAAAATAAGGATAGGTTATTTGTTGCCTATCGAATGGGACTCAAATTCAACTATTTAATTGAATACTTTTATAGTGAATTAACTATATAGTATAAGTCATAAATACTTGATTATTGGTAAAATCAATTTAATAAGTTTTAATAATACATGATGGGGGGAAACAAGTTTGAACTTGGCACCCAAGTATCAAAATTGGCTCCTCTCAATGAAAGATGGTCCCAAGTGATGACGTGGAATTTTGGTTTTGTTGTTCAAATTTAAAATGTACATTTTTAAAATAATCAATTTTAAAAAATAAAAATATATTATTTAAAAACATTTTTAAATAAGAAATATCTATTAACATTTTTAAATACAATGAAGACAAGAACGATGTCGTTGCCACCTGCGACCAGTCAACAACAATAAATAATACTTAACCTAATGAAGAGAAATAGTAGGCAAAGATCTCTAAGATATAATATATTGGGCGGCAGATGACGATTTGTAGTGGCTAAAAGCAAATGATTGAGTTTCTTATTGAATACATGTCGTTTTCTAGCTATATGATCTGTCGTTTCTTTTTTGTGAGTTGGAAATCTTTTTATATGTGATGCACAACTTGATAATAATTTGATTGCCGACTTGGAAATTCGTCCTCAATAATTGAATTTTGGATATCAAATTGTTAGTTTCCAGATGTCGATAAGGATAAGCTCATTTTCTTTGCAATCTTTCACTAATTGCTAGTCTTTAATATCAACTTCAAAATCAATTATTATTTTTATTTTTTAATTGTCAACTTGGGAATTTATCCTCGATCAAAGTTTTATCGATCAAAATACAAAACAATAAATTATATATATTGCAACAAGACAAAAAAAAAATCATTATGATGGAGCGCAAATAAATGACTCGAGACTCCATAATTATAAGATTATCGATGATGATTTTTTTTTTCAATTTTAGAGTCTGTTTGGCACTACGGTCAAACCGGTATTTGGTCAAAATTCATTTTTTTTTATTTTAAATGAAAAGTTTTTGGTATTTTTAGATCATTTTGATGTGCTGATGTCAAAAATAATTTTTAAAAAATAAAAAAATATCATTTTAATGTATTTCTAAACGAAAAGCACTTTCAAAAGCAACTGTAACCGCCCTCCCAAACAAGTCTTTAATTAGAAATCGACGTTCATGAACAGTCAATGTTGAACATATTGCAATTTTTGTAATCATAATTTTTGTAATCCTTTTTGTCATATAGCAAAAGGCTAATTAAGACATGGGCCAGGCATTGCTCAGGAGAGTTCTCTCGAACAAAAACTTGTCGTTGCTCAACTAATATGTGTCATAAAGAGCATGACGGCAGGATTCAAAGACCGCCGGAAAATCTATTTCTTGGTTGATGGGAGGCGCTACTCTAAGATTGTGGGTGTTAGTATGCACTAACCAATTTATTTATTTATTTATAGAAATATTTTGTATTTACTAAATTTTTTAATTTTCTACTAGTTATTATAAATAATAAAATAGAATGAAAAATACAAAACGAAAAATGTGCAAAATTACACAATTAATTTTGTTAATTAATAATAGGCATGGTTTGCTGTCGGGAAATTACACAAGGCATGACGTTTCAACCAAGACCCGCGAATTTATCGCACTTGTCACTTTCATATCATTATAATTTATGGTGTTTATTTTATTTTATTTAAAAATATATTAAAATATTCTATATTTAATATCAACACATTAAATGATAAAAATATAAAAAAAACTAATTTGATATTTTGGGATTCCTTGGAGAATCCCAAGGAGGGTGAGGGAGCAGGCCTCGTATAGATAAGCCCACTATAAAATCTGGATTGCCTGTCCAAGTGGTTGGCCCATAGGCCTTCCTTTCTTTTTGTTTATCTATGGAATCGATTCTTCATTTTTCCTCTTTTATTTTCAACAATCTAATCTCTCTCACACACATACGAATCTAGATGATAACTAACTATATGATATAATTCATTGTTTAATTTAGAACTTGATCCGATATAATTTAGTCAATTTGATTTATCTAAAAATAATTTGACTGGCCAATAAAAAAATTATAAGGATGAAATTAAAAAAAAAAGATAAATTTAACAGGAAAAACATCTCAATCCAATTTCATGTCTAATCTAGATTTAAATTAAACTATTTGAAAATTATGCAATCAGAACCATTTAACCTGTTTAGTTAAAAAAAATCTAATTGATCAGTAAATAAAACTTGATGATAAAAGTAATTGACAATAAACTCTTAACCTAGTTCAAAAGTACTTTAAAATTTTAACATTGTATTTCAAAAGTACTTTTTAAAAAAAAATTAAAAAATTGTTTTAATTTTTTTTACTTTAAATTAAAAAAAATTGGTGTTTTTGGATCATTTTGATGTGCTGATATCAAAAATAATTTTTTAAAAATAAAATAAAAATATAATTTTGATGCATTTCTTAACAAAAAAACATTGTAAAACACAACTTCAATCACACTGTCAAACAAGCATTAAACTGTGATAGAGAAGAAGAAATTTTATTGATAGAGTATATGATTATAATTAACCCATTAAAAAATAGGAATACAATCAAATAATTATAATTTTTAATTATTCAAAATTCTTAATTTCGTATGTTTGATGTGATGTAATACTTCATTTTCTCTTCGATTAGATTAGATTTAAAATATAGCTTGATTTGTTTTCTGACCAAATACTTATAAAATTATATAAAATAAATAAAAATAAGTTTTTTTTTTTTCAGAACCAAGAACATCATCCAACAATATCACAAATACCATATCAGACTATAGAAGCTCTACTCTCTTCATCATGGCCTCTGCTTCTTCCACCTTCATCCTTTTCTCATTGCTAGTAATCTCATTTTCTATTGTTTCAGACATTGTCATCATGAGAGTATTCGAGAATAATATAAATCGTATTCTAAGATTTTATCTGAAAGTTTAAGCTCTTAGATGAGATGACTCGATGATATAGTATTAGAGCCTTATTGATCCAGGAGTCACGAGTTGAATCTCACCACCTCCATTCTATTTGATAAAAATCAAACACGAGGTAATGTAAATTTGTGCAAGTTTCAAGCCAAAAGAGTTTTCACCTGAGAGGGCACGTTAGAAAATAATATAAATCATATTCTGGATCTCACGTAAAAGCTCTCAGCTAACAACTTAAATTTTTAGTTGAGATAGTTTCCTGACAGGAGACACTCGACATTGTTTCAGACTTCTTAGTCCCACCAAATGCAACCACATTTGATGGATCATGCTATTCCTTTGCTCTCTGAAGTTCCTCCTTCTAAATTAAGAAATGCAAGATTCATTACATTTCTATCTCATTAGATTGCACGAGAACAGTTTGTTGAACTATCAGTGAATCAAGAGGGTTGGAAGCTTATGCCTTTATGTGAGAGAAGTACTTGTAAAATGTTAGAACCAAATCAAACCAAAATTATCTGGCCAGGACTGAACTGTTCTTAACAAGTAAAAAAGTGTAGAAATGAACGTTGTTCTGTTAGAATTAATAATTATTGTCTGATGAACAGAATTTTTCAGAGCAGGGTGTTGCCTTCAATGCCATTCTGGAGTGCCCCAATTCTAATGGAAAAGGCTGAAAACCCATAATAATATAAATGCAGATGATGCTCGATGCGGTTTTATATTTTTGTTTATTCAAACTCATAATCATGCGGATCAATTGTCTAATTTTCTACTCCTATTAAAGATCTCTAATCTACCTCTAAATAATAGTCTGTGTACTTTATTTACAACTACTGGTAGTCATAAATCAAAAAGTTTCTTTCAGGAATTTTTTTTTGTTATTTTGAAGGTATGTTGTTGCCGCATTGGAAATTTTTCGGCTGTAATGATAACAATTATAAATTCAAGTTGCATAATATACATACACAGGAAAACATAATATAGGTAGAGAGGAGTAGCCAAAAACACAAATTCCAGTCTATTGTTGAGGAGAAAACACGTAAAAAAATCAAATCTGAAACATTCTACCATTCAAGCTAGCAAAAGCTCATGATTCCACTATTTACACATCTTTCTCCTCCTAGTTTTTTTCCAACTCCCTTTTGAAATGCTCATAAATAGCTTCATGGCATGATCAATCAGGGCCAATACTACTTAATTTACGCCGAAACATATTAAAAAACAACATCCAAGCTGATCATAAACCAGACCTACGTACTAGAGATGACTACTGCAGCAGCATTGTCCTTCATCAGGCTGAGGGAACATGGTAGTATTTCCCATTACACATGCACCTGTAAACGATAGGACAGGATTCTGCAACGGAGCACTTGAAGCTCACCATCACCCTCTTGCATGGAGTGCAGGGTCCGCAGGCATGGGAGCAGTCTGGCAAGCTCGATCCTGTCGGGTATACCTCCATTCCTGGCTCTTCTCTCGCAGCTTCCTACAGATTAATATAAGTTAATGCCCTTGTTGACGAGTTAACTCTAGAAATATATAGAAACCGAACCTTGGGGAAGTCATGATGAGCTTCATCGCCATTTGAAGCACCTTCTTTGCTGTAGCTGGACTTGGTATCTACCAAAATAGTTGAAAATAAATATTAACTTCATGGTTTTTTTAGAAGATGTTCCTATATATCCTATGATGATAACATTTTGGAAGCGAAAATAAGAATCTTGCTTGCTCTGAAACCAATATTTGAAGATCGAGAAAACAAATGGTGGAATATTAATTAAGGTGCAACTTACAATGATGAGGCCTGAGGCTTTTACCAACCATGAAAACCATAAAAATAAGCATGAGAAGCAAAGATTTGTGGGCTCCAACTAAGAACTTCATTGCTTCCTTTCGAGAAACTAGCTAACTTGATCAAGGAATACTCAAACCCTAAAAAAGGAAAAGAAATCTTGCAAGAAAGAAGTTGCTGAGTGGATATTTGACAAGCTAGGAGGCATATATATAAATTTTATTTGGAGGGAAAGGGGGTGTGGTTATTTAAATGTAAATGGAAGTACACCTGATGCACTTCACATGATCCACGGCTACCTTAATGAAGTTTTCACATGTTTTGGTGAGTCCATGAAAATAAATCAAAAAACAGACACAGAGACATATGATCGAAGCTTTAATCGAAGATTCAACAGAAGATATTTAAAATTACAAGTACAGATTTGAATCCTGCATTCAATTCTCAACACATGATCAAACAGCTGCTCATCTGGATGGTCAACTGATATTACTGTCCAGTGTCTGCTCAGTCAACTAATTAAAATCACCGCCCATTTCTTCTTGTATTATGCAAAATGTTCTACAGTTGCTTTGGTGCTTGCCTGAACACCCACAAACAAATTCCAAAGAAGAAAATTCAGCAAAATAGTTGCCCTGAATTAGGGCAACAGATCATTAATATGACGAAACCTCTCTACAAATCAAGCCAAGCAAGTGACTAATCAAATGAAATAAAAACCAATTCCTCGTCCAGCTAGGGTTCTAAGACTACATATCTAGAAGACCAACACTCGTTCATTTCATTTATGTTAGAGAATAATATAAATCATATTCTGGGATCTCATCTAATAGTTTAAGTTTTTAGAAGAGATGTTTCCTTAACATGGTATCAGAGCCTTGTTGACCCAATGATCACGTGTTCGAATCTCACTATCCTCATTCTATTTGATAAAAATCAAGCACAAAGTAATGTGAGTTTGTGCAAGTTTCAAGCTCAAAGAACTTTTATTTAAGTGTGTGTGTTAGAGAATAATATAAATTATATTCTAAAATCTCAATTAACAATTTAAATTTTTAGATGAGATGATTACTTGACAATTTACGTTTTGCGAGGTCGATAGTAACAAAACATTGACCAAAAAGAGAAGAATCACGGATCTTGGTGGACAAATTACGACACAGAATTGCTGTGAAAATGTGTTGTGAACAGTAAAATATAGTATTCTAGCATTTAAAAAGATCGAGCATTGAATTGGCTGGTTCACGAGAAACAGTAAAATATATATATAGAAGAGAAGTTCGTGTTCGTCTTCCTATTCACAGATGTGATCTCTCGAGGGGTCCTCTTGAAGAATGCCTGCCATAAGCGTGAAGGTGAGCCCTGGGGCTTAAATGAACTTCTTTTTAATTATGTCTTCATGGATAATTGTTGTCTCCCTCTTTATTGCGGCCAGCCACACAAGGACTGTGCATGAGGAAAATGACTGGTTGCTGCTGCTGCTGCTGATATACATGGTTTGTTTTAAAAAAATATATGTTATTAGATTATTTTCATATGTTAAAATCAAAAATAATTTTTAAAATATATATAAAAAATATTATTTTAATATATTTTTGAATAAAATACACTATAAAAAATAACAACAATCATATTCATAAACAGACACTAATGATCCCGTGTAATGAAGCTTAGGAGGCTAGAAAGACACGATTTTGTAGAAAGCAACAAAAAGCTTTGGAGGCTTGTAAAACTTACAAAAAAAATTTTTTTAAAAAAAGTTCCAAACAATTTGAGGAACAAATTATAGAGTAATTAATGAAAGCAAATGCACTCTCAACGAACATGCTATTTTAATTTAAAATGTTTTTGTTAGATCAACCTCTCGGTTGATCAAGATTAATCTGGATTTTTAACCGAATTAATTAATTATTATTTTTAATTTGGACTAGTTTAAATTTAAAATAGATAGATATTGATTCTACCCACAAGACCAATCTAGGTTATTAAGCAATGATATTGGGAAGGAAAAAGGCTTAATTATTATGAAAGAGTTAAAAATTAAGGTTAAGATTGAAAATTCCCAAGATTTTTGGAGATGCAAAGTCTTCCCACAACAAAGGGATATGTCTACTTTTTTTATTATTAATTTGGATGTTCGAGTCACCTTATACGCATCTCGACTAATTCTGTGTGTCCTGAAGTTAACAACCATGTAAGCTTTAAATGACTATCATATTAGCAATCACAGGGCTCGCATCTGAGATTACCGGGAAACCAAACTCCTTAGTCCCAAATTCTTACCACTTGGCCACCTACTAGATGGTTGGGACAAGGCTGCTCTTGCTTGGAGGACACGAGGTTAGCATAGCATAACATACCTAATGAATGGACAAAATAACAAACATTTTAATTATTCTTTAATTTTATTCTGCCTATGTTATCAACATTTATTGAATTTATCCATCTTGTTAAGAATTGGGTTAATTTCTAATTTATGCCATCTAATTTTGATCAATTTTCACTATATTAAGTAATTTTCCAATGTTCCCTAATTTATAGAAGAAAAAACCTATCAGTGTATTTTCATATGTTTTCTTGAATAAAAGACTAATTAATCATAACTATTAGTTTATTTGTGTTTTTCATATCATTTTTAAAATAAAATTGTCGACTAAAAGCATTGCAAATCATAATTCAATTATAAATTAACTTAAAAGCCCTCATTCAAGTGTATGAAATGACCAAACTTTAATGTTATTGTTTTGCGATGAACTTGGTTTTGGGAGTTTGCTGTATTCCCAAACTTTGAATCCTAAAAATATTTTTGTTTTGTTTTTTAGTGATTTATTTTATATTCTTAACGAGGCATTTAAATTATTTTGTAATTATCAACTGCAGAAAATATAATTTATGATTTGACAGAAAAATTGAAAATAGATATATTAAAAAAATATATAAATAAACTAAAGATTATAAAAAATGTATTGATAGGTTTCAATCAAGTCTCAATGAATAACTTGTTTTCATTATAAATTACAAGCATTAAATGTAATGCTTGGTGTGCCTACTTTAACAGGCTACTTGAATTTTTTTAATTGAATCTAATTAGAAAAAATTAATGACTTTTTATTTTTGAAATCATTTTGAGTGTCAAGAATTTAATTTTAAATATAATTTAATCTCTAAAAATTATATAAAAATAAATCAGAAATCAATTTATTTTTTATCATAGATAGAAAAAAAATGTTAAAATTGGTTTCTTTAAAATAATCATTTATTAATTGTTTTAGATACATTTTAATGAATAAGATGAAGAGTGTAATAAGATGGCATTGATAAGTTCTTTATTTTTATAATTCTCAAAATTAGAATTTAAATTTCATTTTTTTATTTAATCACATAATTAATTTTTTGTGTTGTGTGAGCTCGTTATTGATTTCAAAGTTGTTTTCTGCTTTACGACATAAAGCAATTATTAAAATTCAAATTATTTCATGCCATCTCAAAACTCTCACAAGACAACAAACTCAAACGAAAGGTCGTTTACTTTCCCCAAAAGCCCATCAAACCTAAAATCCAAATCTTAGCCCAGAATACACTGGCAGACTGGCTTCCCTCTCCTCCTCCTCCCTTCACAACTCCTCATTTCTCAGTGCACAAGCAGCAGCATCAGCAGCAGCAGCAATCAAGTTTAAAGCTTATAACTTCTCTTTAGTAAGGTAATCTTCCCGCTCATCGCATTTCAATACAAAAATCGTCAGAAGAAGCAATTCAAGGACAACCCTGTTCCATTTTATTAATAACTATGAGCTTTTCATTGCTTAGAAGAAGAAAGTTTCTAGCTTTATGCACTAACCCTATTTCCCCACAAAAGTTTTACACTAATCCCGTTTCGATATCCAAAACCCAACAAAACCCATGTCCCCAAAACCCTCTCGGGGTTTTACAATTTTATACCCTATTTTCAACACAAGCTTCTAAATTCCATGAATATGAGATGCCTTCAGTTACTTGGGGTGTGGTTCAAGGTAAAAAAGAGAAGCTTGTTAATCGTGTTATAATTTGTGATTATCTCAAGGGTTTAGGTATAATTCCTGATGAATTGGAAAGTGTAGAACTTCCATCAACTGTTGAGGTTATGAAGGAGCGTATTGAGTTCTTGCAGAGAATGGGATTGACTATTGATGATATTAATGAGTACCCTTTAATGTTAGGTTGTAGTGTGAGGAAAAACATTATACCAGTGCTGGGTTATTTGGAAAAGATTGGTATTAGTAGGTCTAAACTTGGGGAGTTTGTTAAGAGTTATCCACAGGTGTTGCATGCGAGTGTAGTTGTTGAGTTGCATCCAGTTATTAAGTTTCTTCGGGGGTTGGATGTTGAGAAGCAGGATATTGGATTTGTTTTGCAGAAGTATCCGGAGCTTCTTGGGTTTAAGCTTGAAGGGACAATGAGTACTTCCGTGGCGTATTTAGTTAGTATCGGTGTTTGTCCTAGAGATATTGGACCAATGGTAACACAATATCCATACCTTTTGGGGATGAGAGTGGGGACTATGATTAAGCCGTTGGTTGATTATTTGGTTTCTTTAGGTCTGCCAAAGAAGATAGTGGCTCGGATGTTGGAGAAAAGGCCATATGTACTTGGATATGATCTTCAAGAGACTGTTAAGCCAAATGTGGATTGTTTGATTAGTTTTGGGATTAGGAGGGAAGCACTCGCATCCATTGTAGCACAGTATCCACAAATTCTGGGTTTGCCTTTGAAAGCTAAGCTCTCTTCTCAGCAGTATTTCTTTAACTTGAAACTGAAGATTGATCCTGAAAGGTTTGCCAGAGTGATAGAGAAAATGCCACAAATTGTTAGCCTTAAACAAAATGTGATTATGAAACCTGTTCAGTTCCTTTTGGAGCGGGCAATTCCATCTGAGGATGCCGCAATGATGGTTGTAAAATGCCCACAGTTACTTGCATTGAGAGCCCCACTCATGAAGAACAGCTATTACTTTTTCAAGAGTGAAATGGGAAGGCCATTGAAGGAGCTTGTGGAATTCCCGGAATATTTTACTTATAGCTTGGAATCTAGAATAAAGCCCAGGTACGCGATGCTTAAAAGCAAGGGAATCAGGTCTTCACTGAATTGGTTCCTCAATTGTAGTGATAAAAGATTTGAGGAGAGGTTAGAAGGTGATTATATTGAATCAGAGAGTCTTGGTCCATCATTTTGTATGGGTGGGAAGTTAGACCTACCAGGGTGTGAGATTCTGTCGGATGAGGAAGACAAGAGCGATGATGAAGATGAAGTACTTTTCAGGCGCACCGTTTCTCTTTAGTTTTTTTATAGTCATGTCAGTGAATCATATTCAAATCAAATCATTGACATGGGTATCAAGTGATGCTAGTGTTTTCCCCCGTTATCATTATTTCTGCAGTGTTTCAAGTTCAAATTTCCAACGGGTCAATTTTCTTTTTGCACTGTAATTAGGCTTACAGGAATACCTATGAAATCCCCAGGTTTGCTCATATTGTGGCACTCAAACCATGCATCAAACATATTTCTATGCTTCATGGCTCAATGACTAAAAAGTTTGAATTCTGATTACTGAGTAGGTGCACAGAGTTGGCTGTTGCTGTCATGTTTCACTCTAGCTGCTTTAATTTTGCCAACACATTCCTGTATAATATAGCTAATGGTCTTTGGTGATACTACTATGACATTACAATCTTCATGTACACGTTTATTTGAATCCAAATTGCCCAGTGGTGACAGGAAGCTGTACATAAAGCTGCCATGCAATTTGAAGCTTGTGCTTGAATCGGTCATCATGGCACTTTATATTCTGAAATTGAATCTGTTTACTTGTGGATGTGATTCGCGTTTGGAGATTAGATTTTAGTGGAAATGCACTTTTCCTTGGGGAAATTTGGACCACTCTGTAATTCAAGGCAAACATGAAAAGTTCATATGATATTTGATTTTGTTGGTTCATCTTCTGCCTTCCTTGTTACTTCTAGTTTGTTATGTTTGTGTGCTAAATATCTACCCCATAAGACACTTATTTTGCTATATAAGACCATAAACCACAAACTGGTGTTCGAATTCCTATAACACAAATCCCATTATTATTATTATTTTGTTTAATTATTTATGTTGTAATTGTTAAGATTTTCTTAAGGTGGAGGTGGTTTTTAAATTAGGAAAGTATCTTACTGGTATTTCTAAGATTTTATTTTATTTAGCTAGTGTTTGGTAAAACCAGGTCTTATAGTTTTTATTTAAGAAAAGGTTATGATAGATTTTTCACAGGCAATTGAAAATAATAAAAACTTAGAAATATTTCTTGATATTTTTTGAGAATTAATAAACTTTGTTATCTGCTATCCACTGTTTCCAGATGACATGGCTAGAGTTCTTAAAAAATCCAATCAATTAGAAGTTGCCTGTGAAATATATCCCTCTCGAGACTTTTTTTTTTTTTCTTTACTGCCTGCCGTCGGCTTTCAATGTATCTGCTAAATCATTCTTTCCTAGGGGCGTCAAAATTCCCATGGTTCAATGGATTACTGTTTGAAATGTAGTTAAAAGAGTTGTTTTAGATTTATTTTAAAACATATTAAAATATTTTTTATTATTTTGAATTTTTTGTTTTTAGTATTGCTACATTCAAAGAATATTTTTTTTCAATAGCATAACCAAACCCAAAAGGGTAGATTCCTGTCTAATTCTCTTCAGAGATGTTTGGCAATTTCAAAAATTCTTTTGAAAAGTTAAAAAATATATATTTTCTACTTTATATTAAAAAAAATATATATTTTTAGATTATTTTCATTTGATGATATTGAAAATAATTTAAAAAAAAAATAAAAAATACATCATTTTTAAATCATTCTAAACAAAAATAATCTCAATCACTCCAAAACAAGTGCAGACACATAATTTTGATACATTTTATATAAAATGGATATGAATATGCTCTACGACCATGAGTATAAATCAATCATTTTATATGAGATCATTAAGAAAATATAGAGCAGAGAGCAAATGAACGTGTACAAACAGGAATTCATGTCTCCACTTGCTTTGAAGCCATCACATATTTGATCATTGCAATCAAGATTATGAACCCTAACTAGCATTCCCCAAATAGCTCTTTGCATGGCACATTGCAATACTTTCTATCAGAATTACCTCTCAATTTGAACAATTTTGGTGCAAATATTGCAATACTTTCTTTCAGAATTACCTCTCAATTTGAACAATTTTGGTGCAAATATTGCAATACTTTCTATCAGTATTACCTCTCAATTTGAACAATTTTGGTGCAAATGGAAACCACATTTTACTTTACAAACCAACTATTCACACATGACAATTGCATCATTTCGTAATATTAGTATATGGCTTTCATTGCACAAACCATTCACTAGAAGAAAAAAAACTCCATGATAAAGTTTAAACAACGACAAACAGACTACTCATGTTGAACATTATATATTTGATCCCAAGTCAGAGTGAAAAAAAAGCGAGATAACAAACTCTTGAAAAAAGTCAAAAACATTATTTGTTCCTGGCAACATGGTACAACTTCTTCAGTCAAAGCCTCCAAGGAGCAAACCACCGATGGTTCATGAGGCCCATCACACCAAAATTGCATTCCATAATATTTCAGATCAAAAGTTTCTCAATGGCATCCTGAGTTTTAAAAGAGAGAGAAGAATTATATGCTGAATTCAACAAAGTTAACGCTGCATGAATTCCAGTTACATACAGAAAGCAAAATACCTTGAGCTGTTGAATTTGGGTTTTCAATTGACTCCCCTCATTTGTTGTCACAGAACAAGAGATAACAGGCCTTGTGACACCACATGCTCGGCCAAGTGCTTGCTTTGAAGGTACAAATACATAGGGCACATTCTGTCGATTTAATTTTTTTAAAAAAAGTTAGTTTTCTCTGTACCTCCACAAAGTCATTTACAAAATGTAAAGAAAAGGAGCACAAGTCCAGAAGAGCATTAATTTCAGAAACTAAATCCCCATAAAACATTTCTCCGTAGTTTAATTTTGGCTGCTCTAGGATCCAATCTCATGTCTTTGAAATAACAAGTATTTGAGGATAATTCCCAAGAATCATTTCATAGTTGAAAAAGAAAAGAGTTGAAATCCAATATATCCTATCACAAGTCAATGAACCAAGCTCTGTGAAGTCAACTTCTTCTTTAATCATGTGACAGCGAACCAAGTCCTGTAGATACTTCTTTCAAGGCAAAATTGTGGGGTATTTATGAAGGATTGCACATAGCTAGGAACTTGGGTTAAAGACAGGTTATGCTCGAAGTGGATTCTGTCATGGTGTTACAAGTGATTTTGGGCAGGGATGATGCTATTACAAACAGCTATTCTTTCTTATGCTGTATAAGACTCCTAGCAAGGGCTTGGGCTGTCAAACAAATTCTGCACATTTATTGTGAAGCTAATTCAGTAGCGGACCAGCAAACAAATTATGTGTATCACTTGCAGTTAGACATTACAATTCTAAAACTCCTCATGGTTGTCCTAGCTAGTTCTTTGCTTTATCTATCCATTGTGACCAGAAAAAGGAAGAAAAAACAAAGTTGTGTGAAATTCTACAAATAAGCACGGCCAAAACTTGGCAATCATCCTACAATGATTCAGCAATGGAACGAAAGCTTCAAGACTGCATGAAAAATTCAAAAGCAGAATAGCTTAGTCTAAAAAAATTAGAAAACCATAATCGAATCCATTGAAATCCATTCATCCTTAATCAAATTATTCAGATTACTGAATTGATGTTGGTATGATTGAAGACCAGTATATATCTGAACTTGTTCTACATTCTCTGAATATCGTTACAAACACAACAAACCAATTCACCACACAAAGAAACCACATGAAAAACAGCAAGAACTCAAACAAACAAAAAAACATTCAACAAAAGTTTTTTTCAAAAAAAAAAACTAACCTTGTCTTCAGCAAGCAAAGGAAGATGGAGAAGAATCTCAAGTGGTTCAGTATCAGCAGCCATCACAACAAACTCAGAGATACCTCTGTTAAGTGTCTTAGTAGCTGAAAATCAAAAAGTTATTAAAACCCCATACTTTATATTAGCAAAAAAAAACATATAACTGCTACTTTTGACAAAGCTAAACCTTCATTGGCTCCCTTCTTGAGTTGCTTGTAATTAGCAGCTTGTTGAACTAGGTCAAGTATTGTTATTGTCAACTGGGCATCTGCAAGTGGGTATGCTTTTGGATTCACTGCTTCTACTGTCTGCAAAACCAAAAGAAAAAAAGTGAAACCAAAACTAAATCTGAAGCGCTGCTAAGGGGAGAGAGAGAGAGAGAGAGAGAGAGGATACCATTTTTGGGTTTAGGGTTTTTCAACCAGAGATGGAGACTTTCTCTGCTTTTGGTGAAAGTAGAGAACGGGAGAGGCTAGGGTTTTTCTTTGGAGGTTTTCGCAGTTCTATTTATTAGAAGAAGAGGCGGGGACAGGGTACTGTATTTATTGGAAGAAACCTCTGTGTTTAGTCCTCAACGTTTACATTTAGTTTTATTTAAGTCCTTAATAAAGCTATCTTCGAATTCAGCTCATACTTCCCAATCTGTCTCAATTGGGTCCTCCTTTCAATGTCTATTATTAGAGCATCTCCAGCAGTAGAGGCATATTGAAGAGCCAAATATTTAAAATGGATGTTTGAATAGTGTAAAAATGGCTTTGGCTTTGGTATGCACTTTAGCAGTAGGAGGCATTTTGGAGAGCCATTTTTTTATATTATTATTTTAATGTAATGCAATTATTTTGTATATAATTTAATTATGCAATTAATTATACAATTAATAGGAGTAAGTTATATAATTAAATAATTAGTTTTAAAAAACCCTCCAACAATATAATTATTAATTTTATATATAATTTTTTACTCTTGTTGAGATATTTTTAAATAAAAACAAAAATAAATATTTTTGATATAGTTACATTATTTTTTAATATATATATATATTGCAAATTCTTCCCTTCAAATTACGGTTTATGCAACTTTTTTTTACCCGTTTGGTTATATAAAAGCAATACTCGAATCATTGAGTTAAAAAGGTAAATTTTTTTTATAAAAAAAAGAATTATAAATGTAATATTATTTTGTAGACAAAAACGGAGCTCCTTTTCTCTCTCTCAAGCCTGGCCTACAATAATTTACAAAGCTCCCATCTTTCTCCTCCTCGCCTGTCTTTAGATTCCAAAAAAATCATCTCTCGGTTTGGTGCTCCTCTCTCTCTATCCTTTGTATGTACTTATAGATCTGCTCTTTTCCTCATCTGGGTTGTCTCTCTTTGGCTATTTTAGTTGTTTTTTAGTGACTCAGTGAGTCTAGATTTGATTTTTGGGTTCTGATTCGATGGCTTCCAAACACATCTTGAAAGAGCTCAAGGACTTGCAGAAAGATCCACCTACCTCTTGCAGTGCTGGTATGTGTCCTATTCTTTTCTTCAACTTGATAAAAAACTCATCTTTTGCAGAAAGATCCATGGTTTTGTTGATTGTTGTTGCCGTGATTTTGTAGATTGTTTGTAGATTTCTGCAACGGTAATCTTCTGCCAACATTCCAACGGCTATTTTAATTTGCCTCTACAGGTTTTGATCTGTGGGAATAGCTCCCGGATGCCTCCAGAAAATGAAGAAGCCATTTTGGCTCTTCACTTGGCTCCTCTGCTGGAGACGAAATTTAACCCCAAAAAACCAAATATTTGAATTTTTAGCTTTGGCTTCCCGGATGCCTCTGCTGCTGGAGATGCCCTTAGGTTTTCGTTAGTAATGAAAATTATAAGAATATTGGTGAAGGATTAAATTCTTAGTTTTATGATCAAAATTTCCAAAACTTAAAAAGATATTCTTTCAAAATCGCAAAAATAAATAATATATTTAATTATAGTTGATACATGATCCAAAAATAACTTTTATCATTGAGTTAAGAAAACAATTATATGGAACATGAGTGAAGAAACTGGTGAGTATTTACCATAATTCATGGTTAATTAGCTATAGTAGTCGATGCTATTTTTTAACTCTTTTTTAATTATTTTTTCATAATTTATTGAATTTATTTTTTATATTACTCTAGGCTTTATTTTTTTAATAAAAAAATGTTTTTTTATTCTTTTAATATATACTTTCTATTACTTATATTTAAAGATTTGTAGTTTTAAGGGCTTGTAGCTGTAGAGATATGTTTGAGGTTAGTAAAATTAAGTTGGCTAATAATGTTTCGGTGGGAGATTTCAAGGGAGTGTTGTGATTAGGAATGCCGATGAATATTGATGGGTTTGATTTTTTTTTATATTTATATTTATATTTTATTTATTATTCATCAAGTCAAAAAATTAAATATTTATAAATTCTATATCGAGTTCTGTTATCTATTATTATTTATTAATAATATATATTTATTTCAAGTATGTATCTGTATATTAAACAATAAAATAATAAGTATTGCTTATATATGTGTATGTTTTATGTCAATATTATTAACACTACAAGCATTTAGATTAAAATTTAACCTTAGAGGAACTTTTTTCTTTCTTATCTTTTCAAAACACACTTCCCTCTAATCAATCATTAGTAATAATTAAATTATTTTATCAATTTTTACTAATTTTTGACCCTTTAATTTATTAACACATCAAATAAATCCTTAAAAACAACCGTTTATATGGTTAGAAATTTTCCCTTCTGATAATTATACTTGTAATAGCAAACGCCACATGACCTGAAAATAATAAAATAATTTGCTGAAAAATGTTGAAGTCAGTATGCACAAGGCAATTTTGCTAATAAATTGCATAGGATGGAAATTTAGCAAACACCACCTTGTATTGATTGATACTCTACCATTGCTTACTTAAACTCTGCAATCTCAAACACTCTTGCGGTTCCATCACTTGAACCCGAGACGAGATAATCTTGATGGGCAGATACTGACAGGGATTGGATGGCATCGGTGTGGCCGCTAAGTATTCTAACGCAATCACCAGAGAGACAATCCCACAGTCTTACTTTCCCATCCACGCAGCCTGTTGCTACGTATCTGGATGCACCGAGCCACGCCAAACATGTAACTCCATCCTGTCCAGAAGTTCAATTTGTGAGATGTGGAATCTTGCAATAAGCCAAAACATCATTGGACGATGACTAAACTGTTGGTCAATTACAGCTGCTGTTTGCGTGGAGGTAATTTCAGTGAATATGGCTTTTGTTGATCTCTCAGCTTTGTGTTTCTTGTTTTTTCAAAAAAAGAAAGGTTTCAAGGGCTGATTAATTGCAACTTTGATCATTACGAGCTGAGAAATTATGATTTCTTCGGAGGGCTTCGACACGAAACTGGTCATCGATTGAGTTGTGCCAGATGCTAAAATGAAACAAAAACAAAATTCAAACGGACCTTGTGTTCACATGAGGCACGGGGCAATGAATGCTGCAGATCCCAGATGATAAGCTTTTGATCCAAGCCTCCCGTAGCAGCCCAAGGGGAGCTGCAATGCACATGGTATAATACAAGAGTGTTAAGCTATGTTATATGACAAAATTTGTATCTTTTTTACACCCCCCACGCCTGCTTGCTTTTATATTGGGAGGAGCTCAAGATTATCAGAATTTGACACTTAAATATGCAAAGCACAACTTATAAACAATGGTCATATCCAGCCCAAATCCAGAAATATCAGTTTGAAAAAAATAGACACGTATCAGTTTGAAGGTAACTTCCAGATAAAAGCAGAGACTATTACTTATACGTTTGGCACCAAATTAAATGTTATTTGCTTGTTGAAAACCTGGCAACATACAATCAACCTTTTCTCAACTCCACCAAAACCTAGCTAATGTCTGCATTTGTACTTCCTAGTTTTACTAACTAAATAATATATTTTTTTAACATTTAAGTATGTCAGATGGGGGAGGGGGTGCTTCTACCTTGGTGCAAGCCCGACACATTCAACTGAATCCGAGTGAGAAACCAGAGAACTAACCACCTGTTGCAGGGAACAAGTTTATTATAGAGGCTACCAATCTGATCAAATCATATAAGCAAGCTTGTGAAAACCAATTGCATTGGCAGGTATATCCAAATATTACAGAAAAACAAAAACAAATAACAGAAATGTCCCAGGGTATGACAGCATAAAAAGAGGATAGATATTGAAAATCCATCCAAAAGCTGATAGAAACACCAGAACCAAGATATCCCTGATTACAAATCCTCTGAGCTACAAGGTAGCGAAAGTTATGCCATATGACAGATTAAGCACAGCCCACAATTAAATAGTGCCCTTGGCAGAATGAAGATTTAAACCAAGGTTTAAGCTCTATTTAGCCCCACACACCTTAGCTTTATTCAGACCTTTCCAATAAATCTAAAGAAGAATAGAAGTTGTGCACATGTTAACAACAAGACTAGCTTAATTGCTTCGAACTTGAAAAAATCTCAATAAAAAGACCCAAGGCAAGATCTTCTCAGAACAGATGAATTTCTAGGAACTTGCATTGGCATTCAGCTTCCAGACATTAATCTCTCCAGTGCCAAAGACAACGTCAACCCTTTTGTAAAAAAATGGATGATATTGCTTCTTAATTCATTACATAACTTAATGTTAACCCCACAAGCAGAATTTCTATGACATTGTACAGAATCCTTAAATGCTAAAACATAAAACCCATCATGCTAAATCTTGCTAGTATTTCAGTAGTTGCATAAGTGATTGAATATTAAATCCATCTTTAAATTTTATTGGAGATTATGTTTTCTTTCATTCCTACCACTATAGCACAGAAGGCTTTCCAGATACCTCAATAATGACCCAGAAAAAAGGCTTAAAAGGAGCATGCCAATGCACAACATGTTAAAGAACCAAAGGCACTGATGGCAAAGGTACAACAGTTAAATAGGACACACCCAAGTTATCTACCCAGAATTGAGAACAATAACTAAAATAAACCACAACATTATTGAGTGCAAGCAGAAAACAAACCCTGCCAGTAGTAATGTTCACGATATGGACAGAGTTGTCCTTCGAACCAGTAATAGCAAGAGTGGAATCTGAGCTCAATGCCAAGCACGTCAGTCCATCAGTGTGATATGGATGACCTGGAAAAAAAGAAAAGAAAAAAGTGAGCAAGCTCCTTTAATTTTTATTAAGGGAAGGTAGAATTTGAATATGTCCTTTATTGATGCCTTCAAAACCAGCTATGTTTATGTAATGACCAGATATATAACCTTTTCAAAACAAGAAATAGAGCGGGATACAGATTTAGATAATGACCAAACGAATTTTAAATGAATACCTTTCACAACATGTATATTTTCACCACTTTTTGGATTCCATATTCTCAAAGACGCATCATCCGAACCAGTACAGATTGTTTTACCTGAGGCAGGCAGATAGGTTGGAGAGAAAAGATGAAAGAAATAAATCCAATGCAAGCTAAATCGAAAGGACTTCAAAAAAAAGAAAGAAAGAAATAGTTTAATACCATCAGGAGTAAAATCACCACAGGTAACACTTGCTTCATGTCCTGCAAATGAATTAAGATAGACACCTTTGTCAGCATTCCACATCCAAACACTTTTGTCCTCGGAACCAGCCAAGACCAGATGCCCTTTTGGATGCCATCTAACCCACTGAGAAACCACAAAGTTGATACCCAGACTCAGACATAAAACAGAATAAATCGGTGCCGGTAAATTCAGTAAGCAAATTCACCTCAATGCCCTCATCAGGACCTTCAAGTACACATTTAAGGTTTCCCGACGAAGCATCCCAAATTTGAACAAGCCCATCAAACCCTCCAGATGCAAGCAACTGTCCATCACTACTAAATATTAAACTAGACACAGATTCCTTATGACCTGTCAAAAAATTTCCAAGACGTTAACTTAGAAGGACGCAATATCAAAATCATTCACATATAAGAAACCACAGAAAAAGGGGCAGAAAAAGACCTCGCTTCATTGACAGGCACTATAGCAAGTATCAAGACCAGCAAAAAGTACAAAAAATCTTAAAGCCCTTTTTTTTCAGTGAATTAGAGATCATCATTAATTGAAAAAAAAAAACAGGTTACTTAATCGTTCTACAAAGGAGACAATAAGCAGAAATTAACTAATAAACAATAAAAAAAAATCCAAAAATGGAGCAGTTACTAAATTGAAAAGATTCTAACGGCTACAAAGATCATACCTTTGAGCTCAGACGCCCAATCTCCAATACCAATCTTCCAAAGAAACCCTTTGTCATCTCCTCCACCAGTCGCCACTAGTAAAGGGTCTGCTGGGCTGCAGGCAACTGAATAGAGTTCACCTACATACAAAAAAAATAAAATAACAACATCTCTCCATTACCAATCGTAATCTAACAAATTTAAAAAAATATATATACATTTTTAGCTATGATTTCATAATCGTTTAATTGATTACAAGAAAATAATAATTACTCTTTCGTTTTTGGTTTCATTTAATTCGTATGCTTCTTTAAGTTCAAATAATAGAATTGGATTCTTTTTTATTTTGAAAAGTAATTAATTTCATTATAAAAAAGATGGAAACTTCAAAAAACAAAACCTACTGGTATGACCGGTAAATATGTGCATAGAATCATCCGTGTCGTCCTCCTCGTCATCCGCATCAGGAAGGTCTATAAATTCGTAGATTATTTATCAATTTAATATCAAATAACAATAACTTGATTAATAAAATTATGATAATTTAATTTATACCTTCTTCATCGACGGCGACTTCGTGGATGATATCGGAATCATCAAGGAAAACTTCGCCTTGATCGTCTTCTTCGTCGTCGTAAAATGATCGATTTGGACTATTCATTTTCATCTTTTTTAATTAATTTTAATTTCCGTGTATGGCGATGCCTTGGCGTTTGCTAGATAAGACAAGAAAGAGAGGTTTAAGCTAGGGTTTTGCTCGTGTATCTGTTACTGCAGTTGCTTCCTTGAAATGGCGCGTGCAACTACAGCAATCATGTGTTTCTGTTTTTCCCTCCTTAATTTTCACACGTGTGTGGTCAGTTCTTTAATCTTTTGAGTGACGGCTAATTTTATCTAATTTTGAAAAAGAAGAAATATTCCATGAATTTTTTAGAATATAAATGTCAGAATTATAGGTTTTCTCTGATATTGTATTTTGAATATAAACAAAAATTCAAATCCAAAATTTATAGAAAAAATAGCAATTTTAATCAAATTAAAGAGATAAATCTAAGAAATTTAATACATTCTAGTTCAAAACATCTTCAAGTTAATCATATAATAGGTGATCCAATAATAAAAAATTGAGACCGAAGAGTTTGCTCCCATGTAATTTTAGATTTTAATCATGTAGTTGCTAATATGATGGTCACTTGAGACTTACATGGTTGTTATCTTTAGAGCATATAAAATTAGTTGAAGTACACGCAAGCTCGTTCGGGCATCTATATTAATAAAAAATCATCGAGTTCTGTTGATAAAGAATGATTATTGATTTTTTATATATAAAATAGTATATTTGAATTTACTTAATATCATTATACATTTCTCATATAGACATCTCTCTTTTTGTTTCGAATTAACAAAAATAGTTCTGACAGTGTCTAACAAAAATGACAAAAAAATCGTAGTTTAATATCATTCATAAAAAAATATTATAATCGTTGTTATAATAATAATAATAATAATAATAATAATAATGATAATAATAATAATAATAATAATAAAGCCACGCCACCAAAAATAAACAACGTGATCCACATGTCAACTCCATTATCCTCAAGCACCCAGATCAGTGGCTTATTCTCAAGCTAGCAAGATAAGCCAGCCCACCCTCATCTCTCCTAGAAAACACTTCACCAATCAAAACAATCTCCGCCCCTCTCCTCCGTCTCTCAGCCACTGTTACCATGGCATCAGCACTCCAAAATGCCGCCGTTTCACTCCAATCCAAAATCCCACCGTCAGCCAGGCTGCCCACAAACCTCACCTCCCCAAAACCTCCCAACCTCTCCTTCTCCGCCACTTTTCCTTCCCTCAGCCTGTCCACCACAACCACCAGCCGCCGCCGTGGTGGCTCAGCCTCGGGGGCCAGAATGTCAGCAACAGCAGCAGGGAGTTACGCGGCAGCACTGGCTGACGTGGCAAGATCCAACAACACGCTAAGTGCCACCTCGTCTGACATGGACAAGGTAGACAGGCTCTTTTCAGACCCAGCGGTCTTTGGTTTCTTTGCCAACCCGACAGTAGACACGGAAAAGAAACGACAAGTAGTCGATGAGTTTGCCAAGCCCTCAACTCTGCAGCCCCACACAGTAAACTTCGTGAACATAATCATAGACGCAAAGAGGATTGACCTGGTTAAAGATATAGTGAAAGAATTCGAGATGGTTTACAATAGATTGACGGACACCGAGCTTGCGGTGGTGAGCTCAGTTGTGCCTCTGGGGTCGCAACACCTGGCACAGATAGCAAAACAAGTGCAGAAATTGACAGGAGCCAAGAATGTGAGGGTCAAGCCAGTAATTGACTCCAGTTTGGTTGCCGGGTTTACAGTAAGGTATGGAAATTCAGGGTCTAAGTTGATTGATATGAGTGTCAAGAAACAGTTGGAGGAGATTGCTGCTCAGCTTGATTTAAGTGATATTGAACTCGCTGCTTAGTTTATATATATAAATATATATATTTTTTTTTTTTGCTAATTCTTTTGTGATAAATTATGGGGGTCGCCCTCTTGATGTTTTGAGCAAGAGGATTTGAATCATATTTATGAAAATGGACAGTCAATTTAGGGGTGTATCCCAGTTGAGTTTTTATTTTATTTATTTTGAATATGATTTTTTTTAAAACTAAAACATTCTCGTTTAATCTTTTTTATATAAAAACTTAAACAAAATAATAATTTTTAGTTAAAAATAAAAGTTGAACTCATCTACTTATTTACTAGTGATTTTTCTTACAATGCTATAAATTTAGATAAAATAATAAATTTTTTATCTTTAATTTTTATTTGAGTTTCTAATAGAATATATAAAATTTAACTTGATATGAATTTTATCTGTTTAATAGATTTAAACGAAACTTAAATGATTTTTTTTCAAAAACTAATATTAAATAATAAAACTTTAAAAAATAATGTAAAAAACAATGAGCCACGTAAACTTTTTACACCATTAATCTGAGATATTAAATCTAAAATACTATACATGGAGAAGTTGAGAAACTCAATTCCTAACAAATATAACATCAAATGATGAATTATTAAAATTAATGTTGTTGTTATGAATGTTAAATTATTATTATCATTACAACTAACATTATTATCACTGCTATCAATAATTAGTATCATAATTATTATTGATATCATTATCATTATTTTTAATATCGTTATTATCGTTATTGTTATAATTATTGTTGTTTATACTATTCTTATAGTTATTATCACTATAATTATACGTAATATACTATTATTTTTATTTTTATCATTGTAAATATTGTTATAGCATAATAATAATTATTAGTACTATTGTTATCACCACATATTCACTATTATTATTTTTAATATTACTATTACAATTAATATTATCAAAATTATCATTATTGTTATTATCACTGCTAATATTATTATTATAATTTTTTATTATTATTGATATTCTTAATATTATTACTATAATAATTATTGTTAGTATTACTATCAATACCATAATTATTGATATCATAATCCCTGTAACTATTATAATAAATTGTTGTTGTTGTTGTTATCATTATGAATGTTGATGTTATTATTATGATTACAACCACTATAACTATTATTGTTGTTGTTGAAACAATAAAAATCATAAAATTATTCTGAATGGTGAAATAAAAAAACACAAAAACTCTAACAAAAGAGCAAGTAAGAAAAATAAAAAAAATATAAAGATAAAATTAAAATAAATATTATTGCTATTAAAAAAATCAAATGATTTGAAGCACAAGAATAATAATAAAAAAAATTGACAAAGAGAGCAGAGAGAGAGAGAAAAAGAAATCAAAAGAAGAAATACCAATTTAAAAAAGATCATCTACACAAATTAAAATTGAATAATTAAATTTAAAACAAATAAAACTTCAAATAAAAGAGAAAATGACAAAAACCAAAAACCAAAATTAAAAGTATAAATGCAAAAATATGAAAAAAAAATTGACATTGTTTTAGAAGAACCTAAACTATATAAAAAAATAAAAGAATAAGAATTGAAATGAAAAATAAAAAATATGACAAACTGCAATTGAAAGACCAAATTGAAATAAAACAAAATTTTTATTGAAGAAATTAGAATGAAATAAAAAATTAAAAGAACAAAGACTTAAATGTACAAAAAAAAAAAGAACACGAATGGATATTAGCTGTTAGGAGAGAGAAGATAGAGAAAAAATTAATAATAAACCATTGGCGATACTTCAAGTTCGAGCATCATGCATCGACACACGTCACACTTTGTGTAAGAGGAAATAATTGCTTATCCAAAGAGATGACAGATAGTCATATTTTGTCACTATATAATGTTCCAAATACTACTTGTATGGCACTGACGCTTCCAAATTATTGGTGTGCATGGAATACATGCCAACAATGTTTTTTGCTTAAAACACATTTTCAAAATAGCAAAATACTGCCAAGTCGGTTCTGATAATGAAAAATCCCTATAAAAATACCAAAATGCCCTAAAAGATAAAGTTTTTTTTAGTTTTTTTAAGAGTAAATTGGTTCATTCACGGTTAATAAAAAATGTAAACACCTAAAACATCCTTGCCCTGCAATTCTTGTTTTAGTTTTTTCTAGTAGTAAATTCGTTCTTTAAGTGTTCATAAAAAAAATAAAACACCCAAAATGTCCTTGTTCAGCAATTCAATATTTTCATTACTTTAGGGGCAAGCTTGTATTTTATTATTACAAAACATGGAAAAAAATACATACACCCTCAAATAATCATTCAATGACAAATTGGTCTATGAAAAAACCCATAAAACCCCTAAACCAAATATTTTATAAACTAAATGATAAAGGAGTAATTACATCGTAGCAATACACAATAAACTGTGTATATAACTGCAATAAATTCTTGATATGATTTAGTTTTTTGTTTAATAAATTAATTATGATTGAATATTATAAAGCCTCTAGTCTTCCATGCCTTAATTATTGTATGTTTAGTATTGTAGAAGCTTCTGTGCATGTATATTAATTAATAAATAAATAATAGATAATTAAAAATTGATAAATAATATATAAATATCTATTTTTTATTTAATATATAATATATATATATTTAAAAAAAATCAATTCACGGATAATCATTGACTTGCTTAGCGGTGAACGGTCTTATGCTAGGCAGGGAGGACTGGCAGGTAGTGTATGTTATCAGTGATTCATCGTGCCACCTTAGCAGGTGCCACCTTCTTGCAACCAATTAAAAACGTCTTTTTTTTTTCTTGATATTTTAAATAAAAAGTGTTTAGAAGTGTGATTGTTTTTTTATTATTATTTAGAAATACATTAAAAATATTTTTTATTTTTTAAAATCTATTTTGATATTATCACATTAAAATATATAAGAACAAATTATTATTTTTTAAATTACTTTTCAATTGCTTTCCAAACATATATCCATATTATTGTACAAGCAAAAAATATAAATAAAAAAGTTTACATGATTAAACTTAGCGTAGAGTGTTTTCTAAAAAATAAATAAATTGATATTATTATATACGGGCAAGTCAATTGATTAAAATTAAAAATCGAAAAAGTTCATAGACTTGATTACATCATTTACAATATTTTTATATAAGGACTGCACCGACGAGGCAGCTTCACCGGAAGATCCTGCCACCAAGCCGTGTTTGGTCTCACATGAATCATCACCGCGTATAATATCTTGTGGTGGTGTTTTTTAATTTAAAAATATATTAAAATAAAATACAATTTTTTAATTTTTTAAAATTTATTTTAAATATTAACGCATCAAAACAATTCAAAAAATACATAAAAAATCAATTCACAACAAAAAAATAATAATTAAATTTTAGTGAAATAACAATTACATCACTGCGCCAAACAGACCCTTATATTCCACCAATAATAAATGCAAACACGATTATTATACAAGAATCATAGAAATCTTACAGCTTAAGCAAAATACTATATAAAAACGACAGAACTCGTTTGTGTAATAATAATAATTAAAGTGGATGTCATCTCTCTGCTAGTGGAGCAGGTATTTTGTTTATCATTTGATAATTCCTTATCCCTTACCTTTTCTTCTTTTTGAATTCAAGATTTTTTTCTTTGTTATGTTATCTAACAGAAACAGTTTCTCTGCAGTTGTAATTACTGCTTTGATCTCTGTTATTCTCATTCAAAATAAGAAATCATGTCGATGATCGATTCCTTCTTCAACAAAGGATTTAAAGCCGCTAAATGGTAATTGATTTCTATCTTCCTCCATCTTTTTTTTCTATTTTTGGGTTTTTGTTTTTTGGATTTGGAATTCTGGGTTTTGTTTGGTTACTGAGAAAATGTCGATATTAGTAATAAAAATTTAACTGTGATGAAATTCAATGTACAATCTATTTGAATTTGTTGTTCTTTGGATAAAGTAAAGAAATAAGGACTGCACAAAACTTTTCTTTTTTCATATTTTACTGGTTATTAACAAAAAAAGAGAGTTGACAATTAAGGATTTGGGTATTTGTCTCTTGAGCTGCAGATATTTTGTTAATTAAAAAGTACATAGAATTCATTGAGAATTTGGAGTCTTCGTGCTCTTTTTGAGTATTATGTTTTGATAAAATGCTATGATCACTTATTGTTTTGGGGGTATAAGGTTTTGACGAGGATTGCTGTTTTTTCAATTTCTTTTGCTCGTATACAGCAAAACCCTGTTGAAATTGACGATCCCTAGGATAAAGTTATTGAGGAACAGGAGGGAGATTCATATAAAGAATATGCGGCGAGACATTGCTAAACTTCTTGAAACTGGTCAAGAAGCTACTGCTCGCATTCGGGTATTGCTAATTTCTTATTAAAATCATCTTTTATAGTATGAACTAGCTTTGCTGTTTTTAGTCTTTCAAGGTACCTGCAGAAGGAATGATATTTTGGTGTTGTTGATATTTCCATTTCAGGTAGAGCACATAATAAGAGAGGAGAATATGATGGCTGCTCAAGAGATCATTGAATTATTCTGTGAGCTTATTTCTGTGCGCCTTCCGATTATCGAAACACAAAGGTTATTCCTCTCATTACATTACATGGCTTGCTCTATGTTTATTTCTCCTGGTTTCTTAATTCACTTTCCCTTTGGATTCTTGTCTTATGTATGGCGCCTTTTGCAATTAGGACTGGAAACTAATAGGGATAATTTTAGAGAGTTTTTTTTGTTAATATTTGACGTGCTGAACTAGAGATATTTCCATTTGCACCTGAATTTTATAGTTTTGTTAACAGTGTATCTTTTTAGGTATAATTGCTTGTGTTTTCTTCAAGTAGCAAGCTTAAAAAAAAAACTACTGACCTTCCCTGTAAACCAGAGAACCAAAAGGCTGAAGAAATGGAAGGTGGAAGTGCTAAATGAACAAACTATACTGATATTCATATCTACATGCAAAAAGACTAGAAAAGCATAAAACTTGGAATGGATGTTTTTAATTTTTTAACCTTTCTTAAGTTTTAACATACTACATCATAATGATGGATGTTTTTTTACTCCTCTGGGCTGCCCAGCTCTAACTCTTGAGAGTCGCCATTTCTTGGTCTAGGAAGAAATCCTGATTACTTTCCAGACTTGTTTTGGAGAGAGCAGTGCCAGTCAATGTTCTTTTATATTTTTGCTTTACCATAGAAACTCTAGGTCCTTTTCAAAATGTGTCATTTGACATAATTGTTTAAGATTAAGAATGTGAGCTCTTATAGGTGAGAATCAGGTCAAACGTGCAAGTTAAAAAATTAGGAGGTTCATTGGTGACAGTTAGCTTATAGTTGCTATGACATGTTAATTGTGAACTGGCAGAGGCATTATGGTTGTGGGATGTCTTAAGATCAGTCAGTACTATGATAGCTTTGCAGACAGTATATTTCCCAAGTGCCTCTTATAAATCCCCAAGTTGGATCTAATCTAATCAGTTATCTTCTTCATATAGGAGTTCCAATGTAGCTGGGGAATCAGTTTGTTTGTGTTTCCTTCCCTGTCAATACTTCTTTATGGTTATACAATTTCATGAATGCCAACATTTGCGTGCCACTATGCTATTTTATTTGTTTAATCCAGCATGTAATAAATTTATACCTATGTTAAATGAGTTGAAGAATCTCTATAGCTACTTGGAGCTAAGATCTCCTCTCATTTTCTTAGATTGTATTTTTGAAATGTATTTTTTTCCTTTTTTCAGGGAATGTCCTCTAGACTTGAAAGAAGCAATATCCAGTGTCTGTTTTGTGGCTCCAAGATGTGCAGATCTACCTGAGCTGCTGCAGGTTCAAATTCTATTTGCTTCCAAATATGGAAAGGAATTTGTAGCTGCTGCAACTGAGCTTATGCCTTCTTGTGGTGTTAATCGTCAGGTTTTGGATTTCTATCTTATGCCTTGATTTATTTCTTGAAACAAGTTCCTTTTGTTTGTTTATGCATATGCCCCTTTTCTTCTGACTTTTTTCCTATAAATTGAAATTCTGCAGTTAATAGAACTCCTATCAGTTCGCCCACCTTCACCTGAAAAAAAACTGAACCTTCTGAAGGAAATTGCTGAAGAGCACGGGATAGACTGGGACCCAGCTGCATCTGAGACTGAGCTCTTAAAAAAGCACGAAGACTTGTTGGTAAGTAGTTTGGTGCAACTGCCTCAATTCATGTTATCTTTCCATGTCTTACTTGTGTTCTCTGTGTCAGAATGGTCCAACACTAATCACTGATCCACCACCTACTGCTGGTCCAACACATGTTACTATGTTGCCTCTTCCAAAAGAGAAGCAGGATGAAGTATTGAATGCTGCTGATCTTGCTGAGCATGAGCAGCCTGATTCCGATACAGACTTTGATCCATTAGATTTTCCTGAAGTCCCTAAGGTGACACCTCGGCCAAGTGCAAATGCTGCCTCGGCACCAGCACATGCTGCTCGACACCCTGACATCGATCATGAGTCATCAAATCACTCCGTGACTCACAAAGATCTATCGCAAGAACCTCATTCTGAACATGACAATGTGGTTGAAAAAAAGTCAGTGGCTACCAGAGATGAAATTTCAAGCACTGCAGGAAGTGACAGGGAAGAAAAACAGTTTCTTCCTTTCATTTCTCCCCCTTCACTATCCTCTGCATCATTTTCAGCAATACCAAGCACTTTGCCACCCTCTGAATCATTTTCAGCAATACCAAGCACTTCACCACCCTCTGCATCATTTTCAACAATACCAAGCACTTTGCCACCCTCTGCATCAATACCAAGCACTTTGCCACCCTCTGCATTGAGGACCAAAAGTGAGGCCAGTGTGGACCTTCAGAATGTTTCAGCTGCTGTGCAGGGCACCGTGGAGACTGCTAAACATGCAGTACCGAGCACTTCACCACCCTCTGTAATGAGGACCAGAACCGAGGCTAATGTGGATCTTCAGGATGTTTTAGCTGCTGCTCATGCTGCTGCTGAGTCTGCTGAACGTGCGGCGGCGGCGGCTCGCGCAGCAGCAACTCTAGCACAGGCAAGAATTAGTGAGCTAACCAAGAAAAACAATGAGAAGTTCCCCGAGGGTAGTGATAACCCTTTTTTTGCGGATACTCCTGATCATTCAGCCTCTACTGAAACGCCACACTTTGTTCATCAACAATCTTTTGGTGACCCAGATAGCATTCCAAACTATGAAGATTCCCATCGATATCATGAAGACCACCAGGCATCAGAGTTGTTGGATATTCCTTCCTCTGAGAAACTCGGAGTGGATTATGATTCTCCTCGTAGTAATCATGTTGCTGAGCAAGGGTCTTTTAGTCACCAGCCACAGAGATTGCCATCAATGGAAGATGAGCCATACTTCTCATACCCAAATCTGTTCACATCACAAAACTCAAATCTCGGATCCAGTGGTCATTCTGCTACAGATCATTCCCGTTCCACCTACGACCCTTAAGTTGAATCCTGTGCATTGGTTATGTGGTGAGTTGACTGGCTGCTACGCAGTTATCGATGCAATATGGTATGAGCCATTTTAATTTTTATTTGTAGAGTGAGATTATTAGTTGTATTGGTGTTCATTCCCTGGAGTCGTATCTGCAATCATGTTCAACGAGGTTTATCATAAGGAAATTTCAATTACTTGATGTAGTTGAGAAGCCATCTTGGACAAGTTAATAAATTTTGTGTTGGTCAAGTTTAGGATTGATGTACAGAAACCTTATTCTGTTTCCAGTAATGAATTCATATTTCCTTGAATTTTGACATTTAATTTTGAGAATGTCATCCAGGAAAGAGTTCCAAGGATTTGGATGAAACAAGACCTTGTGCCTATGTTAGCATCATTGGTTTTGCAGATTATTTTTTCCTTTTTATGTATGAGTTTATTTTATGGTTGTCGTAAATATTGAGCACCGCGTAGGACAGTAACGACATTCTGATCATTAATCAGGCGGTAGACAGATTGACAAAGCAACTTGTATGCACAGAGGTTAATGAATAGAATGCATTCTGGGGACTTACAGGAGCTTAAAATCAGGATTGCATTCATCAAATCAAAAGAAAGAAAAAAGGTAATAGATTATGACAAAAAATAGAAAGTATTATTCTCTTGTAGCTGTGCCAGGGTCACCTCGGACCAGATAATTCGACTGCATGTAGATTTTCTGTCGAGTCAACAATCCAGTCTGAGTTGAGATGAGGGGCTAATTCCACCTCCTGACGTAGAACTTCTACCTTCTGCCACTCATCCCATCTCTCTGCTAAACCATCACCTTCAAGCATTCTCACCACATCCGACATCTTAGGCCGCTCCAATGGGGAGCCTTGAGTGCAGAGCAGGGCAACCTGGATTAATTGCTCCACCTCTGCTTCCACATATTTGTTTTGGAGATCAGGATCAACTAGCATTTCTAACTTTTTCTCCTTTAGAAGTCCTTTTACCTGAGGCAGTATATCAAGTGCATCAGCTGTGTGTGTGTGTGTGTGTGTATATATGAGCAAACACAACTACACAATACCTAGCCAGGGAAATAAATAAAATATGAGCACAGTGAAATGCAAATACCCAATCAAGTAGCATGACATCGTCATCGTTGGCCAGCCGGGCAAGGTCAAAAGCCCTCTGTCCAGTAATTAGCTCCAGAAGCATGATTCCATACCCAAAAACATCAGTTTTCTCAGATGATTTACCAGTAGACAGGTACTCTGGAGCAATGTGTCCGATTGTACCGCGGACAGCAGTGGTGACATGAGTATCCTTGTAGTCCATCAATTTTGCCAGCCCGAAATCCCCGACAACAGCCTCAAATTCCTCATCTAACAAAATATTCGCAGCTTTAACATCCCGATGAATAATCTTTGGGTCACAGTGATCATGCAAATACGATAGACCCCTTGCTGATCCCAATGCAATTCGCTTTCGTGTTGGCCAATCTAGAGGAGGCTGTGAAGGTGGGCGTTCTAAGAAAACACATCCATAAAATGATCATGACAACGCTATAATGGTGGGCACAAAGGGAGTATCAAAAGGCACAGACACTGATAAACCTATTTGATAATCAAAACAAATTGTCTAGGCAGTAAAAATATCAATGGTAAATGCCAGTGATAGCAAGCTTTACCCCTCAAACATGAAGCAACACTTCCATTAGCCATGTAGGGATAAACAAGCAGTCTTTCGGTTGGTGTCATGCAAAAGCCACGTAACCGGAGGAGATTCCGATGCACAGCCATGCTTATCATCTCTACTTCTGTTTGAAACTGTAGCTCCCCTCCAGGTGTACGCTCTTCTTTAAGTCTTTTTACAGCCACCAATGAGCCATCTGCTAGACGTCCTTTGTAAACCTTACCAAATCCTCCTCTACCCAGAATGTTTTTGTTGCTAAAGGTATCCGTTGCAACTTGTAATTCTCGCAGGGAAAACCTTTTAAGCTGACCTAGATGAACTTCAGGATCCTCCTCAGCTACAAGGGAATATAAACATATTTAATCAATCAAACCATCCTAAGAGTCTAAAATCTGTTTTCAATTAATACACTAACCAGGCACATCAAAGAAGAATTCTTGAGGTTTCCTCCGACGCCACCAAGCAAATGCTAATGCAGGGGCAGCAAACAGTAAGGCTGCACCAGCTGCAACTCCTCCAGCAATTGCTCCAGTGGCACCATTCCCTCCTGAAGTTAGATGCGAAAGGGGGAAAAACCCAACAAATAACATAACAAGTTATCAAATTCTAGACAAACTATTCACTTGTAAACCAAATATTAATCAAAAGTTAATCAAGACAATACATTTCATTTTCATTAATTTTTAACAGCAAAATCAAGAAATGGTAGTTCTGCCTATGCAGGTGAAACCTTGATGCCTTTGCAGACAAAAGAGATGAAAGCTTCCAACTTTCTTTCCATTACATACTTGCCCCAAAAAAGAAAACTATATCAAGAAAAGTGAAAAACAAGATAAAAATAATGGTTTCTTGAGGTGATGGATTTGGCAGTGTAAAACATGTTTTAGACAACAATATCCATGTCATGTCAGATTATAAATTTCTTAGCATATCACTGTATTAATCTAAATGGTTTTATAACCACAATTAAATCAATTTCAACTGATTTAAGACCTACCAGTTAAAATGTGTACCATTATAATTTTGTTCAAGTATCTTTATATCATGTATTAAATATTCCAGCCAGTGTGTAAAATGCGAGCAACAAACAGGAAAAATAAAATGAGCCTTCATATTGATACAGACTATGCAGACACAAAATTCCTGAGTATTTTTAGCAGCATGCATAACTTGGACCGCACAACAGCTCACATTGATCATGCAATGCCAGGACAACGAACTTCGAAAATAAAACCCCAGGTCCAGTTCGCATGCCAAAAACGATGACCAACCATGCTGAAGCGTTAAGAAAATAATACAATGGGACAGCATGCTCTACACTTTTTAAGTTCAAACTAATAATGATCACCAGATTACCTGGTGAAGATATTGGAGGAGGTTGGACAAACGGAGGAGGGGGGGAAAATGGAGGAGACCCTGGGCAGGGATGACCAGTAACCGGTCCACACAGATCCAAGTTGTTAGCAAAACTGAAAGGGAAAACATGGCTTTTCAGAAGAGATTCCAAAACCAGTCCATTAAGGGCAATGCTCTGACAATAATCAAACCTTATGGGAGTGAATAGTGAGAAGGAACCATTATCTGGAACCACTCCAGAGAGACGATTGTTTGAAAGATCCCTGCATTCAAAATCAAAAAAATATAGTAATAAAATCTTGCATTGCAAATGATTACTTTGAAAGAGCAAGAGATAATTCTTCATGACAGGTGGAAAA
Organism: Salix purpurea; assembly: GCA_027405865.1. Classification (NCBI taxonomy): domain Eukaryota; kingdom Viridiplantae; phylum Streptophyta; class Magnoliopsida; order Malpighiales; family Salicaceae; genus Salix; species Salix purpurea. The sequence continues at coordinate 5,532,407 of CM050333.1, read as the reverse complement.
TAACTTAACACTCACAGTACTTGAAGAGCTGAGATATTAGTCAATGACATTGGAATTGGTCCCGTCAAACTATTGTTATTAAGCCGACTATCCTTGCACCAAACATGCCAAAATAAATAAATAAATAAGATCTAAAATCAATCAAGAGAAGAAAAAAAGAATTTGCACAATTAATTGGGTACACAAGTGCAGATGCAGGTTAACAGCACTTGTGTCCATGTCTAACATGAAGCAACCATGATTTTGCATTTGATGACTCCTTTGAGATGGCTATAGCTCAGAGATTCTGGCAGTTCAATAGAGCCAATAGCCAACTATTAACATCATTTTGTTTTCTTTTGCAGTGTAATAGCTCAAATGACCGTTCAATCAAACATTAGTCATCATATTACAATACACATAACAAAAATCATGACTAGTAATGGACAAGAATAGATAGGGTTATAATAACAATGTGGAAACTACACAATATTCATGAGACTGAATATTATAGGAGCATACTTACAGGAATCGCAATTTTGACAGCTTGCCCAAAGTGTCTGGAATGAGACCAGTAAAACTATTCAAGTAAAGATCCAAGCTCACCAGGGTAGTCAAATTTCCAAGATCACTAGGAATTGGTCCACTTATATTATTACTGTAGAGTTCCCTGTGGTAAACAATTTGGCTTGGTGAATCATGCAAGGAAAAATTAAGGATGAGAAAAGATGCATCGACCATAGATTCATGATAAAAGATTTAACAAACTGCTCAGGGTAATTTTCCATAACTAGATCAAGCAGGATATCCTTTTTCATCTGTTCAAGACAAAATACACCATTGCTAAAAATTTGCTTGAAACAGTTTCCAAATAGCTATTTTGTGACTTTTACCAAACATTTCTCCAGGTCTTGATCCACATGAGATGCTGTTACATTATACTATCTAATTTACATACACCCAACTTTAACATAAAGGCATGGAGCTAATGCAAGATCTTAGATGAATATCACAATTTAGCCATTTTATCTTGCTCTGCTAGATCAAGCAGCAGAAACAGTGCTGCTAGTTTTTGATACATCTTATAAACAAATTTTCAGTTGCGGAATGTATTTGGCCACATTCAATCTCACTGACCGGAGCTAAAAGCACACAGTTTCATGGCAGAAAAGCATTGCATCCTTTTCCTGAGACCTTAGCATTACTAGTCTCATTCAAAAATATTTTTTAACGCGGAAAAGAATTGCTAAAATGGTCAACATGGAAATATATTCTACACTTAAATGTATATACACTGATTCCAAAATCATATTTTTCCAGAAAGAAAAATAAACTTTTTGACAATTTCAGAATAAAAAAAAATCTGGGGAATCAACATTATTAATTTCAACAAAGAAATGAATGCTTGAGAACATTTATTTGTCTCCATATGCAACTTGATCTGTAATATTGCACCTCAAAATCCCCTTTACAAGAGCAAGAGAACTGGTGCAGAGCACCATTACTCCACCATTTAACAGCATAATTAGATAAATGTATTCCCAATCAGAAAGCAGGACTTACAAGTATTGCAAATTCTTAAGCAGGCCAAGCTGTGGAACAAGCTGACCAGATAAAGCAGCATTTCCAAGATCACTGTGCAATTAAGAAGAAATATCACAGTCTGTATTCATCAGGAATGCTTAAGAGCAAGCTGATATGTTTATAAGAAGTTGCATCATAAGCTTGTTCTTGATGAACACCAAAAGGGAAGGAAGCTTACACTCGTATAACACTATTATCATTGTTACATGTGACATGAAACCACGTGCATGGATTGACAAGGGTAGGATCCCAACTCTGCAGGACATTGTTTGGATCATACAAATTGCTCCTCAGGCTATGCAATGCATCACCTTTTTTCACGCAAGCAAACCAGTTAAGTTAGGGGTTGACAACTGATAGTAATACACTAGTCCAGGCACATTATAGACAGAGATAAGTCAAAAGAGGAATAGGAACAATGTGGCTAGCCCTTGCTTCAGGACATTTCGTGCCTGTTTGGGAGTATGGTTGAGGTTGATTTTGAAATTATTTTTTGTCAGAAATACATCAAAATGATTTTTTTTTTTTGAAAAATTATTTTTGACATCAGGAAAATGGACTAAAAACACCAAAATAGTTTAATTTAAAGTAAAAAATAAAAATAAAAAATTTTCAAATTTCTCAAAAGCGTTTTTGAAACGCCCCCCTTCATCTATAAAAGATGAGATTATTTTTTCAAAAAAAGAAAGTATAGGGTTTAAGGCAGAAATGCACCAAATGTGCAAGACAGGAATCGTCTCACAGTAACCATCCATTCATTATCTAATGTATATGGAAGGATATGCATCCACAACAAGATGTATCTCAAAGCAAGTACAGATTCTTTAAGCATTTGATGAATCCATCTAGCGACATGGATTCCAAAATGGAGAACAAAAAGGCAACGTCTTAAGAGGTAAATTCTCAGGTACACGCAAAGTCATTTCAACTATCATCTTCATTCTTAAGAGTACGAACAGTAACAACCAACATAAATTCTTTAGCTCTCGCGCTGAAAGATCGAAAACCTTTGCCTCAAATTTACATCGCACATTCAAAATCACCATCAAAAGCAATAAATTGAAGAATTCAATGAGATCACCAGTACCCATTAACAAAGTGCTTTACTCAAACACAGAAACTCACCCTTCACTCACCAAACAATTAATGAAAACAAAAACAAAGACCCATTTTCACAAATCAGCAAATATAGCCAAAAAAACAAAGACATCAAGCTCCTCCAATTTTTCAAAAAAAGAAAAAAACCAACAAAACTACAGTACCAAAACCAATAAATGAGCACAGAAACAACACACCTTCCATATTACCCAAAACCAACCATGCTGGATGCATCAGCAACGCCAAGATCAACAACCACGCAAAAAGAAAGTGCCCAACTTTCCTCTCCATAACTACCAAAACACTTAACTTTACCCTCTCAAGCTCCTCAGATCCAAACAGCAACAAACCAGAACCCAACTCACCATTACATAGCCAACCAAAAATTAGAAAACAAGACCCACAAAACCCCTAACATTCCATTTTCTCTTTCATCTCCGTGACAATAACACAAACACTAACAGCCCCACCATTTTTATCTCCCTCTAAAAACTAACCTGATCTCTCACACCCCATTATACCTCACTTCAAAAAGGTCACAACTTTATGACAAGACCACAGAAAACACTTCAGCAATTACCAAGTCGAAAATTTTCAAAGCATTTTCAGTTCACTTTACTTTCTTTTTTGTAATAATAGTAACAAGAAATGAAAGGGGGGACAGCAACAACAAATAAATAAACAAACTTTCCTTTTAAGCTTCAACTTTAATGAGTGAAAGTGTGCGTATATCTATGTAAATTTATTACACCCTTTTTTCTTCTTATTTTATAATAGCTTCCTCTTAAGAGGAGAGCGATATAGGGTTGCCCGGACAGGAAGCCGATGGTGCCCGTTGCCCGAACGCAGTCAAAAACAGCATTCGCGCTATATCGTGGAAAGTGACGTGACCCCCCAAAAACACCGTTTTTCTGTCATTTCATTTTTTGGGACAAGGTGCAAGCTTGTCCTTGTGTTATTAAGGTGATGACGATTTGGTCCTTAAACAAAAACTTAATTATATTTTAAGGACATATAATTCTACTAATTTCCAATTATCTCGCATAACTCATCATATTTACTTGATTTATCAGCCCATAACTTGAATGGTTTATCATAAATCTCACTTCCTTCACTTTAATTAGTTTATAAAAACCTTTGATTTAAGAATAAACAAGATTTTCAAAGCAAGTAACATTAATCATGCAAGGGCTTTGAGCAACTGTAAAATCGCATTCCCTTAACCTAATTAGAGATTATTAAATATGTATGCACATAGTCAACGAATGTAAATCCAAATATTTTTATTTCCTCGAGATACCATCTACTTTGGAAAAGAGGAGGTATGATTTTGTACTTCAACCATCTCTAGTAAATGCTTGTTTTACCATGTATTTTAAAAATATTTTTGAAGAAAAACATATTTTTTTTATTTTTTATTAAAGAATTTTGGTTTTAAATTTTTTTTTTTTTGTAAAACAACAGCAGTTGCATTACTAAATAAGCCCTAGAAAAGAGGGGAAGTCTTCGCTAGTTATGAGTTTTCAAGCCTCTCGACCTTCTGTTTTATTGGTGTGAGATTTTATGTATTATTACAATTTTATCAGTAAATTAACATAAATAATGAATGATTAAATATTTTGTGTAGGGATCAGACATGAAGTAACATGATAATTAGGGGATATATTTGAACTTTTGGTAAAATGGCGAGGACTGGCCATATAAAATATTCGGTCCAAAGGGGCATGATAAAGGGCACGAGTGATGGTGTCTTTGGAATAATAGCGATGTGTGCTCGTGTGTGTGTTTTATTTAAATAAATAAAAACAAAAAGTATTCGGTTCCGTTTCTAGGGGTATTATTACATATATATAAATATATATATATATATATATATTATTACATTAAATATTATATAAAAAATACTAAAGATAAGTCTGCTCATTACTCCAAAAGCAATATTTGTTTCATATTGTATTCTTAAAAAAATGTTTTAAATTATTTTATTTTAAGTATTTTAAAAACATTTTGATGTGCTTATATAAGAAAAATAAAATTATTTTAATGTATTTAAAAAAATATTTAAAAATTAGATGTTATCACAATGTCAAACATTACCGATAAGTCTTCTTGTTTTAAATTTTCAAGTAAAATATATGATTTAATTCAAACTTGTATTCACTCAACATGTCAATCTAATATCTAATACTATTTGGCATCTTAATAAAAATTAATTTTCAAAATATTTTTTATTTTTAAAATCAAAACATAAAAACAATTTAAAAATATAATAAAATAATTTAAAACATACAAAAGTACTAAGGTTATGCCTATTTTGTTATAGAATGTAGTTGAAAGTTGTTTTTTAAAATATTTTTTGTTTAGAAAAATATCAGAAATATTTATTTATAAATAATTTAACAACACAAAAAAATATTAATTTAAAATAATAATAATAAAATTTATTCTCAGTTCTGTGCTTAGATGTTTTGTAATTTAAAATTTGTGGGGGCTATGCACCCATAACAATGAAGGATGGATCTTCACTTCAAAAATCTTTTGGTAAGAAAAAAAACCCTCCAATCAGAACTTCGAGCAGTGGGTGATGGAGGGCCCCACGAGCTAAAAGGTCACTACCTTTTCTCTTGTTAAAATGAGGGGAGAAAACAGCCCCGCGCACGTGTAATTCCAGATCATTGCACGTGCTAACCTATCAGTTTTTGTGCATGTCTTTTCAGCTTTATGAAAACCATATAAAAAATGACAATAAGCATATTTTTTATTATATTTTTAACTGTTATTTTTAATAGTTTATTGCATATTAAGCTTACATGTAATTGTTAAAAAATAATACCAGTTCTAAACATAAAAGTATATCTTATTTTTTTATTAAAAAAATGGATGGTTTGAAAATTGAAAAGTGATGAAAATAAAATATAATTTAATGTTTTTTTTTTGTATGTTTTGTAATATAATTATAATCACAACTACAACAATCCAACTTATTTATGATAAAAAAAAAATGCAACTTGTTTAAAAGGCTAGGTTTTTCCATTGAATCCCTCCAACTCAGTAATTCAACACACTAACTGGGTTAGTGTGTGCAGTGTTTTTCTTAAGCATAGATGAAACTCTGTGGGAAATCAATCTCAAAATTTAAAACCACAATTTCTAGTCTAAATCTTCACAATCAAACAGCATAATTTCATATAAAATGATCAAATTAAGTCAAGAATAATTCTAAAACTGGTGTGATTGGTTGGATCTAATTGATGGTGTGTTTGCTAGCATCATAATAACATCACCAATGACATCATAGTTTTGGTTGGTTAAACACAGTCGGTTGATTTTGTTTTTAAAAATATTTTTTATTTAAAAATATACTAAAATAATTTTTTTTATTTTTAAAATAAATATATTTTACATCAACATATAAAAATAATATAAAAATATCAAAGATAAATTAATGTAAAGTAAATAATTAAAAATATTTTTAAAACACAATGAAAAACAAGATGGAAGAATGTGTTTGGAAATCATGCGGTAAAGTGTAAATGGTCGCCTTGGGTTGCAAACCATTATTAGTGTCTGTTTTTGGAAGTGTAATTGCGGTTGTTTTTTAAAATATTTTTCGTTCAAAATGATATATTTTTATTTTCTAAAATATATTTTTGACATCAAAACCTCAAAATGATCTAAAAACATTAATTTTTAATTTAAAATAAAAAAAAAATTCAATTTTTTTTCAAAAACACTTCCCAATATATATCCAAACACCACCTCGGCCTTGTTACACTGGTAAATTAAGAAAAAAGTTTTGTAGTAAAATCCAGGCAAAGATCAAAACATAATATTTTCCCAGCCAACCAAGGGTTTGATACAAATTATTAGGATCAATAGATTATTGCCCATTAACTCTTTCATTAAATTAAATACAGAGAGAACACACAAAGCGACAACAATTAAAAAAAAAAAAAAAAGGAATCAGAACTTGATTGTTATTGTGTTTTAAAAATATTTTTTAAAAAATAAAACATTTTTATTTTAAATTATTTTTTTAATATTTTTAGATTATTTTTACATGCTAATATAAAAAATAAAAAAACACTTCAAAAATAAATATTTTTTTAAAATTTGATAATTTTAATTTTTTATATAGATTAAATATATGAATATTTTTTTTCTCTGTTGACCGTGTAATCTAAGACAGACCCAGGACGTGGAAAAGAATTATTCTATTAACGTGTGAAATGGTCAAATCACACGGAACTATTTTTTTTTTTTTTTTTTGAAAAAGTTTATGAAAGACAATCACATGAATATGATGTTTTTTAAGTAGTAAACCGCAAGTGGTTTAGTAAATTGTATTGTTTAGAACATTGGTTTAATTTGAATATTATCAATATATTATAATATATAGTCATCAAAATTTTAGGTGAATTTAAAACTTTGATCCCGCCCACTGTTGACCGTTGATGAGAGAAGAAGACATGTACGTACGTAGATTTAACTTAAATAAAAGAAGAATACATGTAAACCATCTATATGATAAAAGTTTGGAATTAAAAGAGTTGTTCTTCATATAATTAATAATTATCGTAGGTTTATATAATTGTTAGCTTCAGAACTCATGAGATTAGTTGAGGTGCACAAAAGTTGATCCGAACAACCATATTAATAATATAAAAAAAACATGTAGCTTATTGAGATTTCTAAGGAGAAAAAAATAATTTTTATGTGAAATTCTTGTAAGTTGAATTAATCCTTGTATAACAAGTTATATGTTAATTTCTAAAAGTTATTTATTTATTGTTTAAGTTAATTTTTTTTGAATATTTTCAGATTATTTTCATATAAAAACATTTTAAAAAACAAACTCCGCCTCATTCCGTTGATACACAAAACTTTCTGTGGTACCCTCACAAGTCAACCTCTTTGTGCCATGCTGATTAATTATAGTTTGCTGGGAATATGTTTTCTTTTAAATATTGTACAAATGGATTAGTTTCCGATTTTATTATGAAAAAAAACCTAGCTGGAAGTCATCTTACGGTATTTGACCATGAAGTAAAAAATAATTAAATATTTGAGTTATTAAATTACTTGGTCTTTGGTGAACATCCACATTGAATTGATTTTCTATGATATTCTAATTTTATTATATAGTTATATGATTTATAATAAGATTATTGTATAATATAATGTATTGTATCAATTACATAATTATATGCACTAATATATCAAAATAATTTGTAATTTATTCCAATGTGTAATTCTCTATAGAGATATATTAATAATTCATTATTGTTAAATAATATTATAAATTTTAAGCATACATACATAAACACAAAAAATATATACCCAAAATTTCCTCATTTCTATTGCCTCATACGTGCAAGTGATTGTTTTGACTGTTTGTTTGAAACTGTGATTGAAGTTATTTTTAAAGGTGATATTAAAATATTAAGCAAACACCCTTTCATATTAGATATGGTCGTAAAAAAGGTGCCTCCACGTAATTAAGAGAAGGCAAAAAGGGGGGCAGTCTTGTACTTTTGTCGTCAAGATACAATACAAGCACCAGACATTCATTGAAAAAAACTATATAACTAGAGGAGCTTGGATCAGAGAAGAAGAAGAATCAAAATGGGTTCTTATATCTCTTCCTTCTTTATTGAAGCTTACAGTGCTCTTCTAAGGGGTTTGGGACTGATCACTGATGATCATCGAGGTAAGACCAGAGAAATCTCATCAACGTCAAGTTCAAAGAAACTAGAGGATCATGGAAAAGCCTGTGAAGAAGAAAGCTCCCAAGAATATCTTCCCACAAATAACTCTGTAATCTCTCTCTCTCTCTCTCTAGATCTCCCTCACACACACACACACACACACACACACACACACACACACACGACACGAACAAATATAATTTTCAGACCACATGTATAGAGTTTGAAACCCCTGTTAATTACTGAAATTAAGCCTAGGTGAGTGGACAAGTCGGCCATGCATCCACGCATTGAGCAAATCCAGCCCGGTTTTTGCCCTAACTTGTGAAGCTAGCCTGTGAAATGTGACTTTATCGCATATGAATGCTGCGATATCAAGCTTTATTTCTCATCTGTTTTCTGGGATTTTCTTGGTGAAAATCCCAGTATTGGTATACGCGCGATGACATTATACTTCATGATCAATGAAAATACGTATATATCCATAACGATACCCATTAATTAACTGACTTATTTTCTCGTATCCAGCAGATAAACTCTCATTTTTCAAAATTAAATTCGTGTAGCATGATTATAATTAGTTCATCAGAATTACAGTACTGATTAAGATTTCGTGTGGTGCGCGTGCAGGAAAATCTTCCTGCAATTACTGTAAGAACTCTTGCGAAGCGGACTCCACCAGTAAGCAGTGGGAGTGGTGGCAAGATTCACTCCACCTCATCATAAAGAATCTGATCAGAAGCTCAAAGATGATCTATTCGTCACACCAAGCTAGCTTCAGAAACAAAATATTAATCTCTTGAGTAGTAGTAGTTTTTGTTCGTGCTCGATCAGGGATAGTCTAGCTATCTTTCTTTCTCTCTTGTATGACATGGATTTACAGACAGGTCTGAAAATCCTATACCAGTTTTACATATATGAACATTGCATGTTTTAAAGCTGTTTGTTTTGAGGCTATGATTTTCAGACAGAGTAGCAAATTAACCTAATTATAACTCGAGATGGAAGAAGGGTTGAAATTTTGGGTGGTTAATTTCTAGTTAGCGTCCACGAAGGGAGTGACTTTGTTTTGACCTAATCAAGCATCGGGAGTCATGAAACGTCATAATTAATTACACACACGACGCATTCAACTCCTGATGAGATGGTGGAATTAATGGAGTCCAATTAAGCGACCGATTCCTTCGTTCTTGAAGTCTTAATTACAAGAGAAAAAGTACGTACCATGTATTAAAGGGGTGACTAGCTAGGCAATTCTAGTATTTTTCAAAAATGTTTTTTTAATTTTTTTTTATTTTTTATTTTAAATTATTTTTTTAGATGATTTTAGATTATTTGCATGTACTGCCATAGAGTTAGTCTATGAATATATATATATATATATATATATATATATATATATATATATATATATATATATTCTATCTATTCAATATTAAAAATCCAGAAAAATATATATTTCAGAGGGGGAGAAGGACACAAAAATAAAGAAAAAAGGGAGGGAAATTGTGTTTAATAAAAACGCAGCTTGTTTATGACAATAATAAAATAAAATAAATAAATGCAACTTGTTTAGAAGATGGGTTTTGAACGTAGTTGTTCATGTTCTCATGCTATGAACTTTGTCGTCCCATTTTATTTAATTTTTCAACATTGGTGCAATGTACGTAGATTTCCTTAAATTAATTTAATTGTGGAACATATAATATTTTTTACTGGATATATATGATCGACCTATATATATATATATATATGTTTGTTTGTTTGTTTTTATCATAATTCATTCTACGCCATGATTAAATACCCAGGTGTAAAAACAATTAAATTAGAATTGACTTATTAGTTCGATTTAGTTAATCTGAGAAGTTCGATTACCAGGTCAAAGCCCAATTAATGTTTTTTAATCAAAATCCAATTTATTGTTAAATAAAAAAATAAACTTGATTGATCTATTAACTTGTTTGACTTGTACTCCGGTTCGGTTTCACACCGAGTCAATGAAAGGTTTTCAACTCTTTGTATACATTAATTAATTGATTTAGTTCAGCATGTATTAATTATTAATAACCGGGTAACAACAAGATTTTCATTTTAAGGCTTATTCCTGCCTTTAGTCCGTGTTTGACGTAGAGTTTTAAAAGTGTTACGAAAAATGTAAAAAAAAAAAACAATTTTTTTATTTTAAATTTAATTTTTTTGTTATTTTTAGATTATTTTCATGTACTGATGTCAAAATTATTTTTAAAAAATAAAAAAATATCATTTTGATGTATTGCTGAATAAAAAACACTTTCAAAAACATCCTAAAAAACACCACCAAACAGTAACTTAATGAATTACTCTCGTTTTATCAATAAAAAATAAATTAAACTAGTCCCAAAGCTAGCACCTAGTATGTACCATGTACAAATACTTCGATGAGCTAAGAAACAATAATGTTTCTCGTCCTAAAACTAACTCATTGTTAGAGGAACTCGAGGTATACTAAATCGAAAGTTAAAAATAAATATATATTATCTGTTTTTTCAATATTTATTTTACATTTTATTAGAAGTGCTGAATAAAATATTAAAATGTTTTTTCTCTCTCTAAAAATATTATTTGTGAAATCCCCCTTTCCTTTTGTTGCATGGCTATCAATTGCATAACGTTATAAGTCTCTTGCACATGAAATTTATTTTTAATATTATCATAGTAAAGTAATTAAAAATATAAGAAAGATTTAAATATCTTGAAAAGTGCAGTGAAGCCACTGAAACGAGGGGGCTCTAAATACAACGGTGGGTTATATTTTTTGATATTAAAAAGAGTTAGAGTAAGAGCTTGTTTGGCTGTGCGATCCAACCTGCTTTTGTCTGAAATTTGAAGAAAAACAATTTGCATTTTAAAATGAATATGTTTTGGTATTTTTAGATCATTTTGATATGCTGATGTCAAAAATAATTTTAAAAAAATAAAAAAAAATATCATTTTGATACATTTCGGCATAAAAAATACTTTCAAAAACTACCATAACTGCACTCCCAAATAGGTGCTATGAGAAATGAATTCCACAAATCACACTTGAGTTGGTCTACCATTGACGTAAGAGATGACCAAATCAACTTCGATTCCTACAGTTGACCATGCATTAGAGAAGAGAAGAGGAAGAAGAAATACTGTACCGTGTTCAGACCTAATTAATTAATTTTCTGAAGTCAGAATAATCTTCATGCATGGACAGAGAGCTGCGATCCCAGTTAGCGGAGTTTGAAGAATTCAATGGTAATATATGATCGGAGAAGGTGGTAAGAGACAAGCATAGAAGAGCCATAGATTGAATGATCAATATGACAGGTTGTAATATTTATACAGCAGGTCTCGAGTTTGAATTAAGTGTGCGGTGTATTTCTTATAAGAGTCCGAGACTACCAAGATTTTACTTGTTCATCTGTGTTCACAAAATATACTTTTCAAGAGATGAAATTTCCTCGTATAAAAAAGACAGGTTGTAATATTTGTATAACAGGTCTCGGTTTTAAGTTAAACGTGCGGTGTATTTCTTATAAGAGTTCGAAACAACTAAGATTTTACTTGTTTACCTGTGTTCACAAAATATAATTTTCAAAAGATAGAGTTTCCTTGTATAAAAAAAATAATATTGTAGCATCTAACATCTCCCACGAGTAGAAATATTGGATCTGTGTCAAATGTCTCTTTAATAATATTTATCACCTTATTTACTTTTTTTCCCGTGGTATCCTATTTTTACAATATAATTTAAAATACAGGGGTTTTGTGTAATGTAACATATTTTGCATTATAATATATTTTCTGGCAATATTATTTAAATTAAAGCATTATATGTGCTAATATATATTATATCAAAATGACTTTATATATTATATGTTGACATATCCTATATAATATATCAATGGTTTATTAATAATACTATATATTTTAAAAGTATTTGTTAATATATTAATCCTTAGATATAAAAAAATAATTCTGAGTTACTGTAAGGAAAAAAAGAACTTTGAAAACTCTCTTTAAATTGGAGAGGGAAACACTAAGGAATTGTCAAGTTTTATATAGACATTGATATCACACAATCGAATTCAATTTGATATAAACCAAGGAGCTGGATGTGTTAATTATATACTCGGGAATGCATATGAATTTACACAAGATCCCTTGTCACTTTCAAGTGGTCCAATTACAAAACTTAGAGCCAAACGTTTCAAGGAAACACTAAATAGATTTCATAACAATTGTCTCTCACAATTGTCTATAAATTAGGTTTTTTTTTTTTTTTTGGAAAGCTATGGTCCCATGAGACTTCTATAATTATTTTCTCCTTGGAATGAGAATGGTAGGTTACACTGGCTAGTTCACACCAGTCTTTGGACTTATGACAACCCATTTGCTTTTAAAGACATGCAATTGGAAATTGGACAAATTAAACTCAAGATCTTTTTAAAGTCTAATACCAAATTAGTTGAGTAATTTTATTTATTTAGAAAAAAATGAATATACAAGTTTTCTGGCCTTAAAACTAGTGTGGCCATAAAAAAACAATTCTCAATCAGAAATAAAAAAAAACTTATGCATTCATATAATTAAATAAAATCAAGAATTATTCATGCCAATAAATGTAAAAAAAAACACCAATGATAAGTAAATATTAAATTGGAAAAATTGAAAGATAAATGTAAGTTAAGATATTTTATCTCACAACATAAGTCATGTATCCAATTGTGTTTCATAACTTTGTTTCTTTGAATAATTTTTTATTTGCTCAAATAATTAATATGTGCCAATAAAACATGAGATTTTTTTTTTATGATAATCAAATACTAAACTCTAAAAATAAAGAGACAGATATAAATCAAGATATTTGTACTCGCAACATGTGGCAAATAACTTTTTTGTGTTTAATAAATTTTTTATTTAATTAAATAAAAATAGAATCCGTTGGCGCTCTGTTGCATGCCAGTAAGAAATCTTGAACAAATACAAGATTTTTAATTATAAATTTAAAATCATTTGCATATTGGATGATATTTTTATTTACTATTGAGACATAAATATATTGGTTTTACCTGAGCCAACTCAAGTTACCCTACGAAACCCATGGGGATAATCTTGAAAAATATAAATTGGGATGATTATCTCCAATTAACTCAATATTGAAGAATAACTTTGGTAGAAAGCAACAATCAATCAAAAAACACAACCCAGGTGAACTCAACTCAACCAACTAAACTCATGACATAGGTCATGCATATTATTAGATTCAATAAAAATTTTATCCAAGAGATTATCTTTCATTTAATTATATAACAATAAAACACATGATAATTTTTTTATATGATATATATTTTTAAAAGAAAAAAAATCAAGAAAGGCACGTGGCACTATGATTGCAAAAGTAGATCATTGATACCAAATAATAAAATTGCATTTTTTTTAGTTTTGAGTTTAATAAAAAAAGATAAACGATAACAAAGGGTGATTTTATTTCTAAATTGAGGGACAATAAATGCATTAGACAACAAATAAAAAAATAAAAAAATTACAAGATGTTGCTTAACTTGTCAAAATTGAAATCCAGATTATAGACTCACATGAGCTCAATATTTAAAAAAAATAATTATATTTAACTTAAAAATAAAATGAAAAAACATGCCAAAAAAACCCAAGAGTGTTAGACCTAGGCAATTGGACCTTAAAGCCCATACCTGCATGCATGAGCTTGTTTTTTTAAGCAACATCAAATTTCTCTCGTAACAAAGAATCTGTGGACACCAAGAATAATTATTTTGGTTTTTTTCTCTCAAAGTCAAATTCTAGCAATCCCTCCCTCCCTCCCTCCCTTTTTCTCAAATTAGAAACTGAAAAATAATAAAAATTAATATTTGTACCAAAATTGATTTGCTAAAACAAAAAGGGATTGAAAGGATATAATTTAGAAAGTCTAAATGACGAAAGTGAACTTTTCACTAAAACTTTAAGCCCACCACCATTTTTTTTGTGCCTTTCGCACATTGGTCATTTTTCTCTTAATCTTTTCATTGCTCGATAAATTACTGTTGAACTTGGCTCTAAAAGATTGTAATCATCCAAAATAAATTTGAGATCAAAATAAAAAAATAAAAAAGATAAATTCATAGTGAAATCTAAGAATATACAACATTTCCCCCCACATATTAGTGTTTTCTATAATAATAATATACTTCTCATCATTTTCTAGCGGTTGCGGTTGCTTTTGAAAGTGCTTTTCATCTAGAAATACATCAATTTTTATTTTATTTTTTAAAAATTATTTTTGACATCAGCACATCAAAATGATTTAAAAATACCAAAAAAAATCATTTAAAATAAAAATAAAAAATCAAATTTTGGAGAAACAGCGATACAACCGCCTTCCCAAACAGCTTCTTAAACTAGCACTCGTGGGGTTAAATGTTGTGCTCCTCCAAAGCCTGCACACATGCGAGTAAATTCAGTGGTTGAGGTACACAGGAGCGGTTCTATTTCAAAACCAAAAAGCTGCTGCATTTTTTTTTTGTAAAATTTATCTGCTGGCCTCCTTTAACCATCACAACTAGTCTTTTAAATTCAAAATTTCTCTTCTGCTCTAATAAATTGGTTCAGATGACAAGAAAAAACAAATTCATTAAGCCTTGAATTTTAAGTTTCAAGTCATGTTATTGACTTCTTTACAAAATGACATTTATCTAAATTTAATTTAATTTAGCCCCGTTTAAATAGATGCAGTGAAGTCTGTCAAGATGTGTGTGGTGGTGAAAGAGAAGTTACAATATCCTTATAGCGGTGTCTCTCCATAGAAAATTAAGTTAGGGCTACCTTGGTTTCAGCAATGACACGGAGCTCCTCTGTAGAAAATAAGAAAAAGAAGGTGAAAAGATCACTTGTTGATATTCTATACCTTTCATTCTCGGCTTTCAAATTGGATTTCATGATATCTTTTCGGAAAGGAGGTGGTTGATTATTAAGAAAAACAATTAAATTTGTGGATGGAATGAACAGCTAGTGGACTGGCAAAAACTTTGCAAGATAGAAGCAATAACAGTAGACTCATCATCTTGTGTGGTGCCCATGTCTTCCATACCAAGCTGATCACCCTCTTCCATCTCAGGCGTCGGTGGCGGCGGGGGAGGAGGGGGCGCTGCTAGTGGCGGCGGAGAGGGAAGGGCGGAAAAAGAGTAGTGAAAATTGGTACGAGCTCTTTCAAGTCCACTAAAAGAGATGGATGATAGGTCATACGCTATAGCAGCTTCCTCAGCAGAGTCGAATGTGCCTAGCCAATGTCTCTCCTTAGTATATGGATTGCGAATCTCTGCAACGTATCTCCCCCATGGTCGTCTCCTTACTCCAAGGTATTTGCTTGATTGCCTAGAGCTTCTTTTAGGGTTTCTGCAGAGCAATGGAAGGAAGTTTTCCATTCTTTTAAGCTGGCTATGGTGGGACGACAGTAAAGAAGGGGGTGGCTTTATATAAAACTCAAGGTGGCATTTGCTAGTTAAATTATTCATTCTTTACACCCCACCCCTAGATTGGTAGAGCCATATTAAGTTTGAAGTATGAAAAAGTTATTTTAATGTTCATTTGATATCGTAGTATTGGTCAAGTGGGGCAGGTAGTCATGGATATCTACTTTAATATCTTGTTTCTCTAATGGCTGCTTGTTAGGTTTTGTTTCCTTAAATTCCTCGCTAATCACACACGTGTGCGGACATAATACATAAATCAATGAAATCCATGAGGTAGTGCTAGTGCTACCTGTTGGCTCCTACCATTTCAAAGTCCCAAAATGTTATTCATAAACAATTTAAAATCTCAAAATGTTGATCATAAATAAGTCTATTGGTATTGTATTTTCTTTTCAAAATGCTACTTATTTTGAAATACATAGAAATAATATATATATTTAAAAAAAAATTATTTTCAACATCAGCGTATCAAAACAATCTAAAAATATTAAAAAACACTTTCAAAATGAAAATCAAATAATAAAGGTGCATGCCAATTTAATGAATGGTGATGAGTTGGAACCTGCAGGAGTAGCAACTAGCAAGCACAGGATTTTTTTTCTCTCTCTCTCATCAGACCACCCAATCCCATCAATTTGACCCCTGGATTAGGGCAAAAATACCATATGATTACGTTTATAGCTTGGTAGTTCAAGAAAACAGAAACAACGAAGTTCACGTTTGGACAGAATTTTTTGTTTTTTTTTGGGAATGAATTACTGTTGTTCGGTTAGCAACATTTGATAGCAGCTAACTCCTAGAACTTTTTACTCTTTTATCTTCGTCCAAAACAGTGGCATGAGTTCACCAACACTTTAAAGTCAATGCTATCTATAATTACAAAGAATAGAATAGGTTGGCTTTTCATAGATAAGAGAAGAAAATACAAGCTCAAAATTTATAATCAATAAAAAATGAATACATCAGTTCACTGCAATGGATGGTTATAGACGATTACCTTCACAGCAGTTTTGTTTCTGTTTCCCCCCCACATCGGCACCGGAATTAAGTGAGCTTTCTCCAGAGAGATCCTTTGGAAGCTGTCAAGCACTTCACCTTTGGAAAGAGAAAACCAGCCTTCGCGGGGTTTCCACCAACAAGTGAATTCTCATAAATCTCTTTGCACTCCTGTACAACCTGTGAAAGGAATAACATGAAAATAAGCTTCATAATTATTATTTTTTTGTTTATTCCTAACATGGTATATGATGCAAGTGGAGATATCCAATGCTCCTCCAAACCTGTGAAGCCCTCCCCCTACTGCTTGATAAAAAGAAGCACCAGCAACTCATGCAATTCCCATGTTAAAAATGGAGAAATATAAGAAATCTTCGAGGTTTGTTGTCGTTAAGTGTGTGTCTGTCATACAATGGATCCATATCATGGGTTACACGCACCTCTTTCGCATCTTTTCGTGGTATGCCTTCTCGCAGTCCAACAAGCTTTTCAACCACTTCAGGCTGCAATTCGGTAGAACAGTACAATCAGATACTAGGCTCATCACAAAATTTTGACATGTACAACAATATACTGCATTTGATTCCCCCACCCATGGTTTTGCAAGAAATCAATGAAGTCTGACCCGTTATTTTATCCTAGCCTATCATACAATTGAAAACTGGTGATCCACTTGTGCACAGCAGGACCCAGTATAGGAAGAATAATTATCGGACCAACATAATCACTCAAAAAAAAAAAAGAAATATTAAGCAACATTTACCGGGCAGTCAGGTTGATGTTCAAGAATATTTGTATAGATGAGCGTGAAGGTATCCAAACTCTCTCCTGAAGCAAGTTCTTTCAAATCACTCATTATCCTGACTCTACTTTCTACTTTCTGAAGCAAAGGTCAGTTGATCAATATTAATAAAGAGCAAAAAGATAATAGAAAATGTTGGTAACATCAACAGAAATTGCTTGTGAAAAATAGTTCAGGTTATTTTCTACATGAAGCAGCTACTTACAGCCACACTAATATACTCCCTGAAGAAGTCCATAATAACCTCTTCATCTAGCCTCATCCGTTCTATTGTCTCTTCCTTGATGTAGTTTTTCTACAATAATCACAACACATTACAAATGAAAATTATGTTAAAATAGAAGACACTGGGAGAGAGGACATGCAGAAGTATCTTCCAAGAAAATAAAAGTTTCAGCTTTATATTTGAAATAAAACCTGAGTCAGAAGGTGATCCACATAAACCACCACTGTCTCCTCAATACAAGCTTCAACAAATCTCCTAAATGATCTTTCTTCAATATACCTAAGGTAAGAAAAGCAGAACTAATAAGAGCAACCTTTCTTGTTCAAACTATGATTCAAGCACAATAAAGCCATATGCATGTGTGTGTTTGCGCATGAGCATGCATGGTTGCCAGTAGTTAAACTAATTTACACACAAATCCATGTTTTAAATTTCTAGATAACAACTTCCAGATAAAAGGACAACCTAAACAAAATATTTTAATCATATGGGTTTATCTAATCTGTTAGTGCAAAGCCCTTCAAGATTTTCCAGTATCTCTTGGACAAAAGGTAATTTCTTGAAAGCACGCCATGTTATTTAAAACCTTGTGATATTCCTCTAACACTTCCCCTTCCATTAGCAGGCCGAGAAACCCAGCTTCTAATCTCAGGATGCATGCCTGATTCAATTTGCCACACACACCATGGATTGTTAAGTAGCCTTGGCTATAAAAGTTGGGACTTTCCCTCACAAAAATCATAAACCTGAACTTTTCCCTTGGAAAAATTCTTAGCTGAAAAGCCCAAACACAAGCAAATGGAGTGTATTATGTATGTTCAGCTGAAATACAGCATGAACTAAAAGGACTTGTATGTGGAAACTATATAGTTAAATTGCTATGCAAATGTAAGTGCAGCCCATACCACGAGAGGTCACCCAAAGGGAAAAAGCAGAAGAAGAAAGGTGACAAACGAGCAAACTTACATCTTTACATCTGTAAAATAATCACCAAAAGTTGCAACTAGGTACTCGGTGACCTGTCCTTCAGCCCACTCTGAAATATGAGGTAAATACTTAGAGGCAACATTAGATGGGTCAAATGCATTAAAACGATTGGCTGAGTTAATATCTTTCAACATTTCTGGACAATATTCTATAAAATCAACATAAGTTCTTTCAGTTGTTAAACTTGAAACATTTCATTAATATTTTTTCAAGATCGTCCATTAGTGATATATTCTCCTTTTGCATTTTATTCCCAGGGTAGTATCATGCCCTTTCTAACCACTGCCAATTACTCATTTAAGCACTGGATGGTGTAGAAACACCAACAAGATCACCAACATAAAAGAGAGACTCTATCTCGAAGAAAACTCAATTATTTTATTCAAAAACTCAAACTTAGAACTGAGCGTCTGCATGTAGTGTTTATTTATAGGCACACCCAAACAAATAGAATGGGCAAGCCCTAATGATAGTGGGAAACACAAGGAAACTAAAATATTAGAATTAAATTTAAACATTTTCCTTCTAAAATAAGTAGTCCGACAAAATCTATTATGTAGTCCCACATATTGTGATTGTATTGGGCTGTTAACATGCACTTAGATTTTGTCAGCCTGGTTTTCATTATTTAACACAGATAACATAAATGACATATCAAGTTGTTAAGTTAACATTATAGAGTGTGATAAAGCTGAACATTGCTTTACCTTTATGATAAAGCTTGACAATTAATTCCTGCACTCCAGGATCTTCAAAGATAAACCTAACGGTTAGATGCACAGCTTCCTACCATCAAAGGGCAAATTGAGCATCAGCTTAATCATCATCTCATTAAAAGAATATCTATAAAAATATGCTAAGCAAGGCCACTGGCTACAGCAACACAAGCATCAGTATTGTAGAAGAAAATAGCATTTGCATCTCACCAAGCTCCACGCAGTACCCATTGGGTGCAGTTGGAAATTCAGAGTGTACAACCCAAGGTATGAAAACATGTTTATACATGTTCAGGTTTCCAATTATTCATCCATTTATAATCTCTATTTATCCTGCTGCGGCTATTGTAAATTCTTGGTTTATGCACAGTTTTCTTTCTGCACATATTTCACAAGCAGTAGTATCTTGCCACCAAAAAAGTCAGAAATCAAAGAGGCCTCATATAACCGTAAGTCCTAACTGTCCATCTCTACTGTTTTCAAATCCAAATCAAAATGCACACGCAAGACTGCTCATAACCCAAGACTTTTATCTACACAACAACAACTAATTAATTGATAAAAGATTTCTGCTTCAAGTTAGATAACACAGAGCCAAAATTCAGAAAATAAAGTAGGTCTTTGATTTCATCAACCATCAAATATAGCGGAATAATGCTTGGAGTCAATGATCAGACATGAAATTACCTCATGCCAAATCAATATTAATAAGATAAGGATATCGTACATACTCAGTAAGATGTTTGAATGATATTTGAATATAACAAAAGAGGCAGAGAGAAAGGAGGAACCACTGTCATTATGTGTTTATACCTTCGCAACCTCTAGGAAGCCTTTGCAAGTATCTTCAAAATTAACCTGCAAAAGTGACAAGGATAATAAATTTCATAACATGAGAAAAAAGAAGAAGAAGAAGAAAAGCCAAGCTACATATTTACTTTGAACTATGCAATTAGAATAATATTTTTCATCAATATTATATAGTAATGCAACTGAAAATCTTGGCATAGATTTGAGACATTTAATGTGTTATATATATTTAGTTATCAATAGAGAGGAATCCTAATAATGCAAGAAACAATTTTTACAAGCAGCAGTGAATAAAGTGTTGTGATTTGTAGTTGTTTATTACTGCACTCTATACATTGGCACGCTGGCGCACTCATACTAAGTCGGAGTAAAAAAGAAATGGGGGGAAATGAAACAAGAAAAAGAATACCCACTCCCTATAAAATAGTCAAGCCATTAGAAAGAACAATTACTGCTTTTTATCAAGGGACCTTTCCCAACCACCACCACCACCTTTTCTATTCTGGAAGTTGGCATGCATAGCCAGGTTAATGAAGCACCATATCAATCACTTAGGTGAGAGTGCCTTTCTCTCAAACATTCATCCAGAACTAAGATCATTTCAAGATAAGCTCACTAACTCACTGAATAGGTAATATGAATATGAGAAAATTACAGGCAACAAACTTATCTAAGAAGGGATCAGGCAAGGAAAAAGGCAGAAAGAAAAGGTTCCTTCCTCCCAGACCTGCCAATTTCAATCACTGAAAAATGGCAGGGTTAGAGGAACAGAGACTCTTTTAGTATTTTCTAAATTTCCCTTTCCAAGAGAAATAAGTTTACATGATATACAAGTGCCTTTTGCCAACAAAATACTTTAGTCCTTTCTTTTGTCACTCCACAACAGAAGAGAAATATATCCTTCCCTCCAACATCAACTCTTTTATTCCCATTAAGTTTTTGATTTCATTCCAATTTCCTAACCGCAGTCAAATATGTAGTTTCCGATCGCACCTGTATATTTTTACCAATAAGAAAAACACATGGATGAAGCAGAAGCAAATAAAAAGATGGTAATCATTAAATAACCTGTTCAGCATAGTTTTGTGGCAGTGCTTCTATGGTGCTGCTACTCAACTCCATTGCAAGGTCATAGCATCGCAGATTGTTATTTACCTGTTCATTGCAAAAACAAGTGGCAAACAAAAATGGAACTTATCTCACGACCATTACAATACCTGCATAAAACACAAATAAAAAGATCCACTAACCATTGCACATAAAGGTTCCAACCCAATTTCTGAAGCAGGTTCCTGAAACCTCTTTCTTTCAGAAGCTTGAAAATCTATCATCACCTATAAAACACAAGTAACAGAAATTTTAATGATGGATACAGAAAACAACATCAAGCACATGGTCAAAAAGTAGAGGGAAGGCAGACTTATGCATAACTAGTATGAAGCATAAATACACACTCAAGTGCAGGCACAGCTAGTTGCTATTGCACAAATTCACAATAAAAACAGTCATCCCTATGGTGCCAGAAGTCCTATTATCAAGGCAAAGAAGCAAGACTCAAGTAGGATACTGCTGAAAACAATTAAGTGAAGTGGATTATTCCACGTATCACCATATTCTTTGAAGATACAGTCAAACTCTCTTCCAATTTTTATGCAAACGAGCTCAGAAATCAATTCCAAGTGACAAAAATTGAAGCTATTATTTTGGCAGAATTTATCTACACTCACCTGAATTATAGCCAAGGAAATCCTGTATAGCATGACATCAGTGCTATTATCCCTTACAATCTGAACTTGCTCCCCAAGGATCCTAAACAGATCAACAGCAGCTGGTGTATATAGCTTTCCATCATCTGTTTTCTTTGGTGGCTGTACCTTATCAGCTTCTAGGATATTCAAGTACCATTTCTAAAAAAATGTGAGCAAAAGCATCAGATGTGTAATAGAAAAGGTCAAAGCTGAATAATATACATATTCCATACATAATAGCACGTTTGAGCTATGGGATCTTATATCATTACCCTTGTCGTAGCTTGCATTCTCTCCACATATGCATTCATGAGGGGATCCATGGCACCACTCTCAGAACAGACTTGAGCAAGAGACTCGTCAACGCCAAGTCCAACCAGATTATCTTGATATTCAACCACCCAACCAGTTACCTAGTTATAAGCAATCAAGATTAAACCACTTAATCTGTATGAAAGAAATCATCTAGTATTTACCCTAGGGTGAAAACGAATGAGATCCGGGTAAAAGAAAATCGACTTTCTTCTCTCATAAAAGAAAATTGTACATTAAGTCATAAAGTACCATACAAAGGGACAATGGGTCACCCTCCAATTTGGCGCTCTTATAGGTATGAAATGAGATGTTTCAAACAAAATATTGACCAGGTGAATACCTTTAAAATCTCTATATTTGATAACTCATTTGCCCTGTCACTCAACAATCTGAGCATCTGAATAAACCTCTCGGTATAGAGGTTTACCATGAGTTGGAATATTTCATATCTGCAAACATCAAAGATCATCTTAATATCCCATAGTTCTTAGATCAAATAATAACCTATTTCAAGAAGATGGTGCTCGCTCCAGAAAAAGGTTTCTTGGGAAGAAATATCAGAATGTGCTCATGCAACTAAAGTTCTTAATAGTCCAAGGCAAAGCAGTTTCTTAGACATGCTACTGTTGATCAAGAAAATATACAAATTACCAGATGATGAAGTGTTTGATCTAAGTGCATCATACTCTCCAATAAAGACACAAGTTCCTATTCAGACTATTCAACTGAAACAGAAGCTGACTCAACAGGACCAGTTTACAACCACTAGGAAACTTATAAAGCAGCCCACAATTTCACATCTACCTGTTACTAATAACTAGAAAAAATGGATACTTCATTAAGGGAGACTACTAGAGCATAACATACAGAGAGAGAATAGCACCAAGCATACTGAGGCTTCAATACAGAAAAATTGCATTGTGCAGTACAAAGATTGTGCAACAGTTGAGATTATTGAATAAAAAATGAGAGCAACTTTGATCCTCAAACCAAACAACTGGATTCTGCATGTGTCCCGATAAATTAACAAAAGGAAGCAGGTTTAGCAAAAGCCTTACCTTGGGGGAAAACATGGAGCTACATAATCATAAATATCACCAAGCTCTTCACCGATCTAAATGTCAAAAAAAAAAATTATTGATCGATATGACGCAGTATTGACAGCTCTGGATAGATTATAAACTAAAACTCATTTACAACCAAAGTAAGGCCCAAAGTAGCAGCAAAAGCACTTTAAAGCAAAAGTATAGCAATAAAACAATATGGAAGAATGAAATCCAGAAATGCATGCGACTCTATCTATTTTCTCTTTCAAATGCAATGAACACTACTCCCAACACAATGGTTAAAACATGCACAAGCAGAACAGAGGCAATCATACGCGCATGCTTGCACACAGACAAACTGCTGTGTGGGGGACAAAAAAAAATCCTTTTAGCTCGTTCAGATTTTCTTAAAATTTCATAATAGTAGCTTTATTATATCTCATGACTTTTTATTCATGGACTTTGTGTACCAAATGAAAATCATTTAACTTAAATAAAAAAACAGAGCATAAAATTTTCCAATCTCATTGAACAGGGAGAATTAAATAGTTACAAAATGGAGATATCACTTGTACATACTTTTCGAGCTTCTTCTAAGGCAGCTTTGAGGTCTTCGAATACAAGCTGATGAATAAATTCCATTATTGATCATATACAGCATCAGAAGTGAATTTATATCGAGTGAAAGATTATTCAAAAGAAGCACACCTCTGTTAGTAGTTTGTTGAACCGTCCTTCAACTGACTTTCTTATATGCTCATAACATTTATCCTTAAAACCTTTCCCCTGAATCTTCAACTTCTGTTGCGTGAGGTTTTTCGAAGAAACTGCTGTGGTGGTAGATTTTCTGTGGTTCACAAGTAAACTTTCAGTCGGTGATGTTCACTTTGTGGAGCAAAGGTGAATGCAGGATGGAATGGAAATGGATAAAATAAAAACAAAATCAATGGGGAAAAAGTAATTCAGAGTTTAAACAAAATTTAGACACAAACAGACAAGACTCAAGTTACTTGGCAGATCTGCGAGGATTTGCGACAGTTGCCATTGCACCACCTCCCTCAGCCTCAGCTGCCTCCTCAGCAACTTGTTCATCAAGAATTTCTTGCATTTCAACAACCCTAGAAAAAGAAAATGGGGATACAGTAGCCTTTCAAATATATACTGAATTAAGACAAATGAGCTTGTGATAAATTTTCAACATACCAGATATAAAGTTTCACATTTCATTATTTCACCATCATTTGTTGAATCAAAAGCCATATCAAACCATTTGGAAGAGAAACAAGCAACTAATGTATTCACAGTATGGTCTCTCTCTTCATCATGCTAGTAAAGGTTGACTTAACAAAATGGACTCTTATCATAGCAAGGATTCTGTTACAAACAAAAGGCTTATAACAGAATGCTATTTCTAGTTACCAGACCTCCTATCATCATCTTACATGATACAAAAACTCATAGTTATTAATGTTTTGCCACTAATAGATGACAACTACTTCAAAAACATGAAAGAGAGGACAATTTGATATGTAGCAGCCTAAGTACAAAAGAGAGAAGCCTGAAAAGCTTGGCAGAAACATACCTTAAAGCACGAACCAGTGTTTGTGGACTGTGAAAGTAGAAAGAAAAGGCACAATTAATAGAGTTGAGAAATGGAGAAGAACCAAAAGGTCAATAAAACCTATATTGTGTTCTATAGCAAAGAGTAATAGAACTAATAAACAAAAAGAATTATATGAGCAATTTATTTATTATACAGAAGATCTGCTGCATACATTAAATCCACAAGAACAATCATTTGGCTTTGTATTTCCAGGTTACCGCAAGGATCAGGGATCAAGCAAAATAATTTGAACCCCAGTCACTCAATTCTCTCTCATATGTTTGTTTGTCTAATCAACAAACATTTTCACATTTGTTAATGAGCAGGCAAAACGGCATTTACTCTTGTACCATTAGGATCAACTAAATAATGCTAGGTATCATAATTTTAGCTTTTTGAGGATGAAAGCCTACAAATAGATATTGTGGTATTATCAGCAGAATGGGTTCCATTTTCCTTCATTAAGATTTTTAATGTTGGTTCTCTGGAGGTTTTTAGTGGCAAATTCTCTACTCCCAGCCCAAATCCCAGATTGAAGTGAGACCTCTCACTCGACTAAGGGGAGTGGGTTTAGTTAACGTGTTTGAACCAGATGAGCAAAAGGCTTTTATCAAGGGATGTGGCATTCACTGAAAAAACAAAATAGCTTAATTCAAACAAACCTCAATGCTCCCAGTTGGGGTGGTGTTTCTATTGAGAGAAAAGGTGCTTAAGGTTTCTTTTGCAAAATGTTAATCAGAAGGCACACTAATTATTATCACCACCCATAAAACATTCTCAGATTAAACATACAGTTTGTGCTCATAGGATGACTGAGAGAGCATCAGTAAGGCCTTGTCAAATGTGGCTCCCAGAACTAGACAAACCTTTCATATACCCACTATCAAAACTTCAAGAGAAAATAAGGGGTGTACCTCTCTTTAGAAAGTTTAAAGAAGTTGGAAATGTGTCCCCATAAAGTCTTCTCAAAGGTTTCCCATGTCCGATCTACCTCTTCGAAATATTCTCTGATCATTGCACATAAAAAGAAATCAATTCATAGAGCCTCAAACTATAAAAAACACACAAACCAAAAGAGAAAAGAAATGTATCAGTTATAAAGGTTCTTCTGAATCAACATTACTACCAAGTGAGACAGCTTCATGGTTGAGCCAAAGTCAAAGTGTCAAACATTAGAATTTTTTATTTCAGTAAAGGTGATTGGAAAAGAGTTATAACAGAGACGTAGGGATTGAGGTAGTCATCAAATTCCAATCTCTTGCGTATAATTTGAAGGTTGGCATCACAAGGGGTTAAACATTTTTCTTTGAGGTCCAAATATTTATAACCACATGTAGTTTTTATTAGCTACATGCAACAACATCAAACAAATGTAAAGGAGCTCATAGCTAAGCCAAAACTTAGGTTGCTATTTATTTTCTCTTTAATAGTACTAATCTGTTGTGCTTCATCAAAATTAACTTGAAGATACAGACCTTAATCTCCCAACCTCCTCTTTGTGAGATGAAGCAGCTGCTAATGCGAACCTTCGCTTCCCATCAAGTGCAGTTAACCTCTACGACAAATTAACAACAAAAAGTATTCAACCAAGTTATAACTACAGGTACATGAATTGTAATCGAGAGTGTGTGTGTGTGTATTCAACTTAAAACTCAAAAAAGATAAAGAATTCAGCTCTACCTCATAAGTACTAACAATTTCTCTATCATCACTCAGCGAATCTTCTGCCTCTGCTGCTTCAACAGATATTGACATCATACCCTCAACATCCTACATACAATCAAGAGGTAAGCCAAGCAAATAATATAACCAGCATACTCATATTAGCTGAAGCTTCAGGCATCAGAGCTTACTGCTTATAAGAGATCAAATATAATATCAACTCAATATAACACACTCTCATTTATCACACTAATCACAAGCAACGACTTCAAAAAATCTAAGAGGTGAAAAGATGGCACCGACCTTCAGGGTAGTATTAAGATTATTCCTTGCATTGCTAAGTAGCTTTATCTGATCATGATTCTCTATCAAAGTTTGACATTCTTGACATAACCTATCACACAATTAAATCAATTAGTATAACTATCAAAATCAAACCATAAATTTTTTAAAAAAGAATGCACAAGCATTTGTCATTAAAAAAATAAGAGCATACTGCTCAATAGAAATGAAGTTCTCTCGTAGCTGATTTATCGTCTTATGCGATAAGGACAGCGATTCCAATCCATATTGTGCTTGTTCCACCTGCACTTTCACATTATTAAAATTATTTAAAATTTAAAACAAAACAAAATAAAATCAACAAGCAATAATGAATTAAATCTATAAAAAGTGTACCTGCTCAGATACCATTGTACTAAGTTGCGCGTCATTAGCCTAAGAACAAATGAATAATAGCAATTAAAAAATGAATTGAGATCCATAAAGAATTGAGAGAAAAAAAGGAGTGAATTGAAGTTACTTGTTGGCGGGTAATGTAATCGGCTTTGATAGAAGCAATGGATTGCAAGAGTTCTGGAAGCGGTAACAGCTTCGCCACCTCGCGCACAGCTGTTTCTTTCGCTTCGATGCCCAGATCCTCCGCCATCATTTTGGATTTCTATAATACAGATTTGCACGCAAAGAAACGGAAATTTGGCTTAGGAATTGAATTCTTTTGTAACTTTCAGATGGAGAGGACGTAGACTGAAGAAAATTGGATTTGACTTGCGAGAAGTGAACGACACGTATTTTGACTTTTCATTTGTGGTCGATTCACGACTTGTCGCTGGGAGCAGAGCTGCGTTCTTTTTCAATTTTCTTCGAGCATCTTGGTAGTATTTGTATTTTCTATTTTCTCAACTGAGAGTTAATTAATAACAATACCTGAATCTAAATCTTTATAAAGCAAGTTAATAAAATAATAAAAAAGTTATTATTAAAATAATTTTAAAAGTCGATTCAAAAATCAACTTTCAAAATCTAAATCATGAATTGGAAAAGTCAATTCAGGTCCATATAAAAATAAAAATAACTATTATCGTAACTTTAAAGCTTAGCTTGGAGGTTAGTCATGGACAAAACTCGGGTCATGAGTCGAAAGAATCAATTTGGGATTAACGATGTCAATAAAAGAATAAAAATAATTATTATCATTGTCTTAAAATTTAATCTAGAAAAAAAAAACTTGGGTCATAAATCGAGATGATCAATCCGAGTTAAGCCAAATTCTTTTAAAAAAAATAGAATGAAAGAAAAATTGTTTTGACTAAAACAATTTAAAAAAAAAAAAAAAACTCAATAAGATTTTTACTTGTGTTTTATCTAAGGTTGAAAGAGCTGCGAGTTGACTTGGGTTTTTTACGAGGTCGGGTTGGTTAATCTTTTCTCTTTTTTTCTTAAACCAAGATAGATTCATCCCCTAAGTTGATGAGGTCCTCAATCGACCTGTCATGCCAATCTAGTAAACATAATTTCCCTTTCAATTAAAAGTTTGCCTATAATTTGTGCATTTATAACTCATATAGCTTGTAACAAGAGAAAATACTTCCTTTATAATTTAGCTAGAGTCTTTACCCTAATAATAGTGATTTCAAAATTTATTTTCTTAAACAACATACTTTTAAACTTAGCATGATATGATGTGGAAATTAAAATATATATATATATATATATATATATATATATAATTTTAATAATTTTTAATTGGTCAAATGACCATATCCTTGAAGGTGGTGTAGAATCACAAACTTTAGGTGATAGGCAAGTTATTGGCTAAGTGATGGCCAATAATACAATGATTAAATAAATATAACAAAAAAATGTTGAAGATTTGAAAGTAGACAAGGAAATAGATGGGAAATACCGAACCTTATAATTAGATAATATAGAAAATGGTGTTGCATGTAATTTAGGCAAGGCATGGGAAATGTGATTGACAAATTTAATTTGATTGAATTATTTAAAAATAATATATTTTTTATTAAAAAAATTAAAAAAAAGCTCGGCCTGTATTTTTAATCGGGTCAAGTTGAGTTATTTTTCTCCCTTTAATTTATACTAATTTAGGCTCAAAGTTACTTACGCTCGAAGTTACTTAGGCTTATCACGGAGCGTATCTAATTTTTATATCTACAATAGCTAGGAAAAGTCATTTCCCTGTCAATTCTAGGTTTATACTGGACATGCCCATAAGTTATGTATTTGATCAAATCTGTATTTTTTTAAATAATGCATTATGCAAAGGTTTGGACATATGTTGATTTTTTAGTATCCTAGGTTGAAAGGTTTCATCATGGATTTAACACATTGAAGTTTTCTTTAAGCCTATTCATTTTAGATAACTTGTTTTTCACTTATTTTATCGTAACTAGCTTTGCTCAGTTCATGATTTGACTTGATGATGAACATCTAAGAGTATGCAATTTGCGAGATGCAAGTATTACTTGCTACTCTCTCAAATTATAAAAAAATATTGGACACAAGATTCAGTAAAAAGATGGGAGGGGAGAGAAAGAAAAGAAAAACTTTGAGGACATATCAAAACTCTAATGATGACATCACTATTATTGTTAAAGAAACTTCAACGAAAAAAAATTAAAAATACTAAGAAAGGTCACTAATAGTGATTGAACCGGGTAACACAAGCAACTCATAGATAAGTAAGCCTTGACATCTTTGGGCAACTCATGTGGCCTACTCCATTAATTGTTTGTGACCATATTTGGTGTCATTAAATTTATCCTGTCGAGATTTTTTTAACAATAATTTTAATGTGTCTTTGATGTCTTTTTCTCTCTATATATACTCCTTGTAATTTGTGAAGAGATAAAAGAGAGAGAAAAAAAAGGTAAAAAGAAACCCTAAAAACACACTAAAGCTCTAATAACTACATCACTATTATTGTAAAAACAATCTTGATAAGAAGAATCCAGTGACACCAAATAATACCACGATAAGGGAGTGAAGTGGACCACACTAATCATCTAAGAGGGAGTTTAACACTTCGTTTCAAAAGTATTTTTTTTAAATGGTTTTTATTTTATTTTTTACTCCAAATTATTTTTTAAGTATTTTTATATGCTGATATTAAAATAATTTTTAAAAATAAAAAATATTATTTTGATGTAAATTTGAATAAAAAACACTTTTAAAAACCACACTCCCAGACAAATATTAAAAGTGCTAGAATTCATTTATCTTTGAGTTATTCGCGTTACCCACTCTATTATAACTTTTCTTGATATTTTTTAGCAATATTGGTGGCCATTTGAATTTAAATATGTTTATGAAGTTTTTTTATTCATTTATTTATTTTTATTGAATATTGTGTTTGTCTTTAAAAAAATCAAGACAACACTTTAAACAATGATTTTTTTATATTATATTATTTTATCAAATTTATTTTTTAAAAAATTCAAAAACTGATGCTTGTTGTATGGATCTGTGCCTTGGAAAAAGAAATAGTGTCCGACCAACTATTCAAATATCTCCGCTTGTACCACCACTAACCCTTTTCCTGCCTCTCCTTTAAAGTTTAAACAACAAAGCAAAGCAACGACCACATTCTAAAGACCAAACTTTTGCCCTGTGTTTTAATGGGAGGGGCACTTATTGGAATTATCAACAGACAATTACATCAATACCCTTCCCTGGCTTGGTAGTGTTCCTATACTGGCCATGGAACCTTGTTCTCGGAACTCAGCAAGGGTGCGAGCCTCTGCATGTGAGGGAATGAGTGATGTGTTTGTAGTGAATTCTGGGTTACAAGCCGGAACAAGAAACGGGTCATGTTCAGCTTCATCTTTGGTTTTGGATAATGAAAGAGGAGAGCTTGTGGAGGCTACTGTGAGAATGGAGAGGAAAGGAGTGTCGGCTGAGAGAAGCATTGCGGCTTTAAAGAATCACAGTGAGGCTGAGAGGAAGCGTAGAGCCAGGATTAATACACATCTCGACACACTTAGGAGCCTAGTACCCGGTGCTAGTAAGGTATTTGATGTTTTTTGTTTTGGTCATGTAAAGTTTGAGTTGAATTGAATCATAGTTCTTATAGCTTTTTTTTTTTTTTTTTTTTAAAATGAATTCTGTTTCTTATAACTTGAGAACAAAATATTGTGAACGATTAGGTAATGTACTTGAAAGTTGCTTAATTTTATTGTTTGTAAGGTCTGCTGATATATTTTGAATTTATGAATTTCTTCAAGAATCTCGCATCACAATTCAAGTTCAATGTGAGCGAAATTTTTTAAGTGGCGAATGGATTTTTCTTGTGTTTCTGGTTGATGTCATTGCTGTATATGAGCATGATTCATTAGTGATAGTAATGATATCTTGAAACTCTGGATTTAAATAATCGGATTATTTATTTAGTTTATTTTGCTGCTTTTGTAGGTGAATGTACTTGAGTTGTTTATGATAAGAATGACTAGTTCTTAACAGTTCTATTACCAAAAACACATATATTACCTGCTATAATTCTCTTGTAACTGTTCTCATTACTTCTTCTTGGTTGAAACTGGTCATAAATCAATGTTATCTATGGAGCACTTGATAAATAAATCCTGATATTTTGATGGGCTTATTTGGATATGTAAGAGGTGAATTGTTCTATCTTATTATGATTCCAGCTTGCTGAATTACTAATCAATTTGAATCACTCAGATGGACAAGGCATCATTGCTTGCTGAAGTTATAGGCCACCTGAAGGAGCTGAAGAGCCAGGCAGCAGAAGCTGGAGAAGGTCTTCTCATGCCATTGGATATTGATGAAGTGAGTGTAGAACAGGAAGAAGATGGTTTATGCACTGCCCCTTATTTAATCAGGGCATCTGTATGCTGCGATTACAAGCCTGAAATTTTGTCTGATTTAAGAAAAGCACTTGATGATCTCAATCTGATAATAATGAGGGCGGAGATCGCGACTTTGGAGGGCAGGATGAAGAATGTTTTCGTGATGAGCAGCTGCAAAGAAGGGCTTAGCGGTGATAGCAAAGTGCACCAGTTTCTCACTGGCTCCATCCACAAGGCCTTTAGATCTTTACTTGACAAATTTTCACAAGAATTCTCATTAGAATCCACACTTTCGAGTAAGAGGAGAAGGGCTGCTTTATTCCAGCCGTCCCTGTCATCTTCTTCAGGAGATCTCTGGTGAGCCTGTGATTTTTCGGCTGTGGTTGCTTCTCTTATAATGTTCATTAGCACCTTACCTGTCATAGAAGATTGTGATGCAGTTGATTCCTTGCATGTTTGGCTTGCTCTGTATGAAATCGAGATTTGTAGATTTACACGTGTCTCATCGCTGCGTGACAGATAAATGGCTGGATTTGCTATCCTTATTGTAATGAAAATTATTGATAGCATGGTGTAATAATTATAATGTTTATCATCTTAATATAATTTCTTTGTGAAGTTATTTCATTTATATGTTTGACAGAGTCTTTTGCTTGCTTCAGTACTTCAGCAATCTGCGTTATAGTGCAGTGTTATTGAACAAGTATTTTGTCTACATTAAACATTTACATTTGCTGTTAAGTCTCTTCTCATGCTTAGCATTGGAGAGCTCCTCTGTGTTATATGCTTCAAGTACTCGTCACCATCTCACTTCTTTTTTTGAAATAAATGGAATATGATTGACAGAATGTGTATTTCTTTTGGGGGAAATACAAGGAAGTCCCCTGTGACATGATGGCAAAAGGCTTGAGATTTGTGCAAGTCTCGAGTTCGAGTCAGAATGTGTTTTTCTTGTAAGAACCTGAGATAACCAGAGTTTTACTCGCTCACCTGGACTCACAAAGTGCACTTTCCAAGGGAGTGGGGTTTCCTTGAATCCAAAAAAAAAGAAATATAAGGAAAAATAAGAGTTAAAATAACTTTAGAATCTGCAGACTGTCATAAAGAAGAAAGTGGAAAACTCAAACATGAACTTTAGAAGATCACTTCAAAATGCATAGAAATTGAAGTTAAAAGGCATGAAAGTAGAAACCAAGAGATGTATGTTAGTATGGTATAGCTAGATTTGAGTCCCACACAGCAATCCGAGTCCCTGTCAAACAAGTTATAACTAGATTTAAGTGTCTGGTATTATAAGAAGGTTTGATCTTATGGATAACCCCCTTGAAATCCTATAGATATAAGTGTATTGTTTAATCTAAATCGACCTGCTTTTATGTTCAAGAATTGGATTTCTGAGAGTTTAAGGTGAAAGAGTACGTGTTTCAAGTAAATCATCTAGTTGAAGTTAATATGAACCGATGAAATATGAACTGAAATGGTGGTTTTATGCCTAATAAACCGAAAAATCTGATCAGAAGTAGAAAAACTGGAGAGATATTCAAAAAACTTAAGAGATCTTTTTTTATTTATTTATTAAATGATTGATATGACAATAGAAAGAGCTGTACAACTACTCTTTCGAGGCTAATGCAACTTCGTCTCCAATGCGGCTGTTTGGGAGAGCGGTTGCGGTTGCGGTAGTTTTTCAAAGTGCTTTCAATGCCGAAATATATTAAAATGATGTTTTTTTTATTTTTTTTAAATCATTTTTGACATCAGCACATCAAAATGATCTAAAAACAACAAAACATATTCATTTAAAAAACATCATTTTCAAAGTGTTTTTCGTGCCGAAATACATTAAAATGATGTTTTTTTTATTTTTTTAAAATCATTTTTGACATCAGCACATCAAAATGATCTAAAAACAACAAAATATATTTATTTAAAATGAAAATAAAATAAAATTAAAAACAACGTTTGAAACACCGTTCTAAACAGGCACACAGAGATAGTTCTAAACAGGCACATAGAGATAATTCTCCTAGATGGTTAAAGCTAAGGGTTCTTCAGATCTCAGTTCCTAGACTGACCTATCCAGGCAAACCATTTTTTTTTTATCCTTTTCTCTCTCTCTATTTTCTTTCTGCTCGCCTCGATTTCCATGTCTTGAACTCTCTAAAATCCAAACTGGGTTGTCAAGTTTTTGTAAGTGTCAAATTTGACCCTTAATTTTTTTTATTGTTCTTCTTCCCATTTTTCTTTTTTAATTTCATCATTCAATAATAAATTTATTAGTCTTTGTGATTATTATCAAATTTCCTTTTATAAGGTCACTCTGATATCATAACACTAACTTTTTATAAGGATTTGACTTGCGAGAAGTGAACGACACGTATTTTGACTTTTCATTTGTGGTCGATTCACGACTTGTCGCTGGGAGCAGAGCTGCGTTCTTTTTCAATTTTCTTCGAGCATCTTGGTAGTATTTGTATTTTCTATTTTCTCAACTGAGAGTTAATTAATAACAATACCTGAATCTAAATCTTTATAAAGCAAGTTAATAAAATAATAAAAAAGTTATTATTAAAATAATTTTAAAAGTCGATTCAAAAATCAACTTTCAAAATCTAAATCATGAATTGGAAAAGTCAATTCAGGTCCATATAAAAATAAAAATAACTATTATCGTAACTTTAAAGCTTAGCTTGGAGGTTAGTCATGGACAAAACTCGGGTCATGAGTCGAAAGAATCAATTTGGGATTAACGATGTCAATAAAAGAATAAAAATAATTATTATCATTGTCTTAAAATTTAATCTAGAAAAAAAAAACTTGGGTCATAAATCGAGATGATCAATCCGAGTTAAGCCAAATTCTTTTAAAAAAAATAGAATGAAAGAAAAATTGTTTTGACTAAAACAATTTAAAAAAAAAAAAAAAACTCAATAAGATTTTTACTTGTGTTTTATCTAAGGTTGAAAGAGCTGCGAGTTGACTTGGGTTTTTTACGAGGTCGGGTTGGTTAATCTTTTCTCTTTTTTTCTTAAACCAAGATAGATTCATCCCCTAAGTTGATGAGGTCCTCAATCGACCTGTCATGCCAATCTAGTAAACATAATTTCCCTTTCAATTAAAAGTTTGCCTATAATTTGTGCATTTATAACTCATATAGCTTGTAACAAGAGAAAATACTTCCTTTATAATTTAGCTAGAGTCTTTACCCTAATAATAGTGATTTCAAAATTTATTTTCTTAAACAACATACTTTTAAACTTAGCATGATATGATGTGGAAATTAAAATATATATATATATATATATATATATATATATATATATATATATATAATTTTAATAATTTTTAATTGGTCAAATGACCATATCCTTGAAGGTGGTGTAGAATCACAAACTTTAGGTGATAGGCAAGTTATTGGCTAAGTGATGGCCAATAATACAATGATTAAATAAATATAACAAAAAAATGTTGAAGATTTGAAAGTAGACAAGGAAATAGATGGGAAATACCGAACCTTATAATTAGATAATATAGAAAATGGTGTTGCATGTAATTTAGGCAAGGCATGGGAAATGTGATTGACAAATTTAATTTGATTGAATTATTTAAAAATAATATATTTTTTATTAAAAAAATTAAAAAAAAGCTCGGCCTGTATTTTTAATCGGGTCAAGTTGAGTTATTTTTCTCCCTTTAATTTATACTAATTTAGGCTCAAAGTTACTTACGCTCGAAGTTACTTAGGCTTATCACGGAGCGTATCTAATTTTTATATCTACAATAGCTAGGAAAAGTCATTTCCCTGTCAATTCTAGGTTTATACTGGACATGCCCATAAGTTATGTATTTGATCAAATCTGTATTTTTTTAAATAATGCATTATGCAAAGGTTTGGACATATGTTGATTTTTTAGTATCCTAGGTTGAAAGGTTTCATCATGGATTTAACACATTGAAGTTTTCTTTAAGCCTATTCATTTTAGATAACTTGTTTTTCACTTATTTTATCGTAACTAGCTTTGCTCAGTTCATGATTTGACTTGATGATGAACATCTAAGAGTATGCAATTTGCGAGATGCAAGTATTACTTGCTACTCTCTCAAATTATAAAAAAATATTGGACACAAGATTCAGTAAAAAGATGGGAGGGGAGAGAAAGAAAAGAAAAACTTTGAGGACATATCAAAACTCTAATGATGACATCACTATTATTGTTAAAGAAACTTCAACGAAAAAAAATTAAAAATACTAAGAAAGGTCACTAATAGTGATTGAACCGGGTAACACAAGCAACTCATAGATAAGTAAGCCTTGACATCTTTGGGCAACTCATGTGGCCTACTCCATTAATTGTTTGTGACCATATTTGGTGTCATTAAATTTATCCTGTCGAGATTTTTTTAACAATAATTTTAATGTGTCTTTGATGTCTTTTTCTCTCTATATATACTCCTTGTAATTTGTGAAGAGATAAAAGAGAGAGAAAAAAAAGGTAAAAAGAAACCCTAAAAACACACTAAAGCTCTAATAACTACATCACTATTATTGTAAAAACAATCTTGATAAGAAGAATCCAGTGACACCAAATAATACCACGATAAGGGAGTGAAGTGGACCACACTAATCATCTAAGAGGGAGTTTAACACTTCGTTTCAAAAGTATTTTTTTTAAATGGTTTTTATTTTATTTTTTACTCCAAATTATTTTTTAAGTATTTTTATATGCTGATATTAAAATAATTTTTAAAAATAAAAAATATTATTTTGATGTAAATTTGAATAAAAAACACTTTTAAAAACCACACTCCCAGACAAATATTAAAAGTGCTAGAATTCATTTATCTTTGAGTTATTCGCGTTACCCACTCTATTATAACTTTTCTTGATATTTTTTAGCAATATTGGTGGCCATTTGAATTTAAATATGTTTATGAAGTTTTTTTATTCATTTATTTATTTTTATTGAATATTGTGTTTGTCTTTAAAAAAATCAAGACAACACTTTAAACAATGATTTTTTTATATTATATTATTTTATCAAATTTATTTTTTAAAAAATTCAAAAACTGATGCTTGTTGTATGGATCTGTGCCTTGGAAAAAGAAATAGTGTCCGACCAACTATTCAAATATCTCCGCTTGTACCACCACTAACCCTTTTCCTGCCTCTCCTTTAAAGTTTAAACAACAAAGCAAAGCAACGACCACATTCTAAAGACCAAACTTTTGCCCTGTGTTTTAATGGGAGGGGCACTTATTGGAATTATCAACAGACAATTACATCAATACCCTTCCCTGGCTTGGTAGTGTTCCTATACTGGCCATGGAACCTTGTTCTCGGAACTCAGCAAGGGTGCGAGCCTCTGCATGTGAGGGAATGAGTGATGTGTTTGTAGTGAATTCTGGGTTACAAGCCGGAACAAGAAACGGGTCATGTTCAGCTTCATCTTTGGTTTTGGATAATGAAAGAGGAGAGCTTGTGGAGGCTACTGTGAGAATGGAGAGGAAAGGAGTGTCGGCTGAGAGAAGCATTGCGGCTTTAAAGAATCACAGTGAGGCTGAGAGGAAGCGTAGAGCCAGGATTAATACACATCTCGACACACTTAGGAGCCTAGTACCCGGTGCTAGTAAGGTATTTGATGTTTTTTGTTTTGGTCATGTAAAGTTTGAGTTGAATTGAATCATAGTTCTTATAGCTTTTTTTTTTTTTTTTTTTTTAAATGAATTCTGTTTCTTATAACTTGAGAACAAAATATTGTGAACGATTAGGTAATGTACTTGAAAGTTGCTTAATTTTATTGTTTGTAAGGTCTGCTGATATATTTTGAATTTATGAATTTCTTCAAGAATCTCGCATCACAATTCAAGTTCAATGTGAGCGAAATTTTTTAAGTGGCGAATGGATTTTTCTTGTGTTTCTGGTTGATGTCATTGCTGTATATGAGCATGATTCATTAGTGATAGTAATGATATCTTGAAACTCTGGATTTAAATAATCGGATTATTTATTTAGTTTATTTTGCTGCTTTTGTAGGTGAATGTACTTGAGTTGTTTATGATAAGAATGACTAGTTCTTAACAGTTCTATTACCAAAAACACATATATTACCTGCTATAATTCTCTTGTAACTGTTCTCATTACTTCTTCTTGGTTGAAACTGGTCATAAATCAATGTTATCTATGGAGCACTTGATAAATAAATCCTGATATTTTGATGGGCTTATTTGGATATGTAAGAGGTGAATTGTTCTATCTTATTATGATTCCAGCTTGCTGAATTACTAATCAATTTGAATCACTCAGATGGACAAGGCATCATTGCTTGCTGAAGTTATAGGCCACCTGAAGGAGCTGAAGAGCCAGGCAGCAGAAGCTGGAGAAGGTCTTCTCATGCCATTGGATATTGATGAAGTGAGTGTAGAACAGGAAGAAGATGGTTTATGCACTGCCCCTTATTTAATCAGGGCATCTGTATGCTGCGATTACAAGCCTGAAATTTTGTCTGATTTAAGAAAAGCACTTGATGATCTCAATCTGATAATAATGAGGGCGGAGATCGCGACTTTGGAGGGCAGGATGAAGAATGTTTTCGTGATGAGCAGCTGCAAAGAAGGGCTTAGCGGTGATAGCAAAGTGCACCAGTTTCTCACTGGCTCCATCCACAAGGCCTTTAGATCTTTACTTGACAAATTTTCACAAGAATTCTCATTAGAATCCACACTTTCGAGTAAGAGGAGAAGGGCTGCTTTATTCCAGCCGTCCCTGTCATCTTCTTCAGGAGATCTCTGGTGAGCCTGTGATTTTTCGGCTGTGGTTGCTTCTCTTATAATGTTCATTAGCACCTTACCTGTCATAGAAGATTGTGATGCAGTTGATTCCTTGCATGTTTGGCTTGCTCTGTATGAAATCGAGATTTGTAGATTTACACGTGTCTCATCGCTGCGTGACAGATAAATGGCTGGATTTGCTATCCTTATTGTAATGAAAATTATTGATAGCATGGTGTAATAATTATAATGTTTATCATCTTAATATAATTTCTTTGTGAAGTTATTTCATTTATATGTTTGACAGAGTCTTTTGCTTGCTTCAGTACTTCAGCAATCTGCGTTATAGTGCAGTGTTATTGAACAAGTATTTTGTCTACATTAAACATTTACATTTGCTGTTAAGTCTCTTCTCATGCTTAGCATTGGAGAGCTCCTCTGTGTTATATGCTTCAAGTACTCGTCACCATCTCACTTCTTTTTTTGAAATAAATGGAATATGATTGACAGAATGTGTATTTCTTTTGGGGGAAATACAAGGAAGTCCCCTGTGACATGATGGCAAAAGGCTTGAGATTTGTGCAAGTCTCGAGTTCGAGTCAGAATGTGTTTTTCTTGTAAGAACCTGAGATAACCAGAGTTTTACTCGCTCACCTGGACTCACAAAGTGCACTTTCCAAGGGAGTGGGGTTTCCTTGAATCCAAAAAAAAAGAAATATAAGGAAAAATAAGAGTTAAAATAACTTTAGAATCTGCAGACTGTCATAAAGAAGAAAGTGGAAAACTCAAACATGAACTTTAGAAGATCACTTCAAAATGCATAGAAATTGAAGTTAAAAGGCATGAAAGTAGAAACCAAGAGATGTATGTTAGTATGGTATAGCTAGATTTGAGTCCCACACAGCAATCCGAGTCCCTGTCAAACAAGTTATAACTAGATTTAAGTGTCTGGTATTATAAGAAGGTTTGATCTTATGGATAACCCCCTTGAAATCCTATAGATATAAGTGTATTGTTTAATCTAAATCGACCTGCTTTTATGTTCAAGAATTGGATTTCTGAGAGTTTAAGGTGAAAGAGTACGTGTTTCAAGTAAATCATCTAGTTGAAGTTAATATGAACCGATGAAATATGAACTGAAATGGTGGTTTTATGCCTAATAAACCGAAAAATCTGATCAGAAGTAGAAAAACTGGAGAGATATTCAAAAAACTTAAGAGATCTTTTTTTATTTATTTATTAAATGATTGATATGACAATAGAAAGAGCTGTACAACTACTCTTTCGAGGCTAATGCAACTTCGTCTCCAATGCGGCTGTTTGGGAGAGCGGTTGCGGTTGCGGTAGTTTTTCAAAGTGCTTTCAATGCCGAAATATATTAAAATGATGTTTTTTTTATTTTTTTTAAATCATTTTTGACATCAGCACATCAAAATGATCTAAAAACAACAAAACATATTCATTTAAAAAACATCATTTTCAAAGTGTTTTTCGTGCCGAAATACATTAAAATGATGTTTTTTTTATTTTTTTAAAATCATTTTTGACATCAGCACATCAAAATGATCTAAAAACAACAAAATATATTTATTTAAAATGAAAATAAAATAAAATTAAAAACAACGTTTGAAACACCGTTCTAAACAGGCACACAGAGATAGTTCTAAACAGGCACATAGAGATAATTCTCCTAGATGGTTAAAGCTAAGGGTTCTTCAGATCTCAGTTCCTAGACTGACCTATCCAGGCAAACCATTTTTTTTTATCCTTTTCTCTCTCTCTATTTTCTTTCTGCTCGCCTCGATTTCCATGTCTTGAACTCTCTAAAATCCAAACTGGGTTGTCAAGTTTTTGTAAGTGTCAAATTTGACCCTTAATTTTTTTATTGTTCTTCTTCCCATTTTTCTTTTTTAATTTCATTATTCAATAATAAATTTATTAGTCTTTGTGATTATTATCAAATTTCCTTTTATAAGGTCACTCTGATATCATAACACTAACTTTTTAATATATTTTTTTAGATTCATGATTTCTTTTATTTTTTTCCTTTATAGGGTAATTTTGTGTTCATAACCGAGATTGTTGTTAGAAATTAGACTTCCTATTTTTTTTTACTTTTTTTTTTTGGGTTATCATGCCCTTTGTCACATGCTCGTAAGGTTAACCCGGGTTGACTCCGATCTTTTATGTAATTCTTTTTAATAGTTTTTTATTTAATTTTATCCTTCATCATTGAGTTTGTTTGAGATTTTACTTTCATTATTTTTTTGTCAGTTTATTTTCTATAGGGTTATATCATATTTACAAGCCACTATATGAGTTTGGTTACTTTATTCAGGTTGACTTGAGTCACTCTTTTTTTTTTTTTTTTTGTAATTTTGTACTCCAACATTGATTATTTAAGAATTGAGTTTTATATATTTTTTATTTTTTTATAAGGTTATCATGATCTTCTGACTTGAATTAATAATTTCGCAATTTAATAATTGGTATTGGTCAATCCAATATGTCATAATCTTAATTTTTTTATTAAAATGATGATGTCTAGCAAGTTACTATTTTAGTAATAAATTATTTTCTCTACTATGAAACATACTAGCAACATATTTTTTTTATATTTTTTATAAAACTTAATCCAATCCACAAGTAGAAAACGATGATAAAACATATTTTTTTCTGCTTATTGAACAACGCATGCACAAGGCATCGTATTAGAACATGATCATTAGAGATAATTAAATTTAAACCTCTTGACCACATGCTAAGATGACAATTAACAATGAAT
The DNA here is from genome assembly GCA_027405865.1 of Salix purpurea. Classification (NCBI taxonomy): domain Eukaryota; kingdom Viridiplantae; phylum Streptophyta; class Magnoliopsida; order Malpighiales; family Salicaceae; genus Salix; species Salix purpurea. The sequence goes on along the minus strand of CM050333.1, from coordinate 5,490,970 downwards.
GAGCACAAAACTAGGGATTCACAAATTTTGCCAGGAGGTTTTGCAGTCTCAGTTCTAAAAGGGGTTTATTAGCGACGTTCAAAAGACTTCCAAATTAGGTAAAAAAATAGAGTCTATCTTTTTTTGTTTTTTTTTCTATTTAATTTTTGATCTTTTAATTTCTTTAGAGCATTTATTGTTTTTTTTAATCTATTTTTGGATTCTTAGATATTTTTAAATTTATTTAAAAGTTATAAATCTCCAAGAAAGGTAAAACAATTGAAGACAAATATTATGTAATAAAATCTTAAATTAGTTTACTCTGGTTCTGAATGATTTCTATCAAAGAATCTGAAGAAAGCCTTTCCAAAAACTTGAACTACAATAAGATTTTAAATTTAGGAAATACCCTTCCACCAAAAGCACATATATCTGAATTTTAATTTATTCTTATATAACTCAGTTTGATGGTGTGCAACCATCGTTTCATCATTTTTTTCCCTCTAAATTATTATTATTATTATTACTATTATTAAATTGTTTTTGTTGTATTGATGTCAACAATATATTTTGAAAAACATATTGTTTTATTATATTTTAAATAAACAATATTTTGAAAAGCAATTTCTACTATTGTTCCAAACACCCCCTTATACAAAATGATTTTTTGAAAAAAATATTTTCATTCAGTTTAGAAATTGATTAGTATTTTTTTTATAAGTTTGTTAATTTGTTTTGCTTAGTTTTATTGTTTACATTAACGCAAATGAAAATAAAACAAAAAACAATAGACACAAAAAAGACATAATTATGCTGAAAAGAGCCATAGAAACCCTAATTTGAAACTTTATTTTCAAGTAACATGTATTTTTAAGATAGTTATAACTCTTTAAATAAATCTAAAATCAAACTAGAAACCCTGAAAATAAAACAAAAACAATAGAAAAAAACATGATAATTATTTTTCAAAACTGAATAAAATAACAGGAAAAAAATGACTTCTCCTGGAAACCCTCTTCCATCAGTACGTACTCGCCTGTTAATTCTTCTTTTGAATCAGCTTAATTTCTTATTTGACTGCTGAAAAGATTTTAAACTCTTGTTCGGTATGATCTGAACAGCAGAATCAGAAAGCAAAGAAATCTGTATCCAAAAACGAAACCAGTCATTACTGCTAAATTACTCCATTTATGTGATTCTTCCACACCTTGTTTCTTCAGAAACTCATCCCCGTACAGAAAGCAGTATCCTTCTATGTTCTTCAAGCATTTCCTCTTGCCCTGCTCTCCACCATATTCATTTATCATGAAGCACTCAAAAGGGTACTTAAATAAGCTCAAATAATGCATGAAAATCCAGTACTTGGGCATGTCATCCTTCGCTATGAAATACCCAGAAAAAAGAAAAAACGACCCCACCAGGCCAGCAATCAGAGAGGTCCCCAAGATGAAATTCGGCACAAGAGCACTGAAACATGCAACAAATGAATTTGACATCAGAACGACGATCCATACCACCAATGAAAAGTAGAGAAATCCATCCATTGTTCTTCTCAATCCAACGAGCCAGTATACTGAGGTGCTGTAGAGCAGGGCGACAAGTAGAAGGAACGGGAAGAAAACCAGAGTGCTTGATACAACGTAAGATGAAACTCTATAAGCTCCTTTTGAGGTTTCTCTCTCTAGAATTCTTCGTTCTTGCAAGAAAATGGGCAGGCCTTCTGCTGTGGGTGACAGCAAGAAGGTGAGGCTGTAGGCGAAGAACCCGATTTGAGTCTGGAGTTTATGTCTCTTTGAATCGTTCGTTGCATTCATGAATACAGTTCCAAGAACAACCCCACCAAGAACTGCCTGTAGTATTCTTGCTGCAAAGAGCTGATTGGTTCTGCAAAGGATGTAGGAAAATCTCTGACCCAGTATTAGAACCTCCTTGAATCGGCCATTGGCGTATGGGTTAGGATTTCTTCTGACAAGCTCGTCATCCTGTGCTGCATCCCTGTATTCTGTTTCACTTCCTTCGCTATCTTCCATGGCCAGGGATTCTGTCATTTCGATGGCGAACTCAAGCACATTAACTTGCCTAGGAATGAAATGACCAGCAAATCTGAGCCGCTGTTCTAGGAGATGCAAGGAACCATGGTGATGAACAGATCCATTTGATAACAGCAGAATCTTATCAAACAGCTCGAGAATTCGGAAACCAGGTTGATGGATGGTCAACACGATTGTCTTACCTTGCTTTGTAGCCATAGATTTGAGCAAGAAAATTATATGAAGAGCTGATGCTGAATCCAGACCAGATGTAGGTTCATCGATTAAAAGAACAGCCGGATCATGAACTAGATCTACACCCACAGAAACTCTACGTTTCTCACCACCTGAAATGCCTCTTTTTGATTCACTGCCAATTCTCACGTTGGCAACGTGCTCCAATCCAAGCTGCTTCAATAATTCTTGAACCCTAGCTGCAGCTGTATGGAAACTGCCGGACAACCTCAGGCGAGCACTGTACATGAGCGTTTCCTTGACTGTTAGAAGTGGGAAAAGAGCTTCTTCTTGTGCCACGTACCCCGATAACCTCCGAAAATATCTTGCATTCATCGGCTGCCGATTTACAAGAACTTCACCGGAAACTCTGTTCGGAGGAATTACACCAGCAAGAACCTCCAGCAGCGTGCTCTTTCCTGCCCCACTTGGACCAGCAATTGCCATCATCTCCCCAGGTCTTGCCTCACAATTCACATTCCTCAAAATGTACGGGTTATCGCCCGCCGTTTTCTTCCAGAAAAGCCAGTTTAATCCATCAATCTGACCGCATAGCTTGTAAGAAAGGTTCTTTGTCTCAATAGTATATCGAGTTCTCAAACCACCAGAGTTGGGAGCTGTTCTTGGCAGTTCCATGGAGCAGATGAACAAGGACTGAGAAACGAACGTAAAGAGAAAAAGGAGAGAGGAGAAGATGAGCTAATCAACACACCAAACGTTCTTACACGCAAGTGTATAAGCTATGTCTTGCATAATCTCAACTGTTTTTATATAAATTCTTACAGAGACATTTGGTCTTCGAGGATTAATAGGTGGGTGTCTTACGACATTAATTATCAGTTTCAAGAAACGACGCCAGTAGTTGCTTTCCAGGTGAAGTCTCTGTTGACCCGGTGTGGGGTTTGCATTTTGGAGCATGTCATCCATGTGAGACCGGTGAATTTTCAGTTACAATCTTTTTATGGTATTAATTTATTAGTGTTTGCAGTGCGTTGTTTTTGTATTTAGTTACGTTTAAAATATATATTTTATTAAAAACAATGATAAATTGATTTTTATATATATATATAAATTTGATATTTTAAAGAAAAAAATTAATATATTTTCAAGTGAAAAGTATTTTAAACTATAATATTTAACATATTTATAACTTTTAGTTTTTTTTCGAAGGTAACATGGTAAAAAAATGACAATAATTTGATATCTATAATTAATTAACTCGCAAATTATAAATATCATTCACGATTCTCTAAGTTATGCTATTTTTTATTTTTATTTTGGGGGCTTCAATCTTTTTCTCCCCACTTGAATATTTTTCCTTTGTTTATATATAGTAGTGTATTAATAGCAATTGTTCAGCGTTAATAAAGAAGCATTTTTGAATTAATAAATAAATATAAAGCTCTTTATTTTTAATATTAAGATTGTTTAATACATTACAAATATATTCTTAAAGTGTTGTTATTAATATTTAAATTTAGAAAGTCAAACAAGAAAGCAAATAGTTTTTACGTAATAGGTTAACCTCTTTGAATTTATATAGTAAACTTTTATTTCAAAGAGATTATTGTTACTGACTTATCATATATATTAAGAATGTAATTAATTTATAAATCATATCATAAATTATTATTTATTTTGAGAGCTATATTCTAGTCTCTCGCTTAAAAATATGTGATTGACCATGAAATTGTTTCTAGTCTCTCGTTTAAAAATTAAATTTTTATTTTTATTTTTTACATTTAAATTTTTTGGTGTTTTTAAATTATTTTGATGTGATGATGTCAAAAATAATTTATTTAAAAAATTATTTTAATATATTTTTAAATAAAAAATACTTTAAATATAATTTTAATCACGACAGACACAGAAATAAATTATATTTCCTTTCCTTTTCTATCCATGTTTCTAAAGATAACTATTTTTATGTGAACGTGTCATTTTCATTAGAGGTATTGTAACAAAATTTACTATTTAAATATTTTGACCAAGGTATTTTTAGAAATGTAATTAAGATTGTCTTTTAAAGTAATTTTTATTTAGAAATATATTAAAATAATATTTTTTTTATTCTTTAAGAATATATTTCTAATATTAGCAATCAAAATAATTTTCAAACTTATTTCTAATTACGCTACCATAATTATGCCAATAATGTCTATAGTTTAAAACTACTTAATTTATCCAACCTACGTTAAGCATAAGATTTTAAATTAATTTTAAATCTAAAAGAAGAAAATATCATTATTATAGATGTATTTTTTTATAATATAAAATTTGTCTACAGTAAAGAGAACATATAATGTTTGTTTTTAATATAAAAAATTAAAAAAATGTTAACTAATAAATTTGTAAATAATTTTGTATGCTTATTACACATATACTAAAAAAAAGGTGTTTCCTTTGTAGAAATAATATAATTGTATTTTTTGCTAAATGTTTTTGTTTTAACAATGGTAAAAAAAAATTATATATATTTTTCACTTTATACTTGTATTTTTATCATTTTACACGTGGCCTATTTATCACAATTTTTTATCTTCATCTTTTTTATAATATTATTTTAGCTTCCCCTTCTTTTTTCTTTACACTGTTTTTTGGAGAAAAAAATTATTTATTTTTCACACTTTAAATATTTATCACTCTTGACTTATTTATACCATTTCCTTGATTCTTCTCTTTATTCATTTGGAATCTTTTTTATTTTTTTCCTTACACTTTTTTGAAAAATGATTATAAAAAGACTAAGAAAATATTATTTCATTTTAGCAATTATAACATTGTTCTATTATTTTTATATGTTAAAAAGACATTGAGATCTTACATTTTTTTTATTAATATATATTATGTTTACTAAATTTTATTCCATGTAAGCATCAATTTTTTTATTCACAGTTATATTTTTTTACTTGATATAAAAAAATATGTAAATAACACTTATATATTAATTATTTTTGTGGTAAAAAACATTATTCAACTTGCAGCGAGACCAATTAAATAAATTAGTTAAGAATTTATTTTTTGCATTTATTGACACGAGATATTTCTTGATGTATTTAACTAAATGCATGCATAAAATTTTTGATCTATGATTAAAATTTAAAAAAAACATTTGAAAAGCGTGCATATTTGTTTTTGCTAAAACAATTATCCGTCAAACAATTAACTAGTTAAAAACTAACATAAGAAAATAGTTTATGCATTGTAGGTAGGAAAAATAAATAGATATAAATTCAAATATTTTATATTGGTTGTGATTTTATATATTGTTTTTTATTATCTTGGATATTTACTTTGGTTTTTAAGTACATATGATTTTTTATCTTGTAAGGGTATAGTGCAAATACAATTTATCTATCTTTAATTTTGAATAAAAGATAAACCTCATTAATCTCTCAAAGGTCTTATTAAATTATAAAAGCTATAATTTTTTTAATATTATTTAAAAACAGTTAAACTAAAAAACTACAAAATAAAAAATAGGCGGTTAGATAAAAAAGAAAAAAACAGAACAAATAAAATAAATAAAAAACGTTAGGGGTTGTAAGTCAAGCCCCATATACTAGGGCTTGGAATGCTAAGGCCTAGGTTTGTTTGCATGGCCTGATTTGATTTATGTAGCAATACCATGAGGCAATTTTTAAATTTATTTTTTACCTAATTATATAATAATTAAAATAAATATTTATAATAATTACAGTAATTTAAATTAAGTAGGGGGGAATTATTTCTTCAGGAAAAACCCTTATTTACTTAAAATAGAAAAAAAAATCATTTATTCATGATTTTTATGTGGATACATGAGAATATAAAAAGAATAATTAAAAAATTATCTACAAAAATTATTGTAATTGAATATTTATATGCAACTCTTTTTACTATTTGTTAACTACCAGGCTTGTGTATAATTATTAAAAACGTTTTTGCAAGTATATCTATAATTAAATATTAAAAATAAATCTTTTTTAAAATAATAAATATATCTATATAAATAAAATTAATATTACATATAATTAACAACCTATTAGGTACTCGCATATTTACTAACATGACATTCAATTAATTATTTTGGATGGTTGGATTATTGGAATTGTCTTTTTTAATTTGAACTAATGGCTAAAATTTTTAGTGACATTAAGTATCTGTTTGACATTGTGTTTCAAAAGTATTTTAAAAAAATATATTTTTTTATTTTTTTATTTTTAGATCATTTTAATATATATTGATCTCAAAAATATTTTTTTAAAAAAATATTATTTTGATACATTTTTAAATAAAAAATATTTTAAAAATAATCTCAATCACACTTTCAACCTTGTCATAAGTCTAAAGTTCTTAGGCCACCACCATCCCATCTTTATCTATTTAATTATTTAGAATTATTGCAAGGTTTGTCAAGGAAATAAAATAAAATTAAAAACAAAACTCTTTAATGCTTAACAAGATTCTTGATTTGAGAATGTAACTACGGATACTCGATAGAGAAATTGCATGGAAGTTGTTTAAAAATACAAAATATTATTTTTTATTTCAAAATATATTAAAATAATATATTTTTTAAATTATTTTTAATATAAATACATCAAAATAATAATAAAAAAATATTTTTAAAAAAATATAAAACATCAAACAACCTTAGCCGTTTCGAATACCGGATGCTATAACAACAAAAAGAAAAACATTAAAACCCAGCACGTTCCTTAGAAATCAAGCAACGACTACACCAAACTCCCATGTTGACTCCATCGTGACCGTTCAATATTTAACCACAGCCCTCGATCTGACCTAAGACTTAATGGTGCAGATACATTAAAAGTAACCCAATCTAACGGTGCAGATTACCTACACTAACAACCTATGTCCTCTGCCTGTTTTTGTACAAGCAAGGGAAAACCCATAGAGACATATTCCCTCTTGAAACTCAATTCCTTGTTTCTTAGACACCCTCTGTATTATTTTTTTTCTCTAAAATTCCCATAATGTTCCAAACTTTATCTCTTTGATTTCACATCTTCATTTAACTTATCCTTGATTCTGTATCAAGACTTAATCTTTCTCTCTTGAGATCATGGAGAAAGTAGAGAAGTCACCGAATGAAATAGAGAGTGAAGAAACTGAAGCTATAGAGCTTGTTCTCTTTCAAGTCTCTGAATGTTATGTTTATATGGTGAATCTCTCTCTCTATATGTGTATATATGTGCATGTGTTGTACTGTCTGTAGATTTATGTTTAGTTTTTTTCTTGTGATTTTGCAAATGGGTTTTTGAGATTTGTGGTAATTTATGATCTTTAGATTTTTTTTTGTACATAACAACCTTGAAAGGTTGTTCCTTTTCCCAGAAACCTTGTCCTTGAAAGAAATTTAGATTTTATGTTGTATGGATAGGGGAACAGAACTTAGATTTGAGTAGTTGTAGTCAACTAAAGTGGGAATTTGGATCTGGGTTTTGCTCATTCCAGTCCGAAACATTATTGTTGAGAAATGCCTAGAAATCAAGAATTGAGACGTCAGAACAAGTGGCGATCAGCAGCATTTTTTCTGATGAGTTGCAAGAAAATACCTGTATCAAATATGAGCTTGCCTTTGTAATTGTGGACTGAGTAATGAAGGTGTTAATAATTGCTTGGCAAAATCTATGAAGAGACAATCTTGACTGTCTTTATTCGTGATTTTCTGCTGTTCATATGCTGATAGTGGGGGGAATTAACGTTGTCTTTTGCAATAAAAAATGTGTGATAGATATTACCGTGGCAGATATTATCATGGTCAAATAAGAAGTGGTATCAGAAAGTCAGAAGCTGCAGATCGTGCACGTAGAAGTAATTACTAGCTGATACTTAAAGGACTGAGGCTGGTTTAGAGAGATCTGGCTATAGAAAATTTTAAATTGTTGGGAAGAATTAAATGCTACATGGGCATCTTAAAAACTTGCATTTCCAGTTTGATAACATGCTTGTGGATCATTATAACTAAGAGCCAAGGAAAGGGCTATCTTCTCCTCTTTCCAGTATACTGCCATTGTTATTGACTACCTTCCTTTCCCTGTTCTTTGCATTTTGTCCCTAACAGGGAGTTAACTATGGGTGGTTAAAATCCAAATATATTCAAACTTCCTTAATTTGTTTGAATCACAAAATTTACAATCATTTTGTTCCCTAAAGCACTGGTGCTATGACTTGGTCATTCTGTTCGAAGTAAAAGATTCATAGTTCGTATTGTCATGGTGCTTTTATGTATTTGATTTCTGTTTTTCCCATTACTCTTTAATACATGTTTTAAAGTGCTGCCCTGGCATTAATTTCTTGTATGTATCTGTTTTCTAGTCTTTGTATCTATTGCAGATGTATAGAGGTTTACATGTTCAGATACGTATACAAGTGTAAGATGATTGATATGATCTTGTAGGCTTTGAATTGAACTCAAATTTATGACATGTTAACATTTTTGCTAACTTTCTGCTCTCGGCTGCATATGTAGGAAGTCAGCTGCAAGTCCATAAAAAAAAATGATCTTTTCTTATTTTTATTTAATTCATTCTTTGTTTTTTTTTAAACCACCCTTAGTATGGTATTATGTCATTGAGGCAAATGATTACGCACTACTTACAGATCAGCTGCATTCCATAATTTGCCACTTATTTTCTTTGTGATCTAAATCACACATAATGTAGTTTTTTGTGGATCAAGCCTATTCAAACTAGATAACAGTTGCTAAGCTACTTTAATTTCTTTTTTCTGCAGATACCTCCTAGAAAAAGTGCTGCTTCTTACAGGTTTTTGCACAACTTGTCATTAAGATGCCTGATATAGATATTGATTAAACATTTTCTAAATGATGTCTTTCATACAATATTCATGTTTCCTTATTATTATTTTGAATTAAGCAGAAGTTAATTTATTCAATTTGTATTGTTTCTCAGATCCTCTTGTAGAAATTGTGTCCATCAACCTAATTAGGATATGAACTTTATTTGACATGCATGGCCAATATAGGATATACTTGCACAAAGAGTTTTTTAAAGAGGAATTGTTGACAAAATTAATTTTTTCTTTCTTTTGAGAAACAAGAGATATACAGAAGAACAGCAAGGCATCTGAAATTACTATAAAGATTTTACCATATGCATGGACATTGTAGGTTTGGAAAATTATATTCAAGTAACGAGTTTGATTTCTAAAAGAAACATGATGTCAAAATTCACCTTCATAAACACAACCTGTTATAAAATCCATCCTCATAATATCCTTCCCATGCTTTTTTCTGCAATCAAATGTAGCCATTCAGATAATGCCATTGCTAGTTAATCTATGGACTGTATCTACTGCTTAAACTTGTTCTTACCTATTGTATGGATATTTATATCTCTTGAAGTGTATTCCAGGGCTGATGAATGGGATGTTAACAAATGGGCCTGGGAAGGGACTTTGAAAGTCATTAGCAAGGGCGAAGAGTGCATTATCAGACTTGAAGATAAAACCACAGGTTAGATTATCTTTGAATCGCCACAATGCAGAAAATGGTATATAGTGTCTTTGTTTGATGAACTTTGCTGTCTCTTATGCTTTGATATAATTTATATAGGTGAATTATATGCCCGGGCATTTTTGAGAAATGGGGAGCCACATCCAGTGGAAACTGTAATTGATAGCAGCAGGTTAAGGCCATTTCTCACTGAATTTTAAGCTTATCTTTGTTGCACCACTGATTCTAGTGATAAGAGTAATGAAATATGCCCTATATGCATAAAGTTAATTCATTCTATTTGACCTGAGGTTGGTTCTTAGCTTCTAACTGAATTCCCATAAAACTGTGTTTTGAGAGTATTTAAATATTCATCTTTTCTTTTGCAGATATTTTGTTCTTCGAATTGAGGAAAATATTGGTGAGCTACCATGCCTGCCTCTCGGTTCAGGCTCTATATTCAACTGAAGACTCTACTTCTATACTATTGTTGTGATCTGTTTTTTTAAAAAGAATCCAATGTGTGCAAACTCTATTTGAAACACTCTTTTATGGTGATAGATTTGTTCTTCAAGGCTGGAATAAATATAACTTGATGCATTTATGTTCTATTCGTATGGTGTCCTGAAAGAACCCAAAAACCTGCACTTATTGAGTTCTTATTCACGTATTCATGATTATGCAACAGATCTCCGCACGCAGTCATGTGCTGATATTCAGATTTTATGATATTGACCAACAGACTTTTATTCTTATGAAAATTGAACGTCTTAGGGAAGATTTAGAAAGGGAGGGCAGTTGAGAGGAAGAGAGAGAAAGGAGGGGGTGACATTCCTTGGACCAAATCATGCGTCAGCAGTTTCATGTTTCTTGGATATCTTTCCAGCTTTTCTTTCCTTTTTTTTTTTTTTTTTTTTTTTATAAACACTGTTATTGCCTCTGTGAAAACTGTTAATCCTTATCTGGTGCTCTATTCTTAAATGTGTGTGTGTGTGTGTATTATTGTCCTTTCCCTTAGTCAGATTCATTTTCAATTTCGTTTCTAAATTTGTTTCTCGGAATCATGCAGGTGGTCGCCTTAGGCATGCATTTATTGGCATAGGATTTCGAGAAAGAGCAGAAGCTTATGACTTCCAGGCAGCACTGCACGATCACATGAAGTATGTTAAAACCTATAAATGCATTATGTACCTTTTCAATACAAGGATCACACCCCCACAAATTCTTTGTAACTTGTGCTGTTAATGCATTCAATGTGTTCTCATCTAGAGATGATAATATTCCCACTTGCATAAAGTTGATTAATATAGGCATGCTCTTATGTTGTCTATTAAAGATATCTGGACAAGAAGAAAACTGCGGAAGAGATGGAGCAGCATTTTCAAACAACTTCCTCGGTGGATTACAGTTTAAAAGAAGGGGAAACTATTGTACTCCAAATGAAAAATGTAAGCTCGTTTGAATCCCATCTCCTGAATATGTATAAATACGTTATGCATCCTAATGTCTGTAATGAAATTTACTCTTTCTGGTATGATAGAAACCTGGAGGTAGTGTGAAGTCCAAGATTTTTGAGCAGGGTCTGAGCAATCTGTCACTGGAGGAGCACATTGATCGAAAAGAACCTTTGCTTAGTATCAGACCTCCTCCACCTCCCCCTGCACCGCTTTCACCTGCTACAAGTCTACAGAATTCTCCATCAAACTTGCCACCAAAAATTATTCTTGAAGGAACTTCTATCGAAAAATCCCCAACCTTGACAAAGGATGAAGCAGAACAACAGCATCTGCCTGACAATGAAAGCTCTCAAGATATACAAGATGATGATTTTGGAGATTTTCAGGCAGCTGGTTGATGTGAACTAAAAATTGACATGTTTATAATCAAATGCCTCGATTTTTTTCTTGTACTTGATTGGAGTTTTCAAGGATTTAGATAGAGATCCAACTGAGTTTTTGGCTATCATGGTTTGTGAAATATGCTGTAAATATTACGGGGAGTGGAGTTACCTTACCGACCTCGTTATGCTGCTAAGATTGATTTAACTCCTCTGAACTGCAGCCTAATTATAAGAGGGCTAATGCGCAGTCAATATCCGTAAAATAATGTGTAAGCCAAATTAATAGATCATTTTGTTATCCCCCCTCCCTCCCTGCTCTTTACATTTCAATAATCTCTTTTAATTTGAAAAAAAAAATAGATAATATAGTTTTATTTTTAAAGTAATGATCTTATTATTAGTAATAAACGAAAGATTTCCTTACAAAGAAAATTTTGATCCGATTCACAACAAAGTTTGAGAAAGGGGGGTGCTAGTTGAAATTAAGAATAAAACAAAAGTTTTGATCACAAGTTGTTGCTATCTCCCTCCTTACAGATCAACCAATCCTCAATGCCATCATTTAAAGCTCAGAACTAAAAACTTGTCACGCCAACCTTCCCAAGAATTGGACATTTACAATAAAATATTCCAAGATTCTTGCTTGCAAGTTAAAACTATTAAGGCCTCATTTGTTGCTAGTTCAAGTTTTCCAAAGTCTCCCTTCTTAGTTATTGAACAATTCCCTTTCTAGTAATCTTCAGGTACTTTAAAAATCTCATTTAAAACCATCTATTATAGAAATCACTCAAAAATTTTACATTTTTTTTTAAATATGTTCCAACACTCTAAATTCCTACTCACTCCATTCTTTATACTTCTATTGATTAATAACTAGATAAAACTATTGATTAATAACTAGATAAAATTACTATTTTATTTATTTATTTAATAATATATACATATATATATTAAATCAGTTTGCATGTCAACCGTTATAATCTTTTCAATTGATTTTCATTGTTTTTGTTTCTTTTATTTGTTAAGCTTTAGTTGGGCTCGACAGAAGATTCTCTAACAGGCCGAACTGGATCCAAAGTACCAACTAACTCTATCTTGTTGGATTACATTCATAGGACACAACAAAGTTACAAGTTGCTAGCTATCATTATCATGGGGACCCCCCAAACCAAAGAAAGTTATTAGAAGCAATCGTAGGATCCATTGTACATACCTTTTCTATTTTCATGTCTAATTTTAATTCTTTTATTTTCCCCCTTTTCGTTTTTGTTTTTGTTTTCAATATATAAAGAGATAGAAAAGAGTTTTGGGTCCACATAAAACTCTGTTGAAGTCTTATAGCTCAAATGGAGTTTTATTTATTCAAGTGTTTCTATGGATGATCAAAGAGGTTTTGGTTTCTGATTCAGAAAAAAAGGAAGAGAGAGGGGTGGTTTAAGCTTCCAGGCATCACTAACTTGGCTTTTAACGCCAAGTAAGTTCTCTCCATACCTTTAATTCTCAAAACCTCAAAACTTATAATCCTTATATGCTTCTTTTTACTCTTTGTCGAAAGGGTTACTCAAAAAACAGCTTTTCTTCAGAAGGGTTTTCTTTTCCTTGATCATTAATTTTTATGAAGCTCTGCCTTTGGTTTAAAGTTTGGTTCTTTTCTCTCTTGTTTTTTGAGTTTGGTTTTGAGGTAAGTATGATGCACTGTTATATGTAATTTAATTTAATTTTACATCTATTTTTTTTTATCGATGACCAGTTTATTAGTCTACTACTTTTTTTCTAAGGGATATTTGAACCCCACAAGAATCATTCTTAATTGATACTACACGTTTTGATTATCTTCTTTATGTCCCAATAATTGCTTGAAGGCTTATACTGAATTTCAAGTGGATTTATGGACTTTTAAGTCTGTTCAGTGTATAGATTTACATGGATAATGTTTATTCAAGTGGGTGCAAGAATTTAATATAATTTTTCTGTCGGTCCAATGAATTATTGATGTAAAGTTTTGATTTTTAGCTTAAATTAAAAAAAAAAGCTTTTAAATTATTGATGTAAAGGTTGCTTCTGAAGTTTTCTTTTTTGTGCTGATATTTGTTTCTGTAGCTGTCATTATATTCTTTCTTTTAATGAATGAAAATTGAGGTTATCTGAAGAGTCTTCGGGACTTCAGATATTTTAATTTTCTTTTAAATTAAAATAGGCAAGCAAAGAGCAGGGAGCAGATTTTTTCTTCTTTCACCAACTGAATTTTTGTTAAAATTCCGGCAGAAAATAGAAGCTGAAAGGATTGCAATCATACTATTAAGATACAAACTGGAAGAAGTCTAACACCTGTTGCTGCGGGGCAAATTTGTGATCACTATGGACCTGAAAGGGATAACATGGGTTGGTGATATTTATCAGAAGTTTGAAGCTAGGTTGTTGGAAGTTGAAGAAATTATGTGCGAGGTATCTCCTTTTTCATAATGTGACTTGAAACTAATACCTTATAGCTCAAGGCCAGTCTAAGGGCTGTATCCATCAACTGCTGAGATGGGAGACGGGTTGGCAGCTGGATACAAATGACCAGCAATAACTGTTGTGGCTTTTTTATGAGATTGGCCTTTACCAATTTTTTTTAATTATTTCCTTGGAAAGAGATTGATGATGATATCTCCTTTGAACTCTTATATTTGATGTGTGTCTCCATTCCGGGAGTTACCTATTTGTTGTCTCCATCCAGTTATTGATGGCTTGATTGATTTGTCACTGGGAATTGAGTAATTGACTTGTCCAAAGCTAGTTATTTCCTCTGGCTACTTGTATTCTTTGGGATTGAGGCTTGGTTAATGTTGTTGTTTTGGACAGGAAGCAGTTAAATATGTGGAAAATCAGATGCAGACTGTTAGTGATAATGTGAGGAAATTCTATTCAGATGTCATGCAAGACTTGAGCTCTCCAGATCCAGAGGATCCTGCAAATGGGGCGGTCTCTAAGTTGCCTGTAGATTTGGGAGCTGATGTTGGGGCTCATAAGAAGCCAGATGATGGTATGAAAGAAACATGCGGAAAGGTTGATGATATGAAGCAGTTGATCAGAGATTCAAAGATGACTACTGATAACGGTCCTGACCGCCTCACAGTACGTGAAAGAATTTCTGTCAGAAGAATTTCAAGGCAACATAGTAGAGGAATTGTGTCCAATGAATCAAACCTGGGTATGCATGAAAACTCTAATTGCAAGAATGTTTCTCCAAAAGAGACATCAGGGATCACCGCCCCTTCAAATAAACATCTGATCAGACACTCAACAATTTCTAAACTTCCTGATCAAAATCTGGAAGCATCTTGTGATTGGAATGCAAGACTTATATCTCCAGGGTCTTTTGAAGTTACAGATCATTTCTCCATTGAAAAAAGTAAAAATGCGATTGAAAATGCAAGGGAACACGTGCTTGATGTTTCATTCTATAAACCATCATTGGATATGAGTAATATTACTGAAACTGGCAGGCATGAAGGAACAGACAGTAGACCCTCATGTGGCAACCTATTAGAAGAATCAAATGGTGAGTTTCATGCACCATTCATTCTGATTATTTGCTTATTCCATCCTTCTAGAATGTTCTCCTTTTCTTTTTGACAGCCACAGGCGCTTGTTTAAACAATGGGTTGGATTCTATGATAGAGTTTTCGGCAAATGGGAATATGCAGACTAAGAAATTTGCATATGAGGAGGATTGTGTTTCTAATTCAGGTATGCATCTGTTGCACTTATGCACTTAAAATTACCTCGATTGAAATCAGTAAAAAATACATGTAGTCTAATTCAGGTATGCATCTGTTGCATTTATGCACTTGAAACAAAATTGTCTCGTTTTTTTCCTTCAATCTATCAATCTGTGCACTCTCTAGACTGCCAAATAGTGTATATTCATCATCTTTCTTTCCGGTATTTTTTTTTTCTGTAGCACGGAAGTTGCTTTATTGCTCTAGTTATGGCTGTTGTGTTTTCATGGAAGAATTGGTCAGCCTAGATGTTAGCACTATTTAAATTTGTTTCTGTTTTCATGGAAGAATTGATGAGCCTAGATGTTAGCACAATTTTAAATTTGTTTCTGTCAGTTTCTACTACAGCAGAGTTGTACAACAAAATACTACAGCAAGGTTACATAAATCTTCCTGTATCCACATTTGATCATTTTCTTTGTTTCCTGAAGTTTTGGATTAGACATGGGGACCATTACACCTGGTTTAAATATTGAATAAGTTTTGTAAAACCTGACATCAGTTTACTATCCAATGTCAATCATGACATAGTTTCTTTACACTATCTCATTTGAATTTCCAAACATAATGGATTGATTGATATAAACTGTATTTTGGTTAATTTAGTCCTTCATTTTTTGTGCACTCGAGTGTTGGAAGGTTGAGTGTGATTCCATAGATTATATCTATTGACATACCTTAATTTCTGTTATAGCTAATATCCAACTCTCTTGCCATGTGGCTAATCATTTCCAAAGCCTTGAACTTCAAGATCTTACATCTGAAAATAGATAAAAGGGATAAACTTGTTTCACCTAGATTGCATAAAATTCTTGCTTTCTTCGCTAAAACTTTGAATTTCTTTTCCCTTCATGTCTGAAAGTTGTGAGTTTTAACTCTAGCTCCCTCCTTAATGGTGGGTGGTTAGTTATCAAGACTCGGAATATTTGCTCCTAAAAAATCAATCCCATTAGGTTAAGCCTCCATTCGTGTAGTAAATTAATCCCATAGGTTGAGCCTCAATTGCTTTAGTTCAAATGGTAAAGTCCTGGGGTTGCAAGCACAAGGGCAATCCCTTTTTGGGTCATTTAGGATTTGAGCATTTTGTCCATTCATATGGTCAAGCTTGCATGAAAACACAAGCACTCTGTTATATGGTAAAAGATGTGTATGTTTTGGTGTGGTTGGAAGGGAAAAATAAGACAATGGTATTCTGAAAACTTGGTTTAAAGTTTTAGAGGGATTGGTGGACCACTTGCTATGATAACTCATATTTTTCTTAAATTTATGGCTTACTATGTCTACCTTTGACTCCCAACTGTCTGATATGGAATTGTGAGGTCAATGTTATTATAGAAATAGAGGGGGGCTGGTTCTAGAGTGTCGATACATTGACATCATTGTATCTCTATTTCTGATGGTGTCTGGAAGTGTATTTCTTTTGGCTGTCTGTTTATTTCTGCTGAAATGCTCATTGGTCTTGATATGAATGTCCTCGCTGCACTACAGTTTATGATTAACATTAGTTTGTCTCTCTTTATAATTAAATTTCTAACATTTAATGGAAAAACAAATGGAAAGAGAGAAAAGAGTTCAAGTTATCATTACTCTTTAAGTGAATGTTGAGTCATCTATGGAAACATTGAATTATGGGGTGTTTGGGAGTATGGTAGCGGTTGCTTTTCAAAATGTTTTTCGCATAGAAATATATTAAAATAATGTTTTTTTTTTTTAAATAAAATTATTTTAACATCATCACATCAAAATGATCTAAAAACACTAAAAAGAAATTAATTTGAAGCTAAGTAAAAAATATATATATTTTTTACTTATTTCAAAAACATTTTTGAAACGAAAAAACAATCAGGCCTTTAATTATGTACATGCCATGATGCCAGAAGAAACCTACAAATCTAAAATTTTCAACAATCAAGTTTGCTCAAATCCTAAACGTGGAAAAAGTGCTCATGCAGGCATCTTGGGGCTGGGGTATTGGCCTAACAATAGCTTCTCAAGTTAACACCATATAGGCATCTATATCTTCCAAAGCCCATTTCAATCAGTGTATATGATTTATAAATAATGATTTGTTGTTTCTTTCTATTCTCTTGTTCTTTTATGTACTCACCAATGTTGGTCTAAACTTGCTGGAAGTTCAGATGAATGGGGCATAGATTCAGACAAAGAAGGTGCCCTCATTGAAGAGGATATGGAAATCATCCAACAAATGCACAAGGCTAGGCTTGAAGAAACCTGTATATTTGTGAAAGGAGATGAACTTCATAATGTTCATCGCAAAGGCGAAAACAAGCCTTACAAGGTAACCTCCTGGCTCCATTTACTTCATCAATCATGAACATTCTTGCTCTATCTCTCTGTAATTTTTTCTGTGAACATTCTTGTTTAGAAGAAGATTCGGGACGTCTTTCGATCAAGAAAGAGGTCGGTGAGGAAGGAATATGAGCAGCTTGCTGTGCAGTTCAGCAGTGATCCAAAATCCAATCAAGAAGAGAGTAAAACAAGTTTAATGGCAACTCTGTCTATAAAGGAAGCAAACACATCAGCATCTCATCCCTCTGAATCGGAATGGGAGCTTGTCTAGATACCAGTAAGTAATTATAATTAGCAACGCACCTGGACGTTTATATAATTGTTGAATGGGGTGATTAGGATGTTGTGTCAGATGTCCACGCCCTTGTTCCTTTTCTTTGCTTGCTCTGTTTTCTTTCGGAGTGTGGTAGTCGGTAAACGGCATAGATAAAAAAATAATACAAAAAAAAAAACCTGATAAATATAGCCTTCTATAATGGTGAAATTTGTGAAGTTGTATTTAGTCATCTTATGATTTCACGTCATGGGGACACACCAGTTCTATCTACTTGTATGACCAGTGAGTTTTGTGAATGCCTTGAGTTCCAATCCGAACCACAGATAGTTGAAGAAACTGATTCTTCCCTTTCTCCATGACAGGGTTGTCAATTTTGTTCTGTTTTGACTAAGACGTCCGAAACGTTTCGTATCAGTTAAAAAAATAGATAAAATGGTGTTGTTTTTATCTTAGTTTAAATTCCGGTCTATTCTGGATTTGTCTGCCAAATACCGGCTGAAACGATCCGGTTTTGTTCCGCCTGTTTTGTTTCGGTCAAATAGTGTTTTTTTAAATAATAAATAATTTTACAATATCAATCATATTTCTTAATCTGATCTTTAGATTGAGATAAAATTTTACGATGAGTCTCTCGACATTTATATATATCATGTTAAAATTTCAAAGCAATTATATAATATAATGAACTTGTGAGATTGATGATGTCATTCTTGTAATATTATACATGTTCATAAAAATTATTTTATTGTTTTTTTTTAGATTAAATTGCACAATTCTAAATAATTTTAATTTTAGGTTTGAATCTTGTGTTTGTTAATATAATAATCATTGAATGCTTATATAATTATTAATTTCAGAGCCTGTAAAATTAATTAAAATAAATACAAAATGACCTGAAACCCATGCTAATCTCTGTGGAATAGCCATGGACTTCTCTTACCCAACTGCCATGGTTTTTGAGGCACAATCCTCTTAACATGTATATGTATTTTCATTTGTAAGAAAGCTTATTAAAAACCTCTCTTTGGGTGTGAGTTTATGAATTCAAGCAGTGAAGCTTTTAAACGGTTGTTTTCCAATATAATTTAATATTGTTGATTTTAATTATTTATTTATTTATAAGTTTGTTGGGTCTTGGGCTATATTAATTGAAAATATATGAATCTAGAAGCTAAAAAAGTTATTGATTATCCATTCTCATTTTTGTAAGAGAGGAGCAGAGTAATTCCTCATATTCCATTTAAACAAAATATTGACAAATTTTATTTGACTATATTGACTCATCCATTGCAAATAATAAGAGAGGAGCATAGATATTATACATGTTTATAATTTTGTTTAGAAAATTTATTTTATTATGTTTATTTAGATTAAATTGTACAATTCTAGATAATTTTATTTTTTTGAATTTGAACTATTTTTTTGAATATATATATATATATATATATATATATATATATATATAGTACAACCTCAAAACCACACTAAAATAATTCCAAAACCAAAATATTTAGTTCCAATTGAAAAATAAAAAAGAAACTATATTGACAAATTTGATTTGACTTTCATGATCACATCATTGTATTATTGAAAGTTGAAACACAAAAATCCAAATAGAATTCGGCCTTCATTTAATAGGTAGGCTCAAGCCCATTGACGTCCACGTGTATTTAATATGATATCTAAAATTCAAAAGATAAAAACATTATATTATTTTTCGATAGATTTCCATTTACACCCAGATAATAACTTCATAAAATAGTATTTTATTGTGATTTTTTTTTAATTCAAGATCCAAAAATAATGTTCTTCCTCACTCAGGGCACTTAGGCTTGCGAAAAATTCAAAGCACTCTATTTAACCTCCTCTATATAGCATTGTCTTCTCATCATCTCCTCTCAGTTAGTGTTTGTTTGTGGTTCTGTTTTTTTTTTTTTTTTTTATTATTATTATTGTAAGTTGATGTATTTTAAAATTGTATTTATTTCAAAAGAAAATATTAAATTGATTTTTTTTCATTTTAATTTTAAAAATAAAATTTTTAAGTAATCCAATATTTTTAGCATTGTTTTTAATGAGTTTCTAAACAAAAAATAATTTTCACCATAATATTACATATACATTTAATGTTTATATATTTTATTCTTTTTAATAATATATCCAATCACATTAAATATTTTATTTTTAAATTGTATTTATTCAAAAGAAAATATCAAATTGATTTATTTTTTACGATTAAAATGTTAAAAAATAAAATTTTAAAAAAAGTATTTAATACGCTTTCAAGTGAAAAACACAATACTAAACATATACTCAATGCTTTTCTATATATATATTCTTTTTAATAATGTATCAATCACATTAAATTTATTTTTTGAAGTCCCATAACATGAGGGGTAATAATTGGCTTTCCCTAAATGGCTACCAATTACTTTTCGGTGCGGCATTATAGACACCCCACCCCACAAGGCAATTTTTTCTTAACATTTGGGTCCTACATGCCATCATGAAGATGGATTAAGAGATATAATTAGTTGATTTTAAAAGAAGCCATGCTTTATGAAAGTTTTTTCGTGACTGTTTGGGAGTGTGATTATGATTATTTTTTAAAGTATTTTTTTATTTAGAAATGCATCAAAATAATATTTTTTTTATTTTTTAAAATTATTTTTGACATCAGCACATCAAAATATTTTAAAAAACACTATTTTTTTTTAATTTAAAATGAAAAATAAAAATAAAAAATTTTCAAATTTTGTCATAAACACTTTCCGATCGGAATGCAAAATAGCTCTTTAATCACCAATATTCCATTCCATCACTAGAATTTCTTCATATTAAAATATAAAACAATACCTAATCTAGGGCGGCTAGCTATCAGTTTGATGTGGGCATTCGTTTTGTGATTACAGGCAAGAATGAAAGAGATTTTCTAGAATTGGGGCCCCATGAGACAACTTATGTAGAGAGATTTATGGTTTGATTGTTTTTGCAGTTGAATTTGTATTTTATATATTTTTTAAATAATTTCTTGTTTTAAAATATATATTTTTTGTATTTTATATCATTTTATTTATATCAAAAATATTTTTTTTAAATATAAATATATATTATTTTTTAAAAACAACCATTACATACCATGATCAAGGAAATAAAGAGCATAAAGTCATGTTTGGTTGTGCCATAGTATTTACTAATATTTTTTTATTATTTTTAGCAGCCCTAATGCTAATTTCTTCACGATATTCATTTTTTTTTAAATGGAGAAAAGTGTGAGAAAAATAATAATTGTAAAATGGTTAAAGTGGTGTTGGTTACCATAAACGACGTGGGGTAATAAAATGCTTAAAAAAAAATAGTCAAGTCAAAGTAGCTTACTAATAAAAACAAGCATAGTTTTTAGGTTGACCATTATAAATAACTAAAATTTTATAAATACGTTCTACAAAAATATTTTAATAAATAATCAACTTACTATAAATCCTGAACTTAGTTCTTGATGTTATTGTTTTCTAATTACTTTTCCATTCTTTTCCTAATTAGGTTTGAAATATTTATCTAATTTAAGTTTTATTAGTTTATCTTATTATTTAAATATTGTTATATACTATTGAAAGACTATTATTGATATTTAGAATTTATTAAATTCTAATTTTCTTTATAGTTTAGCTATAATTCTTAGAATTGTGATTTTGTATTTTTTTTTTATTTTGTTATATGTTTTTTTGTTAATTTCACATTCCATTCTAACCTAAAATTCATTTTCAAGTGAACATGAGAGCTTATTTGATATTGTAGTAATGATTCTTTTTTAAATTATCTAAATACATTAAAATAATATATTTGTTGTTAATTTATTTTTGACATTAACACATTAAAATAATATAAAAAAATAATTCAAAATAATTCAAAATTTAATCCAACACTCAGCCAGCCACATTGCCAGCCACATTTATGAATAAAAAAGGTTGTTAGAATTGCAATTTTGTTTTTTTTTGTTGTTTAGCAATATGTTTTTTTTATTAGTACTATGAAATATCAATGCATTATTCATAAATGAAATGATCACATCAAAATAGAAAACGTCATGTCATTCTCATTCCTGATCACTCCATCTCCATTTCCGACCAACTTGGATCTAAGCTCATGTCTTTTGTATTCTTCCAACATTACATTACCTTGAATTGTACTATACCTTAATGTACACAGAGAGAGGAGGAGGAGAAGAAGAACAAGAATCAAAACTTCGTATTAAAAATATTTTTGAACAAATTTAAAAATTTTATATTTTATTTTAAATAATTTGTAGATTATTTTCATGTAAAGATATTAAAAAATATTATTTTAATATATTTTTAAATAATAATTAAAAATAACAGCAACTGCATTTCCAAACAGTTAGGACGAGAAATAATAAGAAGAAAGAGTGATTCTATGGGAAATAGAGAGCACATGGGGATTGTCGATTTGGAAAATCAGCAACATGTTGCCTGCCTTATTCTTGGATATCAACCGGTAATTGAACCTCTCGACATTTCCATGTGGCTCTAACCTTTCTGATCTAAATCTAATCTACATAGTTGACCTCATGACTATATGAATTAAATATAATTAACTTGTATAAAATACTCATTTAAATTAATAAAATAAACACATGTATTTGTGCAGGGATTCAAATCTGAGTGACCTCCATATATTTTGAAACTACCAAATGTAAACAACATGAACCTTTATTATTATTATTATTATTATTATTATTATTATTATTATTATTTCTACTTAAAGAGGTATGTTTTTTATTGATTTGAAAGAATATTTTCTATTGGTTTTAGACTTTTTGGTTCAACATCTTTCCCCCCCGTCCCTCTCAACCTTTAGAACCTCTTATAGTCTTATAATATACCAAGTATACTTCACCTTTTATTATTCATTTCTATTTTTTTATGATTGTTATGTACTATTTATATAAATTTCCTACCTAAATCTTTGAAATTTGTATAAGTTAATTTTTTTATATATAGGTTTATTGTATATAATTTTGCACTATTTGTGGTGTGGATTTATTGTGAGAAAGAATTTATAGGACGTGCAGCAACTTAGTGGTAGAATCTCTAACAAAATTCTCTGATAAAAAAAATAAAACTATATATTTTGTGACCCATATAATTCCGGATATATATATATATATAGAAGACACCAAATTGGGTCAATCTCGATTCTGAAACGTTGTGGTTTTTTTTATGGGCACACATGATTCATTAATTAGCACAATAATTAAGCTTGGATGTTAAGATAAGTCACCTCGTCCGAAATTATTAAGAAAATCTTCGACATATTAAATTAATAATATTTGGTGAAACTATCTGCCTTCTTCTTCTTCTTCTTCTTCTTCTTCTTCTTCTTCTTCTTCTAGACGTTAATGTATTTAAATAGAAAATAAATAAATAAATAAAAGCTGTTAAATACTCACCGATCCATGCATGATATTTCTAATCGCAGTCCATAGTATTAGTGTCTCCCTTCCTTTCCGGTCAAGCATGATCGTTATGCAAGCCAGCTAGCCGCTCAATTCTAAGCATATGAAAAGGAATTCCATTTAATTTCCTTTTTTTTATAAATTAAAAACCGAAAATTAATTAAATCATCTAAGATTTTTTTGTTCGTCGTAGCTCTGCATGGGATATAGTTTATATAAAAAATATATTAGTTAAAGTAAAACGACTGTTAAAAATATTACTTCTTAGTTCCTAGAAAGGAATACACTCCTTTAATCAATAGTTTCATATATATATATATATATATATGTGTGTGTGTGTGTGTGTGTGTATGCGCATGCTTGCTTTTTATCATTTTGGGGTGTTTGGGAAGCACCGAAAAAATGCTTCTTGAAAAACATTAATTTTGTTTTTACTCTAAATAATTTTTATTTGTCTTTTTAGATTATTTTAATGTGTTGATATCAAAAATAATTTTTAAAATAATTATTTTAATGTATTTTTGAATGAAAATACTTTAAAAACAATAATAAACATATAGGAAGATTTAGAAAACAACTCATTTCAAAAGATTATATAGAAAAATGAGTTTATTTTCGAGATTTGGACACTTTTTCGTTTCTAGAATCACGGCTTATTCGACAAGATTTTCCTTACAATTTAGTTAAAAATTCTAGGAGATAGGTCAAAATGGAAAGGAAAAAAAAATCAAATCTTAGATCTACATTTTAAAACTGGAAAGACGTCAAATCTTAGATCTACATTTTAAAAATTGATTTCATTGAGTGATCTATAGTAATTTAGAAAAAAAAAAAACAGTCTTAATATTGCTTTGTTAAAAAAAAAAAAAAAAACTATTTTCAATGTATACGTAAGTTATTTAAAAAATACCTTAAAATCAGAAGGGGGAAACACGAAACCCGGTGGTTTACAACTCACTGAGTGACCCTACAAAACTAGCTTTTCAAAACCCGAGGGAAAAGGAGTCCGGATTGAATTGTTTCAAGCAAAAAGGATAAAAAAAGAGAAGCGGATCACCAACCAATTTGGTTGATGTTTAACACTGTTTTATAAAAATATTCTTGAAAAAAAATATTTTTTTATTTTAAAGTAATTATTTTGTGCTTTTAAATTATTTTAATATACAAGTATCAAAAAAAAATTGATATATTTTTAAATAAAAACTACTTTTAAAAACAATCTTAATCATACTCTTAAACAATCATGTAGTATAATTTTGGTAATATAGTAGATTATATATATTAAAACAAATGTTTTTTTTTTTAAATTTACATATATTTTTTAAAATTTTACATATTTATTCTGGATACATAGAGTATCAAAATTATATAAAAAAATTCGAAATATTATTTTTAATTTATTTAAAAAAAAACAAACACACACCATTTTACACGTACGTGCACTTTTATTTTAAGATCCTTGGATTTCTTTCTGCACTCAATAATCGCCGCAATATATTGCACCAATTATGAGCTCTACCAACACAATATAAAACAATTTTTTTTTTCTCTAAAAAAGCTCACTTCTTATGCATTTTACACTGATATATTGTTTTTTTTTTAATTTATTACACTGATTGGAAAAATGGAGTGGACAGCGGTGGCTGATTGAGAGTCGGGAGTACGATTCCAAAAGCTGCAAAAAGAAATCCTTATAGTGGTTTGGTAGGGTACATTGACGAAGGCAATAGTACCTCGAAAATGGCCGGTTTTCTTGACTTGGAAAATTCTAATTCAATGGTGATGTCCAGTTAAATCATCCAATAATAATAGTAGTAGTAAAAAAAAATAAAAAAAGATTGGAACTCAGCCTAGATATAGTTGTTACTCCAAAGTCCAAATTATGCTTTGTTCATGATTTTCTTTTGGCAAAGCAAAGGTGGATCCATTGCCACAAAGACAAAGTTTAAACACACTTTGAGCCTGTTTGGGAGGGTAGTTGTATTGCCGTTTCCTCAAAATTTGATTTTTATTTTATTTTAAATGAATTTTTTTTGTGTTTTTAAAATATTTTGATGTGTTGATGTCAAAAATTATTTTTAAAAAATTAAAAAAATATTATTTTGATGTATTTCTAAATAAAAAGCACCTTCAAAAACAACCGCAACCGCCCTCCCAAACTGACATTTCATTGAAGTTGAGTTTAGTGATTGTTTGATACTATATTTTAACAATATTTTATTTTATTTATTATTTTAAATTATTTTTTGATATTTTTAGATCATTTTGATGTGCTGATGTTAAAAATAATTAAAAAAAAACAAAAAAAAAATATTATGTTGATGTATTTCTAAATAAAAAAAACACTTTGACAATCAATTACTTTTAAACGTCACTTGAGTGTGTCTTTGGATCTCAATTTGTTCTTATATTATTTTTCATTAGATCTAATGTTTTTTAGTTTTTTTTTGTATATATAGTTAAGATATGCAGATATTAAAAATAAAAACATTATAAAAAAACTGTTATTTTAATAAAAATATTTTTCACTACAATGCTAATTACACACTAAAATCACCATAACCAACTACAATATAATCTCAAACACCCTCTTGAAAACTAATTAGATTTTCCACTCTACCGCAGCGTGCAGGCAGTATATTTTATTTTGATTGGTGTTTTGTTTTTTTTTTTTAAAAAAAAAGAAAAACCGGTGGTAGTTACAAAACCGCATGCCAATCAAATAAAATTGGATACAGGGAGTTCATCAATGATGTCTTAATTAGGACAGAAGTTAGGCAGATCTGACATTATAATGAAACTTGATAATTTAAGGAACAACTTTATAATGACTTCAATGCCACCATAAAGTTCGAGTTTATATGGAATGTGACATCTTGTTAAATAAATGTGATTGGTTATGATCCTTCACTATTTTTAAATTGTGCTATAACAATCTTGTACTTAGTGTTCGGTTTATGGTGTGATGACAAAAATCTTGTGATCTGCATAACAAGTCTCGAGTTCGAGTTTGGATATATAATTTTTGTAAGAACCTGAGACAACCGGAGTTTTACTCGCTCATCTGAGTTCACAAAATGTGTTTTCTGGGAAATAAATTTCCTCGCATCCAAAAAAATATCTTGTAATTTGTTGTAGTTGAGTTAATTCATGCAAAAGATTATGAGTTCACGTGTTAATTGACACAATTATTTTTTGAATCATAAAAAAAATTTATTTTTAAAAAGTAAGAAGAGAACAAAAATAAAAACTAGTTCAGGTGCTAAGCCTGATTATTATTATTATTTTTTTAATTTTTGAATTCTGCAAAAGATTTATCAAATTCATTTACTCTTTAATTTTGATTTTGTTCTTAAATAATTTTATAAATTTTTATTTGAATTTTAATACTATGTTTTTCAATTATTATGTATATGATATGAAAATAATAATACTAATAATGAATTAATAATAAATTGTTTATGAAAATCTGATTCAAATAATTTTGTATTCTTAAACTGAAACGTGATTTTATATATTTATGATTTTTTTAACTTTTAATCACATGTTAATATGGACATACTATGTAACAATCATAAAATACATTTTTTTTCTTAACAATAACAATGATTCTAGATAAAAACTTTATGTTGAGATAAACAATAGATATAGTAATAAGAAAATTTATTTTAATTAAAAAATCAAACTATTGTTTATTCAAGTTTAATAACGATGCCAAAAAATTCTCTCATACTTTTCTTACATTAAAAAAAACTTTAGTCCCGTCAATCATAGTGTAGCGTTGAAATAAAACAATTATATATTATATTTTATATGCCAATTTCATCTTCACACACAAAATGCTTAGAAAAAATGACATATATTGAAGTGAAGGAGAAGAAATTTATTACAAGTCAGAAATCTTAAGAAAATGAACATCGTAGACTCTTTAAATATTTAATTTTATTCTTTCATCTTCTTACTTGTTAAAAATCTATCACAATCTTTTATATATATAAAAAAAAACCCTAAGAACCCTATTAATAGAAAAACTATAAAAATATCATAATAAATAAATACATAAATAAATAAAAAACATATACCCCAGGAAATTAGCTATGGATAGAGACAACGAAAAAGTTCATTAGGTCATCTACCAGAAAAGAAACTTTTTATTTTTTTGCCATTATTTTAGATTCAAACTCATTATGATTCCTAATTTTCAAAGCTAAGGGAATTGTATCCATCCCCGCATGCAACAGTGAAAAGAATCCATCCAAAGATTTATTATTATTTTTCTTGTCAGAAATCAAATAAAATATTTATAGTATAGTGTGACACATTCCATGTGAAACCATCCACTCAGAGCTCCCCCCTCTGCCCCGCCGCTCCTTCTCTCTCATACATTATATAAACACTTGTCCAGCA
Source organism: Salix purpurea (assembly GCA_027405865.1). NCBI lineage: Eukaryota > Viridiplantae > Streptophyta > Magnoliopsida > Malpighiales > Salicaceae > Salix > Salix purpurea. The sequence goes on along the minus strand of CM050333.1, from coordinate 5,463,191 downwards.
CAGCTTTTTCTTCACTCCTGGTCTTTTTCTCTGCCCAGATTTTCTAATTCTTCGTAAGAAAAATTGAATCAGGATGGATTTCTTGTTCTTCAAACCATTGTTTCTCTCTTTGGTTCTGTTTCTATCTTACCAAACAGTAACAGAAGCTTCAAAACTAAGCACGCAGAGCTTCAACTCCAGCAATGGCGCCAGCAGCAATGCTAGAGAACTAGCCAGCAAGTGCAACTGGTTCAGAGGAAAATGGGTTTTCGATCCAAAATATCCTCTCTACGACTCAAATTGTCCGTTCATAGATCCACAATTCAACTGTCAAAAGTACGGCCGACATGACAACAACTATCTCAAGTATAGATGGCAACCTTTTGCATGTAATTTGCCCAGGTACCATTTTTTTATTTTTTTCCAGTACTGTTTTCTTTTGTGCCCTCCTCGTGCTTACTAATGGTGGGAAAATATTTAACGCGTCATGTATCCAGGTTTAACGGGCAGTATTTCTTGGAGAAATGGAGGGGGAAGAAGATCATGTTTGTCGGCGACTCACTGAGTTTGAACCAGTGGATATCTTTAACGTGTATGATCCATTCATGGGTTCCGAACTCGAAGTATACTGTGTTTAGGACAGATGGGTTATATTCTGTTACATTTGAGGTAAGTTTTTGAATTTCAGTTGCTGGTTTACTTTAATTTCTCAGCAACCAATCACACTTCACCAGCATGCATGTCTTGTCTTTTTCTCTGTGCCTTTTGAGATGGTGAAGTTTTTATTGCTCCCTTGGGATAAGACAAATGCTCCCACCTAGTTTTACTTTTTTTTTAGGGTTCATATTTATTATTAACGTAAGAAATTAGCGATTTAATTTTTTTTTTTTGCTGAAACTTCTGTGAGCATAAATATAAAAGTCTGATAATTTAATTAAAGTTAGCGCTAAGTTTTTTTGGATACCTTAATTATATGTAAGAAAATGTTTTTATTGCTTCAATTAATTTCTTCTATTTCCAATCCCATTTTTTGCTACTTTATTTTAAGTCGGTCGAGGGCGTGGTGTTTTCAGCATAAAAAGAGGAGCGTGATTGGTGGCGGTGGTGGGCTTTTTCTGTGAATTTGCCGGAGACATGTTATTCTTGAGGTGTAATAAATGTTTCGAATTTTAAATAGTTAGATTTAATTAGTTTTTGTTTCTTAGCGTATTTTACTTTAAAAATATTAAAATATATTTTCAAATAAAACACACACAAAATTCTATCGCTAAAATTGTTGACCACACATCATGTAGTCAAAATCATCGTGCCCTTAAGCCTTTCAAACAGTTTTTGCAAAAGCTAGATAACAATTATAGTGATCTCTAATACAAATGGGAGGGCTAGCTCATGGACAATTATCTTTCTTTTGAGGAAATCCCACTAACCAAGTAATTATTACTCCAACATCTCTACTCTTTTTATGATCTGTTCATGTAACATATAACAGTGATGGTGATAATACTAGTAATATAAATTATATTTTAGAATTTTATTTAATAATTTAAGTTTTTAGGTGAGATAATTTCTTCATATGATATCAAAATTCTGTTGACTTAATGGTCACGAGTTTAAATCTCATTATCCTCATTTTATTTGATAAAAAATAAGTATGAAGTAAGTAATTTGGGATTTATATGCACGTTTCAAGTCCAAAAAGATTTCACTTGAGAACGTGTGCTAAAAAATAATATAAATTATATCGATTTCACTTAATAATTTAAAATTTTAAATGAGATAGTTTCTTAGTGGTCAGAACAACAAAATTCAACAGTAAATATCATTTGAAGGTTTAATGATAACAGCTAGCAAAGATGATTCATGAAGTTACTGCAATATTGGATTTGATTTTGTTTTTTTCCCTACTGGTTTATAAAGATAGCTGTCATGTTAGAAATTTCAGTGTTTTTTCTTGTCTCTTGCTTTGTTATTTTCTTCTGAAAAAAGAAGATCTTTGGAGTTGAGTGGACTTTTTGAAACCTCAAGTGTGGCCTGCAGAAGGGTTGATAGAAACTTTTAAAAAAGTATATTTCATTTGAAAATATATTGAATTTATGTTTTTCTTAGAGTTTTTATAATAATGATTTTGATATACTATATAAAAAAATAAAAAAGTTTTTTTTTATACATTTTAAAAGCATATTTTATTTGATATAAGAGCATTAAATTTATGGTTTCTTCGTGCTTATGATGATTTTGATATACATTGTCAATTTTTTTATGTTTTTTTATTCATTTTAAAAGTATATTATATTTTAATATTATTTTCAATTATAATATACTTTTCTTTTATTATAAACTTCTTTAACTATATGCATAATCCTCTAATTGTCTATATTCTCATGTAATTTTCTAGGTTTCCTAAATGATTTTCCAGTTTCATATCCTAAGAGTTTGAACAATTCATTCTAACATCCCTTTCAGTTTCACCCGTCAAACTCTCCCAAAAAATCCCAAACCCGCTTAGAAAGTATCATTTCAACCTTTATTAGTCCAAGTACCTTTTCTTACCTTGAAGGATAAATTAGGTATAATAATTGAGTTTTAATCATATATGCACACCCTTTTGTGTTAAGAAATTAAAAAAAAAAAACCCTTAACACCCTCCAATAATTCATACTATCATATTCTATAAATAAATAAAATAGTTATATCATAAGTTTCACCTAACATGCATTTGCATGGTCACATCCTATCCTACAATATTTTATATGTGGACATATTTAACCTTGACTATAAACTCTAAGAAAAAGAAGAAGCAAACAAACATATAGCAGGTGGTCCAATAATAAGAGTTTGAGATTAAAAAAATAGTTTTCTCTGTAATTCGAGCCCTATGATTACTAATACAATAATTATTAGAGGTTTCTATGATCATTACTTTCAGAGTCTATAAAACTAGTCGACGTACATGTAAGTTAATCCAGATACACTATAATAATAAATAAATAAAAAAAGAAAAGGACCGAGTGTTATCAATATATATATTTTTGGATTTGGTTGGAAAAAAAGAAAGATTAAAGTGAGCTATAAATTAAAGGGCTTGGTTGCCTGTGCTTTTTGGAGCAGGAATACGGAGTCAAGATACTACTCTATCGAACACCATACCTCGTAGATCTTGTCAATAACAAGGCTGGACGAGTCTTGAAGCTCGATTCAATACGCAATGGTAAGGCATGGCTAGGCATGGACATGTTGATCTTCAACACCTGGCATTGGTGGACTCACACTGGAAGATCTCAGCCGTACGTGCTCAACCCTAATTGTTCCTCATCGTTTTCACATTATTTTATTTTTTCTTAAAAGAAGAAGAAGAAATCCCTACTTGGCCTGTGTAATATTCCTATTATTTGCAGGTGGGATTACATCCAAGAAGGGAAAACACTGTACAAGGATATGAACCGTCTGATTGCTTTCTACAAGGGTCTGACCACATGGGCTAGATGGGTCAACCGAAACGTTGACCCTTCTCGAACCAAGGTCTTCTTCCAGGACATTTCTCCCACTCATTACGAGTAAGCAAATCTCTCGTAGTTAATTTTGAATTTCTAACAATGTTTTTAATCTTGTTGTTTCAAATATCATTTGCCATGCATGTCATTATTCGATTGTAAAACTTAAGCTGTCAGTTGAAATTCTAGAATTATATATTATTCTCCAACACACACTCTCGTATGAAAACTCTTTGAATTTGAAATTTACACAGGTATCAAATAAAATAAAGATGGTGAGATTTGAACTCGTAACTATTAGGTCAACAAGGTTCTGATATTATATCAAGAGACTATCTCATCTAAATATTTAAACTATTAGCTGACTTTCTAGAATATAATTTATATTATTCTCTTATCAATGGTATCACCGAAACAGGGGCAGGGATTGGATGGAGCCATCAAAGACCTGTGCTAGCGAGACCCGACCCTACTTCGGGGCGAGTTACCCGGCAGGACCACCACTGGAATGGGTTGTGGTTAGCAAGGTTCTGAGCAGGATTAAGAAACCAGTGTACGTGTTAGACGTGACCTTACTTTCTCAGTATCGGAAAGATGCCCATCCGTCGCATTACAGCGGCAACCATGGCGGCAACGACTGCAGCCACTGGTGTCTGCCTGGGTTGCCTGATACTTGGAACCAACTTCTATATGCAGCTCTCTTCAGTTGATAGTGTTTAACTGGAATTAATTATGTTGTAATTTACTCATTTTTTTAGATGATCATTGCTTCGATGATGGTGTAGGATTTTAGTTTTTTTATTTTTTATATATATTAATTTAGTGTGCCTGTGGGCAATAATAACGAGGGACGGTTCTTCAATTGTATATTCAGATTGTTTTGGCAATGAGATTATTGAGATTGGAGACACTCTTTCAGCTATTTTTTTTTAAATTAAATTAAAATAATACGAGGCATGTATTAATTATAAAATCTTGTTGGATCAAAATCAGTTTTTCAAAAAAATTGAGGTTCAATTTTTTATTTATTTTATTTTATCATTAACAATAAATATTCAAGAAGAGAAGGAAGGCCAGCCCCCATGATTACCTATTAAACTCATAATGTATCACTTAATAATAAATTTTAATCTACACCAATTAATATTATATCTTTCATCCAAAATCTACTTCAAATCGGGTAATCTTAAACTTTTTTTTATGCGAGAAAACCTCATTTCCTGAAAAGCATATTTTATGGACCCAAATGAACGAATAAAACTTTGACTGTATCAGACTCTTACAAGAGATGCATCATAAATTTCTATGCGATAGTTTTATACCTCTTTCCAAGGGACATCATAATTTTCTTTTTTATGTGTTAGATATGAAAAGTTAACATCCTAATTCGTTTCTATAATCAAAACATGACTTGCTTAAAAAATGATTGATTATTATTTTTTAGTATAATATTAATATATTATAACATATCTTTGATGAGAATTTTACCTCGTCTCTAATTTAGAATTTTTTTTATAGGAATTCTTATATAGAAATTATTAAAACCCTAAAAAGTAAGGTGATCATTTTTTCATTATTATTTTTATTTATTAATAGCACAATACACTAAATAACATAATAATAATGATGATGATGATACTCATAAATCACTCTCATACTATATAGGATATCATTAGCACTTTGTTTTCTCCATAAAAACTCTAAAAAATGCTTAAAGATAAACCAAAAACACCAATAATATTAAAATATAATAAAACTACAACAATCTTCATAAAATTATTAACTTGAAACCTTTTTTTATTATAGGAAAGTTTTTGTTGATCTATCATCATACACAAAATTTTCTAATTAAAAGATTTTTTCTAAAATAAAAATCTACAAATCTTTCATTCGTGTATATACTCTTAAGTTCTATTCACATTATATTAAATAAAAACAGCTCTTTCAAATAAATTTAAAATTATTGTAATAAATAATCAAAAACATATATTAAATATTATAAAAAAACAATACACATGAATTCCAAGCTTTAAGAACCTAGTTCTTAATAAAAAAAAATGGGGTGTTTATAAAATTAATTAATTTTGAATGAAAATGGGAATACAGTAATTCGTTGAGCTAGCTATGGAATGACCCAGAATCAGGACTCAAATTCATCCTAAGGCCTAAGCCTGGTTAATAATTGCAACGGGAAAGCCCAACGACAAAGTATTGGTGGATGGATAAGTCCAAAATGATGAAGTTACACCTCTAAACTTTATATACAACATCAAACTTCGAAGTTAAACTTAGTTTAAGGTTTGGATTATTAAGTGTTCAAGGTTGATTCAAGACAATTCAAACTTTTTTTTTTTTTAAAATAATCTTAAAACAACATTGATTTACTAATAAAAAAATTTAGATTTTTTCATTGGTCTACCTTGGAATAGTCACTAAGTTGATATGTTAGGCTTGTCCGATCCTTGTAACATTGATATGCACATTAACAAAAAATATATAGAGTGCGAGTTTTTTATTTTAATATTATATATAAATTAAAGTGGATTAATATAGTAAAACTTTTGTTTTGCTTTTAGATTGGAAAAAAATAAAAATCTTTGTTTTGGGGTAAATTGGTCTTTTTCCAATACACCTTGAAGGGTATATTCATCTTTTCAAAATCTTTAAATACCAAAAAACTCTTTGGTGTTAATCTATCTAATTTCATGGAGTCACTAAATTGTCTCTTACAGCCAAATCAACTGAGTTTCACACGATAATTTTTCTAACCCAACTCACCGAGTTCGGCTAAGTTTAACGACTAGGAAACAAACGCGTGGCAACATCAGCGGCCCTCTCCTGGGGGTTGACGCATGTTTCGTCCTCAGCTGCCATCTCCTGTTAATGAATTAGTAAACCAACCACCGGTCAGCAATGAGACGGTAACTGCCTGGGGGGGTGCATGCACGTGATAGTAATTAGTTGACAACATGTTGTCAGTCAACCAAGTGACACCATTTCTAGCAAACATGAAACAATTCAAGACGAAGCAATGTTAAATATTAACCCGATTTGTTAATTTCATTTCGTTTTGTCCTAAATATTTTGTATCAGTTAAAAAAATAAAATAAAATAATGTAGTTTTTACCTCGCATAAAATCTTGACCCGTTCCTAAAATTCCACTTAAATTCCAGCTGAAACGTTCCGGTTTCGTTTCGGTCAAATAATGTTTTTTTAAATAATAAATAATTTTACAATATTAATCATATCTTTTAATCCCACCGTTAGATTAAAATGAAATTTTACGAGCAGTCTCTCGACTTATTTATATATATTATGTTAAAATTTCAGAACAATCAGAAAATATAATGGCCTTGCAAGATTGATGATGAGATTCTCGTAGTATCATACATGTTCATAGTTTTATTCAGAAAAATCATTTTTTTAAATCTTCTTTATATGAAATTTCACAATTCTAAATAATTTTATTTTTAGATTTGAACTATTTTTAAAAATATATATATATAAACAGTACAGTCTCAAAACATTACGCCAAAACACTCCAAAACTGAAATATTTCATTTCAATTGAAATAATCAAGCACCAACCGAAACGAAATAGACAAACTTTTGTGAAGTATTAACGACGGCGAGGTTCAATGGCACAATCACTGTTTATGGACAACATATTGTCAGCCAAACTTCTCCTGATGTAGAGCTGTGTGTCCTGCTACGTTTAGACAACCCTCTCCCGTCCTTCGTTCTCTATAAATCCATGCAATGAAAATGGTTACTCATGCATCAACTACTCCTAAAAATGCCTCAGACAGCCGCCGTCCCTGGTCATGTCGCAGTCCTTGCCTTCCCTTTCTCCACCCACGCCGCTCCGTTACTAGCCATCATCCACCGCCTCGCCACTTCCTCCCCGAACACGCACTTCTCCTTCTTCAGCACCCAACAGTCCAACAACTCCATCTTCTCCGTTTACAAGCAAAACACGAACATCAAAGCATGCGACGTGTGGGACGGTGTCCCTGAAGGCTACGTGTTTTCAGGGAAGCCTCAGGAGCAAATTGAGCTGTTCATGAAGTCAGCTCCTAATAGCTTCAGGAAGGCCATGGAGGTAGCTGTGTCAGAGACAGGGAGAAAGGTGAGTTGTTTGGTGAGTGATGCCTTCTTTTGGTTCGCTGGTGAGATGGCGGAGGAGAAAGGGGTGGCTTGGCTGCCCTTTTGGACTGCCGGACCGGCCTCACTTTCTGCTCATGTTTACACCGATCTCATCAGGGAGACTTTTGGAGTTGGAGGTGCGTACTTACAATTACAATAATTTTAATTTATTGCTAGAATATGTTAGATTTATCAATACAAAACCATATTCCAGCACCTTGCTTAGCAGCTTAAATTATGCATCGGTTAATATTGATCCTAGCTTCTCCGGAGAGAAACTTACAGTTTAGCTGTGTAAAATGGCAGGGCAAGAGGATGAACTGCTAAGTTTGATTCCAGGAATGTCCAAAATTCGAACCCGTGATTTGCCAGAAGGGGTACTCTTCGGAAACTTAGAATCGTGTTTTTCAAACATGCTGCATAAAATGGGAAGAGCGTTGCCGCAAGCTGCTGCAGTGTTCATCAACTCATTTGAAGAGCTAGACCCTAGCATAACAAAGGACTTGAAGTCTAGATTCGAAAAATTTCTCAACATCGGACCCTTCAATATGATTTCACCAGCACCGCCTGTGGCGGACACATATGGCTGCATAACATGGCTTGACAAGCAAAAACCTGCTTCAGTCGCATATCTGAGCTTCGGCTCCGTCACAACGCCGCCGCCGCATGAGCTTGTGGCACTGGCCGAGGCCTTAGAGACAAGTGGGGTCCCATTTCTATGGTCCCTGAAGGACAATTCGAAGGTACACTTGCCCGATGGATTCCTGGAAAGAACCGCATCACAGGGGCTTCTGGTGGCATGGACTCCTCAGTTTGAAGTCTTGGCTCACAGAGCAGTGGGGGTGTTCATAACACACTGTGGATGGAACTCGTTGCTTGAGAGCATAGCCGGAGGGGTGCCCATGATTTGTAGGCCGTTTTTTGGCGATCAAAGGCTTAATGGACGCATGGTCGAGGACGCGTGGAAGATTGGTCTCCTGGTTGAGGATGGCGTCTTTAGAAAACATGGAGTGTTAAATTGCTTGGATAAAGTTCTTTCACAGGACTCGGGGGAGAAACTGAGGGAGAATATACGGGCACTTAAACAGCTCGCGAAGAAATCCATTGGACCAAATGGGAGCTCCTTCAATAATTTTGTTGCCCTGTCAGATTTGGTGTTCAATACTAAAAGTTAGTGTTCATGTCTGATATATTCTAGCAATATATTGGAGTTTGAGTTTGCCTGTTGTTTCAATTAATAATTTAGTTTTCCGCCCTATTTTTCAGAGAAAAAGAAAGTTCTACTGCTCTTTAAAAGTTCTGGAGGATGAACATTTAGTGGCTAGTTCTTGGTGGTGTGAAGAACAGGTGGAGATGTTTTGGCAGAAAGATGAGTTCTTGGAAGCTTATTCTTGGAACCCAGATTCAAAAACAGTCCAAAATGACGGAAAATCAGTATATCATATCTGCACATGTATCATCTCATAAATCATGCCCTAAAAAATCCCCACCTCTCCACTCAATACCCAGCAAGAAACACATAAAAGAGAGAAAGATGAAGAATCCAATTCTACAAACAGAAGCCACTACTGAGTTTTGAGAATAATAATGCCCCCGAGAAAACTACTATGTTCAGTAGAATCATAAAATCAACAAGGAATCTGAGAAGTGAACCACTCCATGACATGAATGGGTGCCTTGATCAATTCCAGAGCCAGTTCCACTATCACTGTCACGCAGAAACAACAGGGACACACACAGGATAGCAGCAACCTGCGCAAGATCCAAGATTGGAAAATCAGATCTTAAGATCAGTCAGAAGATCTAAGTTCTCAAATACAAATGTACAATACTAACATTACATCAAAAAAATCTATAGACCAAACCCAGATCACTTATTGTATTAAAATTACCAAATGCTGAAATAGAACCAAGAAATCTCAAATACCCAGAAATTGAAATGGAACTAAAAATTTAAAACCCTTTACACTGTCAAAATTGAACAAGAAAATTAGCTGAACCTCATATAAATACAATGGTAAAAACAGTCGAAGGTATGCATAAAACATGAACAAACTATGATGCCCAGAAACTAAAAAACAGAACAAAAGAACTGCCAAGATTTGTCAAAAAGGAAACAATGACTAGCTAGCACAGATTCAAGAAATCCCAGAAAGCCCAAAAATTGAAATGCAATAAAGACTCTTAAGAGCTGTGACAAATCGAGAAACTAAGATATAAAAAGAAGAGTAGTGAAAGAAAGTGAACAAACCCGACAATCCAAATGACGAGGCCGACAATGGAGATGATGAGGGATAAAAAGGCAAAAGGAAGGCCAAGAAGAAAGCCAAGAGGCCTACAATCACCGTCTGCACTGCACATGTTCTCGGTTTCTTTCTCTTCTCGTCTCTTGACTTGCTTTGAGAGAAAGAAACTAAGATCATACGTTATGATGTTAACTTTGATTTCGTTTTAATACTGTAATTTGTTTTCTTCTAAAACCATCGATGATTTCTTTTTCCACTTTGGATGATGGCCACGTTGCTTATTCATTAGCAGGGACAAACACTTTTTCGTGGCCTGTTGCTTTCTTGCAAATCAATCTATGTACGTGAAAACACGCGGTGGCCTCAGAAGCCTTATCCTTAAAGTCTACTCATTTATTTATCAATACCATATGCATGAAACATTGTTTATTATGTTTCTTACCGTTGGCTTCACATTTATCAAATTTGATGTCGCTGATTTCAAACTCATTTTGAATAAATTAAAATAAAAAAAAACAAAATAATATTATTTTAATTTATTTACAAATATTTAATTGAATCGGGTTCGACCCATACTATGGGTTTTGCATTATAAGTCAAATCTTAGATTAATAATTATAATGATAAAAGTATGCGACTAAGTGCATTTTCTTCTTATTTTCTTGTTTGAATCCTTTTTTTTTTTTTTTTTAGTTTTATGATCGAAGTGCCCTCGGGTTCGCTTTTAAGCCATTCAAATTAAGTGACTTGATTGTTTGTTTAATAGAAATGTTTTTAAAAATGATTTTCAAATTAAGTTTGTTATGAGTTGATGTGTTTTTAATAAATATCATGTCAAATCTATATAAAACATTCATAAGAATTATTAATTTGATGTTGTTTTTCATATTTAATTTTTTTTTTCATATTTAATATAGACATCATCTTTATATAAAAAAATATCATATAATTTATTATCAAATCTAATAAAGTCATGAAAACTTCAAATTTTGACTGGGCTTTCCACGACCATGTCTTAGGTTGAAATGTTACTTAATAACCCGAGGTATTTATAGACCTCATTCATGTCAGCTTAACTAACGAGTGGTGCAATGTTTTTATGATAATTTCTTGGAGTTAAAAAATAAAATTAAAGTGTGTGCTTGAAGGTTGGTATTGGGTGAAGGCCCTAAGAACTTGGCAGACAATTTATTTAGGCTTGGTGTGGATAAATATAAGGTCTTTCAGACCTACCTGAATCACTAGATTTTTTTTAAAGATTTTGCACTATTATTTTTCGTTATGATCTTTAAAACATTCATGTTTGAAAGATTTAATTAGAGAGAGAGAGAGAGAGAGAGAGATAATTGCATACCAAACATATGCGAGTTCAATTAGTTTGTTTGTTCCTGTTCAAGTAGAGAATATCATTCCTTATATTGTGTAGAATATTTTGCGATCATGAAAGCAATGTCAAAACATTGTGTAGGGAGATATTCCAAGGAGACATGGTGGCATTCTTGTTAAGAGATAGAGATTTTCATTAGATATTAGAGACATGATGATCTATTTGGAGACATGAAAAATTGAGATTTCAAGAAAGACAAGAAGATATTGTTATAAAAATTTTATTGAAGATATTTTTTTTTCCATTTGAGTCATAAAAACACTACTACTTTTAGTGAAAATTTCAAAAGATTTTCACGTTAAAATGGTGGTATAGTTTCTAAAGATTATATAATCTTGAGTAATGCATTTTGTGGGTCTTTCCCTATTTATTTTAGGTTACATTCTCTTCCTTGTAAAATATTAGAGATAACATTTATAGGTAAAATTTTCTAAAACAACTTAACCCTAGTCAAAATGTCAAACTCACAATCTACTTATGAGATTAGGATAATTTTGTAAAAAACTACAACAATAAAAGTCATCTCTTAAGTAAGATAAGTACTAAAAAAAAAGTCTATTAAAAAAAATATTGAAACAAAACTAAGTCAATCAAGGTTAACTTGATTAACCTGATTAATTTGTAATATGAGATTAAGAGAACCCCATAAAAACAAAAAAAATAATCTTAAACCGAAGGCCCAATAATCTAATGTCAAAGGATGAAATTGAAAAAATAAATAAATAAAACCTAAAAAATATCAAAACAAGCCAATCTTCAAAACCTATAACCCGGGTCATGGGACTAGTTTACCTCAAAGAAGACAAACTTTTAAAAATCATGAACCAAAATTCTCAATCATAAAAAAAAAACAGAAAACAATCAAAAGAACGAGGATTAAATAAAATATAAAACTAAATGAAATAAGAAAAATATGGAATAAATTAAAAAAATAAAATAAATCAAGAAAATAACAAAACAAGAATAAGAAATAACAATCCAAAGAATGAAAAACAAACCAAGTTTATAAATTAAATGCAATAACATAATAAGGAATGGCATTGAAAAAAGAAATATAAAAAAGGGTTTTGCATTGTAATCGAGGAGAGAAAAACAAAATTGAAATAAAAAAAGGTAATTAGAGGTTTGCTCTGCACACGTGCCACCCATGCATGGAGCGGTCATCATGTGGATTCCATTAAAAAGTCAGAGCACCACTCACACACTGTTTCATACAATGCACACATCAATTATTATTTCTAATAATATTTATATTTATTAAAATACCATGTTACCTCTCAATTACATATATATGAAAAATCCCTTGAAAGTTTTTAGATGTGCTTTTTATTTTATTTAATTGTGTTTGATATAAAGATTAAAAAGTCCTTAGATGCTAGTTTAATTTTTTTAAAGCATATTTAAGTTATTTTATTGTGCTAAAAAACAAGAGAAAACCGATGGATTTTTAAAAGTGTAAATGGGGCAAATTCCACCAAAAAATGAAAATGAATCCATAATTTTCCAACTCTTGATGAAATTGAAAGCAACAAATCCCAGTCCCACTTACATGGACTAGATATTGTCAAAGCTATGCCTGCACTAAATACCATAAAAATCTCTCTTCTTCTAGAAATAGTTCAATGATAAATAAATAAACCAAAACTCATAAGCACTAGAACATAGATGTTCAGTCGTGGATGTTGAGATAAGGGTCTACAATGTTTAGAGCTTTCAGTTCAGATTAAGTGGAATCACGGAGTGGTTGGTTCATGGAATTACCGTTTGGTATGCTTCCGGTTATTAGAATCAAGGTTGTCAATTTGATTTTGTTACTATTTTATATTTCAATTAGAATGAAATATTTTTGTTTAGAAATATTTTAACGTGCTGTTTTGAAGTTGTATTATTTATGTTTGTGTGTGTATGTATATATATATATAGTTCAAATCCAAAAATAAAATTATTTAAAATTATACAAAAAGAAAAACACAATAAAATAATTTTACTCAATAAAATTACAAATATATATAATATTACAAGAATATCATCATCAATCTTACAAGGTCAGTACATTCTCTGATTGTTCTAAAATACTCGCACATCAAAAAACTCCTTATAAAATTTCATCTCAATCTAACAATCGAATAAAAAAATATAATTAATATTATAAAATTATTTATTATTTTAAAAAATATAATATTTGACCAAAACTGCACAAGCAAAATAATCCCAATACCTTTTGTATTAGGTTAAAAAATCCAGAATGGACCACAATTTTAACCAAAATAAAAGCAACTTTTTTTTTTCTTTTTAATTAGTACAAATCATTCAGTCAAAACAAAACGAAACGGATTAGAACGGGCAAAATAGTTTGATGTCAAACGGCCTGCAGCGGGGTGGCAGTCTGAGATCTCGAGTCTCATCCACCACAGCCTGTAAAATTTCTGAGCCCATGCGGTGGAGCAACCTGTTAACGAGAGGAGAGCCGGAGAGGTGGGGAGCCATGAAACCTGCGCGCGATCACAAACATACAATCTTTAGAAAAATTATTGGCCATTATAACTTGGTGAGCTTGAATCACAGAGTATCTCTTCTTCTATAGCACCAACGAATCCTGCATCTGCTAACACAAAATCAACGGGGCGGTGGCTAAAACTAAAATGACTAAAGAGTAGCTAGCCATGTACACATGCTAAAGGGAAAACAAGCCACTGTATCTAATCATACCACCAAATTCTACGGCGTATTATACAAATTCATGACTACACATATAAGCCACATGGAGATTCAAGAAACCAGTTCCAACAAGAGAGACTCCGCTTTGCACTGGTAGGACAATCAGTCGCCTTGAGAGCTTCACTGTACACCAAAGGCAGGCAGATTCCTAATCAATCTGGAGTTCGTGAAATCACCAACTTGAGGAAAGCCATCTACCCTAAATTTCTGAGATCTATCACGGAAAGAGGAAAGCAAAGATTAGCCACTGGTGGTGCCTCTGTATTTAATAAACAAACTTTCAGAGAATGTCAATAACAAGTAATGAATACTTCTTGTCAACTAGCTAATGCAGAATGGTGAGGATAGTTCTGCTTGAAACCATGGTGAGGAATTTCTTTACAATTTCATACAAGCATAGACAATCCACAAAAACTAGTGCAATCTGTGCGCTAACATCCGATAAAATTACAGGTTCACTTTTACTCATTCAGAAAGCATATAAGCAATTTCGACCACAAGTTTAGTTGGGGATTACACAGAGATGGCAAAAATACAACAGAAAAATAACCCTACAAAAAGCTTCAATGATCCCACAACTTAGCATGCTTCTTATGGCCATTGATTTGCTTTCATTACTAATTATTACTTGTTTGCCAAAATAATCCCGCAATTCCGAACCAATTTTTTACAAACCAAGATTCCAGCTACAGAATTTCAGAACTATTCAGGAAATTTTCCACGTAGGTAGATCAAGCTCCTAAACAGAGCACACAATCTAGCCTAGGAAGGGAAGAAGGCAAGGACAAGCTAGCTACTATATTGCCCCACCTACTCTTCAGTGTTTTGTGCGCACAAAATTGCACAAGCACAGACCCATCCAGAATATACCAAACCATCAAGATTACTCTAATTATTGCATCATGTAACAGCTTCAAAGTTTCAAATAAATCCGCAACAAAAGCAAAGACATAAAAGGAACGGGGGCAAGTACAAAATACTGCATTCCCCAACATAGTTGATCCCAAGTAGATCACAGTAGTCATATAACCAACTAACAATCCAAAACAAAATACATTTTAAATTCAATAATGATCAACGATCTACTCCAATCCATATTGTCCTGGTGTGCTAGAGGTTTTGCAGTACAGGTGTTCTTCTGTTTAGAAACCAATTTCTACTGCCAAGTCATTACATTAGGCAGCCAAAATTAGAGCAGATGCATGGTCATCTGAACCTATTTTTTTCTCCCAGGCCCCAGAGGGCAAAAATCAATTCTTTTTAACTCATTTAATCCATGCCCAGCCCATAAGATAATCATACCCATGAGTGGAACCCCACGCAAACGTATCAGAATTTGGAACCACCAAAGCAATAAACAAGGCAAACAGCTAAGGCTACATTACCCATATGACTAGACTACACTTTAAGCAATAAACAGTTAATCACCAAACTACACTCTGACTCGAGCAATCACATTCTTGTTCACTGAGAGGACCTGTACAAGGACAATCAAATAATGTTATAATGTGCCTAGAATTATGTTTTCAGCTTTTCACTAGTAAATCACAGATAAGGACTCTTGTCCCTAGACATCCTGCAAGTCCTAAGCAGCAATAATTCTAGGCAGGTACAATCATCATCAATGTTGTTACTAAATTGCAGGTAACGCTTGCAGACCAGACTGAAGACATAGGCTAATATGACAATAAGGTGAAATAGCAGAAGTGGAGTAAAATATTGTATAATCAACAGCGAGTACAAAAAAAGAGGCAGGAAAATGCACAGGTTATTGACAAATGAAAGTAACACACATTTCAAGCCAACCACAGGAGATTATGTACCCACCTGAACTACTCCAGTACTCAATTAATTCCCTACATCTGATCCAGATGCTGAGGAGTTGTCACTATCAGAGTCTGCAATAATCATGCAGATAAAGAAAAATAAATAGAAGGCTTCACCAAACATCAGAACAAACATACGAGAAATAACAGTGACAGAAATTACAAAAAAAGAAATGAGATGATATACCACTTGAAGAAGATCCAGAATCACTGCTGGAGCTGCTTGAACTACTAGACCTACTTCTATTGTCCCCCTGTTTCTCCACTTGAACGGGTGACAAAGTGGAGACATTCCCTTCATCTGCCAACAGAAGACGCAATGTTTCAAATAAACAATACAACCAAACAATAATTAACCAAAATGAAATTGATACTAATAATCAGAAAACTTTACCTGCTTTTGTTTCTTTTGGTGCATCAACCACAACTGGTGCTGGGATCTGCAAAGAAACATCACCAGATGAAATTTAGCAACCACAGATTCCTTTTAGAAAATAACACTTCTCGTTTAGAAAAAATTGTCAGAGGCTTTACCTTCTGCAGCACATTCTGCTGAGCCTCTGTTCTAGCTTGAATGGCAAGTTCAGCTTTTCTCTTATTCTTGCTTAAACTCTTCTTATAGTTGGTGACAAACCTATCCAGCTCCCACAGAGTCTCCACATCAACACTATCAATATCCACTTCTATTTCATCATCATGTTGGGACAGTGCTGAACTCCTCTTCTTTATTATCTGTACAATGTTATCCAGTTTCTCTGAAGGTAAGCTCTGGAGGTTTGTACTAAGCTTCTGTTTCTCATCATAAGTCATGTCTCTCTTATGTAGATCTTTTGCCTTGGGCTTCTTTGGAACAGGGGTTCTACTAGAAGGTGTAGTGGTGATGGGTTTGGATCTGGTATCAATAGAAGGATAGGTCATTGATTCAGATCTATCCAAAATCCTCCTCATATCAAGTGGGGGTGGTACAAATGGAAGAGCCTTTCTTGATGTGGGTGTGGGAATACCCACCTCATAACCGGTACCAAACCTCATCTCAAGATCGTAGTCCGACTTTATAACAGCCCACTTGGTCTCAAATATATCCAATAACTGTTCTGCCATTACGTGAACATCTTGCCCTTTTGGGTTATACTTCATCGCATTGTGAAATGTAAGTCTCACATCCTCTGCAAACTCTTCTGGGGACTTGTACCAATTCTTGGTCAGCCTGGATTTCACTGTGCCCAGGTCCATTGGATGTTTGATAATGGTAAAGTAATCGTGCAAACCAAGACCCTTTGCATCAACAGGAGTATTAAACACCCAACCATGCTTATGCTTTATCAGTTTGTCAAGCAAAGTACTGCAATTCTTGAAAATCTTAGTGCTTGTCCCGAACCCATATCCTGATTCCCCTGACCCCTGCTTCTTACCAATCAATTTCGACTTCTTGTTACTCTCAGCTGGCGGAAACTTGTCTTTTGCAAGCAAGAACTCTGAATTCATATAAAACTGATTTGCTTTTGGTGTCCTCTTCTCTTTCTCCACAAACTCACCCGCACCCTGTCTATTCTCTAGCACTGATATACTAAGCTGATTCAAGGGTCTAGACTGCCTAGGAGTAGGAGTAGGAATGGTACTCTCACGGGGAGTACCCGCTGATCCCACTTCTGAATTAACCCTCGTCAATCTATTGTCAACCCTATCTTTCACCAGCACCACCCGCGAATTACTCAACCTACCAACACCAAGCTGCATTTCTTTAGCCTCAATCCTCTTCACCAAACCCCTAACCAAAACAAGCTCACTCTCCAACTTCTTTCTGAGCTCCCTCTTCTCCTGCTTTGACCGTGACAGCAAATCCACCTTCACCTTGTTACCCAGCCCTTCCTTCAGAAGCACCCCATTACCCACAGCTTGTCCCCTCTCCACAACTTGCTCTCTCACACTAGGCACCACCTCTTGAACTTCCTGCCGATTTAGACTGATGGAATAATCAGAATCTACAATTGAGTGAGGAACAGGCTGTTGCACTTGCTGGGAAGTATCCGTGTTGTCCACCGCTACAGTTTCTGGTTCTCGCACTTCAATCAACTCCTCATTGCTGTCCCTGTCCTTTGTTTCATTAGCAGTTGCATTCGAAGTTGCTGCTGCAGTTGCAGTTTTAGTTGCAGTGGTCGCGAAAGTGGCTGGAGCAGCTGCAGTATCAGTTGCAACAGTGGAGGTGGTGGTTGGAACAGTAGCGGTTTCAGTTGCAGCCGGGACAGTGGTTGTTGTGGTGCTGACGTTGTTGTCGCCAGTGGCTGCGGTGCTAGTGGTGGTTAAGTTTGTGTTACTGTTATTGTTATCGGCGGTGGTGGTTGTGGTGGCGGTGTTATTGTTGGTGCCGGTGAGGCTGTTCTTTTTGGGTCCCTTAAAGGCTTTTCGAGTGTAAACCTTACTCTCTGTATACCTTTGTTTCTCCCTAACTTCTCCATTTCCTGCTTCTACTACACTCCCAGAAGCCATACATGTACCACCTAAAACCCCTAACGTTCCCCTTTAAAACCCTAACTTTCTCCCAATCCCTCTTTTAAAACCCTAATCCCTCAAAACTCCCACTCTCAAAACCCTAATCCCCTCAAAATTCCCCTCGAACCCCAAAATAGGGTTTCCTATTACCACAAAACCCCCAGAGAAAAAATCACAATTTCACTCCCAAATCAACCCAACACAAATACAAATTCAATAAGAGAAAAAAAAACAGAACGAAAGCACAAGAAATTAGGTTAAAGCACGAACCTTTATCGTGTCTTTTTCTCGATCCAACGACCTATACATACAGAAACATATATCTACACAGCGCAATATACACACAGAGAGATAGAGAGGGACTTCTAGAGAGAGAAATAGAGTGAAGGTTAGGGTTTCGAGCTCTGATTTTGTGGAGATCTTCGATTTCTTTTGGGTTTGGCTTTCTCTCTCTAAAACTTTAAGGGCAAAAAAAATGAGAAACTTTCTCTCTCTAGAAAACTGTTTCTCTCTCTAGAGCTCCTCACTTCCTTTCCTTTAACTGACAGGTGTACGGTGCGTGTGCATTCGTGTGTATTTAAGAGCTACTTTCAAGAAAGTTAGACTCTCATAGTATCCAACGACGTGTGTTACACTAGCGAATCAGGGAGAGGAGAGGCCTTTGCGTGAAACTCACGTGATAGTGGTCATATTAGAGAGTTTAGTGGCGCGGAGTTTTGATTGTGGAATTTTTAAAGGTTCGTTCACGTATGGACTGGCGCGTGCGAGATAATCGCTGAATTTGTAGTGAAGTGGGGGAGAATTAGGAGACCGCGAAGGTTTGCACGCTCCGGGAAGGTGGTTGCAGGTTCGGAGAGGTTTAATTGGGATGACGTGGCAAAATCCAGGCCGAAATTCAAACTTAACAACAGCTGTGATTCAAGTCAAAACTTAGGTGAGAACCTCGTAGCCGTGACAAGAAACAAAACAGGAAAACATTAGTTTTTTTTTTTATTTACAATAAAACAATTAATAAAATACACGAGAAAAAAATATGAAATTTAGGATACACGAGCCGATTTGCCTGTTTCGCTGTGCTTTTTTATTTATATAGAAAATTGATTGAGTGTATAAATATTGAATTTTGTTATTTTAAAATTTAATGAGTAAAATTTTAATTGATAAAATCTGTTCGAAACAGGTGTTTTTTCAACTAAAAAATGATTGAATATTGCTACAACTAAAACTCTTTTGATAAAATCCGTTAGAAATGATTTTTTTTTATATGAAGGAAATTGATTGTAAAATTTATTGCTCATATTATGATATTAAAAATATTTTAGAATAATAATAAATAGGTCTCACATATTTATAAGAAAAATATAATCATTATTATTATTTTGAATGTCTTATCTATAATAATAAGAAATTTCAACACCTAATAGTATTAAAAAAAATAAACACTAAATAAATGAAATTTTTTTAATAAATATTAATAGATTTAAAAAAAAATGAAATGAAGAATAAAAAAAAAGAGAAAATAGAAAATATCATTTTTGAAATGACTACCAACAAAATTAAAATGTAAACATAAAAGAAAATAACTTTAATAACAGTAGAAATAATAAAAATTGATGAGACCATAATTATTGTTAGAGAAAAAATTTCCATCAATTTTTTTATTTTTATAATATTATATTAAAAGTATTTCAGAACAATGATATTATTGTTTTTTTAAAAAAAGCAATATATGTATACATAAATAATTAGTCTAACATATTTAAAAGAAAATAAAACTTACAAATAATAATTATCATTATTTTGAATGTTTTATCTATAATAATTAGAAAATTCAATACCTAATAATATTAACAAAAAATAAATATGATTATATTTAAAAAAATTATTTAACTTGAAGAATAAAAAAAAAAGAGAAATAATAACAAATATTGTTTTTAAAATGATTACCAACACAATTTAAAATTTAAAAATGAAAAAAATCTTAATAAGAGAGGAATAAAAAAATTGAAACAAAAACTAAGATCATGTATATATATGGACAGAAATAAGAATTATGTAAGAAATATAAAAAAGGAATTTTTTTTTTCAAATGGTAATGAACAATGAAAATCACAATTGAAATAATTTTGTTTTTCTTTTTTATTGATTTTTCAAGTCAAATAAATTTTTCAAATCTAATAATATTTATTGTTTTTTTTTTCATTCATTTTAATTTGTTTTTTTAAAAAAATATTATTAGATGTTCAAATTTCTAATTATTGTAGATAAGGCATTGAAAATAATGACAATAATAATTCGTAAGTTTTTTTCTTTATAAATATGTTACACTAATTATATATTTTGCTATTTATTTCATATTAGTGCATTTAAAATAATGATAATAACTATTTGTGATTTTTTCTCTGATAAATATGTTAGACTAATTATATATTTTGCTATTTATTTAATATCAACACCTTATATATATATATATATATATATATATATATATATATATATATATATATATATATATATATATATATATATTCATCACTTTTTGGAATTGCGATCTCTTTTAGGTATTCTAGAAAATAACAATAATTTTCGTGGTGCGCGTAAGCTGACCCGGACACCTCGGTTAAGAAAAAAAATGTTTAAGTGTTAAATCAAAATAGGAATAAAAAAACTAAAAAAAAAGTGAATCCGGAGATTAGTCGTGGTGCACGTAAGTTGGCCCGGACACCTCAGTTATCAAAAACAAATTCTTGTTTTTTGTAAAACAAAAAACAACAACCAGCTAGTAAAAAAACAATCAATTTTTTAACATAAAAACCTTTTTTTTTTAAAAAAAAGTTCTTAAAAAAAAAACAAATCAGACTTGAAAAAAAAAACAATCAGTTATTAAGAAAAAAACTTTTTTAAACAAAAAAAACCCCTTTTTGAAAAAAAAAAAATTGAGTTATTAAAAACAGAAAATATTGTTTTTTTGTAAAAAAATAAAAAAACAACCCGTTATAAAAAAAATCATTTGTTTTTAACCAAAAAACATTTTTTTAAAAAAACAAACAGTTCTTTAAAAAAAATCAAATTTGTAAGAAGAAAAAACAACAACCAGTTATTAAAAAAACATTTTTTTTTGAAAAAAACTTTTTTTAACAAAAAAAACAATTTAAAAAAAAATAAAAAAGAAAAACGAAATCAAATTGGTAAAAAAAAACAGTTCTTAAAAAAACAAAAAAAAAACAGTTTTTTTTTAAAAAAAGAAAAGAAAAACGAAATCAGATTGGTAAAAAAAAAAAACAAAAAACAAAATCAGGTGTCCGAGCGGTTTCGAACTCGCGCGCGCCAGTGTTGACAGCGCGCGGCCAACCTCTCGCCAAAAGCTATTTATTTGTCAATATCACCATAAAAAATCGATAAAAAAGACCTGTGTAAAAAAAAAAAAGAGGTGGACGAACTCGCGCGACGCACGTACGACAAATGTCCAATCCACATTGCGCCTGTGTCACAATGCACAGTGCACCCGAGGCTGAGCTCTTTTAGCTTATATCTTAATATTTAGGAGCATAAGTTATATTTAACTCGCGTGTCATATCCAATATTTACAATATACGAGTTATAGATAACAGATAATACTTTTGACTTTTATTAATTTTAAATTCTAGAACTCTTATATCTTTGTTATACAATAGTATATTCTCATCATCTTTTAATATCTATTATCTTTTTTTTTCTTTCCATCACTAAGATGGTGTTTGGCTCCGCGATTCAACCTGTGGTTGAAGCAAACCACGAGTCAAACGCAATAAATATCAAACGGGACCTCAATTTTTTTTGTGGGTCCTGCCATTTAAACAACGGTTCAGCCGCAAATGCAAAAGCATATGAGAGATGTTTTTGCATCTGCGACCCACGTGCTAAGATGTGACAAAATGCAGCTGAGACCCTCTCTCTCTCTCTCCCTCTCTGCCTCACCTACAAACCTTTTCCCTCACCTCCATCTCTACCTCACCGATATTCACTCTCTGCCTCATCGATAGTCCTTCTCCCTCACTCCCTACGTGCTAAGACGTGACAAAACGTAGCTGAGACCCTCTCTCTCTCCCTCTCTGCCTCACCTACAGACCTTCTCCCTCACCTGCATTTCTGCCTCACCGACAGTCCTCTCTGCCTCATCGACAGTCCTTCTCCCTCACCTACCTCTCTCAACCATCCCCTAGACCAGCCAATCCACTGTCCCGTCCCCAAAAAAACACACCTTTCAATCATAAGCCTATTAGTTCCCTGAAGAGATTCAGAATAAGATTTCTCGAGTCTTTTTAGCTCTGCCAAAACACACCTATAACCCCGGAAACAACAACAAAAATGAATGAAAATCCAATATTTCCTCTTGTTTTTGAACATAAACTAAAAGAAAAGCAAAAGGTAGTAGACCTGGTGGTAAAGAGCTTGATAGAGCCACCAAGAATGTTAGAAATAGGTGTATCAGTAGGAGAGATGCTATTAACTATTAAATGATGAATAAATGTGTTGTCGCATAAGACTTTGTACGATTGACGGACCCCGAAACATGCTGTGTAAAATCTCATTACCTGCCGGTGGTGTTTCTGCTTCTTTACTCTCATATCTTAGAATTTGAGGAGTTAGTCAGTTTTGGAAGTAGCAAAGGAAGGGTCTCTCTTGCTTGCAGGTTTGCAGAGGAACTAAAACCCTAACTTTACTGGTGTTTTGATGTTTAAAACCCTAAAAACTGCATCTTGAGTTGAATCAGGACTGAGTTGAACTAAATAAGGATTGAGGGATCAGACTAGGTGGGGTTGGGTTTGTTCACCTTGGTCCTTGACATTTTTAACTTTATTACACATTAAAAATAGATGTTGTTCCTCGATCAAATAGTCAGGGATCACAGACGCGTTCACGTATGGATTTAGTTCATGATGGATTTGCAAGTAGTTTGATGAGAGAATAAACAAAAGTGTTTAATTTACTTCAATTATCTCAAACATTTTGTCATTATAATTATTAATAAATAAATGAAATTATTCCAACAAAATATTTATATATATGTACGTGTGTGTGTGTGTGTACATGTGTATTTTTAATTAATTTCCCAAGTTGATAGCAATATGAAAAAAATGGTAACCAAACACACAAAACTATTTTTCATTAAACTCAACCTCAACTACAGTTTTAACCAAACACTTAAATTTCAGTTACGAACCGCAGCTAAAAACATTTTTCATGAAACTGTTTTTTTTCAACCTCAACCACAACAGCAACAGCTGTGCCAAACAGGCTCTAAATATGCTCAAATTCACCATGAAATCACCCTCTTTTTTTAATCAACTTCATTTTATCTCTCTCCACTCATGATCACGTTTCATTTTTTTATCGTCACCACCATCGATCATCACTCAAATTCAACACTTAAAGGTATATTCAAACACCTTATATATATATATATATATATATATATATATATATATATATATATATATATATATATATATAATTTTAATATAATTTATATTAATACATCTCATATTAGAAGACATTAATGACTAAATAAAATTTTTTTAGAGTTATTGTTCAATACACACAAATATTCATTTCAAAACTTGTTTAGAATGCTACTAGTCATCAAAGATTCAAATTATGAAATGATTGTCACTTGGGATCATAAAATGGTTTATAGCAATAAGACTATTTTAGAGAGCATTTTAGGCATTTGATGTTTCAATTGATGAGTTTTAACATTGTCATCTTCTGATTAGTATTGATGACACTCATCTTTATGGTAAATACAAAGCAAGGTTATTGATTGTATTTAGGAGTGATCATTTTTAGTCCAGTTTAATTTTTATCTATAAAAACAACAAAATCAAAATTATGAAGAGAAAGATTTGAAATCAAACAAAAATCAGATTTGAAATCAAACAAAAATCAGTTTAAACCGACCAATTTCGGTTTGATTTAGTTTTTATTATGTAAAAAAATGAAAAAAGTTTTTTGGCTTTTTTAATGAATGTAATAACATTTTCATGTAAAAACCGAAGGTGCAAATATGCACACAATTTAAAATGTTTTTGCTATGTATATTAATTTTTTATTTCTTTGTTATTTAAAGAAAAAAATAATGACGGGACAACTCTCTTCCTTCCTTTTGTTCCCTACCTCCTCCTACTTTAACAATGAAATGCAATTTTTTTTTATATAATTTGAGCTAGTTTGGTTTTGGTTTACCAGTTTTAGCATTAAAAAATAAAAAACTGAACTGAACCGAAAGTTTTTTTTTAAATCTAATTGGTTTAATCAGATTTTTTAATGGTTCAATTTTTCTCAGTTTTTTGTTTGGTTTTTTGATTTAATCAGGTTCTTAGTTTTTTTACTCACTACTAATTATAGTTGCTTATGATGCTAATAATAAGGTTTATCCATTATGTTTTGCTATTGTCAAGGAAAAAACAAACATGAATTAGAGTTGGTTTTTTATGAATAAAATCTAGGCAATTAATAAATTTATCTCTTTTGTTTTTTTTACTTTATCTATCCTCTTTCATGAGTGAGATGTAATGATAACAATAAGTAAAGAATTTTAATGTTCTAAGGGTTTGACTACATCAAATTAAAGTATATAAACTATTTGGAAACAAACTTGACTTAAAAAAATACTTAAGCTTAATATAATGTAATCAAATCTTTATATAATTTAATTTGGCATTGTCACGATGATTTTTTTTCGCGCTTCGCGCTCTACCATCCCCTGAGGAGAGACGACGCTTGGAAAAGAGGGTTTATAATAAAAAAATTATAACTATAATTTTTAGGAGTCACCACCTAGTATTAAGGTCACTAGGAAACCTAATGGTCTGCGAGAGTCTAGGTTAGAGGACTTGTCGTGCAAGGGGAAACACATCACCCCTAGGACACCCTACCTAAGGTAAGTTTGCATTGTTGTTTGATTATTTTTCTAAGTCAGATTTTTTATTCATTTGTCTTTTTTAAGGCTCAAAGTAGATCTCTCTTCGTGAGAGAGTATGTACCTCATTGGATCGAAACCTTTTGTTCTAGGGTCTGAATTTTAACACTGCATTTATTGTTCTTTAATATCAATGGTGTACTTTATAATGGAATTTTACACCTCAATAATTAAAGTTTACAACTAAAAAATGAACAAAAGTATTGTTGAAAGATTTTTGATATTTTAGCCAAAATCTAACGGACAATCATAAACTAATTACGATATCCCATTTTTGTTTTAAAAATATGAGGAAATATGCATTTTTTTTCATGAAAAATATGCTTAGGAAAATTTTAGAATTTGATCATATGCACGAAAACAATTATTTTTCCTAAAAATGTAATTTTTATATTTTTAAATAATTTAGACTGGATCGGGCTTAATGAAATGGCCCAGCCCAATCATGTAGGCCATTTTGCCCCGACACCCTAAAGTCAGGTGGACAGAATGTCCATCCCTTCCTATTGTTCACCTATGTGAATAGTAAATGGTGGATGAGAAGGAGGAGGAGGTTACAGAGGAGGGCGAGGTGGTCTTGCTGGTAGTGGCGACTTCAAAATTTGTGGTCTGTGGTGGCTAGAAGAGCTATCAGAAAGTGTTGTTGCCACTGGAGAGTTGTTGATGTGGCGACGCTGGAGACCAGTTGTTGTGGCATCGCTGGAGGTCACGGTGAGGTTACCGGTGCTGAGGAAAGAGACAAGGTGGTGGTCGTGGTGGCTGGCTGCTGCTGGAGAAAGGAGAGAAAGAGGGAGTTGCTGCGAAGGGAAAGGTAACTTGTGCAGAGGAAGAAGAGCAGGTAGTGGTCGGCGGTAGAAAACTCACCCACTATTGAGGGGGCTGGCCTGTGCTAGTGTCATGTTGCGTTGTCAAAGGAAAAGTAGAACTGGACTGTTGCAGGATGGGGAGAGGCAGATGATTTGTTAGCGTTGAGGAGGAAGCCACTACTCAACTAGTGGTGCAACTGTGATGAAGGGAAGGGCTGTCGATGCCAAGGAAGACAATGCTGCTTTTTTTTTTCTGGTTATTTTATGCTCTTCCTTGTTCCTGTCTCTCTCTTCATGGTTTTTTTTTCAGTGTCCATATTTGTTCTTTCTCCCTTTTTTATAGATTAAATGTGCAAGTTGAAGGGCATGAGATTGGTGTCCAGGAAATGAGGTGTTGCAGTGTAGGAAATGGTGGATTGTAGGGTATGGTGATGTATGACATATGCATGACTACCGGCAAGGCCTCGACAACCTTTTTTTTAAAAAAAAAAAAAAAATTTAAAATAACATAAAAATACAAAAATATTGCAAAAATATAAAATAGACTGTAAAAAAATAGGTTGAAACAAAAAGGAGTTTTTTGAAGGGAAAATTGGGAAGAACAATGTTTTTTTTCGTGAATTTTAGCTTCTGATTTCTTCCCTTTCAGACCATAGATTTCACCTCTATTTATAACTAGAGGAAGAGGGTAATTTAGTTTATACTAGGGTAAAATTTTAGTTGTTGGTTCAAAGCAAAACCATCTCAATCATTGGCTCAAAGTTGGTGTCATGAACAGCCGAATTTGACAGCTACATCAAGCTTCTTGAGTTATCACTTTTGGGGTTTAACCGACATGCACGTGGTGTCAATTAATCAAAACTGACTATACGCTAGTATAATCAAGAATTAAAGGATCATTTCTGCGTAAAGTTTGTCAAATTTGATGAAGGATAAAGACATTAAATATGCATGCAAAGTTGGTACCAAAACAAGATTTTTTTGTGAAAATTTAGGGAAGGAAATGAATAGTGACCATACAACGCGTTGTCTGACCCTTTTTTTTTCTACCAAAGTTTGATTTGATCCTTTATCTTATGATGACTCTAATTTCATTGCAACCCCTTACCCCTAATTTCAACCAATTGACCAGTAAAAAAATAAATTTTATTTTTAAAAATTCTGATCTTCTCAATTTAACCCAAATTAGGCTTCAAAACTTAATTTTTAATCAATTAAACCCATAATAAATTAATTTTACCAGTTTAAAGTATAATTAAGTCCTTGCACTTAATTAAATCCTTCAATTGGACTCTAAATTAATTCATAAACATAATTACACTTTAAATTGACCCAGAATTAAATCAAATTGGCCTATAAAAAAAATATATTTATGCCTTTTGACTTAATTTTTACGCAGATTTATCTAAGAATAAATTATTTTAGCCTTGAATTTGTATTTTTCTTTTATTTTTGGGCACAAAGAGAGGTACGATCGGGCTCTCGAAAATATCCAAAATTTTGACCTTGATTTTTCTACCAACGCCATTCCCTTTTATTTATTTTTTATTTGTTATTTTTTGTTTTATTTTGGGTAGATTTTAAGGAATAACCTAGAAATGAGTTATGAATGACATCACAAAAAACCTAAAAATGTTTTTTGTTGCCAAAATGTATATTTCAAAAACAATAATATTATTGTCAAAATTTGTACTTGGTAAAAAACACCTTGTGGAAATATTTTTTTATCATATGTTTTTGTAGTATCGCTCAAATTATTTTCAATAGACTATAAGCTCTCACATTTTTTTATAACAATAAAAGTTTCTTATCCAGTTTTAAATAAATGGTAAACTTGTAATTTAGAAGAGTTATACTTAATTTATTTTACACTTAAAATTTCACTTGTCGCAAACTTGATGGTTAACTTATTTTACAAACTCTTGTAAATAACTTTTTTTTATCCAAAATTAGTGATGTAGTCATTTCTAACAAATGGAAGAATAATCTAAGAGTGTGGATTCTTGTTTAAGGTTTAATCACCAAGGAGAAAACATCATGGCTTTAGATGATCAATTTTTCACTAGATCTTCCTACTTTAAAGTGAAAAATTATGCTTATTGAAAAGTTAGGATGTAAACTTTTCTTGAATCTATTCATATTGAGTTATGGGATTTTATTGAGAAGATTATACTCCTCCTACTAAAATAAATTTAGATGAAGAAGTTTCTTTAAAACCGATAATGCTAAGGTCATGAATGCTTTCTTTTGTACCCTTAATCTGTTGATGGCTTCAAGTTGATTTGGTGGAAAGAAGAGGAGTTGATGATTGAGGTGTTGAGGATGGCTGAGAGTAAGGGGCTTGATGGTTAATGATAGGCACAAGTTTGGGAAACGTCAGGGAAACTGAGTGTGGGAGCTGGTGTGAGGGGCTAGTAATGATTGAGTCTGTAGGTTGACAGTTGTCTTGGGAAAAAAAAGATAGTTTTTTAAGGCTTAAGCTTAATTATTTTCTTTTTTGTGCGGGGAGAGTGTGTATATAAAATAATATTTGGTTCCCCAAAATTTTTCTCTTTAATTTTCTCTCTTGAATTTTTCTCCATCCATTTTCACTTGTGTGGATAACTATTTATAGATCAAAATATTTTTTTTTGATCTCTTGTTTATCTTTTTCTTCAACTTTAGTTCCTTTATCCACATATTTTTTTTTTTGTTCTTTTTAAAACAAAATAAAACCAACATCAAACTGAAGTAGATAAATCAATGATTTAAAAATAACACGTTAAAAGCTGAACACATAAAAAACATTTAAAATCTGAATCCTTTAGAGACGACGCAAAATATTGAAAACAACGTAAATACATCAAAACATATGTTTTTGTATTCAATTTTCTTTAAATACTTCAAAATGGATAAAAAATTAGGTTGTAACGACTCATAATTGTTATGAAATTAAAATATATCTCTTATATGGTAAAATGAACATGCTCAACATATAAACAAAGAAATTGAAAAAACAACATAAGATCAAAACTCATGTTATTTCTCAATCTAAAGGTCACTCATTTGGATGAAGAGTGTAACATTGATTTTCTTCTTCTTCTAAATAGAACCGGTATATACAAGACATATCTTACCTACACTAAACTTTTCTCCTTTTCATATTATTATCCTATCCTATCAATTTATTATCCTATCCTATTTGCATTATGCATGATAACCCTAAATTTCAAATTAAGCTATATAAAGATTCAATTGCAAAAAAAAAGGTTTGAAAATGAAAAAATAAATAAAAATAAGTTGCTTCACTTTCCATATGAAACAGTGAAGTACCCGGAAAAAAACCCTAGTTTTTTTCTTTTCTTTTCACTTTTCAATGTTAATCTATATAAAATTTCAATTTTCTTTCTTATATCATAATCTAAAATGTTTTTTGGGCTTTTAACATCTGAATCACAACGTAAACTTAGCCCAAAACCATAAACTAATCAATGAGCCCACCATAACAAACCGTAAAGCCGAATGATGGCCACCCCTGCATTTCCAAACTTTTACTTGAATGTCCCAAATAATTTATTAATTATCATCCTATGAAAACCATATATTGCCTGTTCAGTCCCAAATCCACTGTTTATGTGATAAGAAAATATCACACCCAACAATTCAATACCATATATTTGTTCGCATTCTATCTTTAGATTTGAAAATGCCAAAGAATGAGTGAGAATCCTCCTTCCGTCTTGATATATTTTATACATTTTTTTTATTTCTTTAAATTACTTAAATCATATATAAAAATTTTCATTAACAATACATGCATGCCAGTTAGGATTATTAATTAGGAAAATGATTTATAGACAAACCATTTCTACTAAATTTCCAAAGAAATTGTGTGTTAATTTATAAGTGGTAAAATTAATGTGGGCCATACATTAATTTAAATTATTGACCTTTCATGAAAAAAACAAAATACTACATCACTTTATCAATAAATACACACATGTGGTTCATATAGTGGATGGAAAACATAGTGATAATTAAATACCTAGTTCTTTTTCTGGTCTCATCAAGATCATTACAATTGAAAAAAACAACATAGTTTAATCTCGTTAAAGTTTTATTAATCAACCCAATTCCATTTTTTCATACATGTAACATAAACAAAAGGAAAATTGATCGGAGAGCCTGTCTTCGCCGGACTTAATACCGTACGAAAACCATGAGCTTGTCGGCATCGCAGAAGTAAGGGGGAAAAAAACATTAACCACAATGAGCTCCAAAATTGCTTATTAAACTCCAAACTTAGATATAATCTATCTTGAAGGTAGAGCTTCATAAAACAACTTCGTCACTAATGATGCTGAGGATCCGGTCCTCCTGGCGAAAGTCTATCGGAGTCAGCACCATGAGCCGACAGCTTTTGATAATGCTCAACTTTGGAGAGTTCAAAACCTAATTCAAGCAAAAGGTCGCGGCTACTTTTAACATTTCCTTGCATGGCTTGATCTCCCTTGAGGATGCGTGACTGAGAAGTCAAGAAGATTCCTGAGAAAAAAAGCATTAACAGAAGTATCATTGCCCTAGAAGTTGAAGCAACTCTAGTAGCCATGTACTATAGCTAAGTCTGGAAAGGAGAGTATGGGCTATCTTTTTTCTTAGTACTAGTAGCTAGTAGCTTGAGCTCCGAAAGAAGAAGTAGTAGTTTGCATGGACGCAGGATTTCATATTTATAGGACGAAATTTAACACCGAAGTAATTAAGATGGGACAATGTGTAGTGGAGAGAATGTGGAGACCGACAAAGTCCATCCAAACAAGTTTGTCTTCTACATCATACAATGGAGCCTTCTGTGTTTTTATTATATATGATTCTCACGTTAGTGTTTATGTCCCATTCCATTCTCTTTATGCTAAGCAATATATATGTCTCTCCAATGAACGTGGCGTGGTGAAGAATGACTTGAGATCTGTCTCGCAGGTCTTGAGTTTGAATCAGGACGTGCTCACCTTGTAAGAGTCTAAGACAGTCAGAGCTTTAAGTTCCCAAGGAGTGTGGCGTGATGAGAGAGATATTGCGATCTGTGCAACAAGTATTGAGTTCGAGTTAGGGTGTGCACTCATTGTAAGAGTCTGGAAAAACCGGGTTATATATATATATATATATATATATATATATATATATATATATATATATATATATATATATATATCTGTAAATGATGAGGGGAAGGTCTAGCCATCTGTGCTTCTCTATCATTACATTTATTGAATGACAATTGGATTTTTAAAGTAAATAAGAAGATTACAAATAAGTCAGGAAGAAGAAATGTTAAAGGTTAACACGCATGCCAAAGGGTTTGCTTTCTCTCATAATATAGTGGTTTGTTCCTTTTGTTCATTCGCAAAAACTTATAGTGCTCACATGGGATCGAAGTTAGATGAGCCTTCATGCACATGGTTTTTCATAAAAAAAAGATATCCTAACCGTACGGTCTTTTCGCTGTTAGGGTTCTTGGTGATATCCAAAGGGTTATCTAAATCGATCTACTAACTGTAGAGGTGACCTTTTGCCTCCAATCATCTGAAAATATATGGCCTGGTAGAGATACAGCGTGCAGGAGATAGACACTAGACAGGTTTTGAATGCGAAGATGAAGAAAAAACCTAATTTTATTTGTCTCCAGGAGAAAAAATAGATAATGTTTTGTACCATATTCCTGTTGCGGAACGGGAAATAGAGATAGAAGTTTTAATAAAATCTGTCTTTTGTCCTCATGAAAGTTTCTAAATTTCTAGTATTTTCCTTCACTTATTAATCATGATATTTGATTTTTGTGTACATTTTCTTTGAAGATTTGATTAATTAAACAAAAGTAAAATAAAAAAGTAAAAATCATAAACATAAAAGGAAGGAAGAGAAAATCATCATCAAGCAATCATGTGTTAACTCCAACAATTAAAAACAGCGTGCAGGAGATAGACACTAGACAGGTTTTGAATGCGAAGATGAAGAAAAAACCTAATTTTATTTGTCTCCAGGAGAAAAAATAGATAATGTTTTGTACCATATTCCTGTTGCGGAACGGGAAATAGAGATAGAAGTTTTAATAAAATCTGTCTTTTGTCCTCATGAAAGTTTCTAAATTTCTAGTATTTTCCTTCACTTATTAATCATGATATTTGATTTTTGTGTACATTTTCTTTGAAGATTTGATTAATTAAACAAAAGTAAAATAAAAAAGTAAAAATCATAAACATAAAAGGAAGGAAGAGAAAATCATCATCAAGCAATCATGTGTTAACTCCAACAATTAAAAACATGAAATGAAATTAACTTTGAAAGAGTTTGAAGTTTATTATTATGAAAAGTTAAAAGAGTTGATTGAATCACATATATTAAGCTTTTTGCAGTAATTCTATTGGTATTGTAGACCTATTTTCCGGAGATAATTAAAAAGACTCGTGAACTATTTTTATGCAAACAAACAAACTCACTAACAACATTTTAATGTCGGTGATACATGATCTATTATCGACGAGTATGTTAAAGAACTATTTCACCTAAAAGCTTAAGCTGTTAGGTGAGGCCCTAGAATATGATTTATATTATTTTCTAACACACCCCCTCAAGTGAAAGCCCTTTGGGCTTGAAACTTGCACATGCTCACATCACCTTGCGCTTGATTTTTATAAAATAAAATGAGGGTGGTGAGATTTGAACTCGTAACCGTTGGGTCAACAAGATTCTAATACTATGTTAATGAATTTATGTCACTTAAAAGCTTAAGCTGTTAGGTGAGGCTCAAAATATGATTTATATTATTATCTAACAAAGTATTCCATCCTTGATCTATTGATAATATTTTTCGATGGATTGACCAACAAAAAAGGGTTGCCAAATATTAATTTTGACATGAATTTTCTATCAATGTTTATATTGGTAAGTAACTTCATCAACTTAACTTAATTATCGACGAACTTGACATCTATGACAAGAAACTCGTTGTGATCTCTGTAACCTGGTCCTCTTTTTGTTTTTTCAATCACATCTAAACTACCATATACAGTAAACCTAATCAAAATTTTTATAAACACTAAATTAAAAAAGAAAAGAAAATTAAAAATTCACCGCACAAATATAATCATGAAAACTGTTCAAATTGCCATTAAAATATAGGTCTTACACTGCAATAATTAAATGTTGCTGTAAAACAAAATCCACGAAAAAATAATTAATTTAATTGTATCGCCACACAGCACAATGAAACAGGAATAATCCATGTTAACGGAAAATCCTATAAGATTCTCCTGTCGTTTAGGCTTTCGGCCAATTACAATAACCTTAATTATGATCATTGGGAACTGCAAATAGACCTTTCAAATTGACCTTTCAAATTTTTTAGGGTTCGTCTTTCTTGTACTCATCGTAAAAGCCATAGCTGGGCACATCACCCTTGTTCTTTGGTAGTGAAATCAGATAGAATATGACAACGAATCCTTTCATGGAAAAATGATAAGCACTCCATTCATAAAGCTTCTCTGAGGTTGATGATAGGGCACCGCCGAATAATATTCAAGTTATCCTGCTCTGGCGATGGCTAATTTAAAATACATGCTTTGCTTTGCCTTTTATTCTCGTATAAGCCCTAGCCCATTTATTCAATAATCTGGAAGGCGTGGCACCGAGTAATATAGTGTGATCTTCATGGACTTGCCCTAGCTAGTGAGGTTCATGTGGTATACTTGAAGAAGAAGAAGAAGAAGAAGAAGAAGAAGAAGAAGAAGAAGGAATGCATCGAAGTTCTTGAAACCCAAAATGAAGGAGAACAATGTAGTGGATGACTTTGTTTTAGTTTATGAGCAAGTTAGTGTGAGGATATGTATCTGTTAATTATTTGTTGAGTTTTTTAATTATTATTAATATATGGTCATCAAGTAATTATATTTTTCAAGATTATGTGGACAAAATCTTTATTGAAAGGGAGGCTTCAATTTCTGATATTTTTTTATTTGATGAAAAATATATTCTCAAATCAATTTGTTAATTATGTGTTGATCAAGGTTAATTCTCTCATATTAATCTGGTGTATTTAAAAGATTTTTATAAATTCCTTTAAGCAATGATCTCAATGTTTAAACTCAAGAAGTTAATGAAAAAACAAACACCATTGATCATGAAACCATGAGGTCAGTTTGTTTTTAAATTTCAATTTCTAGAAATTAATTCAAGTAAAATGTTTTAATTAATTTTTTTTGCTACAATGCTCATTAACTAATACAAATAACAAAAACAATAATAGATAAACTTGAGGCATGCATTGACATTGTCTTTAAGGATATTTCTCTTATAACAACGTATCCTCCAGGATCTAACAAGCTATTTCTAAACCGAAAGAGGGCAGCAGAAACAACTAGAACAAAAGAAAAAAAAGACACTACACCAGCAAGTGCAGAGGAAAAATGAGTATGAGTTGTGTCTTTAATTGCAAAAATGCATGATATTTTTAGACAAAAAATTCAAAATGTATAGGCGTTACTATTAAAGGAAAGAATATATTTGACTATTACTGTAATTAATATTTGACCGATATTATAATTAATTGTAATTCATTTTCCTTTTATTGTATTAGCCATAATTGTGACAATCACAATTACTGTGATTGTCTTACCTAGTATAGATCCTTTGCTATTGTATAAATCATGCTCATTACAGTGTACAGAACACACAAATGAATCAATACAATTATACATTCTTTCATATGATTCTACATTTCTTTCATGGTATTAGAGCACCAATATTGGTGAATTTATCTACATATCTTCCGCATACACAAATCATCAATATAGCTTCTGTCTCTCAGCATTTCTTTCAGTTACCTTGCACGTAGAGGAGACAATCAAAAGTTTTTCTCTTATACACGCGAACCCACTATTTTTTTTTTATTAGTTATTATCTTAGTTTAAAATATGTTACATAAACACTTGATGAAAGTCTTATTTTTTTAATGTAGGATAAAAAACTCTATATATATTTATGTATACAGAAGCAAGTTGTGCTTTCCAATATAGAATAAAATTTTCATTCTATATTTCTTACAACAAAAAGTAAATTGTGCTTTCTATAGGATATGATTTTTTAATATAATTTTTACAGAAAAAGCCACTAGGCCATCAATATCGAATGAACAATGTATTGAAAATGTTATGCTCTTCCATCACCTAAAACCAAGACATATAGCGAGGAACTCGTTGTATTTGCCCTGAATATCTATGTAGATACATAGGTTTTGGGTTACTGTATGAGAAGAAAATTTTTCTGGGTCGACCAATAAAAGTGAAAAATCAAAACATACTTTTTCTTTCATGATAGAGATCCTCGAAAGTTAAAGGAAAACTCATAAACCAATAACCTAAAAATCAACGTGAGTATTTTAAGTTTTTAACATCATTGAAGCACCAAGAATCTATAGTGCATATGTGTGTGTATGGATTTGTACTGGAGATCTTGATTTCAATGGAAGGTCGGCTCATCATATGTCAGGAGTAATTCTCGTGATTTTATATATTAAATCTACTTTTCCGACCACTATTGCCCGGAGGAAAAAGCTTCGGGCATCTAGATTAGCTAGAGTAGGCTTTTTAAGCTTGTGGTATACATGTATGAATGCTGGCTGTAGTGGGAAAAAATATATTTTTTTATATATTATTATGAAATCCAATTTAAATTTCTTCTACCAACTTACTGTATTGCCTGGACTTTAAAGTGTTAAGCTTTTTTTTTCTCTTCAATTTATGATAATATTTTGAAAATTATAAATCTATGTATAACTATATCTTAGCTCTTGTGTTTTTGGGCCGTTTTGTTTCTATCTTTTGTCATCTCTCTCCAATTGAACTTTTATTAGGTAAAGTTGAGATAAAATTAGAGATTAAATCGAAATTAGTAAATCAAGATCTAAACTGAAGAGATATTAGAGAATCATGATGAAATCGAACCAAGAGAGCAAAAGTATTCGATGCATATAGCACACGTGAGCACACGTAAGAAAGCTCGTCGCGCTGATGCAAACTAGGAAATTTTGAAACAAAAAAATTGAAAATGTAACTTAGAAGAATGGAATTTACAGAATTATATAAATTTTGCAGTATTTAATAATTTGAGAGCATCTGAAAATAGGAAACTTATTCATTTTCTTCCCATGAATTCATGTGGGACATAAATTTACAGTTCAAAGCATGTTTTTTAACAATGAATCTGCGTAGAAAATAAAATGAATTCCACACCAATGAAGGATGGAAAGTCTTGCTCTCTGATCATTCCTCTGTATCTCTTAGAAATTTGAGATACTACAACGAGGATATAAAAAATATAAGAAAAAAAAGAGAGGAAAAGCTCTGTAATCGTGTTGGAGGTGCAACTCCACATGCTGCAGGTGCATGCAGAAGCCCCAAAAATCACGCATGAGAATATGAGCCACATGCTAGAGCAGATATATATGACCCTAATTCGTTTTTTGTGAAAAAAAGATCTCTCTCTCTCTCTCTCTCTCTCTCTCTCTCTCTCTCTCTATATATATATATATATATATATATATATATATATATATCATAATAGGTACATTACTTTTTTTTTTTTGGATATCTCCGTATGGAGAACGGGGGAACCCCACTACCCGGAAAGCTCACTTTGTAGACCCAGGGAGTGAGTAAAACCTCCGGCTGTCCTAAACTCTTATAAAAAGGCTTTGCAGAGAAGAGGCTTGAACCTAAGGCTGCGCTGACAGACCCCGAGCGCCAGCCACTGCACCACCCCATCGGGGACTATAATAATAGGTACATTACACGTTAAGCAATGTAACTTTTGTCAGAAACATGCTACTTTCACTGCCCTTTCGAGCTCCTAAAGAAGCTTATCCAACTCGAGCAAGTTCTTGGGTGCTGGATCATACATGGCAGTTTAGGGATGCAGTAAATTTCTTAGTTTTTGTTCTTTCTTAGTTTCAGTAAATTTAAATATATAAGGGCACGCTTCTTACTATATATATCTGTGTGTGTGTGTGTGTGTAGTAATAGCTGCTGCTTTGTTAATATATTTCCCGGAATACGGGAGTGATGTTCAGGATCTGGTCCCGCAGGTGACAATCTCCTTCGATGTGTGGATTCACGAGTATCATGAGCACAACCAACAATGCAACCAAAACTCTAGTTGCACTCTGAATGCTAGCCATTTAACCTACGTATAGCAGTTTGAAAGGAAGGATGTTGGATTCAAACCGTATCCTTAATCAGAAAAAAGGAGATTTGATCTGGGTCTTGATAAAGTATACCAAGATGGTTTTAAGAGGGGAAGCTAGATAGGACTCACAGAAGTCAGGTGACTTGTAGCTGATCAAAAAAAGCTGCTATATGTTTATATAATTAATTAGAAACGAGGAGGTGGAATTTAGTGGAGATAAAAGTAAACCAAGTAACTCTGTTTTGCTTTATGGTTAGTATATCATGGAAAGTCCTCCAAAAAGACACATACCCTTTAGCAGAAATCTATCTCATCTGAAATAACATAATCTTGTGATGCTTGTCGTTCTTCCATTACCTTAAACCACTAACGAAAAGATGACTCCTCACTGCTTTCTTCTTCTTTTTTATACGAGAAAACCCACTCTCGGAAAGCACACTTCGTGGGTACAGGTGAGGGAGTAAAATCTCGGTTATCCCAGGTTCTTACAAGGGATGCACGCCCTGACTCAACCTCGAGATCTTTTATGCAAATCCCAAGCTATTTGTCATCTCATCACGCTACTTTACTTTAATGCTCTCACTGCTAATTTCCTCTTCCATTGACAACAGGCAGGATCATAGTAAGCAATATAGAAGCACTTTTTAAGTTTAAACAGCTTAATGTTCAATCTTGGACAGTGATGGGCCATAAATATAAGGGGACTATGCATAATTTCATGTCTGCACTGAAGAGTTTGACCTACACAAACATCTGAGCACATTCTGTCAAGTACAATAATTTGATCTTCATGGTATATAGGAGAAAAGGAAATATTAAACATGTTTGCATTCGCAACCTTTCTTTTTCTGATCGATTCGCCACATTCTTATTTGACTCTGCGACATATATTATTCATAGTATCTCTCTGAATTGTGAGGGGACACCAGTCTCCCATTATTCTTAATATCATTATCAGTAATTTTTAATGCCAAAGGTGGAGAATCTTGACAAAATCCATTGAAGAACTCATCCAGTTAGAGCTTAATCTCAAAATGTAGCTGTATTATAATCTTATCCACGTCAAATGATTAACTTTATGTGCTAAGTGCTCAAGTGAAAACAACTTAAAGGTTCTGACCTTTCTTTGTGGTTATCTTTATAATAATAACACCCCGCTTCCATCATCTATCATCTCACAACTGTTTCTTCAAGCCTCCTCAACATAACCATTTTCTCTCTCTCTCTAAATGAAAAGTGTTTTTTTTTTTCCTTTTTCGGTGACATAAGATTTTTCTGCATCTAAGGTCAAATTTGGAAAGTTAGGTTGCATTCATATTATTTCTAAATATGAACACGTACATACATGAATAATCACTGGAAGTAATCCCGTTAAAAAAAATATAAAGGCAATTTCATGAAATTAAATTCATGATTTTGCTTAACATCCTTAGATATAGTATCAAATAATTTCTGAAGGATTGTATATGCGAAATTGTCCACAATGCACAGTTCATTGACTAGTTAAATGATAATTTAGTTAAGTTTATATTATTCTCTAACACACCCCTTCAAGTGAAAACCCTTTGGGCTTGAAACTTGCATAGACCCACATTACCTTGTGCTTGATTTTTATTAAATAGAATGAGGGTGTTGGAATTCGAACTCGTGACCACTAGGTTAACAAGACTCTGATACTACGTTAATGAACCATCTCACCTAAGAAATTAAGCTGTTAGGTGAAACCTCAGAATATGATTTATATTATTCTCTAACATTGCCTTCATCAACTACATCCATTGAAATATGATACTCTATTCAAATATATCCTCTTCAACTCAAGACATTTTTTTTAGAAACTCATAAGCAATCAAAGATATTAGTAGCTTCAATTACTAACCTCTCATACTCAAGTTTACATAATAATTACTCTAATAAAAAAGTAAAAAATAGAATTCAAATTAATCAAACAGGTAGATAAAATCCTAATATGCCTGGATTAGAATACAAGTATGTTTCATTGCAAGAGAATTCATTTTTTACTGTTCAAGGATCACTCATGGTTCCTTTGCCTGGAATTTGGATTCATGTTCTACTCAGCCTGTGTCTGTTCAAAAAGTAAGGCGTTGAAAAGCTTGTCATTTTCAGCCATGTGAGCGGCACTATATGAGATAGCATGATATGAACACCTTCTAAGGCTAGCAAGCATTTTCAAGTAAATGATCGAATATGCTATAGTGACCTAATTAAAGTTTTCCAATCTTGAGGACTATTTTATATTCACAGAGGACCACTTTTACACTGTTTCTCTGTGAAAAAAGTGCATATTATTATAATAGTTGTAAGTTTAAATATTGCATCCTCAAGAAAGTGTCTTTTTTCGTCGAATGTATTATACTTCAAGCTCTTTTTACACCTGTATATAAAAAATGATACTTCACGCTAAATTTTTAATTACATACTGGTTAAATTTTGCGTTGTCATAGTAGTGCTCATGGTCATATCAACGAGACCCTATTAGAATTTAATATAAAAAGTTCCGGTATGGATAGTCTATTTAATTATTAGAAGTTAGTGAGCTAGGTTTCAATGTATGAAATGTTATCCAAAAAAGAAATTACTGAAAATATATTGATCCAAGAGAGGTGGAAGACTGTAGAGATGAAGAAAAAAAAGGAGGAAATTTGGCACAGATATATTGATCTTAGCTCATGATAATTCAGTTCATGAACAATTGTGTTCGATGCCAAAGTAGAATATTTTTTCTTGATACATTCCATTACATTTGGCATTAGATTCACAGACACAAACAAAACCTTAATTATCATTATAGAAACAAACTAAACCTTAAGAAACTAGTCGCTTTGGTTTTGCAGCTGGTTACTTACTCTGCCGGAATTAGAAAGAACATGCATGGAATTCTTATAGTGAGATTTTAATGGTGTCTGGGGTCTGGCCCTCCTGGACTGACTCGTTTGGATTGGTAAGGGCTTCGAACCACATCTTCATCATCTGCGAATTTCTCATCGAGGTGTTTTGATTTCTCATGCAGTTCTTGCAAAACCCTTGATAGGCTCTTCCTCCCGAGGTAAGGCTGATCAAGATGTTTAGTTTCTGTCTCTGATAATGTAAGAAACAGCAAAACAAGGCATACCCAAAATTTCAAATTGGCCATAATATCAATATTTCTCCTCTTCGTTTCCCAAAACTAGTATGAACCCTAGCTAGTCTAGTGCTTCAAACGATCATGCAAGACCTCTTTATATACACTCTCGAGCTCTCTACTGATGAGTCTATATTTAAACAAAGTGGAATCCTCGAAGGTCATTCTGACTTAATTTGTCTGCTTTCTATGATGCCAATTTTTCTCATTCCAGCTGACAGAAGTTTTCTCCATAGCCAATGTTTGACGAGATATGAGCTTGTCCAATTCAGTACAGCGAGTTATCTAGTTTTTCCAATGAATGAAATAATGGCAAGGGCTGAAGATCCTTCAAATTTTAAAAAGTTTACTCTCTAATGCAGATTAATTTTAAGATCTTCATTCTTGATCGAGTGGGTGTCTAGTCATTAATGCGTTTTTCCAATGAATGAAATAATGGGAAGGGTTGAGTTTTATAGGTTTGAGAGGAGAATTTGGGAGATGATCAAAGACAGCCACTACTTAGAAAATTAAATGTAGTCGTAGCACCTTTGCGTGCGCATGCGCATCCATATATACAGACTATGATTAGCTAAGAGATCAATCCATGTATTAACATATACTTGGCATGCAGTAATTAACAGGAGCTATGGCGCTTAATTTTTTTTAGGGTTCACCCCCGTAATTATCCAGTTTAAAACTTAGAAGGACCAAGGAAAGAGCTGGAATTTATATTTTATTAGTTTTGACCCTAGAATTACTTTTATCTCTTAGAGAATAATATAAATCATATTATGAGACCTCATCTATAAGCTTAAGTTTTTAGGTGAGATGGTT
This sequence comes from Salix purpurea, assembly GCA_027405865.1. NCBI lineage: Eukaryota > Viridiplantae > Streptophyta > Magnoliopsida > Malpighiales > Salicaceae > Salix > Salix purpurea. Next base: position 5,421,969 of record CM050333.1, on the reverse strand, counting down.
CCTTAACATGGTATCAGAGCCTTGTTGATCCAGTGGTCACGAGTTCGAATCTCACCACCCCCAATATTCTTGATAAAAGAAAAAATCAAGAACAAGATAAGGTGAACCTATGCAAGTTTCAAGCCCAAAAGACTTTCACTTGAGGGGGTGTGTTAGAGAATAATATAAATATATTATGGGACCTCATCTATAAGCTTAAACTTTTAGGTGGGTTGGTTCCTTAACATTATCTAGGGGACACGATATTAATGATTTTTTTCTTACAATTTTTTTTTGTTTAACTGGGATAATGTTTAATCCAAGACAGCGTTTTAGTTATGATGATATGAAGCACAAGTAAAACAAAACAAAAAAAAAATATAGGTATACATAAATGGAGAGGACTTAATTTCACACGTCTGAAATTATCATTCTCAAATCTCAATTGAAAAGGAGAATTACTATAACAAGAGTAGACCATGTTATCATAAAGCTAGCGATTTAACTAAATATTCCTCCTGATTAATAATAAAAATAAATATTATATATAGAAACTCTTTTATTTCCCAAAATAATCTCATTTGTATAAAAATTATCCATGCCAACTTAAAATTTAATTTTTGTTCATACATTCTATGTAAACTTATCATTGGGAAACTTTTTTTTTGATGAGAGAAAACTCAATCCTCTAGAAAGCACATTTTATGGGTTCAGATGAGCAAGTAAAACCCTAGATGTCCTGGATATTTATAAGAAATGTATATCTTGACTCAAACTCGAGACTTGCTGTGCAGATCACAAATCTTTTGTCATCAAACCACACTTCATGGGGACTTATCATTGGGAAACGCTATCTATAAACATACAAAAGCTTTATACAAACACACGACTGACAATTTTTTTCTTATGCTAAACCAACTAATTAATATTTGCATAATCTACAATTAAAAAAAAAGCATCAAACATTTGAATATTGATGTCTAATATCTTCTATATAGACATATTGTTTTGTAATCTTAATGTGGTGTTTAGTGGCTTGACGTTAATTTCGTAAGATATATGATCTTAATGGATAATTTAATTTAATTTAATTTATTTGTTAACTAATATATTGTAATCAAAGTTTTAGATAATATCAGAGTAATGTAGGTTACCACCAGCTTTCAATCGTTGACCTCTTGTATTACTTACGAGTATGAAACAAAAACCAACAATCTTCAAGGAAAGATAGGGTGCATGCTTAATCTTTGAATATAGTGATTGCTCGGGTGTGTGGTTGAAATTATTTTTAAAAATAGTTTTTTGTTCAAAAATACATCAAAATGATATTTTTTTATTTTTAAAAATTATTTTTGATATCAACACATGAAAATGATCTGAAAACACCAAAATAAATAAATAAAATTCATTTTTTTTCAAAAAATACTTTGAAACGCGTTGTCAAACACCACCTTTAATATTAGATATACGCTGGCTTTTATAAAATATATTTAAATATTAATTTAATGAAGAATGCAATGCTACTCGATAAGCATGATCTTCATTAATAATTGAAGACATATATAGATCACTTTATCACTAGCACAACCATGATCCATAGACTGTGTCCCTTCGCCTCGAGAAAAATCGTTTCGTATGTTTATTTTATTCAGTAAGGACGTCTTTTGAATTTATTATGCTAATAAATTATGAAACTCTATAAACAATAAGTTGGAAATTTTATTTGTTTATCGTGTTGCAATATCAAGGACAGGGCGAGCTAGAGCAGAACTCCCTGCAGGGGTAAGGATGAGGAAAGGGGCTTCATTAAAATCAATAAGAATTTATTTTTGCTTATCTATGGTATTCAAACACCTAGTCCTTTAAACGTGTTTAATGGAAAAGGAAAATATTTTCTTAGAAAATTGAGTTATAGATCGGTTAACTTAAGTTGACTCAAGTGATTTTTTATTTTAAATTAATGTTTTATTCTTTGATATTGAGTAGAAAGAAAATTGATCTTTATAATTTGGTTTTTTTTCTATATCGTTACTTTGATCCCATAACTTAAGTTTGACAGATTAACTCGGGTTGAATTCACTTATTTTTCAATTTCATCCGTCAATGTTGGGTTGATTGAGAATTGAGCTAACTATTTATTTTATGTTATTTTTATAGGGTTATCAGGGTCTTATGGTATAAATTGGAGATTTAATAGGTTAACTTGAGTTGATCTAAATCAATCCGACTACATTCAAATAGATTCAAAATATTGTCATCTCAATAATTAAAACAATTATATCATTTTGATTTTTTTATTAGTCATTTGAGCTGTTATTGGACTTGCATAGTCAACTATATCACATCAAATGAACCTCTATAAATTTTATTTTTTTTCTTTTACAAAATATATTAACAGTATTTAAATATTATTTTGCATTGATTTAATGTAGCATGAATAATCATCTAAGTAAACTACTTATCAAAGTGGTGGTGCTAAGTGATAAAACACCCATCCATCACATATTTTTTATATCATAAATTAATACATAAGTTGCTTGATGGATGTCCGATGATTCTCCTGGCCACTATTATCTCGGATGAATTTCGACCAAGAATTGTGTTGTCTGCCATCAAAATTTTAAGAAAAATGTTTTTTTAATTATTAGATAACCTTTGGAAACTCTACCAGATAAGATTGGCCAGCATATGTTCTACGTTTCAAATGTCCTTTCAGGCTCTCGAACATTACTTTCACAATATCTTATGACAAATTACAACTCTTGTATTCGCCGCTTGTATTGCAAGAAAAATAATCCAACTTTTAAATTCCAATTGGTAAAACACCAACGAGCTATGGTAAATTAAAATTCTGATGGGGGACGTTTTTTTTTTTTTTTTTAATTCCACGAAACCCTACCTCTTTTTGAGCACTCTTATCGGGTACGGGTTGAGCGAGTAAAATTTTAGTTATTCTAAACCCTTACAAGTTGAACACTTTTTTACTCAAATTTAAAATATGCAGGGCAAATCTCAAGTCTTTTATTAGCATGATACGCCTCTTGAGACCAACCAATTATGCTTCAAACTTAAATAATCCAACGTTGGTCGGAGCAATCCATTGTTTTTTCTATTCAGTATCTGCTCTGAGCATTGACAAGGCTTCTTTCTCGATCCATTAAGATTAGATCTGGAATTTTTAAGATTGGTCACATGAATCTCTTCACCAAATCCAAATTCAAGAACTAAATAAAAATCTATATATCATATTTAGAACAAACAAAATCAATAATTACAAATCTTTAGATATGTCTTTGGCTAATTCCTCCTCAATGGAGCAAGCAAGATGAGAAAGAGGATCTAACCTATGTATATAGAAAGATTATGGAATAAAGATAAACTCAAACTATTCTATTCAAATAGAAATTAGAGATTATAATCAGCAAATTAAATAAAAACTTTAAACACAAATATGTTTTTTTTTTATCTAAGAGATCTTTTTCTATGATCTCAGCAATGTATCCAGACGCTTGCCCATTCTTATTTTTGAAAAACAAAAATATGATTTCACAATCTACAACATCCCATATTCATATTCCGATTTATTTTAAGCATTTACATGCTTTCCGAATATAAAATTTTTACTTGCCGACAGTATTGCTATCGAAATAATGTAATATTCTTTGGCAAACCTGTCAGCCAGGTTGCAAAAAATCATCATCAATGGAATTCCAGATAGAAAATCTCCTGAAAATTTTATAATCATTGTCACTGATTTCATAGGTGAGTCCAAAACCTATATAGTATTTTATAACTCTCTAATGGAATTTGAAAAAATATAACCTATGAAATCATCAATGAATCTCAGACAAATGCTCCCCGTTGATTAGTGAGTTCAAAAAATCCAAAAACATTCTATAATTCTCTTAATAAATTGTTAATTAAAAAAGTTAATGATTTTTTTTTGGGTACAACAATATAACAATTTTGGGTACAACAAATTAGTTTTCTGAATTTATAAAAATGTATATTAATTCAAAATCTAAGTTTATTTATCTAACTTTAAATTTTTCTATCAATAAAATAATAGTTTTTCCATCAATAATTTAATTGTCGATGTTATAGTACGGACAGCTTCAATATTTGTAAACCTAAAAATTCATTTTATTGAATTCATTTTTATTTTCATTAATGAGAAAATTAAAAATTACACATCAAAATCAAGATAAAAAACATTACTTACATTGACCCTCCACTCTACACCAATTACAGCACATTTGAAAGAAGTTTCAACAAGTGTTCCGATGATGCTAATCGGCTGCCCCTATAGTCTTTTGATTCAACACAAAAAAAATAAAATCATTCCAGCATACCACCTGATCTTCCATTTGATATCAGCAACATTCCACAAACTCTTAGTTAAACTATTCAGACTATTTTATTTTTTTAGTTTCAAATAAAAAACATATTCCCACCTCATGACTTGTACCCCGTTTCACATTATATCTCAAAAGTGTTTTTGAAAAAAAATAAAAAATAAAAAATGTTAAGACTTATACCCTCTTAGTTAATTTTTTTTGGTGTTTTTAGATCATTTTAATGTGTTGATGTTAAAAATAGTTTTTTTTTTTAAATATATCATTTTGATGCATTTTTGAATAATTGTTTTTTAAAGCAATCTCACTCACATTCCAAAAAATAGACACATCTTATTAACACATAGATTGCTTTGTAGGAGATCCTATTACACAAATTTCAAAATAGAATATTCATCAAAACGATATTAATTTTTTTTCAGTATTGTTATTTAATATACACAAATATAAAAAGAACTTGCAGTAATTTCTTTAATTGAAATATATGCATAATTAAGAATATTAATGATGGATATTTTATCTTGATATGCATTTATTAATCATGATATAACATAAATTAGTTATTTCTTATAGGATTTTGAATTAAAATAAATATAAATAAAGAAATTATATTATACTGATATGACTTTTCAAATTTAATATACAATCCCTAATTCATTTAGCTACTTAAAATATAATGAAACTGTGTGCCTTATATCAGGCTTATAAACACCTTTCCATTTTTATTTTCTCATGTTTCTAAATTTATACTAGGAAAAAAATTAAATTTTTTTATAATGAGATAGTTTATTATATCTCATTGTGTATGCTTCTCACCTATAAATATACCGGCAGACAAGCAATTCCCAACGAAAATCGCATCATCGGGAGGATTGTAACATACTTGTCAGAACCACAATTTTGCAATGGCTTCATGTCGGCTCACTTTTCTACTCTTGGTCTTGGTCATGACATCCTGTAAGATCGAATTTTTTTTTTTTATTTCTTTTTCTTAAAGCAAAGAATTTTGAAAAATATTTGATACACAGCTTTAATTTTTTTTTTCTCTTATTTGTTTTTTAAATGGAAGGTGACTTTACTTATAAAGTATATTATATTTCGCTTTAAAAGCATGGAGATGTATTTTAGTTTTAGAAAAGAAGAAGAAAAACTTAAAACCTTTCGCTTTGTATTTTAGTGTTATCAAGATCATTCCAAAAAAAAGACCCTCATATTTCACTATTTGTTTCGGACGCAAGATTTGAATTTGTGAGACCTCATTCTGATAAACTGGTTGCATTCATGTTCTTGAAATTAATTATAATTAACAGACCCCTGATTAATTTCAGACTTGTTGGCCACAACTGAAGCCAGAACCACACCTGGGAGTTGCCACAGCGACAGCGATTGCACAGGTGCTTGTGGGAAATGCTCATATTGCAGTTGCGAGCTCAGGACCAATTCATGTGAATGCGCAAACTTTCAGCCAAAGCTTATCCCAGCAGAGGCCATTCTGGGAGGGGCGAACTAGTCTGGTAAATGGCATACATTGATCATTTGATGTATGCTATAGTATGGAACAGTGTAATAATACCATGTGAGAAATGTTGAAACACTTGTTCATCTACATGGCTATTTTGTTGAATAATAAAAGATATAGGTTTCTTATTATAAATGGAAAGAAGCTGTAGTTTCAAATTTATTATGAGAGCGTAGATTTTATTACAGCAGAGATACCCTTTTGAGTAGGCTTGTTAATTCCGTTCCGTTCCGGTTGGAATGGCCGGAACGTTCAGTTCCATTAAAAAAACTGAGATGAAACGATATTATTTTCGTCTCGGTTTTAATTCCGGTCCGTACCGGAAATTTCGGCTAAATTCCAGCAGGAACGCCTTGGAACCGTTCCGGCCGTGCCGTTCCGACTCAAAATCATAATATTTTTTTATTTTAGAACATTTTACTATCATAATTTGAAATTTTAGAGATGTTTCTAATTTTGAGATTATGTTCGTTTGACTTTGTGTCTGTATTGTATAATTTAAAGTTAATTTATCTTGAATTTAAATTATACTTGTTAAATTAATATTTTAATTTTTTTTTCATATATGTATATAATTAATTATATATGAACAGTACAACCCCGAAACGGCACGCCGAAACGCTCCGAAATCGAAATATTCCTTTACAATACAAAAACCAGAACGACGACCGTGACAGTATTGACAACCTTGCTTTTGAGAGTTTGTTGCCTGATGAACTTGTGAATAATTTATTTTTAAAATAATGTTCTTAAAAATGGCGTAAAATGGCCAATAGAAACCATAGAAGGTCATTGCCACAGATAAAGCAAATCAGATCACCTTGGAGCGGCTAAAATCGGAAAGGGTTGTTAAAAGCCTTATATAAGATGGTTTATTCATCACTTAAGTAACAAATACAGGCATAATACTTTACTTTGTGTAAATCCCTAGCCTAAAAATCAATAAATTAAAGTTAATTAAGCCAAAGATTAATTGAAAAATGATACATTAGGAGGAAAAGTCTTGATTCATGATTAATTTCCGTAATAAATTATACTAAATGTTGGATGAGATAAAGTAATAAATCAATACTAAATGTATTGTCAAGATTCCTTAATCAGGTAACTTAGTAAGGATTTTCTTATAAACTACAGTGAAAATAGTTATACAATGACAATAATACAGTGCAATTCTTAATAAAATAATGTATGCTTTTACACTCGAAAAAATCTGATAGTTAGTATAAGCATCACATACAATCACACGATTTTGACTCAAAATAGTGAAAAAGAAGAGGAAATATTTATCATGATTATGGATAGGAGTCTTTAATTAATTAATTAAAAAATAATGATGATTTTAAGTGAATAAAATATTAAATAAAATTCAGATTTTAGCATAAAATTACATGATATATAGTTTTATGGTATCAAACATATTTTTCATCCAACCATGGATCAATTTGAAGTTTTATAAAAAATATACTAGCATATTGTTCTATGTTAGTTTAAGTAAATTAAAGAAGATAACATTTGGGCCATTCGTAAGGGAATTTTGGTAATCAAAAAAAAAAAAAAAATCCTCTCCTACTCCTTTAAAGATAGCCTATTGTCCAGTGCAGAAGAAAAATAAGAGGGAAGGTGATGTTTCTCCCATTTTCTTTCTTTTTCTCTCAATTTCTTCAAGAATAAAACAAAGAGGAGTGTCATTGGGAGGATTATATCTAAGAAAAAAATTAGGTAAAAGTAGCAAAGGTAAGGAAGATACCCTCGAGTTTAAGGGTTCATATGATTTTGAAATAGGCATGCAAATTGAGTTAGTTAATAGTAAATTTTGGATCGTAAAGACATGAATAAAGGATAAAAAGAAAATGATTTAAACAAAAAGTTTTGGAAGGGCAAGAAGTGGCTAGCCATAGTGGGGCTCTTTTAAGGCAGACATCTATGAAATTTTATATTATAAAGATGTATTGCATGTATATTTGTTAGTAGATTCATTGTAGGATTGAACTTTGATGTGTAAAGCTAATATGGTTATGTTTTGGATGATTATGTAAGAGTGGTGCTGAAATTTGTATGCTTACGACCTATAAATATAGTTATGTGTAAAATTATTTTATAATTAATTAATGATGTTCATAACTAATATGGAGTGATTGAGTATTTAAAGTCCCCAAGGATGTGATATAATAATAAAAAATTTGTGATCTGCATATCAGATCTTGAATTCGAGTCAGGACGTGTATCTCTTATAAGAATCTATGATAACTATAATTTTATTTGTTTACTTAAACACATAAAATATATTTTTCAAAATAACATTACCTCATATAAAAAAAATATTTAAAATCAAAGCTGAAAGCGGTTTTAGTTATGTTCTTTGATGAGAAGATAAATGGGTTTTTAATTATTTGGGTAAAATCAAAAGGGACCACTCTCATTAAAAAGTTTCTGTCTCCAACTCTATTTTTTTTTCTTACATTACACCACTAATTATAGGTAATTACGAGCTGATTAGCCCGCTTCGCTGGACATTTTTATCTATGTAGAAAATTAATTAATTTTATAAATGTTGTATTTTGTTATTTTAATATTTAATTAGTATAATTGTAATTGATTAAATATGCTAAAAATGGTTTTTTTCAACCAAAATGTGATTGAATATTGCTATTGCTAAAAAACTTTTGATAAAATTTGTTAGAAAATTTGCTAAGAAGGTGAAATGATTTATAAGAAATTTGTTGTCACGGATACTCTGGTTAAAAAAACAAAACAACAAAAGAAACCCGGTTAAAAAAGAACAACTGAGTTGGACAGTAAAAAATCAAAAATACATGTGAAAAAAAGGTCACCGTTTCTTAAAAGAAACAAACAAAGGGTCTAAAATATAAATTTAAATTCAAAGCCAAAGTTTTTTTTATAAGATTTATTCATCATATTATTATATTAAATATCTTTAAGAATGCCGATATTAATTTTTTTTTCAAGAAATCGTAGGTCATTTTTTTTTCTCTCTTTATATATTTTTAGGCGATAATATTAAATAAATATTCAACACATATACTTAGTCTCATATATTATATAGTGTGATCAAAATGGGAAGTGATTTTTATATTTTTTAATTGTAGATAACCTAGGTAAATTTGTTAAAAAAAAAATATAAGTTGCCTTTTTTCCCCAGTAATATTAGATCTGACACATTATAAATAAAAACATTGCAATATTTTTCAAAAAAGGAATATATATTTTTTGCGTGCTATAATTATTTATTTGCTGTCTAAAAAGAACAGTGTAGTCGAAACAGAAAGTGCCTCATATATTTTTTAATTGTATATAATCTAGGCAAATTTGTTTACCTTTTCTTTTTTTGAGTTGTATTTTTTCCCGGGTAATATTAGATCTTAAATATTAAAAATCCAATTTTTTTTCAGAAATACACTTGAACAAAAGAGCACAAAATTAAAATTCGAAGCTAATTTTTTTTTATAAGATTTATTCTTCATATTACTATATTAAATGTATTTAAGAATGCTGATATTAATTTTTTTCTTGCAAAAAATCCGAGGTCATTTTTTTTTATCTCTTTATATATTTTTAGGCGATAATATGCAATAAATATTAAAACATATAATAATGACTTGTTTTCCGTTTAAAAGGAACAGTGTAATCGAGACAAAAGTGACTTGTATCGTTTTTTAATTGTAGGTAACCTAGGTAAATTTGTCTATTTGTTGTTCTTGAGTTGTCTTTTATCCCCAGTAATATTAGATATAAAATGACTATTGCTATTATTGCAAAAACAATTAAAATTATAAAATTTTAACAGAAGAAAAAACACTCAAAAAGATTAACAAAAGAGTAAGCAAGAAAAAAATATATTATTATTATTATTATTATTATTATTATTCTAATTAATGAAAGTGGCAGAAATAAATCAAAGGAAAAACAATCGATGGAAAATAAAATTATTAGGAAAAACGTAGCAATTATTTGATAAGCATTAAAAATTTAAACAGGGATTTAAATCATAAATCAAAAGTTGAAGGACTGAAATGAAAATCACATTTATTATCAATTTCAATCCAAGGTTAAAATTGCAAAAATTGAAACTTGTGTACCGAATTTATTGACCAATTTGGACCAAATCCGGAAATAAAAAGTTGCAGGACCGAAGTGAAAGGTGCACATTTAATTAATTTCAACCTGACGGACCAAATCGAAGCAAATTAAAACTAATGTAACAGAAGTGAAAGGTGCAGGAAAGGAAATTGCAAGTTGAGGGACTGAAGTGAAAAAGGCAAAAACACGGGGGCCTCTCCTGCACTTTTACGTGCAGGGGAGAGAGAGAAACATTGCCACCGTCTTCAACCGGTCTCCGCTGCGTCCACGGACACAGTGTGAAAAAACGCGCCACACCGGGAGGAAGACCAAGAGGAGGCGCACCGGATTAGACTCCGGTAGCCTATTTCCGGCCACCGTATCATACCGCACGCGCCACTTGAAAGGGGCGTCAGGGGGGACACCGTCGGCCGCGTGAACCGCACGAGCCTGACAGATTTCGGAAAATATATAAATAATAATGGTCAGTTACCGTTATGTCCCTGCCCTTAAATAAGCGATTTTGTCTTATTGGGGGCTATAACCGTCTTTAGCCATTGCAAAAATATTAAAAAAAATAAAGGGTTGCGGCGGACCGGACCAGTCCGTACGCGTGCAATTACGCCCGCACCCCTGTGCCTAAACGTTATTTACCCCTCATCCGAAACGTTATTTTGTGTTATTACCAGGGCTAACATCGCCACTACACTGTTCATAGCCGGAAAAAAAAAAAAGGGTGGACGAACTCGCGCGATGCACGGAGGACAAAAGACCAGTCCACAGTGCAAATGGGTCACGGGCTACAGTACTGAGGCCGAGCTCTTTTAGCTCTTTTGTTAATTGGCAAGGATGAATGTTCTAAAATCTTTTTTAATATATTACCTTTTTAAAAAAATATTTTCCGTTTTTTACTGAATTATGTTTTGCCTTTTTGGTTGAAATGTCCTTTTTTAAAAATATTATCCAAATTTGAGTTATGACACCATTATACTTTAATTGATCTCTAAATTAATTCTCAAGCACAATTATACTTTACATTGGCCCGTGATTAAAATCAAATTGACCTATAAAAAATATCATTATGCATTTCAACTTAATATTTACACAGATTTATATTTGAATCTGCATTTTCTTTCATTTTTTTTTGGCATAAAAAATAACGATTGGGCTCTCTTGGGCTCTCGAAATCATCCCAAATTTTCACCTTGATATTTCTACTAACGCCGATCCTTTTTATTTTATTTTGGATAGATTTTGAGGAATAACCTAGAAACGGGTCATGTCATATGATAATTAATGTGATTATATTATATTATTTGGTTATAAAATGTTACCCTTTTTAGGGATTTTTACGATTTAAAAGATTGTTTTCCAATAATCTTGGCGTGGGTTTCCTTTATGATAGTTTTATATTTATCTTGATTCCTTTTCTTGTTGTGCATGCGTTATTTTGGAAATTAATGATTTTGTTTTCGTGCATTCCATTTATAATAGATTTATATTTCAAGGATTTTATTTTGATATGATTTTAGTAAGCCTTTTATTATATTTATATATAAATATTTGGTAACGTTTTAATGATATGTCTATATAAAAATATATTATTTTAGCGGAATCCATTATATAAAGGCAGTCGTATCGAACAATGTAACCATAAACCAATATCATTTTTTCTTATTTCAATTTTCTTCAAAGAAGATACTTCTCAAAGATAACATTATTGCAATGAGGTCAAATAGGCTCGCTTTTCTATTCATCGTCTTGGCCATGGCATCTTGTAAGATTTTCTCCACCTTAACTTAGTTTGTTTAACATGTTTTATATATAGCTCTACGTAAAATGAAAACAATAAATATTTTTATTATTTATTTTAGATAAGGCTGTCAATTCCGTTTCTTTTCGTCCAGAATAGCCGATACATTTTATTTCAATTCAAAAACAGAATTATAACCAGAACAAGTTATACCAAAACTTTTGGGACTCGAACTTTGGACAATTAAAAACAATTAATTTTTATATATATGCTCTTCTATTTTTCTTCCAAAATTATAGAGTTAGTATTAAAATATCAACAAAATCAAACAAGATGTTTACCTCTTTCATATTCGCTGTAAGATTTATTGAAATATTATATTTTTACAGTATAAAAAATCCTTAAACTTTATAATTCTGATGAAAGAGTCTTAATTAATTGTAGGCTTATTGTCCACAACCGAAGCAAGGAAAGCAGGGCGTTGCCAAAACGACAACGACTGCGTCAATGCATGCGGGAAAGAATGCGCTTCATGCACGTGCGTGCCTGCCTTCAAGCAGTGTGAATGCGGAAACTCTCGCCCTAATTTCATTCCTGCTGAGGCAATTTTGGGAGGGCACAACAATGACAATGGAATACAGAATTGAGTCTTTGATGATTGCTAATATATAATAAGTGAATAAATTACTAAGTTTCTTAATATTAAATGATAAAAATCTCTTATTTCTTATGGTTGATCTTCAAGATATGAGCTTGGTGAATTGAGTTCTTTTTTTTTCTTTTTTCTTTTTTATTTAATATAGTAGATTCTCCTTCTTTTGATGTTAATGCCAAATAGATCCGAGAGAGGGAAAAAAAAAACAGATTCTTAATACTATATAACAACAATGAACATATAGTATATTGATTGCAATAACACATGGAGTATGTGATTTGATAAAAATATAACCTTTCCAATCAAATCCCATATGAAAACTTTTCCTTTTTTCCCACTAAACAGAAGAATCCCAAGTATATACATGCTATGAAAAGAAAAGAAAAACTATATTTATCTAGCATCTCATGTAAACTATCAAACCAATCCCCAGTGACTTGGATGACTACTCTTCAGCCTCTTCAAATGCTTTTCTCTTCCTAGAATTCGATACACTCACTGAAACAAAAGGAGATAATGCAGCAATAGAGCCGTTCCCTTCACCTAAACTTGATAGGGCAGAGTTTTCGAAGAGGTGAGTAATGTCATCAAGTGGTTGCCTAACCCTTCTTCTAAATGTTTTCTTGGCTGGTGGCGCATTTTCCAGAAATGGGGTGGTTTGATTCACAGAGAGTGGAGGGATATTTTCATTGTTGTTGTCGCCGCCGCCGCCGCCGTTGTTGTCGTCGCAAACATTTACGGCCTCCATTTCGTAATATTTTGAGAGGGATATTGAGAGATGGTAAACAAATTGGTGAGATGGAGAGGCTAAAGAGGAAGTGAATATTTATCCATACAGATGAGTTCATTTTGGAGGGATGATAAAAAAAAATTGATGGGTTTAAGTTTTTCGGGGTGTAATTTGTTTTCGAATTTTTGAGATTTAAATTCAACTTTCAAGGAGGGAGTTAGAAATTCATTTCATTTTTTTAATTTTTGAGGTGCCAAGGTGGGAGAAGTTCCCGGCCGGCACTCGTGAAATTTTTTAGCCTTTTAGCTGCTGAGTTGGTGGAGCCAAGAACAAAGAACAGTGGAAATGAGATGTTCAAATTGGCTTGCGAGCCTGTTTCGGCATCAGCACAGTTTTAAATGCATCCATGGATTTTAAAGCGTGGTTATTTATTTATTTATTTATTTATTTTGTCGAAAGTTATTTTTTATTCGAGAAACCCATTTTATGGAATCTACCCAAGTGAACGCAGTGGCATAATTCAATGAAGGGACAATTTGTGTTTTTTTTATAAAGAAAAAAGAAATGGAGTGGAATTCCCATTTTTCATTAAAAAATTGAAACGATAATTTATAATATTTATTTTAAATTTTTGTATTTGTGATAATTTAGCTAAAAACTATTATTATTTTTATACTTGATAACTTGAAGAAAAAGAAAAATAACCGATATTAAATTTATAAGAAAATAAATCTATGATATTAACAAAATACGTTTTACATTGATAAAAATGCATTTTATAGTTTTTGAAAGAGAAAAAAAAAAAAACAATGATGAAATGGAGAAAACAATTACTTTTTCCATGTCATTTGTGCTCTTTCATCACTTAAAAAAAAAATCTTAGTAATATTTCATATATTCTTCATTTGAAAAATAAATAAATTTTAAATCTTTCAAATTTATTGTGTTTTTTTTTCTTTTTTAAATAATTTATTTCTCTGCTTCCACTAATAAATAAGACGTTGGCTTATTGGAATGAGATTGCCGTCTAGTTGCCATATACGGCCTATGCTTTAGTGGATCATCGTAGGTTCAAAGGTAATAAATTTATAGAAGATATATTTCTCGAAGCACCTATCTCTATAAAACATATTGGGCTCACAGGCCTTAAAATATTTTGAAAAATATAAACGAGCCTCCTAGAAGCCCATGGAATGCAAATTTTTCAGCCCAATGATCACGGCCTTTTGGGGATAGTTTTCTTTCACTCTTGATCACCATTAAATCTACTAGAAATCAATATATTAAAACCATTCAAAAATACTAATAAAAATTAATTTGGATTTTTCTTCTTTAAGTTTTGACAAAAACCAAATTGAAATTCAATATCTATTTTGATTTAGAATTTTTTTATTTTTTTAATTCATTTAACAAAAGCGAAATCTAAGGTTAAAAATAAACTAGATTCACTTTCATAAATCATAAATCATAAATCATAAATGCTATGATAGTGGGTTAATAGTGTATTGCAAGTTAGTGCATGTTTGAGAGTGCGTTTGAGGTGGTTCTTGAAAGTGATTTTTGTTCAGAAATATATCAAAATATTTTTTTATTTTATTAAAAATAATTTTTGACATGAAAATGACCTAAAAATACCAAAATATTTTAATTGAAAATACAAAAAAAAAATCTTTTTTAAAATTCATGAAAATGACCTAAAAATACCAAAATATTTTAATTGAAAATATAAAAAAAAAAATCTTTTTTAAAATTATTTTTGAAACACAACATCAAACAGGACTTAATCTTGCTCCACAATAGCACTAGATGGCATGGAGAAGCACTACATTGAAAATTTATTCTTTCCTTAATGAGATGGGGGCTAAAAAGAATGATTGGGACAACAAATACCAATCTCATTCATGCTTTGGATGCTTATATAATCATCAAAGACGGTTGAAGTGACCGATTCCTAGAAATTAAGAGGAAAAAAGAAGAAGGTGTTCATCAATAGAACATAACTTTTCTTAATTATTTGATGGAAAATGAAAATGTAAGAGTCAATTCCCAAAAAGGAAATCCAGCCAAAGATCAAATGGAGCAGCTTGCGTGAACTTGAAACTCAAGCCACTATTTATTCTTACATTAGTATATCAAAATAATTTAAAAAAATTAAAAAATAATTTAAAATTAAAAAAAAATCAATATTTTTTACTAATACGACACCTTGACGGATACAGCTCAAGATGGAAAGCGACGGGGAGAGAGAAGGGCAGGCCATTGGCAATGAAAGGAGGGAGTGACTTCCCGACTGGATTGCTCTCATGGTTGACACATAACTTTCATGAAATTATCACATAAAAAAAAATGTTAGATAAATTATAATAGGTGATTGGCTAAGCAGTGACCTCATTGGTTCGTGGGCCAGTTTTATTTGATTGAGAAGATTGATAATTTAATTTGAAGTCGTCAAGTACTTTGAGTCTGAGAAAATCACTTGATCATGATGCTATAAATGAAATGAAATGAAACTTTTCCATTGCAATTGGCTGGATTTAAAATTATAGTTATGCCCACCAACATTTAATCCATAAGATTATCTTGGGAAAAAAGTTAATTTGAACTGATATATGAAATGGTTTGAAGATATATTTTAATTAGTTTCGAATAAAAAAAAGGAAAATTAATTCTTGAGCATGTGAAGCAGATTCAATATTCTTTAACGGTCCATTTGTATGCAAAGTATATTTGTATAATATTCTTTCCAAAAAGTTTGGGGGAGCCCGCTATACAATATGCTATGACACTCCATAAAATTATTTTATCATCATTTTAGTGCTTGCTTTTAGCATAAACCTTTCGACTTGCCTAGTTGTATTTTTTATGCGATAAAGATTTATTTGTCGAAAAATATATTTTATAAGTCTAAATGAAAGAGTAAAATCTTGGTTGTTTCAAAATTTTATAAGGGTTGCATGTCCTGACTCGAACTCGACACTTGTTGTGTGGATCACAAGTCTTTTGTTCAGGTTTGTTAGAGAATAATATAAATCATATTCTGAGGTCTCACCTAACAGTTTAAGTTTTTAGGTGAGATAATTTTTTGACATGGTATCAAAGCCTTGTTGACCCAATAGTCATGAGTTCAAATCTCATCACCCCTATTCTATTCGATAAAAATCAAGCACAAGATAGTGTGGGCATGTGTAAGTTTCAAACCCAAAAAGCTTTCACTTGAGGGCGTGTATTAGAGAATAATATAAATCATATTCTGGAGCATAAACCTTTCGACTTGCCTGGTTGTATTTTTTTTATGCCAAGAAAGATTTATTTCTTAACAAATGTATTTTATAGGTTCAAGTGAGTGATTAAAATCCTAATTGTTTTAGATTTTTATAAGAGATGTATGTCTGACTTTAAACGCGAGATTTATAGTGTAATTTATAATTTTTTTGTTTATATTTTTATGAAAAATGGACATCCTAACTTGAACGTAACGGATATGTTTTATTTTTCTTTGCCCACAATAAAAGATTGGTGTAGAAAAGACAGTAGTTAGTATGAAAGGAAGAAGAGAATGTTGGAAAGTTTTCACTAAAAAGCACTCAAAAGAACACAACCAATATTTTCATGCATGGCTGAGAGTCATGATGCAGACAGCCCCTCTCGCTCCACTTGCTCAAGTCATAGTCACCGGCCTCTAACTGTACGGCTCTGCCATCAGCAAATTTAATTGCAAAACATTCAAGCTTTCTTCTCTAGGGTTTTGGAGATGGGGCCAGTGCGTGTCTTAGATTCCAAGCAAAAACGAGAGAAAATATAATTGTGAAAGGATTTAATTCCACTCATACTTGCAAGAGGGTGAGACAACAAGGCAAAAGAAAGGATTAAGACCTCGTATTGTAATCTATTTATTAAAAATAATTTATATTAAAAAAATGCAATTACAATGTTTGGTACGAGTGGAATTGTATATTGCAATGGAATAGGCTGGTGGATTATATTTCTTTGAAGAGAAGGCGAGACATTGGGTGTGCTTATAAATTTATTTATTTTTATGCGAGGAAACTCCATTTTTCTTAAAAGCGTATTTTATAGGTATAGGTGAGTGAGTAAAACTTTGATTGTTCCAGATTTTTATAAGAAATACATACCCTGACTTGAACTCGAGACCTGCTTGATAATTGTTGTTAATTGATTTTTCTTAGGGTTATCAGAAGGTTATATATAGGGCTCATGAATTAATTAAGATGTATGCAAACTGGGATAGATACCATGGTTAGAAAAAAAACAAACATTTCTTTGTTTGGTTATAAATACTCTTAGTGATATAATGTAGTTTTTTTATAAAGTTTTATTTTAATTGTTTTTTTTTTAAATATTAAAACAAAACATAACATCCACAACTTTGAAATATGTATTCAAATTTTTTTATATATATATAATGCTTAAATAATATTATAGAAATGATAGATGTTTATTTTATAATAGAAGGGTTGTTGAGCAATGTAATCTTGTTTTAATTGTTTATTACGCCAACCAAAGAAATTTAAAAATGATTTATAAATTATATAAATAGATTTTCTTTACGTGAATGGTAATATTTAAAGAACCATCTAAATTTATTTAATTTCATGGATGTGTTTACCTCAATACAATGGACTCCAAATAATTAATTATCAGTTATATTTTTTTCAAAATAAATATAGCATAGTAATCAAAGATATAATAATATACATAAGCTATTTCAAAGAATATTTCTTTCATAATCTCAAAACTAGCTGATCATTTACCTTAGATTTCACATCAATCAAGAGCACAATTCTTTTCATGTCAATATTATCATCGTCTAACTAGTCCAGTAGTAAGAGCTTAGAACTAAGAGGTTTGCTCTCCATATAGTTCCAGGTTCGATCCTTATAGTTTCTAATATGATGGTCATTGGAGGCTTACGTGGTCATTAATTTCAGAGCCCGTGGGATTAGTCGAGTTGCACACAAGCTGACTCAGACACCTACATTAATAAAATAAAATTGTAGTCATATGATGAAACTTCTTGCAAAGTAAATTTACTTCCAAATTATGGTTAATTAATTATTTCATTTCGTCTGATGAACTGCAACAGATGGGAGCATGCAATCTTTTATCTTCACCTCCAGTGCATGCATATATATGATAGCAACCAGACATCATAACTCAGCATCCCGAAGGCCTTTTTCCTTCGCCCATGTTCTAAAATTAAGACTACTCAGAAAAACAGACAATAATCACAAAGTGATGTCGTTTTCCTTTTTGTTACTGGAAATCATATTAATTTGTGTGTGCATGCAGCATGTAGGGCAGCCAGTGACAATTTTTACAAATGGGGTCGACTCTTTTTGATAGTTCATGAAACCATGCGCAATCAATCGTCCATATTGGACAGCAGCTGATGTTGATCGTAAGAACATGTGAGTTGTCGAATATCTTCGATAAGTTTTTGTATAAAGAATCTCTAGTTCTTATTATAGACACATAGTGTGAGAACATGTCTGCAATTAATCTATTCTAGAAGAGATAAAACGTAAGGCTCTCTCAAAATTAGGTTTTTTTATATATATTTTTATACGGAAGGGTTTCCCTTAACCTCTAATTAATCAAGTCATTTATTTATTGTGTAAGTTACTTGTCTCTAAATGTGCAAGGACTTAATTATACTTTAAATTTATTAAATTAGTTTTATTAAGAGCTTAACTAAGAAGATTGGAATTTTTAGAGACCAAATGTAATTTTTAACAAGTCAATTGGATGGGATAAAGGGTGAAATTGAAGAAAAAATGAAAGTTTAATGGTCAATTAAGGGTCAAATTATATAAATTTCAGACTAAGGATAAAGATGAGTAAATTTGAAACTATTATTGAAGTTTTGGTAGGGATAAAATTGTATAAAATTAAAAGTTTAAAGTCAAGTCAATTAAGAGTATAATTAGAACATTTATGAATTGAGTCATTCTATATATTTTGCAGGCTAGGTATTGTTGTTTGGTCTGAACAGTGCAGACACATCATCGTCTTCATCATTGTAGAAGCGGAAGAGGTGACCTGTAAACACCATTGCCTGCACGCAATGGTTAGCAACGAACAAGAATAGAGAAAAAAAAAGGAACAAAAACAAAAGATACAAGGAAGAGAAAGGAATGAAAGAACAAAACAGAAACATAAAGGAGAGAACACTGAGTTAAATCACAAATCATTTTTTTTTAACTGTAAACAAGTCGCACCACCAACCCTCTCCTCTCCTCTGGTGGCAGTAGCAGCAACAACTGCTCTTCTCCAATGACAACAACACCTTCTTCTTCTCCTCCTCTGATGATATACAACACTTTTTTCTCCTTCGACGACGGAAAACAACTTTTTCTTTCTTTCCGGCAACAACAACAATTGCATTTCTTCTTTCGACAACGACAGTACTAGTGTTATTGTGAAGAACAACCTTCCAATGTAAGTTTATAATTATTGAGACTGCTGTAAACATAATTTTCTTATTAAGCCTGCTAGAAATTTAACATCAGCAATGAAATTATCAATAACAAATCTATTATTTCAATAAAGGTTTCTAAACATCTTAAATGAAAACCTTTGATTGATGCATGGTTTAGAAGGTTTAAGGTTAGTATAAACATAAATATTTTCTTAAGTTTATTCGATTAGTTCATTAATATTAATAAAACAATATTTTACAAATTTTAATTTCTACAAAAAATATGAGTGTGATATAGCTGACAAGTTAGTGCAAGGAGGGTTTGGAAGAATCACACTAAATCTAAAAGAGATCATAGATGGGTGATGCATTGACTCCTCTTATTCTCCCTATGATCCTCACAGAACTCATTTTGTCCTTCTCAAAGCTTTTATTCTAGATTAATTGTATTTGAACTGTTAAAATTTTATATTTCTAATAAATATTTGATTTTTATGCTATTTGATTTTTTCTATTTTATTTAATAGACTTTTTTAAAAAAATATTTTTAAATTATTACTGATAGGGTTAATGACGGTCTAAGTTCATCAGTATATTCTAGAGAGTTGGAAAAGAGTTATTTCAAATATCATTGATTTTTCTATTTATTCTTGATTATTTATTTTAAAAAAATATTCTAAATTATTATTGATGAGATTACCACCGACCTAAGTCCATTGGTATATTTCATAGAGTTGATTTTTTTTTTTTTTTTTTGTGGTTGGCTAAAAGTAGCCGAACGTATAATAGAGTTTAAAAGAAGGTGCTTTGTTGAGGAGAGGAGTGCGTCTTTATATTGACCTTCAGCATGTATTATGGCACCTCAATTCTATTTAGTTTGACTAGGTTTGCAAGCATTAAGAGTATCTTCAACGCGCCACCTATTTATGAAGGTAAAGTTATTTTTAGTAATTATATATATTTATTTTTTCAATATATATTAATTAAAATAATATTTTTTATTTGAACAACTATTTTTACATGTTTATATCGAAAAGCTAAAAAATTTAAAAATTATATAATATAGTGGGAGATAGTCTAGTCATAGTTTGGCATGTAGCCTAGCTAGAGCTTTATTGTGCAAGTCAAAATCATGCTCAAGACAAACAAAGCTTTCACATACTATCAGATTAAATACTTAATAGTGCCCGAAAGGATATTCCTTTCCTTGTATGACTTGCATCGCCATTAATATTTAATTGTTCTGGGCTCTCTTACTCCAATGTTTTTTTTTTAATCTTAATTTTGTAAACTCTACTATCAATTCAGAAAGGTATTTGATTAAAACGATAAAAACATTGTGTTAAAATAAGAAAAAGAATTTAAAACTCTTTTTTTTTTAAATATATGTAAATGAGTGTTTAGAAAAAACGGTCGTTTTTATTTATAGGTTTCACTTGAAAATATATTAAATTAATAATTTTTATTGGTTTTCAATAGTTTTAATGTGCTATATTCTTATATATTTGATTTATAATATTGTTTGTTCTTGTAGAATTTGTTTATATTATTGGTTGGTATATATTAAAATACATTTGACTATTTTAAATGACTTTTACCATCGAAATACATATAAATAAAAAGACTATATTTACAAGATATTTTATCAATTTTTCTTTTTAAAATACCATTTTGCAATTGGAGTTGCTCTGAGAATAGGTGTCGGGGCGGGAAAATAATCCATAGATTAAAAACTCTAAATCAGTATCTCATGTTTTGAGTCAAGCATTCAGTTTCATATTCTAGTGATTCCTTCCACGTAAAGGGATCGAGTTTTCCAGGAAGTTGATGAAGTATTTATGAAGGGTTACAGAAAGCCATCAAGTCTTTTAATGGGAGCTACTTGCTTCATCCTAGGGAGAAAGACTATACACAGAGAGGTTACAGAAAGCCAACTGGTCTAAGCCCCCATTTAGATAGCTCCTATAGAAATGGTATTGCAACCCTAAAAATATCAATTTCATGCTTCAAGTGGGGCGCCCTAAAGTATGGTCAAGAAACACACACACAGCAATGATAAAGAAGAGAGAGAGAGAGAGAGAGAGAGAGAGAGGGAGTGGGAGAGGGAGAGAGAGGGAGGGAGAGGGAGTGGGAGAGGGAGAGAGAGGGAGTGGGAGAGGGAGAGAGAAGGAGTGGGAGAGGGAGAGAGAGGGAGGAGAGAGAGAGAGAGAGAGAGTTTGGCTGCCCTACAAGAAAAACGCATGCAGATCATAAAATGGCTAAATACAGAGTTGAAGCTGTCAAATATAAATGCAAAATACATAAACATGTAAAGACAAATAACCAAAGCGATAACAGCTTGGCAGCAGATTTTGTAAGGGGAAGCCATCCATAAATATTGCGATAGAAGTCAGTCTCTCCCTCTCTATCTCTCTCTCTTTCTCAAAAGGATAAACCAGAAATCTACAGACAGAAAATTATTATCTTGGATCACGAGCCTTGATTGGTGGCTTTCACATTTTTCACAGATGAAAACATTAAAGGAGATGATAAATCAAACTGTCATCAGCTCCCCCCCTCCCCCGTCTCTCTCTCTCTCTGCCATTGTCCTTTTCTAGGACTGCAACAAACTTCGCCACCCCTTTACTTTCCTTCCTCGCGTGCCTCACAACAGAGGATTTTTGGTTTTAGCGTAGTGAAAAACAAATAAATAAAGTAGCATATTATGAGAAATATTTGAAAATATAATACAGTTTAATGAGCAAATAGTATATACAAACGCAGGTTATAAATGACATTCCCATGTCTTGTTCCGCAATTGACATTTGCAATACGTGAGTTGAAAATGTAATTTATAAAAAATTAAAATTCAGAGCAAATTTTCTCCCTTCTTTTATTTCGCCCCACGGCAGCCACTTTTTTTTTCGGATTCGAGAAAATTTTATTTTCTGGAAAGCACACTTTGTGGGTTTGAGTGGACGAATAAAACCCCAACTGTCTCAGGTTCTTACATGAGGTGCACGTCCTGAATCAAATTTGAGACCTGCTGTGCAGATCTCAAACTCTTTGTACAATCACCTATCCATTCTCTTTGTTATCAACAACCTTCCTCTCTTTTTCTCCCTCTCCGCAAATTACAAGTCTACATATAAGATTTCCTATAATCATGTTAATCTATTATAGGTAGTCTAAATATTTAAAACAATTACAAATACAATATATTTGTCAATGAATGAATGATTAGATGAACAATCAACTTGCACACCATTTTTTTTTTTTAAAAAAGAACATTCCTTTTCTAATGGCCTAATAAACATATCTTGAAGCTAATATATAAAACAACATGTTTTGTTATAATTAACAATCTTGTATTTTATCATGAAAACAATTCATTTTTTATATGTTTAGTTCTTCCATGGCAAATAAAATTGGTTGTAAGGTGCATGTCTTATCACATTATAGCAATGTTGTCTTTAAATGAAATATTCCCAAATCCATTAATAGTAGGAGTGGGATAATCCACAATATCTACTAGTCATGACTCTTTATTCAACTTCTACTAAAAAAAAGAATATCAAGTTCTATCTCTTTGTCCTTGAAGTAATAAGAGAAGATCCCAAAAAAACATAATATATCACAACGGATCTATGAGATGTTGAATAATCAAGCTAATCCTAGTAAGAAAAAGCTCTCAGAGATAAGTCAAAGTCATTATGAGAGGGAGGGGGGGCCTTGTACTAGACTATTTTTTTAGTCTAGCTGCTTAGATTATGTTGGACACGAACCTAGAAGATTGGAAGGGTAATTTCATATTATTGACCCCGGTCATATAGATCAATTAGTAGCTCCAGTCCTTGATAAGGAGATTAAGGCAACTATCTTTGGGATGAAACCTTATAAGGCCCCTGGACTTGATGGATATCAGCCAATATTCTATCAATCTTAGTGGCATGTGGTTGACCAGTCTGTATATAGGTATGTTAGGGATATTTTTACAGGCAATATTAACAGGCATTGGTGTATTTTAGAGGCAATATTTTTACAATGGACCCTATGTAAGTTGTTGTAATTACCAAGCATATATGTAAGGAGATAAAGAAAATATGCAGGAGGTTCATTTGGGGACAAAAGGAGGGAAGAGATGAGATCCATCCTGTAAATTGAAAAAGGATGTGTTAGCTTAAGGAAGAGGGTGGGGCAGGTTTAAGGAGAATGGAGACAGTGAATAAAGCTTTTGTAATGAAATTAGCATGGGAGTGTTATAAGAAAATAGTCTATGGGTGTGGTTTCTAAAAGACAAGTATATGAGTTCTAATAAGGGGAAGTCATCTGGTTGCAACCTCTAAAGACTTATTGTTGTGGAAATCCATATGTCAACAATAATTTAAAATGAATCAAAATTTCAACTAGAATTTAAGGAATGATAGACAAATTTTATTTTGGAAAGATAGTTGGTTGAGAGTTATGGTCCTCTCATTAATCATTTAAATCAGGAGGTTCTAGTAGATACACTTAACTATATAGTGGTTGAGATGGTGTATTTTAGGGGCAATTGGAAATGGGATGTGTTTGTTCACTTAATTCTTATGCAAATTGTGATGAGCAATGTTGGTTACATTCCACTTGCGCAAGATATGACGACAGACATAATGATATGGGATCACTCCCCGGATGAACGTTTCACATTATGAACAACTTATATGGTACAAGAGGAATGAGGGTTATGGATCGAGACCCTGCTTAGAGGATTATTTGGCAGTGGAAAGGAATGAAAGGTATCAAAGTGTTTCTATGGATTGTGGCTCATAATTCTATTATGACCAATGAAATGTGATGGCGAAGAAGTCTATCAGCTAATCGATGTTGCAGTCATTGCGTCAATAAATTGGAAACCTTAACTCATGCATTGCGGGATTGTCCTAAAGCCCGTAAGATTTGGGAGGTCTTCGTCAAGGTAGATGAGAGAGAGAATTGTTCTTCGGCCAAAATTGGTATGCATAGTTGATATCAAACCTGTCTACTAGCAATAGAGCTACGTTCTTTGTGAATTGACTGCTAGAATTCGATATAGCAATGTAGTATATATGGAAGGAGAGATGCAATAAAATGTTTGGCTCTAATCAAGGTAATTAGTATGAGACTGTCCGCGCTATAAAAAGAATGGTACAAGATCCCAATCAAAAACTACAATGATTGTATTCAAAACCAAGAACAAAAGAATTACATTACTAATTTTTTTGGGGGGAAACGTTGAAAATATACCAAATAAATTAACCCACACCCACTAAATTTTTCACATTCTTTTTATTTTCGATGCGCTGAGGAATCTTGCCTTCAACATATAAGGACACTGTGTACCTTCCAGCCATAAGTGCTCTGTGACAAGTGGTTAAAGCTCATAATATTTCATACCAGTTTCAATAGGTTAAGAGAGAGAGAGAGAGAGGGAGAGAGAGGGAGAGACCATTTCATATCACAACTCTCTGATAATTTGCTTTTGCTTTCACGATTTCTAACACCATTGTGCACCAATTCTTGAACTTTATGGGTAAGATTTTAGGTTATTATTATTTCGTGAAACCCTTTTGGAAAAAAGACTCCCCGTGCTCGGGCTCTCTCCTTTTCATATAAGAATGAAAGCAATATTTCATTCCTTTTTTTCTCGTGTTTATTATTTTATTGCTTAGATCCTTGCAATTCTTTTTTTCTTTTTTAGTAGTGCTTGGATTTAAACAAAAGATTAAAATAAGAAAAAAATAATATCAAATTAATAACGGTTATTTTTTAAAATAATATTTTTTTATATATAGTATTGTAATAAAATAATATATGAATGATTTTGGATGTTTAACATTGTATTTTAAAAACATTCTTAAAAAAATTGAAATATTTTTATTTTAAATTAAAATAAAACTTCACCCTAAAGACGCATGAAATTTTATATGTGTGTGTGCAGACGCATGTGCGCATCTGTGGGTTGTACTTTCTCCCTTTCCGAAAAGAATGACAAAAGGCAAGTTTCTGCCTGGCGCTGTAATAAGAAGAAACCTAACACCCAAGAAAAAAAATAAAAAGAAATGCCAGGTGTCATAATGTGGTGCCATGGGCGGCTGCTTATCACTCAAATAATTGAAGAAAATGACTGTAGCCATTTTATGCGGTGAGAAAGCACTTCCTTGTGACAAGGAAAGGGAAGCACTTTAGTCATGTCACAACTTCTCTAAGGCTTTTGTATCACTTTGCTATATTAGTGTAATCAAGACTGGAGCCTTGCGCACCTTCCTCTTTATTAAGACCCAGATGAAAGTTACAGCCTACTTCTGCTGCCCTCATGCACCAATTATTATTATATATATATATAGGATTCTTTTATTCAAGGAAATCCAACTTCTGGAAATCATATTTTGTAGAGTAAAGTCTCGGTTGTTCTAGGTTCTTACAAGGAATACATGTCCTAACTTGAACTCGAGACTTACTGTACATATCGCAAGCTATTTGTCATCGCGCAATACCTCTTAGGAACTAAATGTAATGGTTTAGAATAAGAGTAGTAAGAGTTGAACTCATAATCGCTTAGATAACAAGACTATGATACCATATTAAGAAAATATTTCATCTAAAAATTTAGATTTTTAAGTGAGGTCTTGAGATATGATTTATACTATTTTTTAGCAGGATTAACCAGCAAAATTCACTACCCACGTTATGAGACCTTCATAACTCTATAGAAAGCAAATCAATAAGAATTATTAAACTCAATTTTCAATCATTCTAATATTAAAATATGAAATTAAAAATAAATTTTAGCTAAAATATAAATCGAGTCGACTCGGGTAACCTGTCAAACCCGAGTCTTGAGATTGTGATCATCTCATAGAAAACAGATTGAAATAACTTATAAAGGTAAATTCTTAATTAATTAAATATTAAAAAATTAAATTAAAAAAAATCAAGTCAACATAGGTTATCACAATAAACTTGACGAGTAACTGAATATGAAATTAAATTTATTTTTGACAGTAATATAAAATAAAATAAAATAAAAACTAGAAATTTTCTTAATTAAAATATTATTTCCGTAGAAACAAACATTTCCTTTAACCGCTCATTAACATATACTAAAAGAGGATCCTACGTCAGCACTGTTCAGCACTGTAGACTGGCTATTTCTCCTTCATGCTTCGCAGGCGTTCGTCCACTTCTTTTTTTCCCCTACTATCTGCTGAAACGCATTTGTGTCGTGTCACGCTCATCTAAGCCTATCCATGCAGTGCACGCGAATCTTTAACAGACTGAGGATGAAGATCAAGGTGGGTGTATCTTGGGGAACCACAACTTCTGTTTTCAAGCTTTCTTTAGCTTTTATTTTTTAAATAATAATAATATTGTTGACTAATTGTCCTTGGAAATCCTCTTTTACTGCTTCTAATATTAGACACTGACAAGACAAAGGAATGGCTAAGCAAAGGATTGTTTCCGAGTAAATATACCATTGTGATTTTCAAGCTTTCTTTAGTTTTTAAGATCTTTTTAATCTTTTATTTATTTTATTTTTTCTATTATTAACATAATAATAATAATAATTTAATTTTTTTTCTTACTTACTCTTTTGTTAATGTTTTTAGGTTTTTTTCTCTCGGGATAATTTGATAATTTTTATTGTTTTGACAGTAATAAAAATAATATTTTTTTTTGGTTTGATCTTTTGTTGAGGTTTTTATGATTTTTTTAGCCTTTTATTTTTTTTCATTATTAACACAATACTACTACTACTACTAATAATAATAATAATACTAATAATACTAATGATAATTTAATTATTTTTCTTGCTTACTCTTTTGTTAATGTTTTTTAGGGTTTTTTTTTCTCTGGATAATTTGATAATTTTTATTATTTTGACAGTAATAAAAATGATAATTTTTATTTTTATTTTATTTTTTTGTTTGATCTTTTGTTAAAGTTTTTAGGATTTTTTTAGCCTTTCATTTTTCTTCTTTCATTATTAACACAAAAATAAAAATAAAAATCAAATCAAAATCAAACTCAAACTCAAACTCAAAATAATAATAATAATAATAATAATTTAATTCTTTTTCTTGCTTACTCTTTTGTTAATGTTTTTTAGGTTTTTTGTTTCTCAGGATAACAATGATAATTTTTTTTTTTATCTTTTATTGAAGTTTTTACGATTTCTTTAGTCATTCATTTATTTATTTATTCTTTCATAATAATAATAATAATTTATTTGTTTTTCTTGCTTACTATTTTGTTTATGTTTTTTTATTTTTTTCCTCGATATAACTTTATATTTTTTATTGTTTTGATAGTGATAACAATAATAGTTTTAGATGTTAAAACTACGATCTTGCTATTGTTATAATAGAGTATGTTAATCTATTTCACTATATTAAAGTTTGCATATATAAATATTATATTTTAATTTTGATCCAGCAAATCTTATAAAAATTGTTAGCTCAGCCCGCAATGTAGGGTGAACAATTTTCTTAATTTTCAAGTTAAATGATTTTTTCAGCTAATAATTTTTATTTTTATTTTATCATATATTATATTTTCTTTATTCCCTCTTTTATTCAAGTTTTTATGTTTTTTAAGTCTTTGACTTAATTTTGTTTTTTTCGTTATTAGCGTAATCATAATAATAATAATAATAATAATAATAATAATAATAATAATAATTTTACTTTTTGTTCTTATTTGTTTTTCTGTTAATTTGTTTTTCTCGGGATGATTTAATAATTTTTACTATTTTGGCCATGATAGTGATGATAATTTTAGATATTAAAACCTCAATATTACTGTTGTTATAATAGGGTATGTTCACCTGTTTCATTATATCAAACTTTAGATGTATAAATATTCTATTTTAATCTCAATAATTATAAAAATTATCTATTCGACCCACGTCGTAGTTCAAACTGACAACATCACAAAGGTTGATGTTAATGTTGGAAAAAAACTATGTTTTCCCACATTTTTTATTGAAAAACTTTCGAGGTAATTACCTATTTCTGTCTCTTTAATGTTAAAGCTTCGATATTGTTGTTGCGATAGTGTGTATTAATGTGTTATATCATGTCAAACTTGACATGTGTTGATATTATATTATATTTTATTTTATTTTCAAAATTGCTTGCTCAGCCCGTAACGTAGTGCGGTCTATTTTTCTAATTTTCAAGTCAAATGATTTTTTTCCCAGATAATATTTTATATTTTTGTTTTATGATTTATTTTATTTGTTCTTTCTTTTATTTATTTTATTGTTTTTTTATTATTGTTATTTTCAAATCAAATAAATTTTTTTCACGTCATAATTTTTATTTGATCTTTTGTTAAAGTTATTATGATTTTTTTAGTCTTTCATTTTTTTTTCATTTATTTTATGTGTTCTTTCTTTTATTTCTCTTATTGTTTTATTATTATTATTTTAAATTCATATGGATTTTTTTTTACCTCATAATTTTTATTTTATTTTTTTGCTTGATTTTCTGTTAAAATTATTATGATTTTTTTAGTTTTTCTTCTTTTTTTCAGTATTCACACGATAATAATAATAACAATAATAATAATTTCAGTTATTTTCCTTACTTACTGTTTTATTAATGTTTTTCAGTGTTTTTCCTCCCGAGACTATTTGATAATCTTTATTATTTTGATAGTAATAACAATGATAATTTTAAATGTAAAGACTTCGATGTTGTTGTTTTTATAATAGGGTGTGGTGATCTGTTTTATTATATTGAATTTTGCATATATAAATATTATATTTTAATTTTGGACCAACATATCCTATTAATTTCTTTCATCCCAATGATTATAAAAACTTCTTACTCAACCCGCAACGTAGTGTGATAAATTTTTTTAATTTTCAAGTCAAATGATTTTTTTCGCAGTCAACAATTTTTATTTTTTTTCATTTATTTTATTTTTTTATTTGTCTTTTGTTAATGTTTTTAAGCTTTTTTTTAGCTTTTGATTTAATTTCGTTTTCTTCCCGTTATTAAAGCAATAATAATATTAATATTGAGAATAATAATAATAATTTCAGTTTTTGTTCCAACGTGCTTTTTTATTAATTTTTTCTCTCTCTCTCAGATTTGTTGAATAATGTTTATTGTTTTGACAATAACAGTGATTATAATTTTAGACATTAAGACTTCGATATGATTGTTAATATAATAGAGGATGTTGATCCCTTTCAGTATATCAAACTTTATAAATTAAAATATTATATTTTAATCTCAACAGCTGTAAAAAATATTTGTTTCGTCCGCACTACGCCCGCAACGTAGTGCGGGCAATTAGCTAGTGAAAGCTATATAGCCTTCACATTTATGGCACTTAATTTATAAGTCCGTAAACTAGGCCCCCACCTACAATTTGTGAAACAGTCAGAAAATTGTTTTCACCATACGACATGCTTTCACAATTACCTTAATTGTAGAAGAATGCAGTACGATACTAGTTTTATTATTTTACTACCCTTTTTTTAATTTCATGTTTAATATTGTGTTTTAAAAATAATTTAAAAATATTAAAATATTATTTTTTTATATTTTAAGATTATTTTTATGTGCTCATGTTAAAAATAATTTTTTAAAAATAATAAATATTATTTTAAAAAAACTTCTACGTGGTTATCCGCTCAGTTACTTAATCTCTCTCAATGTTGGGGAGTATGATTGGAGAGAGTACAGAGCAAGGTTATCGATATTGTTCCGATTTTTCTATTGGAACAGAACGTTCCGGTTTTGGAGCGTTTCCGCGTGCCGTTTCGAGGTTGTACTATTCATATATAATTAATTATATATATATATATAAAATTAAAATATTAATTTAACAAGCATAATTAAAATTCAAGATAAATTAACTTTAAATTATACAATATAAATACAAAGTCAAACAAACATAATCTTAAAATTAGAAAAAACAAATCATAAGTTAATCAAAATAAAGAGGATTTTAAGGCCGGAACGGCACACCCAGAACGGTACCGAAACGTTCCGGCCGGAATTTCCAGAACGGACCGGAATTAAAACCGAGACGAAAACGACGCCGTTTCGTCTAAATTTTTTTAACGGCACTGAACATTCCGGCTGTTCTGGCCGGAACAGAATGGAATTGACAAGCCTGGTACAGAGTGTAGAAAAGGATGAAAAGAGATTGTGTTTTGTGGGATGTTTTTATTTTTTTATAGCATTTTTTTAAAGTTAAAACAGAAAAGACAAGAAAGAGTTGTTTGCATAATGAGAAGAAAAACATAACAAATATAGTTTACCCTTTATATATTACGTACCATTAAATTTGAGATAATAAAAAAAAGCTAATTATTTTCAAATCAAATGATAATTACTTTTATTTTCATTCTCTTAACTAGCTTAAAATGACAATTTCTTCAAAGGGTAATAATCATAATGAAAATGATGATTAATAGCTAAGAAAATAATATATGTAAATTATGATTAATTAGTCATTATATTATCTCTCTAAATATATTTAATATTAGAATAAATAATTAAATCAATTATATGTTAAATAAGATTTCTGCATTAACAAAAAATTAAAATCTACCATATTTTTCAATATTTTCGCTTCTATATTTTCAAAAACATTTATATAATAGTGAAAATTAAGTTAATTCAAATAAATAAAAAATCAATTTTGAATGTAAGAATGAATAAAAATTAATTATTTTAAAAAAGTCTAAAAATTATTTTTAAAATAAAAATTAACTCGGTTCTTCTCTATCCTAATCTTCTCTGTCCTATTTTTAAAGAGAGATAAAAAAAAAACAGTGGAAATATAAAGCATACAGTAGGATAGAAACCAGAAAAAAAGGCTGTTAGATATCATTATCAGAGCTTGTAAAGCAGTGTGTCAGAGTGGTGGCAAATTGAGTCATCTCTTTATAATTCATGGCTCTAATTATAACACAGAAATTCTGATTAACAAGTCATTAAGAAAAGGTAGCAACTAGCAGAGAGAAGAGAGAGAGAGAGGGGGGTAGAGAGAGAGAGGGATAACTAGAACGATAGATAGGGTTTTTTTTTTCAACTTGAGATGTTACTGTTACATTAGTGTTTTGTGGGGCTGTGATGACAAAATATCTTTATTCTCCATTCTGACCAAACTCTGCCACCCTTTTCAGAAGCATCAAAAGAGCTCCCATAGACAAAGTTATTAGGATTTTGATCTTGTGTTACCGCTGCCTAACTTTTTCTCTTGACCATCTTCCTTCTTCTTCAAGCTCAGTTCTGTCAAGTTTTCAGTTTTTCAAATCTTTATATTTCAATTTTCTTCTTTCGTAGGGAATACTGGTCCAAATTCTGGTTCGATCCTGTTATGTTTTGATTGCAAATTTTTGAGCTTGCATAGAGAAACCCACCCCCATTCTAGTCTATTTTTCCTCTGACATCTCACTCTCTGTAGAGACAAAGATAGATGAGTTGGTAATAAATTTATTAAAAAAACTCAAAATCAAGTTTTTTGGGTAGGATTGTTTTTCTTGTGGTGTGGATTTTGGACTTAGTGGTGTTCTTGGGGCATGGAGTCTGAGGAGTGCAATGGCAGCAGTTTTTGGGATCAGCAACAGTAGCAGGAGGGGTTTCAGCTTTATGTTTTGTGGCAGCAGGAAGCGACAACAGCAGAAGAATCAAGATTAAAAGGGAGTTTATTTAGTGTACTAGAAAACCTTTGAGAAATCAAAAAAACTTTTAGGAGAGCAAAATCTAAAGATTAGGAATCTGGATTTCCAGAGAAATCAGCAGCATCCCCAGAATCCTATCCACCAAATCATACAACCAGGACCAGAAGTGTTGATTCTACGAGAAAAACTTACTTGTGAGATTCTGTTTTTCTTACTCCCACATCAATTACTTCAGGGCCACTTCAATTACGAGAACCAAAACGATGTTCCACGGCACGAACGTCTTTACAGATCTTAGCAAGCTTAATGCAGAGAATTGAGAGAAAGAGCCATCTTCCAACAGAAAAGCATAGCTTAGGCATACACAGCCTTTCCAAGCATCCTCAACTTCTCCAAAAC
Organism: Salix purpurea; assembly: GCA_027405865.1. NCBI lineage: Eukaryota > Viridiplantae > Streptophyta > Magnoliopsida > Malpighiales > Salicaceae > Salix > Salix purpurea. Next base: position 5,389,420 of record CM050333.1, on the reverse strand, counting down.
CAACAACAACATGGGGAAGCCATAACTTCAAACCAAACAGAAGGAGTGCCTAACAAACAATCATTACACCAAACCACTGGATATGCAAAATATAGGCGAAGACCAGAAATGAAGAGCACCGGAGGAGAAATTATTCAGGTCCAAGGTGGCCACATTGTCAGGTCGGCGGGGCGTAAAGATCGGCACAGCAAGGTTTACACGGCCAAAGGTCCCAGGGACCGCCGGGTTCGATTATCTGCACACACTGCAATACAATTTTATGATGTTCAAGACCGGCTAGGCTATGATCGACCCAGCAAAGCTGTTGATTGGCTTATCAAGAAAGCAAAGAATTCAATTGACATGCTTGCTGAGCTACCACCGTGGCAACCACCAGCTAATAATATTAATGCGAACATGGAGGAAAACCAGAATGCTGGATCTAGTGAGATGGGAATTGCAGAGGAACCAGAATCATCTGGTTATAGTTTCCAGCTCCACGGGCAATTGACTGATCATCATAATCCGGGCAATGATTCATCTTTCCTTGAACAAACTATAGACCCTGATGCCATTCCTGATACCATGAGATCTTTCTTCCCAACATGCTCCACAAACTCATCAATGAGTTTCGAAAGCTATCCTACTGTAATTTCAAGAACCGCAAACCACAGTGAAGATCTTGGCCTATCCCTTCACTCTTTCCAGGACCAGGTTCTACTTCATGGGCAGTCACAGGCACTCACAGCCCAGACACCTTCTACTGATCAGAATCTTTTTGAAGGGTCAGCTCCGGTAGGGTTTGATGCTAATTTTCAGAGAATGATGGCTTGGAGCAATGACACAAATGCAGATAATAGAGTTGCTGGGGGATTTACATCTAGCCCCCCACTATTGACACCACACCAAGCAATGTTGGCCCAAGGCTCAGCATTTTCTCAGAGGGGGCCCCTTCAGTCCAGTTTTCCGATTTCCATTCGCGCATGGAATGATCTTCATATGGCATCCATAGAACATCATAGAACACAGGAACTTCACCAGTCTTTGATTTTTAGCAGCAGGTTCGCGTCTGAGGGATTGACCGGTTTTAGCATTCCAGCACGAATTCATGGTGAGAATGACCAAAATGTTGTCTCAGACAGGAGGCCACCCTCATCTTCTCCAAATTCTTAGAGTTGATTATAGAGTTGAACATCTTGTTCATGTGCAAGGTACTTCACCCTTTAATGACTGAAGAAAATGAGTTTCCTTCCATTGAGATTTTTGAAAATTCCCTCAATAACTCTTCTAATTACTTGTTTTTCCTTTAATTTTAGTATACAGTGGAACCAACCAGGGTGATTGATTATCAAACTGATGAAAAGGAAAGGAGCAGAAATTCAAGTGATTTCAGTTGAATACTTTAGCCTATGAGAAGAAAACATCTGGTTGGATTCAACATTTTTTTCCCAGAAAAGTTTAAATGGATTCTCCAGGCATTTTATATTAATCTTATTTGTTTATTAAGTGAGCTCTTTCGGCTCAACTCTATAATACCATGTTTGACTGTTGCCTCATCTTAATTTGCTGCTAGACTTGAATATTTTGGATTATATACCACTGTTACTGTTTCTGCCATGGCTGCGAACCCACAATATTATAATCTTCTTTCTTATCCTAAGCACATTGCATGGAATGCCACAGTTCATAGCTAGTAGTTGCCATATTTTATTTTATCTTCTCTCAAGGAGGGAAGGCATTGCACTTCTTATATTAAAGGGCTTTTCTTTTTCTTTTTCTTTTTTCTATTTTGTTTCCACCATAATATATAAAAAGTTAATTAGGTCATATATTTCGTCAGGTCATATCATGATATATCTTCCTGTTTAGAAGTCTTGTTGAATAGGACTTGATCATAGACTGTTCTCCTGATTCTTTCTTTATTATTTGGCCAGATCTCTTCCATTAACTAAGGCTCATGCAAACTTTTCAAACTGCATAGGGTTTCATTTGGATATGTGATCATAATGTAGGATTTTTCAGACCTACTACTGCACGTTCCAATTCCTTTCCTCTCGTCTCTCATCAATGTCTGCCTACCTCTTGCCTCTTTAATTCTGCTCTACAACTTTCATATCTAAATTCACTGTCCCAAATCCTTAGCCATCCATTTATTTCCAGTATTATTTGCTATTTAACCAACCAGCATCGAGTGAAACTGTATGGATAAGTAGCAGGGAAAATGGAGAGAGTTTATGTTTTGGTTTGCGTAAGCTATCTTAGAAAATAATATCAATCATATTCTGGAACCTCACATAACACCTTAAACTCTTAGGTAAGATGGTTCCTTAACATGGTATCAGAACCTTGTTGACCCAGCAGTCACGAGTTCAAGCACAAGATAGTGTGGGTCTGTGCAAGTTTCAAGCTCAAAGAGTTTTCACTCAAGGAGGTGTGTTAGAGAGTAATACAAATCATATTCTGGGACCTCACTTAACAGCTTAAGTTTTTACATGAGATGGTTCCTTGACAAACTAGACTATAGGATTCTTACATTTAGGAAGGATGAAAAGCATAATGAAACAAAGGAAAATGGCCCATTCAGTCAATTCCTCCCCGTTTGGATATGCTTAGAAAACAAGTTCAAATAACAAGCAGAATATAAAGAAGAATCAAATTAAGAAAGATATGGATTTAGGTAAAGAAGAAGAAATATGTCTGCATATAGAACTGCAAAGTCAACCACCCATGATATGGTGCTGCGTAGGCATGGCATCAAAAGATTTTGTAAATATGGAAAAAAACAGCTGAAAAGGCACGGAAATGGTTTGGCATGGCGTTGAGACTCTTGTGGATAGCACTTGATTAGGTCTGGTATTTCACCTGTATATATATATAGCATGCTTCTTGGAGGTAGAAGCAAATAACAACAAGATTGCTTAATTAGCCACAACGACACGCCAGTCCTTGGACAAGCTAGCTAGCTTGGTGGGTCTCAATTTAAAAGGTAATAAGATATAATTTATATTATTCTTTAATACACTCTTTCCAGTGAAAGTTTTTTGAACTTGAAAGGGCTTGAAACTTGTATAGATTCACACTAACTTGTACTTGATTTTTATCAAATGGAATAAGGGTGGAGAGATTCGAACTCGTGACCGTTAGGTTAACAAGGCTTTGATATCATATCAAGGAATTATTTCACTTAAAATTTAAGCTGTTGATACCATGTCAGAAAATTATTTGATCTAAAACTTAAATATGGTAAATAAAGCTACAAAACATAGATTTATTTTATTTTATTTTTTAAGAGATACTATTTCAGTCATTGTCAAAATGAAGACGACATGCAAATAATTGAAAGAGCTAGCTAGGCACGCAGCTTCTTGATTAATCAAGACATGAATAGCGGGGCCCTTTTCTTTCAGCTTTTTTCCATTGTCAAGCCTTCCCAGCTGATCTTCTTAACTATCTCTCCATTTCACAACTTTGTTTTTCTACCTAAAAACTATTAAAAAATAAATATATTTCAATGGGGTTAGGAAAGGATATGAAATTGCTGGGAAATACTGAATTAGATCAAAATTTGGAGGCCCAGTAACAGATCAGATTGGCCTATAGTAAAATAAAATAATTAAGGAGGGATAGTTTGAGGAAGCAATAACCCAGCCCATGACCAGCATAACGTGTTACTGGCTTCGATGAAAATAAAATAAAATTGAATTCTACTTTTTCAGATTTGCCTATTCCCTTGAATTGCACTGAAGGCTGGAGCGAGCTAGCTAGCCATGATCCTCCTCCTAGTCCTTTCGGCCAGCCCCTGCTCCGGTGGCGATGGAGCCCAGTTCATAATCATAGAAGTACTCACTAATGAATCCGAGAAAGAAGAAGACGGTAAGAATGATTTTGATCAGTCTCTAGGGAACAAGCAATGCATAGTAAGTGCTTATTTGGTATTTAGTAGTGTGGTTGCGATTGTTTTTTAAAGGGTTTTTTATTCAGAAATGTATTAAAATGATATTTTTTTATATTTTAAAAATTATTTTTGATATCAGCACATCAAAATGATCTAAAAATAGTAAATTTTTTTAATTTAAAATAAAAATAAAAAAATTTCAATTTTTTTTTAAAAGTATTTTCAAAATACACTCCCAAACACCCCGTAAAAGCATTCAATCATTCTGGGAACAAGGAAAGGAAAAGGCAATGCCTAGAGACAAACAAAAAAGAATGATTATATATATATATATATATATATATATATATATAAGGGTAAAAAAAACACATTTGGATATAAGAAAACTCTATCTAGAAAATGTATTTTGTGGATTCAAGTAAACGAGTAAAATCTCAATTATCCTAGACTCTTATAAATAATAAACGTTATGGTAAAACATTTGCTAACTCAATTCATTTTGTACAAGTATATAAAACAATATAATCAAATTCAATTAATTCAAATTACATGTCAATTCAACATGTGATAGAACTTATTTGGACTTGTAATTTTTTAGGTTGAGTGAATAGTTTTTTAAACACTTTTGTATCCATAAGAAATTATTATTAGCCATGGTTGTTATGTGGGAGAAGCTATGAGAGGTAAATGTGACATCATGAATAATATGGCACAAGGTAAAGTGGTTGCTCGCATCAACATTCAGATACATGGGAGTGTTTGATTATTGTTATGGAACGTAAATGATGAAGATAATAAAGACAGAAGAGTGTTTTGTTGAAAAGATGAAGGCAGATACATAAAAACAAGTCTCCCCATAATCATTTTAGAGTGAATTCATGTATTTTAAAATCAGGAAATACAAAGGGAACATTTCTCTAGAAACTATTTATTATATTTTTATTTATAAAGTACACTTCTAAAAATCTCAATCTCAAGTTCGTTCAATTAAGATATTTAAGAATAAAAATAATTATTATCACTAGTTAAGGTCTGGGTCACGGGTCAAGTTAATCTTAGTTAATATAAAAATAAAAATAGTTATTATTATAATTTTAAAACTTGATTCAAGAGTTGACCTAAACAATGTTTGAGTGATTAGTGGGGTTGATCATTGGCCAAGTCAACATAAGAATAAAAATAATTATGATCATAGTTTTAAAGTTTGTCATAGGGGGTTGACCTAGAGGAAGGTCGAGGATACATGTCAAGAGGGTCAACCTGAGCTGACCCGAGTCAACATAAAATAAATTGGTTATTATTATAATTTAAAAACTTGATTTAGGAGTTAAATCAGGTAAGGCACGAGTCACGAATTAGAAAGGTTAACATATGTTAAGCCGGGTCAATTTAAAGATAAGACTTGTTATTAATATAGTTTTAAAACTAGACTTAGGGGTCAACTAAGGCATAACTCACGTAACTTGTTGGAAGAGTCAACACGAGTTGATCTAATTCAACATTTGGATAGACATAATTATTATTATGGTTTTAAAATCTGATTAAAGAGTCAACTCGAGATAAGGTTCAGGCCATAAGTTAGGAGAGTCAACCCAGCTGATCTAATTTTTTTAATAAAATAATCAAAACAATCTAGTTTTGACCAAATGGTTTTTTTTTAAAAATGAACAGGTTTGACTCATATGACTAGTCTAGACTCTTGTCAACTCGTCAAGTCAATCTTGATTTTATAATTAAGGTTATTATAATATTATTAATTTCAACACATAAATATAAACTAAAGTGAAAAAGAAATCAATAGTATCTAATTAGTTTTTAAAATTATATAAGTTTGATAGCAATATATAATAAGGATAAAATTGATTTTCTTATATTCTATTGTATTGTCCATCTTAACTAAACACGATAAACAAACAATCATTTTATATTATGTATCATTATCAAACATAATTTTTTATTATTATTGTCTGATAGTCTATTATTTTTATCTCTTGCATTATAATTAAATGCTATTAATTAAATGAAATAAGATATGGAATGCTCATAGTCATTCCTCATTGAGGAATTAATTACATATACAAATTCAACCTTATAGACGGCACCCATATTGACTAAAAAAAAAAAACTTTCTTGATTTTTTTTCTTTTCTAATTTTTGGGATGGGCAAACCTAAAAATACACTTTAACTTTTGAGTTTATATCATTTTTCCCAATTAAATTCTAAAATCAATTTTATCCTAAAAATGCCTTTTCCTCTAGCTTTTCATAGGATATATCCTCTCGTTCATCAATGCCCATGCCAAACCAAAACTTTCTAATATTAGAGTATTGAATTTAGAATTATATCAAAATAATATATATTTTTAAAAAATATTTTTGACATCAACACATCAAAATGATTTAAAAATACTAAAAAAAATAAAAATAATATTTTTAAAATGCTTTTAAAATACGAAATTAAACAGCTTCTGATTGTGCTATTCCAAAACCCATTTTTAATATGTTCTCAATGTGAGGTTTTCTGCACACTGACAAGGAGGTAGGCATGGTCTTTGGAGATCTGGCCACTCCCATGTGCAATGGAGCTTATGGATTGGAAACCCTAAAAAATTCTAAATAATCAAATATAGATAATAATAAAAAATAAAATAAAAACTTGATGGGGGATTTTTGAAACTTTAGGAACAAAATTAAATCAAAAACTTATTTGAATGTGAAACGAGACTCGTAGTAAATAATATTAAAATTATATCTACTATCTTATGTAATGTAATGTTAAACTAATCAGTCATAGGGTAGGAAGCAAGAAATACTTGATTTATAATTGTTTATTATTAAGTATCATCCCAAAATGTCTTATCTATTATACCGATAATTGGGAATTTATATTCTCAAATATTATTTAAATAAATAAATAGATAGATATTATCTTTATAACGGTTGCGATAAAAATAGTATATATTATTTATTCATTTTAAAAATTAAAAATTAGGATAGCTTTTTAAAAAATAAGAATAAAAATCATACATGACATTTGCAACTTTACAAACTATACTTTTCTTTACTATTTTATTTCTACTATGATATTTAGAAAGATCCCTTCCCATAAAAAATAAAAAAATAAAAAATAAAAACAAGAAAATAGACATCAACAGCTGTAATGTTGAAAAGTGATGCAAAGGAGATTCACCATTTGAAATTAAAATAAATAAATATGGAGGGCTCTGCAAATCTGGAGACTTGTAGATTCACCATTTTATGGGTCGGCTCTTCTTTAATGTTTTAGCCATGGCAAGTTGGGGCAGGGAAGCTTGTTTGGTGCTTTGTCTCTATGCGAAATAATTGGCAAACACTACATGGACCCTCACATCGGTTGTGTAGGGCCAGCATAAAATTTATAACTCATGGAATCATTGTCAATACCGTTCCGGTTTTTCAATTGGAACGTTCCGGGAACGTTCCGGCGTGCCGTTTCGATGTCGTACTGTTTATATATAATTAATTATATATGTATGAAAATAAAATAAAATATTAATTTAATAAGCATAATTAAAGTTTGAATTCTTTTTTATTTAAAATATTTTGGTGTTTTAAAATTTTTTTGATGTATAAATGTGAAAAATAATTTTTAAAAAATAAAAAAAAATATTATTTAATTATTTTTTTTGTGATTTTAAATTATTTTTTTGTGATTTTATATTGATTTTGAACCCGGAATGGCACGCCCGGAACGGAATCGAGGCGTTCCGGCCGGAATTTGGCCGGAATTTCCGGAACGGATCGGAATTAAAACCAAGACGAAAACGACGCCGTTTTGTCTCGGTTTTTTGAATGGAACGGAACGGAATTAACAACTATACATGGAGTTGTAGAACTCAATTCAATTAAAAAACTAATTTCTCAAACTACTGTAATACCTTTTTCACAAGTGTATACAGGCAAAGAATCCCAAAACTCTAGCAGTAGATTTGAGAAGCAAGAACTTCAATTTACTTGATTTTCTCGATGAAAATAGATTCACAGACAGAGCTAATAACAGTAGTGGAAGATGATGATTCCTGAAACCTACAAAACCAGAGCTATGCTAAGGATTGATCTTTTCAACAAAAACAAGGCCTGGCTTTCACTAATGCCAGTGAATTAGCCATGTAAATACGAAACTGGTGAGTAAGGGCAAAAACCATGTGCCACCAGCCCTGTTGCAGCTGCTCAAATCTGCAGTATCTGTTCCCATCTGTATTGTTCCTGTTGACGCAGAGATGCTTCCATTATTCACCGATAGGCTGCATCACAGAATCCACATCACATGAATCAATGTCTAATCTTAAGAAAACAAATAACAAAGTGTATTGAGGATTTGTACAAGTTGTTGCAAAATGTTGAGCATATTTTGTTTAGAAGACTTCTCAGGAAATAGTCTTGATTCCCTTGGGATCATTACATTTTCAGTTCCATAGAATACTTTCCAAGGAAACAAACAGAACCTAAATATATAAAGCATATATGTTGGCTTGTGTTTAAAAGGAGAATTTGATTTCACAAAGTGCCATTTACAGAATTTACTTTCCCAAGAGCCAAAACAGAACCTGCATTCACAAAACGATAGCAATCACCAATTCTAGTACATTACCTGGAAGGAAATTTGCATTTATCAAAACCTGAAACAAAAAAAATAGCATTTAAGTAACTAATAACCAAATCGTTAACAAATTAAACACAGAATCAACAGGAAAGATCCAAAATTTCCAAACCTAACAACACAAATAAACCCCCAGGTTCAAGAATTAGCAATGCATTCACAAAAGGGCAGAAAACTCCAACCACAACAAGCCAAAGTTGAAACCTTACAGATCCAGAATCAAGAAACTGACAGGAAAAGAAACAAAACCCATAATTATATTTAACTTAAAGATAAAAAGTATCGAATTACTTGGATTCAAAGAAGTGAGAGCAGCAGTGTTGCTAAAGTAACAAGCATCATCAGTCAATCCATTCTTCAAGTAATAATCATTAAAAGCCCAAGAAGCTGTTCTCTGTATATCAGTAGAATCATAGCAAGCTCCTCCTTGTTGTATTGGCCCACAATTAGCCCCACCTGCTCCACATGTCCAATCAATAGCTTCTTGCAGTACCTGATCAGCCGCATTGTTCTTGGCTACACACCATAGATCCCTTGTTGCTACACCCCTTTGGCCCATCAAGCACTCTGGCAGTGACAAAGCCACTAGCAGTATCAATACAAACATAGATAAAGAACAGATTTTAGACATGTTTTTCAAGGTAGAAAATGAGAACTTTCACTGGATAGTTGAAGAGTCTGGATTTTAGGGTCTATTTAGAGAGGAATGAAGAGGTAAAAGTAACAGCTTTGAAGTGGGAATTTGAAGAGAAAGGAAATGAAAGGAAAGTAACCGTTTTGAAGTGGGATTTGGGGTTTTTCTATTCAAGTGGAAGATAGAAATGTGACCGTTGGATGGGTGAGGAAGAGGCCCAAGAACCAGACAGACAGACAGACAGACAGACAGAAGGGGTCGGTGTGTTGACGATGGTTAGAGTTGAAGGGTTGTGCTAAGTGATTGATGTCTTTGTGTTTTTGGTTTCCTTAAATCTTTGTTGCATGTCTCCGACTCTCCGGTGAATGGGGTTGTTCACGGTTCGGTTTGGTTCTACCCTAAAAACCAACCAAATCGAGTTATAGTGATTTTGGAAAATATGAACCGAACAAAACGTAAATGTAGTTCGGCTTTGTTTTGATTCAATTTCATCCTAGATAAAAAAAAAAAAAAAAATCAAAAGCAGCTGATATTCAATTAGGGTGAAATCACACAAAATAAAATTTTGAGGACTAAAATAAATTATAAAATAAATGCATAGTGCCATCTTCCATCTCTACAATAGAAATCCCACTCATTTTAGATTGTAGTGTAATATAGTAACTAACCACTACATTTCGAGAAAATTTCATGGACAATAAGCACCCTCATTAAGTGAAGTCGGCTTATAATCCTATCCTCCCTGGAGTACATGGATTTAATAACAAAACCACAACAAAAAATAAAACAACAAAAATTGAAAACAAAAATTGAAAACAAAAAATAAAACAACAAAAATTGAAAACAAAAACTAAAAACATAAATGTGGATGAAAAATAACTGGGGTGTCCGTACTTGTGTGTCCGTTAAAAAATTTGTCTAGTTAATAAATGCATAAATGCATACTGGGGTGTCCGTACGACGTGCCTGTAATGTTTTCGGAAAAATAATTAATTAAAAAATAATCAATTACCCATACACCTCTGGATCCAACGATATCTACAAAAAAAACTATGGGTGAAAGTACTGTAATACCCTTGGTTCCAGGTGTCTTTTTTTGTCATTTTCAGGGGCTATTTTCATAGTTTTATTGTACATAGAATTCAAAAATATCATTCATGTTCCCTGGAAAGGTCTAAAATACCCCCTGGCCCCAGGGGATAAAAATTTTCGATCATGTTGGATAAATGATAATTTCACTATAGCAATCCATAATAAATTGTGTCTATGTGAATAATGAAGAAATGCACAAGAAAAGTGACACGCGATTTATATTTTAGTTAATATATATGACAAAATATCCTACAATAACAATAGAAATCAAGCTCAATTCCTTTAAAACTCAAAATTATATGTCATTAATTAAAATAATGTGGAGACCCAAAATAATGTGGAGACCCAACCAATAAGTACCAATCTACCCACTCTTATGATCCCACTGCTTATAAAATATTTTAGAAAAAAGAAATATTGAGATTAAACTGATGCATCCACTTATTCATACTTTCTATAGATTTTAATAAAATTCAAAAGAGATATTCTTATATTTTGTATGGGTTCTGAATTATATTTTTTTATAAACCTGTTTTCTTTTAAAAAAAATCAAAGTTGATTAAAAAGTAACTAATAAGATGTTATCAATTACATCCTTAAATATACATTTATATTAGATTTTGTATCTATCTATTTGTGTCATAGTGTCCACAAGACTAAAGTTGTAAGAGAGCACTTTTTAGTGTCTGTTTAAAAATATGGTTGAGATTGTTTTTTAAAATGCATGGAAATATATCAAAATAATATTATTTTAAAAAAAATATTTTTACATTAGCACATAAAAATAATCAAAAAACACAAAAAATAATTTAAAATAAAAAATAAAAATTTAAAAAAAATGCTTTTGAGATGCAATACTAAATAAGGCCTACATGATTATATCTAACTTCTAACTAAACGAAGAAAAAATTGAGCATGCTTTAATTACTTCATAAAAACGAAAAAAGTAGCAACACTTAAAAATTGACATCTTATTACAATGATGTCTTTAATTAGATAATTCAAAAGAAGTTTTCTTTCCAATAAAATAAAAAAATATTGTGGATAATTTTCATAAGTGATAATTTAAGTATTGTGGATAATTTAAGTTTCTTTCTTTTCCTTTTTTCAATACAAAACTTTTTTTTTTAAATCATGACAACCCTTTTCTTTTATTTAAATAATAATGATATCCAGACATGGCAATATACTTAACTCCTTCTACTACGGACAACAACATATTTTTCCTCAAATTAAAATGTCTTTTTACGTGATTTATAAAGTTTTATAGGGATTGATCTACCCGTAAAATAGGAAAATAAATATATATATATATATATATATATATATATAAACTACTCCCGTAGTGATCTCTATTTCATTGCACGCAATGTCTGGTCAACGTTTTCTTCATATTTTAATAAATGTTTAGAACATGTGGACTTTATATGTAGTTCTTTCCTGTGATGGAACTCTTTCGGTAGGCCAGTGAGTGGTGACCACAAGCATGGAGTGTTGGGAACTCAAAAATTTATGTTGAAAAACATTGATTTTCTTTTCTTTAAATTATTTTTTTAATATTTTTAAAATTATTTTTTTAATATTTTTAAATTATTTTGATATGTTAATATCAAAATTAATTTTAAAAAATAAAAAATATTATTTTAATATATTTTTAAATAAAAAAAACATTTAAAAAAACAATCTATATTCACTAATTAGCTTTCAACTTCACAACCAACCCATACAAGTGACTCTCATGTGAAATAGACAAGTGCCCCTTTTCGAGAGAGCTCCTAGTTAATGCCATGCAAAAACAATAAATAATCAACTTGCAAGTGATAAATAATCAAAATTCAAGAATAAACAATTATTATTAATAAATAACTAAAACAAAACAAAAAAATTGTTCATGCACTGTTCACACACTCTAAAATCACTGTGGACGCGAGCTTTCTCCTCCGTGTGTCGCGCGAGTTCATCCACCCTTTTTTTTTGTTTTTTCTGCCTATGAACAGTGTAATGACGAAATTAGCCCCCGAAAAAGACAAAAAACGCCGCCGGTTTCAGGGGCTCCGAGGTAATTGACCATTCCGGTCCGGTCCGGCCCGGTTCGTCCAGGCGGTTTTTTTTTTTAATATTTCTTCAAACAGTGCAGTCACCGTTTTAGCCCTCGATAACGACAAAATAACGCACAGGGTGGGAGGGCTGAAACGGTAATTAGCCAATTTTTTATTATTTTTCGCTCCGGGTTACTGTTGGCGTGTCCCATCACGCGCCATCAATTTCCGCGCGCACGCGTGTTTCGGGCGGCGCGTGTGACGTCATACGACGTCCAAAAATTATCAACCGCCGTCTAGAACAATGTTTCGCCATGATCTCTTCCACATGGGGCGGCGCGTGTAAACATGTTGTGCCCAGGTACGTGTCAATGGGCATTTGAATTCCCCCCCCTCATTTCTCTCTCCTCTTGCGCATGCTGACGTCAGCGAGACAATGTTTTTGGCAAAGTTCATTTCAGTCCCTGAACGCCCAAATTTGTTGTTCTGACCCTTATTTCAATTATATTAGTTTTGATTTGTTTCAATTGCGTCCTTAAATTCAAAATCAGTATAATATATAGTTTCAGTTCGGTCCTTCTACTTTTAATTTCCGGTTTGGTTGTAAATAGCTCAATAAATTCGGTACACAAGTTTTGATTTTTTCAACTTTGTCCTTTGATTTAAATTCATAATAAATATGGTTTCCATTTCAGCCCTTGGACTTTTAATTTTTCAATTTAATCCATTTATATTTGATTTTCATTTCAGCCCTTATACTTTTATTTTTTTATATTTCTAGAATATTCCCTACTTTTGTCCATGTATATATAAGTGTACTTAACACAATAATAATAATAATAATAATAATAATAATAATAATAATAATAATAATAATAATAATAATAATAATAATAATAATAATTTGATTGTTTTTCTTACTTACTCTTTTGTTAATGTTTTTTTTCTCCGTGTAATTTAATAATTATTATTGTTTTGACAGTAATGGCAATGATATTTTATTTTTTTTCCTTTTGTTAAAGTTTATAGGATATTTTTAGTCTTTCATTAATTATATGTTCTAATATTTATTGAATATTATCTCATAGGAATATATATAGGGAGAAGAAAACATGACCTAGGATTTTTTGAATAAAAAAAATTAATATCAGTATTCTTAAATACATTTAATATAATGATATAATCAATAAATCGGATAACATAAAAAAAAATTTGTCTTCGAATTTTAATTTTGTGCTTGACACAATAATAATAATAATAATAATAATAATAATAATAATAATAATAATAATAATAATAATAATAATCATTTAATTGTTTTTCTTGCTTGCTCTTTTGTTAATGTTTTTTTTTTCTCCGTATAATTTAATAATTTTTATTTTTTTGACAGTAATGACAATGATATTTTTTTTTCTTTTGTTAAAGTTTCTAGGATATTTTTAGTCTTTCATTAATTATATGTTCTAATATTTATTGAATATTATCTCATAGGAATATATATAGGGAGAAGAAAACATGACCTAGGATTTTTTGAATAAAAAAAATTTAATATCAGTATTCTTAAATACATTTAATATAATCATATAATGAATAAATCGGATAACATAAAAAAAAAATTGTCTTCGAATTTTAATTTTGAACTTAACACAATAATAATAATAATAATAATAATAATAATAATAATAATAATAATAATAATAATAATTTAATTGTTTTTCTTGCTTACTCTTTGGTTAATGTTTTTTTTTCTCCATATAACTTAATAATTTTTATTGTTTTGACAGTAATGGCAATGATATTTATTTTTTTTCCTTTTTCTTAAAGTTTCTAGGATATTTTTAGTCTTTCATTAATTATATGTTCTAATATTTATTGAATATTATCTCATAGGAATATATATAGGGAGAAGAAAACATGACCTAGGATTTTTTGAATAAAAAAATTAATATCAGTATTCTTAAATACATTTAATATAATGATATAATCAATAAATCAGATAACATAAAAAAAATTTGTCGTCGAATTTTAATTTTGTGCTTGACACAATAATAATAATAATAATAAATATTATTATAATAATAATAATTAAATTATTTTTCTTGCTTACTCTTCTATTTATATTTTTTCCCTCCGGATAATTTAATTTTTTTTTATTGTTTTGACAGTAATAGCAATGCTAATTTTTATTTTTTTTGTATCTTTTGTTAAAGTTTCTTGAATATTTTTAGTCTATCATTAATTATATGTTCTAATATTTATTGAATATTATATCATAGGAATATATATAGGGAGAAGAAAACATGACCTAGTATTTTTTGAATAAAAAAAATTAATATCAGTATTCTTAAATACATTTTATTTAATAATATAATGAATTAATCAAATAGCATAAAAATTTTTATTGAATATTATCGCCTATAGATATATAAAAAAAAAGGAAAAAAAATGACCTAGGATTTTTTCCTTAAAAAAAATTAATATCAATATTTTTAAATACATTTAATGTAATAATATCATTAATAAATATAATAAAAAAATATTTGTATATTTGTATATTTATGTCAAATTAAAATATGTAAAACTAATTATATGTTTGAATATTTATTGAATATTATCGCCTAAAAATATATTAAGAGAGAGGAAAAATGACCTAAGATTTTTTGAAGGACACAAATTCATATCATGTTTTCTTAAATATATTTAATATAATAATATGATTAATAAATCTTATATAAAAAAAAGATTGGCTTCAAAATTTAATTTTGTGTTCTTTTATTTAAGTAGGTTTATGAATTTATCTCTCAATTCATTAACATGTGCTTAATAGCAGTTTGCAACTCCGCTTCCGTCGTTCCTGCCCGCCTGTCCTATTTGATTAAGTGAGTCGTCTGAAAGTGCTTGCGGGGAATTTCCAATGTTTTTATTTTTAATATTTTAGATCTAATATTACTGGAAAAAAAAACATCTCAAAAAAAAATTGTTAACAAATTTACCTGCATTATCTACAAGTCAAATTAAAAAATATACAAGTCACTTCCCATTTCCATTAGACTGTTCTTTTTAGACGGAAAATAAATAATTATAACACACAAAAAAATTAAGTTTATATTTTAAAAACAAATTGCAATATTTTTATTTTTAATATGTCTGATATTTATTGAATATTATCGCCTAAAAATATATTGAAAGAGAGGAAAAATGACTTTAGATTTTTTGAAGGACAAAAATTCATATTAGTATTCTTAAATATAATTATACTAACTAAATATTAAAATAATAAAATACAATACATAAAAAAACAATCAATTTTCTATATAGATAAAAAAAATCCGCCGCATCGCGCGGGTTAACCGCTCGTACTTCTCTAAAGTGACAGATACATCCTTTTCCAAAAATGTGTGTTTGAAAATGCAAGTTGTAGTTATTGTATAAAGTGTTTTTTTTAATTATTAAATAAGATATATATTTTTAAATTAATTTTAATATCTTTACATTAAAATAATTTTAAAATATAAAAAAATTAATTAAAAAAATTCAAATATTCTTGAAATGCTTTTTGGAATTCAATTCCAAACGGGATTTAGCAACCTTGTATCCTCCACATAATGGTGGCTATGTTTGCAGCATAGGTAATTAATTTCATTTTAATTGTACAGGAGAGTTTCAAAATCAAGGCTGTGTTTGTTTTCCGGAAAGTGGTTTCCGGGAAACCACTTTCTGAACTTTCTTGTGTTTGTTTTCAATTAAAAAAGTTGGTCAATGGAAAACACTTTCCAGTCAAAGAAAAATTTGGCTTGGTTTTCAGGAAAGTGTTTTCCTGGAAAATTTGGGCGGAAAACACTTTCCGGAAGTTGTGAAAAATTTAAAAATGTCATTATTTGTTGATTATATCAAATTTGATCCTCAAATTTTTGATTGCTATATATAATTTGTTTTGAATATTTATTTTTCAATTCCATCTCTTAAAGTTTAATTTTTATATTAATTTTGGTCCTTATTTTTATAATTGCTATTTGCTTTTTTCTTATCATTTTTTTATTGAAATTTTTTATCTATCAAATTTGGTCCTCATTTTTTTTTATTGTTACTTATTTTATTTGAAATAATTTATGAAATGTTAATTATTATTATTTTAATTTATTCACCTTTCATTTTTTTTTATTTTTTAGATTTGATCTCTATTATTTTGATTATTATTTATTTTATTTGAGATAATTTATGAAATTATATTTTTTTTTCAATTTCATTCTCATTCAACTTTTTAATTTGTAAGATTTGTTCCTCATTATTTTAATAAACTTGAGAAAAATAAAACATTAATAAGTTATTTTTTCAGTTCATTTTTCATGACATAACCAAACACTGGAAACTGTTTTCCAACTTATTTTCTATTAGACTACCAAACATAGGAAAATACTTTCCTGGAATTCACTTTCCAAAAGAAAACTACTTTCCAGCAAACAAACAGGGCCCAAGATTTTTATAAAAAGAAACTGCTAATACCAATAAAATAATTTAAAGTGTAATATTTACAGGAACGTAATAGATTTCACATTATGTGATTTCTAAAATTAAAAAGAAAAAAGAAAAAAGTAAAAAGAAGAAGAGGCAGCGAATGGGAGTGTGTGTGTGTGTGAACGTGATTTAGGGTTTGAAATGACAGAAAACCAATTTCGTTAATGTTTGAATATCTATCTATCTATCTATCTATCTATATATATATATATATATATATATATATATATATATATATATATATATATATATATATATATTATTCAAACATTAACGAAATTGGTTTTCTGTCATTTCAAACCCTAAATCACGTTCTCTGATTACCATAAGTTATTCTACACAGAACATTAACTCCCTCTCAAGTCGTCCGTCCATTGACGGGGACCCTAATTGGCCGTGAAAGCTGACTTATCTTTTCCTGCTATCAAAGTATCTTATCCCCGTGATTAATGACCAGCAACCTTCTGTCAATTTTAAAAATAGAATCTTGTTTATTATCTATCTATCTATCTATATCTTAAAATAATTATATCTTAAAATAATGAGTGTTTCCAGGTTATTTGGATTTAATTATCAGATCCGGGATTGATTTCAATTCTAAAATAACATCATTATTTTATATTTTATAAAATATTATTTTGATTAATTAAAAAAATCTCACTCCAATTTAATCCAATTATTTAATTTAAAATAAATCTGCCTCACGCTAGAATATGAGTCATTCAATAATTGGATCAACTCACAAGAATCGACTGAGTTCTATAACTTAATAATCAATGGTCAAAACAAGTTTTAGTGGTGGGCTTGGTTTGTTTATAGAATATTTGATTATTTGTGATTAGTTAAATTATATTACTCTAAGAATATAGTGTTTGAAAGTATGGTTGAAATTATTTTTTAAAATTTGAATATTATTTTTTATATTAGCATATTAAAATGATTTAAAAATATAAAAATAATAATTTAAAATAAAAAATAAAAATAATAATTTAAAATAAAAAATAAAAATATCTTTAAAACACAATGAATACAGACAGAAAATAGTCTCTTTCAGCATATATATATATATCTATATAACTTCAAAGCTGGATGAACATGAATTCCCATGCATCAAAGCAAGCTAAAAAGAGAAACATAATGATATGGAAGCATACAAAAGATCTAGCTACTTAAGTAAAAACTTTCAGAGTAGGTGCAGCATCAGAGAAGAAAGGCTAAATCAACCTTGTAGCACAAAAAGATGATCTAGAGCAAGATTTGAATGTCTATGAAGCATGCACGTGTCAGTAATAAACAGTTTCCAGATTTATCAGTTATCGAAACTCGGCAAAAAAAAAGTATACTAGCAGTGGAAAATGACATGCATTAATTGGAGGAACAAAGGAACATGTCTGCAAGCAGGATATTGGCCTGGTGATCAAGAAAAGTTTCTCTTTTTCTTTTATCCAAGATTCAAGCCTTGTCAGACACGTTTGTTATCTCCGCGGTATCTTATATGCTCATTAGATTTGCAGGATGTTTAGTGAATCCAAGGATTTAATTGTGGTGCATGCAAGCTGGTCCGGACATCCTAGTTATAAAAAAAATAACAACAAAGGAACATGACTAGGCTTGAAAAACACCAGCCTAGGAGTAGCCTCTCATGAACGCAGAACCAAATAGCATACATGTGAGCAAGACACATCAAAGGCATCAACTAAGGAATATCCACGTGTTAAAGAGTCGGTGTAATCATATCAGTACACTAACATAAAATATCTTGTATGATGCAATAATATAAATGATATCCTAGAGTTTCATTTAATAATTTAAATTTTTTGATAAGATAATTTCATGAAATGATATCATAATTTTGTTGATCCAACAATCACAAATTAAAATCAAACAATTTTCATTTTATTTAATAAAAATTAAGCATAAAACTAAGGTTGCCGGTCGCCGTTCCGTTTTTTCTATTGGTACGGAACGTTTCGGTTTCGGAGCGTTTCGGCGTGCCGTTTCGGGATTCTACTGTTCATACATAATTAATTATATATATATAAAAAATAAAATATTAATTTAACAAGCATAATTAAAATTTAAGATAAATTAACTTTAAATTATACAATACAAACACAAAGTCAAACAAACATAATCTCAAAATTAGAAACACAACCACAAGTTAATCAAAATAAGGAAGATTTTAAGGCCGAAATGGCACACCCAAAACGGTACCGAGACATTCCGGCCGGTATTTCCGGAACGGACCGGAATTAAAACTGAGACGAAAACGATGCCGTTTTGTCTCAGTTTTAACGGCACGGAACGGAACAGTATTGACAACCCTGCATAAAACAATATGTATTTGTGTATATTTCAAATTCAAAGTATTTTGACTATTATAGAATAATATAAATCATATACCAAGTTACCAACTAATAACTTAAACTTTTCTTCATGACACATCTGATAAATTCACATCAAAGAGATCCCATAAACCATTTACAGGTTGAGCCATCTCGATTAATTAGAAAAGATCATAAGAAACAAAAAGGGTGAAAGGCTCATATTCTGTCGTGATAACTCAGTCGATAATCCAAATTTGATGCTGAAGGTGTAGTAAATAACTAGGTTTATACGTAGAGATCACGACAACTTAGTAGAGTTAAAGCGATAGAAGCTTATTCGATACATCACACAGCTAATTGTAACATATTACAAGACCATTTTTTTTTGCAAAAATATGGCCAACGTACACTTATTATACATATTTTACTTCCACGTAATGCTTCACAAGTATGGAGAGGCTGAAAGGAAGCTGGTCGGTCTTACGACTGATTAATTGAAAGCCCCAGCACGGGACCATATAATAATTATGCTAATAAACTGGATGAATCATCTTGTGGTATGTAAGGCCGGCCCGGCGGAATTCATGCTTTCATCGCCGATCCGATCAAACTTCGAGACCATATATATATATATATATATATATATATATATATATATATATATATATAATAATAATTATTCTAACCAATACTGTATTTACTAAGTAATGGTAGGTAATCTTCACGCGTGGCCAAATCCAGGCTTGCATCATTGATCCAATCAAACTTCTCAGAGAAAGGGTTGCCTGTGGTTTTTGGAGGGTAATGATCTATGCAGTCTTGCCAGACATTTTTGTCGTCCAAGTCCTTCAAAACTTTCCAGACACAATTGTTGCACTTGAAACCTGCTCCGAGGCTGATCATCAGAATTTTATCACCCTTCTTGAGCCTTTTCTTGGCCTCCATGTAACCTAAAGCATACCACAGGCCGCCGGATGATGTGTTTCCAAACCTGTAAAGTGCCATTCTAGCTGGTTCGAGCTCATGATCGCTGAGTGCTAAGCTCTTACCAACCTCATCGATGATCGCCCGGCCACCAGGGTGCACACAGAAGTGGTCGATTCCAGACCTGAGATCCAAACCAGGTCCTGCACCCTTAGGAATTGACCTCCCCATTATTTTGTTTCGATAATAAGTTATTTGATAGCGGAGCAGCTCTGACAGTGGCAGAACTTTCGGAAGAAGAACTCGGAGATTCATGGTTAAGGCTTTAGCACCGGCTTTAGGTAGGTCTCGGGTGAGCCGGAAGCCTTTGTGGCCAAGGTCATCCTCTACTTGGATGCAGCTTCGGTATGCTTCATCATCCGAGCCGATATGTGTGCGTACAGAACACGTCAATTCGAGGAGGGCTTTATGCTTCAAAGCTCTATTATTTGTCAAGAGCATGGAGCAGCCCCCGGTTCGGAAAAGAATGTTGGAGAGCATCATGGACTTGTCTTTGCCGGAATACCAATTCGGACCCATGGATTCTGTGCTCACAACGATGGCAAGTGAATTCTTACATGTTCTGAACAATTGCTTAACCAAATCAACGGCTACTACACTTGCGCTGCAGCCCATTCCAGAGAGATTAAACGCTTTGACGTCCTCCCTCATCCTGTAACGATTTATGACTCGAGCTGTTAGCGACGGAGCTGGTGAGATCAAAGAGACTGACGAGACAATAATGTCGATTTCTGATGGAGAAACTCCTGTCTTAGCAAAGAGCTTATCAAGGGTTTGAAAAATGATACCGTCCATCTCCGATATGGCATCCATATGAGTTGGTGATTCCTCTCTTCCATCTATGACATTTTTCGGACAGTAAGTTTCTTCTCCGATGCCAGAACTCACCATAGTCTTTAAAAGAAACCTGTATTCCTCGATTCCCAGATTCTTGTTCCGGGCAACAATACTAGCACAGGATCCCGTGTCGAGCCTCTGGTCCTCAGGGGCTTTATGACACTGATAGCTCAGCATATAGCAACGCTGGTCTCTCTTTTGGTATCCCAACTTACAGAGGTTGAAGATAATATAGCACAATAATGGTGGAAGAATTGCCAATAGCAACTCCATTGCTCGAAGAAGAAAGGCTACAGATTAGGTTTCAAGAGACAAAGAGACTTTAGCGAGGGAGTTTATGATCAGAACAACAACTTCGGTCCTAATCTTATACTAGAGAAAGGGTTGCATGGAAATCCCTATGAACATGCAAGCATTGGATAATGTTCCTCAAAAATTGTGGGGCAGGATAAGGCAAGTCCTTGTTAAAAATTTCAAAATAGGTGGGAATTATTCATAGCCGTCTACTGTATGAGTAGTTAATAATTAATGTCCAACCCCCCGAAGAAAACAGGGAAAGATTAGACAATGACTTATTTTTTAAAATATTTTTTATTTAAAAATGTATTAAAATAATGTTTTCTTTTTGTTTTTTTATTATTATTTTAAATATCAATAAATTTAAAATGATATAAAAGAAATTAAAAAAATTAAAAAAAAAACACGTTTAGAATACTTCTCAAATTCCATCTATATACTGTTTCGTAACACAATCTGAGTTAATAAGATATTGAGTGGCACAATTAGCTGAGAAGAGACACAACATTACATTTGAAATATTCTTTGCTACTGTTCTGCCGACGTCGAGAACTGTTTTTCACAGTGTTTTAAAATTGTCTTAAAAAACGTTTAAAATTTTTATTTTTATTTTTTATTTTAAATTAAAATTTGTTGATTTTTAGATCATTTTCATGTGTTAATTTTAGATTTTTATGTGTTAATATTAAAATTATTTTTTTTAAATAAAATTATTTTTTTTTTAAAATAAAATTATTTTAATTTCTCTCTAAATGAGAATCACAAACTTCAACGAAAAGATTACAAACTTTCTCGGTCAAATTTTCTTTTCTTTGCATGTGACAATCATAGTTATTAATCTCACGACAGCTTGGAGTTGACTTGACTTGCTAATCTTAAACATGATCCGATTCACTTGTAACTAAGATGAGACTCATTTAATTTTATTTTATTTACTTAAAATATCGTTATTTCATTAAAGAAGTTTAATAGGTGAGGTTGACCCCTAACTATATGCATAAAAATTAGTTGATAGCTGTCTAATCCAACCATCCAAGAGAAACACTAACGATTATATTTATCACCAT
Source organism: Salix purpurea (assembly GCA_027405865.1). Lineage (NCBI taxonomy): Eukaryota > Viridiplantae > Streptophyta > Magnoliopsida > Malpighiales > Salicaceae > Salix > Salix purpurea. The sequence goes on along the minus strand of CM050333.1, from coordinate 5,367,115 downwards.
GCCCCCGACAACTTGTACATTTTGCGACTTGCACTTCCTAGTACAAATCTGAAAGATTATAGGAGTGTTAGCTTATACCCTGTTTGGGAGGCGGTTGTCGTTTCCTTAAAATTTGTTATTTATTTATTTATTTTAAATGATTTTTTTTGGTGTTTTTAAATTATTTTGATGTGTTTATATCAAAAATAATTTTTAAAAAATAAAAAAAAATATAATTTTAATGTATTTCTAAATGAAAAGCACTTTCAAAAGCAACCGCAACAATCCTCCCAACCACACCGTATGTTTAAGCAGTTTACAGCTATTAACTATTAGTTTGGTTAAATTCACTGTGTCAGCAATTCAAACAAATACTAGGGTTTTGTTTTTTTAAGTTGGAAGTTTAAGATGGGAAAATTACTTTTACCCTCCCTAGGTTTACACATAATTACACTTTTCGTTTACAATTTTAAAAATTACACTTTACTATTAGAGATTAATATAATTTATATCTTGGTGCCTTACTTAGCAACTTAAGTTTTTAATGAGATGATTCTTTGACATAATATCAGAGACTTATTAACCTAGTGGTCATGAGTTTGAATCTCAACACTCTAATTCTATTTGATAAAAATAAAGCACAAGTTAGTGTGGACATGTATGCAAGTTTCAAGCTCGAAAAGTTTTCACTTGATGGGGTGTGCTCGAGAATAATATAAATTATATCTTGGAATTTCATCCAACAGCTTAAACTTTTAGGTAAGATGGTTCTTTGACATTCACATACCAAGTTAAATTTTAATAGCAAAATTAAAAAAAAAAAATCTTGTATAATATATCATTAACAACTTAAACAATATATTAATCCAGATCACTAAACTCAGTTGTCTCCACCACCAAAAGCATTTCCATTTATCTTTGATTAAAACCTAATTTATATATAAACAATTACTTAGTTTGCATCTAGATTTTTTTTCTAAAATTAGCATAGTAAATTAAAAATATCAGTGTAACATCACAGTTTAAAAAAGAGTTGGCAAAATAAAGCAGTTTATACATGTCATGATTCATAATCACGACAATTAAGGTTTTCATGTTTCAAAATCACGATGTTTGTTAAATGTCACAATTATGAAAATTGATAACTTACGATGTCATGAATGTGAATTGTGACAAGTGATGAAATTTAACCTAGTTTCTTCTTCTTATCCCCTTACAGTTGTAGCCTTCTCTCTGTTAAAACCCATCATTAATATTGTCTTTTTCCCTAAAACACTAGTCAGAATTGACAACCATATCCTTGAAACGCATAAAAAAGCCACTTCTCCATCTTCAAGCCTTCATTCATTGTGTTTAGTGTCAAAATCATTGACCATAACATTGTCACCACTACCCAAGGTGTAAGAAATGAATTTTCACTACTATTATGTTAAAAAGCAAGGTAATAACCTACATTTGTATTAATTTGGTTAATCTATCATACAACTTATATATCATAGTAGAATGGACAGAGAAATCAGATATTTATTGAGATACATTCTCTGATTGAAAGGATTGTTATATTATTTGGTATATAGGTCTACCATATCATGTTATTCCACTGGACCCCATGTAGGTTTCTCAACCATAAGACTTGTAATATGAGCAATATACACAATAGATTTAAAATAGCATAAGTAATTATGACTTTTTAGAATTAATATATTCTAAATGATGTGTTTTATATATGGAACCTTTAATGTGTTTATTTGATGAATTTTAGGTTGACTTCTTTTCATATGAGGTTTAGGAGGTTGTAACTATGCCTTTTAATTTTGATAAAGAAAAAGAATAATACAAATATGTTTCTCGTTGATTCATTGCTTGTCACACTACACTTGTAAACTTCAAAGAGATATTAACTTTCAATGATGTCGCGATTGAGGATGAAACCATTTATATAGAAGGCAATCATATCATTGATGAACTCAACCCATTCAATAGATGATGTAGGAACAAATATATAAGCTCAGACATATAAACTTACTTACGTGTTATTGATATATTATGTCGTGTTATTTTGTTAATTATGTGTTTTATGTTGTATTATTTTGTTAAGTATGAGTTTACAGTTAATTTTAGAGTTTTTAGTATATTTGTAACATTAGTTTTTATATTTTTTTTTTGGGTTAATTAAGTCGAGATTATTTTTTTCCCGGGAGTATTAGAGTATTTAGAATACTAGAATCTAAAATAAAAATCTTATAGATTACCATGTGACCAAAGATATAGGATTGTTTGTTGAGCTTAGTTTTAATTTGAACATTGTTGAGCTCTTGGATTTATAGGTCTTATGAACCAAATAATTTTTAGATTAACAAACCAAATACTCGTTAACACAAGTGTCATTAAGTAAATAATTGGAGTTATTCTAGAATTCACCCTAAATTCAAATGAAATCTTGACAATAAAATGTTTGATAAAAGATTTAACTCCAAGTACTACAAATATGACTAAACTATAGTTATTACGAAATTCAGCTTAAATATTTTTTTTTATTACAATCTAGTTTAAAACAACATAAACTATAAGTAAATAAATGTTAAGAAAGTATAGTTTTTATATAATTTTAAATTTTATAAGAATACAAGCCTAATTTTAACAATGTTAGGATAAATTTTAACCTATGGATAAGTTTTGGATAAATTTACTTTGCTTAAATCTCTGTTAGTGTGTAAATATTTTGTAAGGATGGCATTTTTAAGGTAAATATAAATTTGGTAAGAAATTCTCACCTTTAGATTATTAAGATAAGAAATGTATAATCATATTGTTATTAGGATAAATCATTTTATTGTCTTAACAACAATAACTCTTTTGCTCTCACTTGTTGGAAATAGACCAACACAAATATAATAATGTTGTTAATGTTTCAGTGGATGTTACATTTTTAAAATGCGATATAAAAAGAAGTTGTGTTTTGTAAATATGACATTTATGTAATTTCATATTTTTTAATTATGATTTCTTTATATGTTGCATTTTGAAACTACAAACTATGTTATATCACAAATATTTTTTTGCATTTGTGCTATTACTCAAAACTTTAAGTTTTCTAATAACCCAAAATAGCCTTGCATGTAGCTTTTAGATAAATGTAATTAAGGGGGTGTTTAGGAAGCACTCCAAAAGTGTTTTTCGAAAAAAAAATATTTTTTTTATTAAAACTTCTTTAGTGTTTTTAGATCATTTTGATGTGATTATATAAAAAATATTTTTTAAAAATTTAAAAATATTTTTTAAAAATTTAAAAAATATTTTTTAAAAATTTAAAAAACATTAATTTAATGCATTTATAAGTGAAAAATACTTTGAAAAGTAACCGCAACTACATTTTAAAACACCCTCTAAGTGCCACTGCCATGTATGTTAATAAATACAAAGCCATCACCCTTTGATATTACATGAAAATACATCCTTGGTCTTCGATGTGCTGCATTTTAGGTTAGATCAATTTTTTTAATGTATTTTTTTTTATCAAAGCATTGATAATGTATTTTCTAATAAAAACTGTTTTAATCATAAACTCAAAATATAATGCATATTGTATGATATCTTTTTAAAATATTGATATAATGATATATGGAATGATTTTTTTTTAAATATTGACATTGTGAATTATTAGATTGACTAAGGTTAACCCGTTAAATCTACGACCTAAATCATGAGATTATGATAACTTTATAAAAGAAAATCAAAATAAATCATAAACATCAATTCCCAATAAACCCAATATAGAAAGATGAAATTAAATAAAAAAAGATAAAAAATTATTTGAGTCAACTCAGGTTAACATATCAAACCTTTGAACTAAGTTATGAGATTGAGTTAATTTCATAGAAAACAAATAAAAAATTATGAAGCTCAATTTTTAACAAATCCAATTAATAGAAAGAAAAAAAACCCAATCCAACCCAAATCAACTGAAACTAACCTATAAAACTCATTACTTGGATCATGAAACCAGGATAACTTCATTATTTTTTGTTTATTTTATAAAACTCTACTTATAAAAGATTCAATGTTGAAATTGAGAGAAATAAAATGAATCAATAAGACTTAAGATAACTTTATGAAAAACAAATTGAAAAAAAAAAGATCCCAATCCTCAAACAATAAATAAAAAAGAAAAAGATTGAGTTTGAAATTTTAAAAAAGTTATTCAACTTTTAATATTGAAAAATTATTTGTTTAAATTAACACTATCAACCAAAAGATTGTAGAAATTTTGGTTTCATTTATATGAAAATTAGCTTGTAGATAATTTAAATTGTTGAACCAAAATAAAAAGAAGAATTCGTTGCACATTAAAAAAAAACCCAACAATAGTTTTATTTCAAATTACAAAAACTAGTGTAAAATACCATGAGCATTAAATAATAAAAAGACCGATAAAAATTCAAACGATCTCACTCTGTTAGATGTATAAATAGAATGATCAAAATCATTAAAAAAAAATCCCGATTGATTTTTTTTAAGGCTGTTTGTTTTTATTTTTATGTTTAAGAAAAAAACTTAAAAAACTTATATCATTTTATTTTAAATTGTTTTATTATTATACAATAGCTAAAACAGCTCGGGGTTGGGTGCACTGTAGCTTCAGATACATTTGCACTGTGGACTGGCCATTTCTCGGCCGTGCGTCACGGCTGTTCGTCTGCCTTTTTTTTTTCTTCTATGAACAGTGTATTGGCGACTTTAGCCCTGGTAATAGGACAAAATCCTGTTCTGGCTGAGGGGTAAATAACATGTTGGCTGAGGGGTGCAGGCGTAATTGCACGCGTACGGACCGGACCGGTCCGCCGCACCCTTTTTTTTAATATTTTATAAATGACTATCTTCCCCTAATAAGACAAAAACGATTAATTCAGGGCAGGGACATAATGGTAATTGACCATTATAATTTATATATTTTTTGAAATCTGTCAGGCACGTGCCATTCACGCGCCCGACGGTGTCCTCCCTGACGCCCCGTTCAAGTGGCGTGTGCGGTATCATACGATGGCCGGAAATGGGATGCCGGCGTCTAATCTGGTGCGCCTCCGCTTGGTCTTCCTCTCGGTACGACGCGTTTTTCCACACGGTGGCCGTGGACACGGCGGTGGCCGGTTAAATCCGGTTGTACCGTTTCTCTCTCTCCTGCACGTAAAAGTGCAGAAGAGCCCCCCGGGTTTTTGATGCTTGCATTTTGGTCCCTTGACTTTTAATTGCGTATATGGGCCTAATTTCAGTTATCTAAGTTTTGATTTTGTTCGATTGAGTCCTTCGATTGCAATGAATTAAATGTTAATGTTTCACTTCGGTCCTCCATCTTTTAATTTCGAGATTGGGTTGAAAAGGATAAATATATTCCGTACAGAAGTTTCAATTTTTGCAAATTTGTCCTCCGATTTAAAATGTTAATAAATCTGATTTTTATTTTAGTCCTTCAACTTTTAATTTTTGATTTTAATCCCTTTATATTTGATTTTCATTTCAGCCCTTATACTTTTATTTTTTAAAATTTCTAATATAACCCCTACTTTTGTCCATGTATATATAAGTGTGTTTAACACAATAATAATAATAATAATAATAATAATAATAATAATAATAATAATAATAATAATAATAATAATAATAATAATAATAATAATAATAATAATAATTTAATTGTTTTTCTTACTTGCTTCTTTGATAATTGTTTTTTACTCTTCAAATAATTTGATAATTTTTATTTTTTTGGCATTAATAGCAATGATAATTTTGATTTTTAGTTGTATTTTATTTCTTTGTTTTATCTTTTGTTCAAGTTTCTATCAATTTTTTGAGTCTTTCATTAATTTTTATTTCTTTCATCATAATAATAATAATAATAATATTTTAATTGTTTCTCTTACTTGCTCTTTTGTTAATGTTTTTGAGTGCTTTTTTCATGATAATTTGATAATTTTTATTATTTTAATAGTTAGAGCAATGATAATTTTAGATTTTCAAACTTTAATTTTGCTATTGTTATACCAGGGGGTGTTAAGCTCTTTTATTATATTAAATTTCGCATAAATAAATATTATATTTTTATTTTTATCCAGAAAATCCTATAAAAATTGTTTATTGAGCCCGCAAGGTAAACATATATTTCTTAAAATTTTCACATTAAATGATTTTTTCAGCTAATAAATGTTTTTTTCTTTGATCATCTATTATATTTTTTTATGTGCCCTTTCTTTTATTTTTTTGATTGGTTTAATTGTTATTATTTTCAAGTTAGATGAATTTTCCCCCCTGATAATTATGATTTTTTTTCTTTTGTTAAAGTTATTATGATTTTTTTTCTTTTATTTGTTTGTTTTCTTCATTCATCATTAACACAATAATAATAATAATAATCATAATACTAATACTAATACTAATACTAATACTAATACTAATAATAATAAGAAGAATAATAATATATTCTTTTTCTTGCTTACTCTTTTTTTAATGTTTTTGAGTGTTTTTTCTTTCGTGAAAATTTTATAATTTTCATAGTTTTTGCAATAATAGCAATAGTCATTTTGTATCTAATATTACTGGGGATAAAAGACAACTCAAGAATAAAAAGTAGACAAATTTACCTAGGTTATCTACAATTAAAAAACGATACAAGTCACTTTTGCCTCAATTACACTGTTCCTTTTAAACGACAAACAAGTCATTATTATATGTTTTAATATTTATTGCATATTATCGCCTACAAATATATAAAGAGATAAAAAAAATGACCTCGAATTTTTTGCAACAAAAAAATTAATATTAGCATTCTTAAATACATTTAATATAATAATATAATGAATAAATCTTATAAAGTAAAAAAAATTATTGGCTTTGAATTTTAATTTTGTGCTCTTTTGTTGAAGTTTATTTCTTAAAAAAATAAAATTAATATTTAAGATCTAATATTACCCGGGAAAAAATACAACTCAAAAAACAAAAGGTAAACAAATTTGCCTAGATTATCTACAATTAAAAAATATACAAGGCACTTTCCATTTCGACTACACTGTTCCTTTTAGACAGCAAATAAGTAATTATAGCATGCAAAAAAAATTATATTTCGTTTTTTAAAAAAAATTGCAACATTTTTATTTATGATGTGTCAGATATAATATTACTGGGGAAAAAAAGCAACTCAGATTTTTTTTTTTTACAAATTTACCTTGGTTATCTACAATTAAAAAATATAAAAATCACTTCCCATGTCGATCACACTATATAGTATGTGAGACTAAGTATATGTGTTTAATATTTATTTAATATTATCACCTAAAAATATATAGAGAGAGAAAAAAAATGACATACGATTTCTTGCAAAAAAATTAATATCGGTATTCTTAAATATATTTAATATAATAATATGATGAATAAATCTTATAAAAAAATTTGGCTTTGAATTTAAATTTATATTTTAGACCCTTTTTTTTCCCTTTAAGAAACGGTAATGTTTTTTTCACATGTATTTTAGATTTTTTAGTGTCCAAGTCAGTTGTTATTTTTTAACCGGGTTTTTTTTTAAACCAGAGTATCCGTGACAACAAATTTCTTATAAATCATTTTACCTTCTTAACAAATTTTCTAACAAATTTTATCAAAAGTTTTTTAGCAATAGCAATATTCAATCGCATTTTGGTGGAAAAAAACCATTTTTAACAGATTTTATCAATTACAATTATACTAATGAAATATTAAAATAACAAAATACAACATTTATAGAATCAATCAATTTTCTACATAGATAAAAAATCCCGGCGAAGCGGGCAAATCTACTCGTGGTTCCTGAAGCTTGAAAAGTTCCTTCTTTTCCTCAGAACCACGCACCATTAGTCCTTGAAAAGAAGCCATGGGCAGGATTGAATACCCAATGTTTTCTGTCGAAAGTTGGTGTTTAATTATTAAAATAAACTTAATTTGTATTTTTATAATTTTACATTTGTTTTTATTTTTTAGGTTTAAATATATTTTATGACTATATTCGATATTAATAAATATAAAAATAACCATGGAATCAATTATTTTTATCAACTAGAAATTCAATCAAGAGAGTAAATAATCAAAAGAAGGTAAAAACCGAGAGTAAAAGGGTGTTTAGACTATCTATATTAGAAATGATAATAAATAATCATTGTGTTTGCAAGACAGCATGAAAAATGACTATTTTTTATAATGATATCTGTTTATATGCTAATTTTTATAAAGTAAACAAAATAAATTTATGAAAAATGTCTATCGCTTTTTTAGGCTACATGAAAAATAAACAAGCAACTACTAATTTAACTTAGCCTTACCTACCACAAGCAATTAATCTGCATTAGGAACTGGCTCCAGTTTTTTCATTAAAAAAAATCCCAACTTCCAGCCCTAATCAGAAGAAAATAAAATCGAGCCTGCATAATTAAGTACAACAAAGCAGAAACCTAGACATGGAGGGGGCTAAGAGACAGTGGAAGATTTGTCAAGCAATGCAACGAGGCCCCGCGGGTCTAGTACAATATTAAAATACTTCTTTTTTTTTAAAAAAAAATATTTTTAAATAAAAAATACTTTACAAAATTACTACACTCACAATACTATACAATCATCAGGCAACCTCGTCCTTAATTAAATGCCCGTTTGGGAATTTTTTTATATTTTAAATGAATATGTTTTGGTGTTTTTAAATCATTTTTAATGTGCTGATGTTAAAAATAATTTTTAAAATTAAAAAAAAATTATTTTAATATATTTAAAAACACTTTAAAAAGCTACCACAACAGCTCTCCCAAACAGACTTTTAAGTATGTGCTTCCTTTATTTATCCAAAAATAGACAAACTTGGAAAAACCAACAGCGACAGACCTAAATCACAGGCCTAAAGGCAAGTCCAACGGAGGAGCCATCAGAGGAGGCAAAGCCAAAATTTGGCTCTTTTTGTTAAAATTGTCACTCCAACGGGGAGAGGCAAATGAAGAGGCAAAATACCTCTTCCAATTTCGGGAGCCATCCCCACAGGTTTTGGCCGGGGAGCCAAAACCCAAAATCCGACCGTTGCCATTTTTTTTGACCGTTGCATGAACACAGCAAACCAACATCACTCAGCAAACCAATTAATTGAAAAATTGCAAAAACACATATTTCACAGCAAACTCAAACAAGAAATAGAGTAGGTGCAGAAAGAGAAAACAAGTCGAGTCTCCCCGTGGGAATTTCCTTTCTTTTACAGGAAGAAAATTGGGACAGAGGCGTAGACACTAGGCACTAGTCTCGGTTGAAAACGAAGTTTCAGCAGAAGCAAATTGAAAGGAGGATTATAGGTAAAGTAAAATCCTTAGGGAGCAGAGTGCGGGGGGGATGGAGCCGAGGGAGATGGGGGGATTTAGGAGATTTTAGGAGAGAGGGGGGCTGGAGGTGGCAGGGGGTGGCTTGAGGCTGAGAGGGGAGAGGGGCTGGACGGAGAGAAGGAAAGGGGGCTGGAGGCCGAGAGGGGAGAGGGGCTGGACGGAGAGAAGGGAGGGGGGCGGCGCTGAGATGGAAATGGAAATTAGGGCAAGAGAAGGGAAGGGGAACCGGGGTTATATATAGTATAGGGGTTTTATATATTATTATTATTAATTATAATAGTTATAATAGTTAGTAAAAAATAATAGCTAGCACAAAAAAAGGTGAAATTCGTTAATTAAGATTTTTTTATCGGTTAAAATAGTTAGTATTAAAAAATAGTTAACACAGAAAAATAATTATGCGAAATTCGTTAATTAGGATTTTTTTCGGTTAAAATAGTTAGCATAAAAAAATAGTTAACACATAAAAATAATTATGCGAAATTTGTTAATTAGGATTTTTTTGTCCGTTAACTTAATTACATACTATAAATTTACTGTTAGATTTATAAACTGTTTAAATTTTGTGTTTAAAGCTGCTGTGAATTTATTCATTATTTTGTGTTTAAAGCTGCTATAAATTTAATTATATAATTTACTCATATTAATTGTATAATTACACTATATACAAAATAATTGAATTTTATTTAAAATAAATTTAAAAAAATGACTCTTAAAAATGGCTCTTAAAAATGACTCTTACCATTGGAGACCACATCACCTCAAGAGCCATTTATACACTATTCAAAGAGCCATTTCTATCATTTGCCTCTTAAAAATGCCTCTTATCATTGGACTTGCTCTAACTCGACTCAATTCCAATGGCTTCGTCTCCATCTCTCCCTCAAGATCCAGCCCCAGACCCAAATACTCCCTCTCAAAACCCTAACATCACAAACCCAGATCAAATTCAACAAACATTACCTGATGATGATGCCCAATTCTCCAAAACCCTAGCCCTTGAAATCCCAAACCCTAACACACTTGAACATGACCCAACTAACCAAAGCCATGATGACTTCGAAGACCTCACCCTTTTCTCTCCCTCCACAACCACCACCACCTACCGTCGTGCTGGGGGTGGACGGAAAGCCCAGAAGGCTAACCTAAAACGACGTGTACAGGTTAAAAAATCTGAAAAAAAGCTTGAAACTTTAAGCCAAACCCTAAATCCAATCCCCTTTGTACCCAACAAAATCCTCGATCTGTCTTCACATGAAACCCTTTTAAAAAAGTTGGGTTTGTGGGAATTTGTGCATTTGCAATTTGATACTAATATTCGTGCTGATTTGCTTGCACAATTGATTGCTGGTTATAATCCTGCGATGCGGGGTAGCTATGTTAATGAGGTTAAGATCATGGTCAATCGTACTGATTTAGGTCGTGCTTTGAAGTTACCTGTGAAGAAAGATAAAAGTAGTGTAGGAGATGGTGTATCTGAGTTTATGGAAAGTGCGGAGTCAATTGGGTTTATAGAGGAGTTGGTTTCGAATTGGATTTTGTTACATGAGGATACCTGGATGATGCCGCCAGATATATTGAACTGGATTAAATTGATTAAAGAAGGGAACTTTGAGAAATTGGATTGGGCTGGAATGATTTGGTATATGGTAGAGAAAGAGTTGAATGCAGAGCCTATTTTAGGGAATTGTTATTATGCGTCGCATTTGCAGTGTTTGATTAAGTGCCAGAGAGAGGAGTTGTTGAAGGAGGGGAGTCTAAAAATGGATATTGATGTTAAGGATGATGGAGATGATGAGGGTGCGAAGATGGAGCAGAGTATGAGGATGGAGGAGGGTGCGGAGATGGCTGAGGATTTTAAGGGTGAATCATCAGTGTTCGAGGAGCATAGAATTGAGTTGAGTCTTGGAGAGATGGATGATGCAGGGAGGGAAGAGGGGGGGAATGTCAGTGATGGGGATGTGATGGATTTTGAGGAGAGGAAAGAGGAAGATCAGGGTCAGTGGGAAAAGATCAGTATGGATGGGCATTATCTGCAGCCATGTGATTTTAGTAAAGTTATGGGAGTGGAATGTGAGGAAGAGGGGAAGAAGCAGGATGAGGTGGAGGGAGAGGAAGAGGAACAGGGGAAGGGAGGAGAGGAAGAGGAACAGGGGAAGGGAGGAGAGGAAGGAGAAGAAGAGGAGGAGGGGGAGGAGGATGAAGAGGAGGAGGAAGATGATATTGGTTTCCATATCGCAGCCAAAGGGAATATTTTGGAGCGCATAAGCTCTGAGAATCTTCTTGAGGTAATGGGAGCAGCGCAGTTTCCTTTTAGTTCAGGTGTCCAAATTCATGATAATGTATCTTCCAGGGAATTTCTTGATTCTAGGGTTGATACAGAGACAATTCAAGGTGGTTTGATGTTTGGTAATGTTAGTGGAAGTAAGAGGGTGATTGAGCATCTTGAGAGTGATATACCTCATCACTCACTTAATGTTGGTAATAAGAGGATGAGGAGTGATGAGCATTGGGATGCAAAGCCGTATATGGACTTTGATAGTTTTGAGGAGGAGATGCAGAATATGATGGGAAAAACCAGAATGATGATGGAGGAAAAGGAGCAGTCATGTCAGCAATTGAGTATGCATCAACAGGTGTTGTGTAATGAGTTGCAGCAGCGTGATAACTTTATTCAGCAGTTGCAGAAGGCCAAGTTGGAAGAGCAGCAGAAGAGTCAGTTGGAGATTTATAGGCTTGAACATGAACTGTATACGATGGGAAATCTTTTAGAGGGCTATAGAAAGGCGTTGAAGGAGTCACACAAGGCATTTTCTGAATACAGAGCAAGATGCCAACTACCTGTAGAACCAATATATAAAGATACCGGGTCTGGTGGTCTTGTTTTGAGCACCATGGAGTTTGAGAAGCAGCGCTTGAAGCAAGAGGAAGAAGAAAGGCTAAACCGTGTATTGCTTGAGAAGTTGGTTAAGGAATTTGAATCAGAGTGCATTCCAAAATTTGAAGGGCATGAGAATACTGTTAAGTTGCTGAGAGACAAGCTACTGGTTGTTGGGGATAAATTCAATCTCTTGAAGGAAATGTATGTTAAACGAAAGATGTTAGAGATGTCAGAATGTGTTGCCACCGAGGACTGCAGTACAGCTAAAGAATCTGTTCCAGCTGAAGAATGTGTTTCAGCTGAAGAATCCGTTTCAGCTGTAGTACATGCTCCTACTGAAGAATCTGTTCCAGTTGTAGAGCGTTCTCCTTCTGAAGAAAGTGTTCCAATGGAAGAATGTGTTCCAACAGAAGGATGAATTGCTCTCAAGTCTGTTAAGATGTGGATAAAAAAGAGCTTTTTTATGCAAGCTAATGTTAGCTTTTGACGTATCGTAGTCTAATATATGTTCTGAAAGTTTTGTATCAAGTACCTTTTAGAATTGAAGCTTCATGTGACATAGTTTGCTTACATTCTCTTTGTAACTTTAAATGTGGTATATGCATTTTAGCAATGCTATGTACTGATACCACACTATTTCCGCTCATCTGATTTATCATTGATATGTTAATTTCTTTGTCTGCTGAATGATTATTGACAGAGACAAAAACATACAACTGGATAACACTTTGTGACAAAATAGGCAGTCTGATATAGGAAAATGGTCTAATTTGGATAACTTTCCCCTCCAAAACTTGTCATTTATGGCCTCTTCCCCCTTTCGGCTTTACAATCTTGCTGTTCATCATTGTCTTGAAATATGTTTTTGGGCCCTTTCTTCAGCTATTTGGTTTTGTTATCCATACGGTTGCTGTGATCTTTTTATGAATAGTTTCTGTAAGAACATAGCTTTTGGGGCTAGAGCTTAGAAAAAAACATACAACTGGATAACACTTTGTGATCCAATAGCAGTCTGACATAGCAAAATGGTCTATTTTGTACAATTTTCCCCTCCAAAACTTGTCACTTCTGGCCTATTTCCCCTTTCGGCTTTACAATCTTGCTGTTCATCATTGTCTTGAAATATGTTTTTGGGCCTTTTCTTCAGTTATTTGGTTTTGTTATCCATACGGTTGTTGTGATCTTTGTATGAATAATTTCTGTAAGACCATAACTTTTGGGGTTAGAGCTTAGAAACGTTGTTGAAAATAGAACTGTCGTGAGTTGTGAAGCTGTACAATTATCATTATTGATCGTTGTAAGCTGAATAATTTCTTATATATTTTATTTTGTTTTCCTTGAAATCATTTTCTTCACTGGCTTCTTATATCTTTACAGCTGATCTTGGAATTCTCCTCTACTTCTATATATGCCGTAAAGTAAATCCTCTACCGCACACTGTTCCTGTTCTGCCAGATCTTTGTTTTGGTAATATTTCTGTGTCATCAAGCATAATTGTGAGCATGTTTACCTGAGCAATTGTTTGTTTGTCTAGCCAAGATTTCTTACAATCACAGGATCCTACGCAACTGGAACTGTGATTATTGTATGGATTTCTGCTAGAAATCTCAAAGAGCTTGAGGCTGAAACGTTTCGTTCAGTACAACTCTGTAACGACGCACCGAAATATTATGAAACTAAAATATTTTATTCTAGTTGAAAAAATGAAGCACCAATTGAAACGGAATTGACAACTTTAGTTCTTGATTTCATCCACTTGCTTTCAATTTATAGTTAATTTTTTTAAATTCATTTTTCCACTATGCCAATAATGATTCCTTAGAGTTCTACTCCTTGCACCACCAGTAACTCTTTTCTTAGCTTTCATTTTTTTGCGCTGTAGTTGGAGATATATTATTTTCATCATTCATTTTGTATTATTTTTATTGTTATTTTTTCATTTTAAAAGAAAATGGTATTGAGTTATGACAATTATTATCATAAAAAATATATAAAACATAAATATATTACCTAGAGGTCAGCAATATCCCCCCTTTTGATGGTTACAATTAATATATATCTTAGATATGAAAAACATGTCTCCCTTTATCTAACTAAATTTGAAAAGATTGTATTTTCAATAACAACTTATGCATCAAGAAAATTAAATAATTTATTTTCTCCTCATAAATGTTTGCACATATTATTGTAGCACAATTTCAATATTGTTGCAATAAAATTAAATTCATATGTATTACCCTATTTTTTTTATCAACAAAAAATATATTATGAAGAGAATAAATAAGCAAATATATACTAGAAATCATAAGAAAAAAAGTTCATTATATAATGAATCTCTAAAATACAATATCCATTACAAAGGATACAAGATAATGCAATATGTTCTTGGCACAAAGTCTAGGGCAATGGATAAAAAATTATCAAGATACCTCTTTTTAGGCAAAAGATTGTGTGCTAGTCCTATGAAAAATCCGAGGTTTTAAGAGTATGTCTTGGATCTTAATTTTTGCTATATGAGCAAAAGAATATTTGCTTGGATAGAATATAACAACATCATTATAGACAAATCCCTCAATTATAGGTATTACTTTAACTTCGAACATTTTAGGACCTTCATTACTTATATCCAATATTTCACTTAGAATATAATAATTAAATTTGTTTGTCTTGCATACTACTAAATATCACATGTTCCATGTTAGTTTATCAGGTTTGGGAGAACATGTAAATCAATTTTGGATATGTTTCTTTCTCTATATAAAATAATGTACTATATAGAATAATGTACTTTAACCTATAGTTTCAATTATACAATCAATACTAAAAGTATATAGATCATTTCCTAATATTCTTTCAATAAACATAGACCTATTTACAAAAGAAATTGGAAATATTTTGACATTATCACCTTGATAAGAGGTTTGATCATTAGTCTTTTTGATATTTGGTTTGACTCCCCTTGGATTTGTTTTGGTACCACCACTCTTTAAAATTCAGGAAATAATCTATAAATGTGTTTGACTAAGTGAAATTTAGTGGATTTTGAGAGGAGAGTCAGGTTAGGGTTTAGGGTTTTGATTTCTATCTAAAACTAAAAGATGTATTTCTACTATCAATTAAATTATTGATTGATTAAGACTTAAATTGAGGATTTCTTAAAATTCTTTCTTAATCATTTCTTTGCATTAGAAATAAAGCCTTTTCATGTAAAAGTTATGTTAAAAACATAAAAAAAATCAAGGGGTGAAAATCTAAGCATTGGCCTCACCACCAATGCTTTGTCTTAACTAGTTAGTTGATTAATCGAGTTGTATGAATTGATTAACTAGCTCATACAAAACTCACTTTTTTCTAGAATTTCTCTTTCAATAGTTTTTTATGAGTCAAAATATACTTGTTTGTCCAACTTTTAGACTAAAACACAAACTCTAAATCAAATCTCAAAAATTCATTATTTAGCTAGTAGAAATGTTTTTTTATTAATCTACTTACAAGTTGAACTAACAATAATCAACTAATCGACCGGTTGTCTATGAGCTAAACTGCCATTAAATTTTTTAGTAGATAAATTATTCCATGCTAAGAAGCTATACATTTAATCACTTAAACATGTGCAATTTATTTTCAATAATGTATACACAAAAAAAAAGACCTCAAACATCTTTAGCATGAATAAAACTTAAATTCCTTCTTATTTTACAAAAGAAATCGTTAGTTACAAGATTTGTAAAAATATCTACTAATTGATGTTTTGTGCCCACGAACTCAAGTATAATGTTTCATGTAGCTATGTGATCCCAAAAGAAGTGATGTCTTACTTCTAAGTGTTTTTTAAATGAATTTGGATAAGATTATTTGGTAGACTTACTTTGATTAATTTTTTCATGTGTTATCTCCAATGAACACCAAATGTCCCTAACTTTTTACCATATACTATTATATTATATTCATTTATACATAATGCACAATATAAAGTGTTCATATCGTTAACATCTATAAAAAAACTTTTTTTTTTTTATTATTATTATTTCTATCAGTTTCACTCCTAGCTTTAAGAATCTCAATACCATCTTATGATATCACTTAACAAATGTACTAGGATTTTATTCTTGTAGAGATAATAGTATTATATGAAGCATTTGAAAGGCTCCTCAAGTATCCAAACAACCTCTCTAGTATGAAGCATTTGAAAGTCTCCATCAAATTAATATTTTTTTCTTAGCCAACCAGGTTTTTTTATATGAATTATCATACACAATTACTTGAATGGTTTCAATTTTAATTCCTTTTCATCTTTGACAATGGTCAACATCGCATTAGCAATAAAATCAAAGTTAATTTGATGGTGGATTTGTATAACCATTGGATTATGACATATATGGGGCTTTTGCAATTTTAAAATACCAAATGAATCAAAATTCTTGTGATATCCTACACGCAGATACCATTACCATTACCATAATGGTTTATGTTAACATTGTAAGTACATATAAATTGTAGTTGAACGTTGCATTTTGTATTGAAGTAAATTTTATATATGTCATTGCTTAACTGTATCGTTAACCCAACCTCCAATTCAATACTTAATCTTGAATTCCTATGACTTAAAGCTCATAATATGAGCCCACTTGCTAGCATCTTCAAATTCAAGAACATGTTATCTCATTGTTTTGTTCATAGGTTCACCTTTATAATTTTCCTCAACTATATTATAGACATGAAAATAATTTTCCCCACCACTCGGTTTAGATTCATCATAACAAAATAGAGTCGTTACCATACCCAACAAAGATTTTATATGCACCATTTCTTGAATCAATGTTAGGTTCATTGAATTACTAACTATTGTAGATGAACCTGCTATATATGATTATTTTATGGTCCTTTGATTGTAACTTTGGATCTTAGTGAACTTCGAATTCGATGACTTTTGTACTTAAAGTTTTCTACTCAAGTAGAGCTCTAATATTTGTTGCCCATTTATGGTGATCAACCTAATTGTTGTATTAAAACACATATCACTAGCAATGGATACATCGATATAACAACTCAAATGACACCCACCCAAAATCCTCAAAGTAATATTAACATGGAATTTGATCGAATTACACTCAATTCATTGACACATAATTTTTAAATTCATCAAATGAACGCTTTAATCCCAAGCTATATAACTTTGTACTTCCTTTATAATATAGGATACCATTATCATTATTAATAATTTTACCACTAAATTAACATAAAATTCCAACTATAAAGACATGTTATGTGAAAATCACAACAAATACTATGTTAATTTTTCAATATAACGAACTATTCAAGTTATATTAAACAATTCAAAATAAAAAAAAAAAAACTAAAATGTTTCATCACAACCTTTCTTTCTACCATAATAAACCATTCAAAACCTAAGCTCCTTCTCTCACGACAAAAGCTCACTGAACAGCCCTTGTCTTTCCTCCACAGCAATAATTTCCTTTTCCTAGCCAAATTAAACCCTAAACAAAACAAAAACAACCTAGCTACAACCACCACAAACTTCTCCACTAGACTTTACAACCTTATACCGGTCTCCTCCTGTGTAGTGCTTGGTCCATTAACTCACACACATTCACTGTCACTAGCATATGTAACCACGCTTCATAGCATTGGTCACACATCCATCATAAATGTAATTATATGTCACTGCTTCTCGCTCATCTTCTCAACAACTTTTGACAGACTCCCACAGTTCTTGAAGGTCATTTTCAAACAGATAACGCATTAAATTTCTTATTTCAAATATTTTTTTTTATATTTTTATTCATATTTAAGTAAATTGCGATGGAATGTTCAAAGTGTTATGGTCCATGCTATTGCATGGCAGCCTTGGGGAATCAATGTTTGGGAGATGTGTAGCAATAATATTTTCCTATGTGTAATTGTTTGCTAGGTGCGGAATGTCATGTGTGAATGTGTATGTTTTCTTAATTTAGCAAGTAAATGGTGTGATAATATGTTTTTTTTATTAAAATATAATAAGTCTTAAAATATACTATTTTATACGTGCAGTTGTAAATGATTTCATAAGATCGCAAAGATGGAAGATATAAAGAATGAATTTTTAATAATCTAAAACATTTAATAATTCTTTTAATTTTAACTTTTGATTGACACCCCTCTCTTATTTGTTAAATTATTTAGTTTTTTTTTTTTTTTTTTTTTTTACAAATACCAATCTATTTTTTAGTTTGTTTTTATAATCTCACAATACCTATAGATTGTTGTAATTTATCTTTATTTTTCTCCTCTCATATTTTAGATGAATAAATTATATTTGTATGATATATTTATAAGAACATGAATCATATATGCTTAGCGATAGCAATTAATCTCCATGAAATAAGAAATACAATCGAGGTAAGGTATTTGTATGTGATTTGTTTTTGGATTAACGTTGGTGTCCGGGTCAACTTGCGCGCACCTCTATTAATCTCATAGATCTGAATTTAACGACCATGTAAGTCTTAAATGGTCATCATATTAGCAAACACAAAACTTGAACCTCAGACTACAGGGAAAGCAAACCCTTTAGTCCTAAGTTCTTACCACTGGATTACTCACTAGATGGTTTATGTGAATTTATCGTTTGCATCTTACTATAAAAAATAACTTCTGTTTTTTTTTTTTATTATTATTATTATTACATACAACAATTATTGTTAATTTAATGATTTATATATTTTAACTTAAAGTTTTGAAGTGCAGATATTATTTTTCCATTATTTGAGTAGAAAATTTTATGATATATGAAAATCCATCCACTCACCATGCATCTTCCCTATTAGATCAAATAGTCTTCCAATAAAGGAAAAAATAAATCGATAGACTATAGTACAAAATAATAGATCATTAATTAAATGACGTTGAGATACAACTAATAAATCCCCCTCTAATATCATAATCACGATCCCACCGTATGTGGCTTGTTTTACTATTTTGTTTCTTCTCACATGCATGAAAGTGATGCATCAAATGATTCATTATCAATGCAATTAAAACATATGAGGTGGAAACAACCACCTTAATTTTTCTTTAATTTTTATCTTGATTATTTATTTATTTTATTTTTATTTCAAATATAGAAATCATATTTTTTTTAATTGTTGTTTGTTTATTTTTAATTCTTTTTTTTTTCTTTTTGAATTTAATCTTATCTTTCAATATTTGATTTTAAATTATTTTTATATCAAATTTATTCCTTATTTTTTTAATTTTAATTTTATTTGTTTTGGATAGTTTTTTTTATTGCATTTGTTATTTTTCCTCAATTCCTCCAATCATCATTTTGATGATTTAGAATTTTGGTTCATTATTGCTCAGAGTTTTTCTTCCATGGGGTCTATTTTTGGCTCATGACTAGGGTCACAAGTTTTGAAGGTTAACAAGTGTTGACTTTTTTTTTTCAGGTTCTTTTTTGAAATTGATTTTTCTTTTCAATTTTATTTTTTGACATTGGATATATTGAAAATTGATCTTTGTGCATTTTTTTCCCAATCTCTTTTCAATGGAGTTATCCCAAGTTTGTGTTTATGTTCATAAGTTTAGTGTGTTAATTTTAGTTGACTTGAGTTTTTTAAGTTGTTTTTATTTGTTAATTTCAAATTTTACCTTTCAATATAAGGAGGATTTTTGATAATTGAGCTTCATAATTTCTTTCAATTTGGTTTTTATACAGTTGTCCTAGAATCATGACCAAGTTGCAATTTTAACATGCTAACCTAGAAGACCTTGAGTTGAGCTTTTTTTTTTTTCATTTTTTATACTGTTAATTTTTTGTCACTTTATTTATTATCGGTGTAATTTTTATTTGTATTACTTGAGTTAATTGATCTTATTAAACATAATTGAGTCATCAATCTGTTTTCATACGTTGGTATCCGGGTAAGGTATTTGTATGTGATTTTTTTTTTTGGATTAACGTTGGTATTCGGGTTAACTTGCGTGCATCTCTATTAATCTCATAGATCTGAATTTAACGACTATGTAAGCCTCAAATGATCATCATATTAGCAAACACAAAACTTGAACCTCAGACTACAGGGGAAGCAAACCCTTTAGTCCTAAATTTTTACCACTAGATCACTTACTAAATGGTTTATGTGAATTTATCGTTTACATCTTACTATAAAAAATTTCTGTTTTTTTTTTTTTATTATTATTACATACAACAATTCTTGTTAATTTAATGATTTATATATTTTAACTTAAAGTTTTGAAGTGCATATATTATTTTTCCATTATTTGAGTAGAAAATTTTATGATATATGAAAATCCATCCACTCACCATGCATCTTCCCTATTAGACCCAATAGTCTTCCAATATCAGAAAAACATAAATCGATAGACTATACTACAAAATAATAGATCATTAATTAAATGACGTTGAGATACAACTAATAAATCCCCCTCTAATTTCATAATCACGATCCCACCATATGTGGCATATTTTAGTATTTTGTTTCTTCTCACATGAAAGTGATGCATCAAATGATTCATTATCAGTACAATTAAACAAAGAGGTGGAAACAGTGTAGTCAACCACCTTAATTTTTCTTTAATTTTTATCCTGATTATTTTTTTATTTTATTTTTATTTGAAATATAGAAATCATATTTTTGTAATTGTTGTTTTTTTATTTTTAATTCTATTTTTCTATTTGAATTTAATCTTATCTTTCAATATTTGATTTTAAATTATTTTTATATCAAATTTATTCCTTATTTTTTTAATTTTAATTTTATTTGTTTTGGATAGTTTTTTATTGCATTTGTTATTTTTCCTCAATTCCTCCAATCATCATTTTGATGATTTAGAATTATGGTTCATTATTGTTCAGAGTTTTTCTTCCATGGGTCTATTGTTGGCTCATGACTAGGGTCACTAGTTTTGAAGGTTAACAGGTGTTGACTTTTTTTTCTTTCAGGTTTTTTTTTTGTTTTAAATTGATTTTTCTTTTCAATTCTAGTCTTTGACATTAGATTTATTGAAAATTGATCTTTTTGCATTTTTTTTCCAATCTCTTTTCAATGGAGTTATCCCAAGCTTGTGTCCATGTTCATAAGTTTAGTGTGTTAATTTTAGTTGACTTGAGTTTTTTTTTTTTTTTTTTTTTTTTTTTTTTTTTGTAATTTCCAATTTTACTTTTCAATATAAGGTTGTTTGATGATTGAGTTTCATAGTTTCATTCAATTTGGTTTTGATACAGTTGTCCTAGAATCATGAGCAAGTTGCAAATTTAACATGCTAACCTAGAAGACCTTGAGTTGAGCTTTTTTTTGTCATTTTTTATACTGTTAATTTTTTGTCACTTTATTTATTCTCGCTGTAATTTTTATTTGTATTACTTGAGTTAATTGATCTTATTAAACATAATTGAGTTATCGATCCGTTTTCATACGAATGTTTGTATCGCCTTAGTAATTTTTTTTATATTAGAAGCAATTTGGGTTGGCTAGCAGTACAACAAAGGTCTCTTATCCAATGAATTCTAAACCACCCCAAAAATTACTTTCCATTCCTATCGACTTTTATTATTGTTGTTGTTGTTGTTGTTGAATGAGGTCTTTTTTTCATTTGGATTCTTGTTTTTGTTGATTTATTTTGCTTCCCATTTAACAATTTTGGATTAGTTTCGCAAATTAACACTCAATTTGAAATCAATAAATTCATTATTATTACTTTTTAACATGTATAATTCTTGATTTATCTTAATGGGTTTCCCATCATATTATCTATCAATTTGGGTCGTAAAATCCTCGAATTAATTTGCTTTAAATTTGAGTACCTCCCAACCGTTCTATCCCTTCATTGCACCAATGTCATTGGAGAAAGCACGGTGGATACATTATTATGCCTATCTTCCCAACTTCTAACTAAACAAACAACAAGAGTACTGTTAACAAATGAAGCATGTCACTTTAGTTCATAAAAAGAAAAATTTCACGACACTCAATTTGGCATCTTATTACAAAGACAAATTTTGTGATGTCTTCAGATAGTTTCAGAAATGTTTAGAAACTAAGAGAATAAAAAATTTCCAATAATCTAAGATAGAAAGCTTAATATTAAAAAAAAAATCATCGACTCTCAAACAAATTATTATTTTTTAATTCGATAATAAAATTAATATATTTGAAGTTAACTATTACGTCGACTAGCATTTCAACTACCGGCCGACCCATACGAGTTAAGTGCAATAAACCAAGGGGCCCTTCTCAAGGGAGCTTTCCATTATGTAACTGTTACACCATAGAAATTATGAAGTAGTTCGGGTCAAACGATGATAACGATATATCTATTCATGAACTTAACTTGGCATGTGTTTCATATGGAAATGAAATCTGGGTCCAAAAAAAAGTGGAAAAGTTTGGTTGTGGGTGAACCAGGTAGGTATTGTTATTAAAATCGCGAGTTGACTCGTAAAATCAACTCATCAAACCTTGTTAACTCGAGTTAAAAAAATCGATTTTAATCAAACTCTGTCAAAATCACACAAAATCATAAAATCGTTCCGATAGCACGATCCTGCAAAATTCTCAAAACTTTAAAAGCCACCGCCCCCTCTTTCTGTAAAGTTTCAAAATTTTAAAACTGTAGGGCCCGTCTCTGTATATATACATATATATAATATATTATATATATTATCTCTCTCTCGCTGACTCTCTCTCTCTCTCTCTCTCATTTATATATATCATGAAATCATTCTTAAGAATCAATAATGTTAACTTTAAAATTTATACTTAAAATTTTGATAAAAATAACTTTTTTATTTTTTACTTTAAATTATTTTTTTAATGTTTTTAAATCATTTTCATGTCCTAATATCATAATAATTTGTTGGAGTTGGAGTTAGTACTAGCAATTTCAATAGTAATGCTTGTGATGAATATATTAAAAATAAGGAGAAAAACGACGATCATGAGACTGATTTTAATTTATATAGCATATCAGCAAAATATTTATTTTAAATTTGTGAGTTTTTACCTAATAAAATTCTATGGACATAATTATTTTATAATGTATTTTTAAGTTATTTTGAAACATGTATGAACCTTAATTAATGAAGTCTTATGACCATAATTATATTGTATTGTATTCGGAAATATTTTACTTACGATTTTACGATTTTTCTACCTACACGATTTTAGCTGTGATTTTACGATTTTTGTACGGAAAAATTCAGGTACGATTTTACGATCCGATCTTACGATCTGATTTTCCAAAACCCTTTCCGTGTCGTGTCAAAATCGTGATTTTGACAACCATGCAGGTATGTAAGGATTAAGGGTCATGAAGTTTGGATTAGAAAACAGAAGAAGATAGACTAGGTCATAGGTAAGACTTGATAACTAGTTTAAGCATGTAAGGTAAATAGTTTTAGTGGTGTATTATTAAAATAAATAAATAATAAAGAAAGTAGATGGTTAACAAACAATTATCCATAATTTTTCAATATAACTCATGGTTAGTTGAAAAAGGAGCAAAACATCATCAATAACAACAACAACAACTCAATAAATCAATAACAATTGCTCTGAATATTAAACTAAGTTTAAATTGTTAGCATTAGACTAAACATCATACATTGAAATCAAAAGTTCTCTTAATTAAGATAAACATAAAAGAACCTGAAACAATTGGCGACCACAATAGGAGTGTCATATTTTATTTTATTTTTTTGAAACCATAACATTAAGAAAACAAAATTCCTAGAAAACTTGGGAAAAAAGGTAATTGGTTGATGTCTCTATTTAACAAGGAAACGAGGAATCAATCTTTCAAAGGGTAGCAATAGAAATGAAGAAGGGGGGATATAGGTTTATCGAGTGTAGAAGAGTTCAATAAATTCATAGGCCGATATATATAAGACCGTATCTATAATACATCTATATCTATATCTATATCTATATATATATATATATGAAAATTCCTAGACTTTATATAAATACTTTCCGATCGAAATGACAAACAGCCAATGATGGATGCTTACTGGCGTCGTATTTCAAAGGAAAAGACTTCACATATATAGTAGCAAATTAAGAACAAATCCGGGAGCGGGTCTTCTTACGGCGCAGTAAGAACAAGGTTCTTACTTTTTGGGTGAGACCCCGCCAAGCATGGTGAAAAGAAGCTGTGGCCAAACTAAATAACCTTTGTTGTTAACTGGAGATAAGAAAACGACGCCGTTGTTTGTCCAATCTCCACATGAGATGAAATAACATAAATAAATAAAAAAGATCGATCAAGTTAAAAGTAAGAAACACAATTTTTTTTGCATTTTTCTATACAGAGGAGGGAGCAATTACATTCTTTCTTGGGACCAAGATTAGTGGAAGCATACAAAAAAAAAAAAGAAAAAAAAAAAAAGCAAACCAAAAGACCCACAAGTTAAAAAATAAAATGTGGGCTAAAAAGAATAAGAAAAACATTAAAAGCAGAAATTAAGACATTTGATGATGATTAGTGGTGGTGATTAGTGCATCCAAAATGGAGGAGACCCTCAAAACGTACGCCACTCCTCCTCTTCCCTTCCCCTGCTTTCTTTAATTTGCTACTATATGTGAAGTCTTTTCCTTTGAAATACGACGCGAGTAAGCATCCATTAAAGCCAGAGAGCACCAGCTTCCTTGAGAAGAGGGACGAGAGAGCCATTAATACGAGATGGAAAAGGGACGAGAGATCCATTAAAAGGTGAATCTCACTACAAATGGCATCCATTAGTTGGACATCTGGCTAAAACTTATGTGATATTTATAAATGTAGATATAATTAAATAAAACTATATTAGGTTTCTAGATGAAAGTGAAACAATGGGAGTTGGTAATAACCATTTTCTTCGGTTAATACATTATTTTTAAATATAATGATTATTGCTAAGATGGTTACTATATTTACAAATAATGTATTAACCGAAGAAAATGGTAGAGAACCTAAGATACTGAAGGGTTATGTAAATGGCACAGAACCTCTAATCATACTACATATAAGTGTGCAAATTCTACGAAGTTCGTGAGAGGCAAAGTTGTGAAAGGGGTTATAAATATTAATAATAAATATAAAAAAATATATAGAATTGACATATAAGTTGTTTGATTACTCCTCAAGTTTAAATTTTCTCTATAAATATAAGAAAATCAGAAAATTTTAAAGACATCATTCCAAATTTGGAACTTCAAATCTGCAGTCAATCTAATATGAATTAGATTCTCAGATCTCGCATAAATTTAGCTGCTTCACACAGCTATGCACACTCCATGATAATCCTTGTTCTTCCTTTCGCAATCAGCTATATGGAAATATTTTCTATATTCAAACTAAACTGGGTTTCTTTCATTTCGAAGCCTTGATAATGTTATCTGATTACTGCTATGTTATCCTACATACAAACATCAAATCCCTCTAGCGTTCCATCGACGTGCAGCTTTGGCCATGA
Source organism: Salix purpurea (assembly GCA_027405865.1). Lineage (NCBI taxonomy): Eukaryota > Viridiplantae > Streptophyta > Magnoliopsida > Malpighiales > Salicaceae > Salix > Salix purpurea. The sequence goes on along the minus strand of CM050333.1, from coordinate 5,341,407 downwards.
ATGCCGACCTAATTTTTCCTGCTATTAAAACTTCCTATCCCCCTCGATTAGTGACGTACAACCTTGCAATCAATCCTCAACAGCGTACTAACATGGACATGTACACTTCATAAATTTGTGATATGATCAGCTCCAACAAATTAACTTTGCATTTTCTGAACTCATTGGAATCTCGCTGTTATTCTTCAAAAAAATAGCGCGCAACTGGGTTCATATTTATAAACCAGATTGTATTGCTGCAATGGAGACCAATGCAGCACACAGAATAATGCGACAGGCGAGAGTTGTGGTGAAGAGAGAGCATACTGTAAGCAAATAACCCCTTGCTCCATGGAATGTGAATTAAAGTGTGATTAAGGGAGGAGAAGTTCCCAAAAAGCATGACGTGATTACAAAAGATTTGCGATTTGCACAGCAGGTCTCGAGTTTTAACTAGGATGTACATTCCTTGTAAGAATCTGAGACAATCGGGTTTTACTTGCTCACATGAACACACAAAATATATTTTTTAGGAGTTGAGATTTCTTGCATAAAAAAAAAGGAGTAGAAACAATCATTACTTATTGATGAGAGTTGCTACTCCGTACTCAACGCAGTCATTGGACCCGGTCGAAGCCTGAATCGTGGATTTGTTGTTACAATCGCAAAGAGTAGAGCTGATAAGGAACGAGATAGCTAGGTTCACTACTTTGATTGATCAAACTAAGACATAGTAAAAGACCTTGTAATAAAGAAAAAAATGCTTAAAAAACATGTCCTTATAGCTAATAGAACTCTGAATGAACCATCTAGTTTGATATGCATCCAATTTAATCAAGAATTTCCTAGGGTGACATTATTGAAGAGCATTTAAAATAAATTAAAGGGATTAACTTCTATGATTATGTAAAATTATATGAGACTTGTATAGTACTTTTCATCCTTATTTCTTCTCAAAACAACGTGATCACTACATTCTATTTTCTATCAAGTCTTTCGTCCTATCCATCACAATTCAATATCCTAAGTATTACCATGTTTTTCGAAGCACCACCTTAAAACAGCCAAGTATAGAACAGTACCCAACTGAAATGGCTTTTCAATTTACCCTTTTTACCTACCGTTCACCAAGATATCTCATGTTAGAGTTATTTTAAAAAAGAAAATTTATCAAAATGTTAGTGTGTGTGTGTGTGTTGGCACACTTGCCAGATGTTAATATGAAGAAGAAAATTTGCAGAAATGATGGAATCTGCAAAACTTATGGCAATGGGGGGAGGGAGGAGATGATCATAGTAATGAGTTTTTATGTGTAAATGGTGTTAAAAAAAATAGATTTAAATGATGACATGGTGACTAGAATTGTATTTAAAAGTGGGACACTATCGGTTAGTGTTTTTTGAGACAGCTTGTAACTCGTGCATTGATGACAATGTTTTTTATAGGCTGTTCACTTATTAGGTCAAATACAATGGTAATCATAGAATTCTTATAAACTTTTTGTTGACTTATTTTTCGCAGACTCAAGTTAATATATGAAGTGTTATAAACATTATAAACAACGGTAAGTGAAATGGAATTTCCACCGCTATGGAGAATAAAATTGTGGGCAAATCTTGGCATAGCCAAATTAATTTTCCTAAAAAAAACAGGAAGAAGAAGTATATCAGATAATTAATCATATGAACACCAAAATATAAAATCATCAATCAACTTCACGTCAAAGTTCCCATAAACCGAATACGGAGGTTGAGCACATCTCGATTAGGAAAGATCATAAGAGACAAAACGGAGAAAGACTTCAAGATTCTATAGTACTAATTCAATCGGAAATCTAAATGTTCCCAACCTTATAAGGTTGAATAACTAGGTTCAGGTGTAGAGATCACGTAAACTTAGTACAGATACATAGGATAAGATATAAGCTTGTTCAATACATTAGTATTGTCTTACACAGTTTATATGAACTTATTACAGGAACATCATATTTTTTAAGACAAAATACGGGCAACATCATAAATTATACCTTAACTTACTTCCAAATAATGAGCAACACACAGGGAGATGCTGAAAGGAAAATCGATATTTAGGAAGATTAATTTAAGGCCCCAGCATGAGACCATATAATTAATTCTTGCTTTCATCACTGATCCAATCAAACTTCACAAACCATATTATTACGATAACTGCTGGATATTTTAGCTAGGTTATGGTAGATAATCTTCAATGCTGACGAAATTCAAGCTTTCATCATTGACCTTACTTAAGATCTTTGAGAAAGTGTTGGGAAAGGTTTTTGGAGGGTAATGATCTATGCAGTCTTGCCAGACATTTTGGTCGTCCAAGTCCCTCATAACTTTCCACACACAATTGTTGCACTTAAAACCTGCTCCGAGGCTGATCATCAGAATTTTATCACCCTTCTTGAGCCTTTTCTTGGCCTCCATGTAACCTAAAACATACCACAGGCCGCCGGATGAAGTATTTCCAAACCGATAGAGTGCCATTCTAGCTGGTTCAAGATCATAATCGCTGAGTGCTAAACTCTGACCAACCTCATCAATAATCGCCCGGCCACCAGGGTGCACGCAGAAGTGGTCGATTCCAGCCTTGAGATCCAAACCAGGTCCTGCACCCTTAGGAATTGACCTCCCCATTATTTTGTTTCCATAATGGCTTATATAATAGCGGAGCATCACTGAAAATGGCATAACTTTAGGAACAAGAACTCGGAGGTTAATGTTTAAAGCTTTAGCACCGGCTTTCGGTAGATCTTTGTTCAGCCGAAAGCCCTTTTTGCCAAGGTCATCTTCTATTTGGAAGCAGCTGTAGTATGCTTCATCATGAGAGCCGATATGTGTGCGTACAGAACAAGTCAATTCCAAGAGGGCTTTATTCTTCCATTTTCTGCTATTTGTTAAGAGCATGGAGCAGCCCCCGATACGAAAGAGAATGTTGGAGAGCATCATGGACTTATCTTTTCCAGAATACCAATTTGAACCCATGGATTCTGTGCTAATAACGATAGCAAGTGAATTCTCGTATGTCTGGAACAATTGGTTGACAAGATCCACGGCCACTACACTTGCACTGCAGCCCATTCCAGAGAGATTGAATGCCTTGGTGTCCTCCCTCATCTTGTAACGGTTTATCACTCGAGCTGTTAGAGAGGGAGCTGGTGAGAACAGAGAGACTGAGGAGACGATAATGTCGATTTCTGATGGTGAAACTCCTGTCTTAGCAAAGAGCTTATCAAGAGTATCGAAAATGATATCATCCATCTCCGAAATGTCATCCACAATAGTTGCAGATTCCTCTCTTCCGTCTATAATACTTTTTGGGCCGTAAGTTCCTTCACCAATGCCAGAACTAACCATAGTCTTTAACATAAACTTGTATTCTTCTACTCCCAGATTCTTGTTTCGTGAAATAACTTTTGCACTGGATCTAGGATCAAGAATCTGGTCCTCAGAGGCTTTATGGCACTCGTAACTTATCATATAGCAACATTTGTCTCTCTTTTGGTATCCTAACCTAAAAAGGCTGAGGATAATGTAGTACAATAACAGTGGAAGCATTACCAAGAACAACTCCATAACAAAAGAAAAGAAAAGAAAAGCTATAGATAGGGTTTCGAGAGATGAGGGGATCGACTTTTACGATGGAGTTTATTATCAGTACAACAACTATGATCCTCCTCTTATACTGGAGAATGGGTTGCATGCAATGCCTCTGTGTGTGCATGCATTAGATAATGTTCCTCAAAAATTGATTGCATGGAAAAGATTGAGCAACTCCTTGTTATAAATTTAAAAATAGGTGGGGATATACGTAGCTGTCTACTATATTTGTGTGCAGTAATTAATGTTCAACCCCCAAAAACAGAAACTAGAGTATCGGCTCTCTACTCCGATTCACGTTGCCTAGTTAAGAAAATTGGGAGACAAATTTGCTCAGAATTGACACATAAGTACATTTCGCATCTTCCTAGCTCATGTCCTTCCTATTTGCCATCTTCTTAACCAGAAAATGCATAAGACATGAAAAACTTCAACGAAAATATTAAAAACCCTTTCAGGGTAACTCGTGGGTTAGTGGATGCATGACAAAACCTCAACATATCTCATAAAAGAAATGTTGTACACAGAAAAAAAATGACATCTATTTGGGGAAACAAAAAAAAACTAGAACAAATTTCTTTTGAAGTTCACTTGGTGAGTTCTCATTCAAATATAACTTATTCAACTAGATCGCAGATCGACTGATCATTAGATTATCTAGGTAAAATTGGGTCAACATACACCCCCATATTAAAAAATTGTTGGATCAATCCAACGTTGGGTTTATAGGAGAGTAATTATGTGTTTATGGATTGTCAAATAAAATGAAGTTTAATTAAAAATGATCTACTAAATAGGTTTAGGCATTTGAGTTTTTTTGTGTATCTTATAGGGTGTGGACTTTTAATGTGTTGAGATTAAAAAGTTATTTCTATTTTAGTGATCAACTAAAATAGAAATATCAAAAAACATGAATTCCAAAGGATGGGAATGTCAAAAGGTATGAATACCTAAAGGTACATTGTTACCTATATATATGGTCATGGTCCCCAAATTATAAGTCTTGCTTCATTCTCATTCTGACATCTTATCATCATAAAGAAAATAAATTTAAGGTAAAGAGAATAAAAAAGCTCTCAAAGGAGAACGTATTAATCTTGAAGGTCATTTGTACGATTCCGGAGAGCGACTTGTTAGAGTGTAAATGAATTCTAGAATAATAAAAGTGTATTCTAGAATATACATGATAGTATATGATATTTGAAATGTGTATAAAAATGTTAAACACACAACATGTGTGTGTAAAAATATCACAACAGAATTTATTCAAAATTTCCTTCTCTTTCTGAACTCTCTATCTCTCTTTTCTCTGCACAATTCTTCACTCTTTTACTAATCTCAACATGACTTTCAAATATGAATTCAGGTGTTGCAACGATGATTTTCACGCGCTTCGCGCCCCGCCATCCTCGGATTTGGGGAGACAACGGCACGCGGTGAAATGAGAGAGGTGTTTTATAGTCATAAAATTTACGACTATAATTATTAGGAGTCGCCACCTAGTATTAAGGTTACTAGGAATCTAATGGTCTGCGAGAGTCTTGGGTAAGGGGACTTGTTGTGCAAGGGAAAGACACGTCACCCCCAGTGCACCCTACCTAAGGTAAGCTGCATTGTTGTTTGATTGTTTTTTTCCAAGTTAAAAAAATATATTTTTACACTGCATTTTCAAAAAAAAACATTTTTTTTGTCTGCGGGTGTACTTTACAATGTAATTTTACACCGCAGTTGAAATCCTTTTTTCTTATCTACAGATGTACTTTACAATGTAATTTTACACCGTAGTAAAATATTTTTTATCTGCAAGTGTACTTTAAAATGTAAATTTACACCGCGAAAGCTAAAACAAAATAATTATTAAATTATTTTTAATATTTTGGTCAAATTCCAATAGATAATCATAAACTGGTTACGATATCCAATTTTTCATTTTAAAATATGAGGAAGATGCAACATATTTTTTACGAAGAATATGATGGAAAAATCTTGGAATCTGGTCGTATGCACGAAAACAAAAACATTTTTTTGTTTTTTTTTTATTTTTTTTAAATATATTTTTATTTTAAAAAAAATCGGCTGGGCTGGCCCATCCAAGTGGGTCGGCCCAGTCAAGTTCGGCCAAGGGCCCAACTATGAGAGCTTGGGCTGGGGTAGGCTGGACCTGGCCAAGCCAACTGAGCTGGGCCGAGAGTAGCCCAGCCCACCCAACAAACAAAAAATATATATATTTATATATTCACGTTGCATGCAGCGTGCACAGTAAAGTGGTGGTCGGCCGACCACCACGAGAGGCTCACCTGATACTGCCACCGGGTAGAGGAGGTCGAGGTGGTTCTTCCTGTCATGGTGGCGTCGAAAATGATGGCCCGTTGTGGTCGGGAGGAGCTCCTGAAGCCTAATACCCATTGAAAAGCGGACTGGTGTTGCCTCTGCATCGTCCCCGTTGATGCTACTTGTCAGAGCTGCCTCTGCAACTGCTGGAGTTCACGGTGAGCTCGCCGGTGATGGTGTGATGGTCCTTGGTGATCGGCTGGCTGCTGTCAGAGGAGAAAAGGAGCTGCTGCACATCCGTTTTTTAGAGAGAGAACCATGTCGGGGAGAGAGAAAGGGGCGCTGCAGACCGAGAGAGATGGTTGAGGTTGAGACCGAGAGAGATGAAGGTGATCGTTTATTTTGCGTGATATTTCCTTGTTCTTCTTCGCCAAAACTTCTGCCAATTTTCCTAAAATTTTCTCCTCCTTTTCTTCTTTTTTTTCTGCGTTTTTTCCTTTGTTTCTCTTCTCCTTCCCCACGTAACTCTACTCCTCAGTTTTCTGCATAATTCCCCCTGTTCTCCCCTCTCTATGTAATTTTTCTTCTCTCTTTTCTTTCTTCCCCCCTAGCTGTAGCGTATATGACTGCCTTTTATAGAAGCTTGGCCTGCCACGGTGGCTGGAATATTGTGGTTATCGTCGGAGTGGTGACTTGCTTTCTGCTGGTGGCTGCTATCGGCGGCGTGGTGGCTGGTCGACAGCGCAGGTGAAGGTGGAAAGGCAGTGGCGAGTGCAGTGGATAAGGGTGAGTTGTGGTTTTGGTCCTTTAATTTGCAATTGTTCTAATTGCACCCCCAATTAGATTTAAATTTGTAATTTTGTGCAATTGTACCCCTGTCTGGATTTCAATATTATCCTTAACTTTGCGTGCCTTTTCATATTGGTTCATATCTTTTGATTTATGCAATTTGACCCTCAATTGACCATTAAACTTCTATTTGACCCTTAATTTTGCACAATCAGCTTGGAAAAATTCAATTGGGTCTCCAAAAATTTCAATCTTCTCAATTGAACCCGAATTAAACTCAAGAATTTGATTTTTCATCAATTAAGTCCTTAATAAAATTAATTTGACCAATTTAAAGCGTAATTAAGTCCTTGCATTTAAATTAATTCTCAAACATAATAATATTTTGAATTAGCCCATGATTAAATCAAATTGGCCTATAAAAAATATAATTATGATTTTTGACTTACTTTTTACCTCGAATTTGTATTTTCTCTCATTTTTGGGCACAAAAGAGATACGATTCGGCTAAGAAAATATTCAAAATTTCCACCGTGATTTTTCTACCGACACCAAACCCCTTTTATTTTATTTTTTTATTCTTATTTTATTTTGCAGAGTACCCCAAAAATTGGGTTACAACATCAGGTATGTTTCTGTTTTATTGTTTATGGGTTGTTGATAATTCGACATGAATAATAATTCATATGTTATGAATCTAGTCCTAACAAGTAATATCAGAACTATTTCAAAATAGGTGGGGATTATACGTAGCTGTCTATTATATTTGTGTCCAGTAATTAATGTTCAACCCCCAAAAACAGAAACTAGAGTATCGTATATCTACTCCGATGATCACGTTGCCTGGTTAAGAAACTGGGAGAATAACATTAGATTAATAAGAACTGTGTGGACTTTAATGAGATGTTCGCACCGGTTGCTCACATGGAGACCATAAGAACTGTTTTGGCACTTCCAACTTGTTTGAAATTGCATGTTTTTCAGATGGTGTCAAATCATTATCTTTGAACGAGGGAGCTTAAAGATATGTTTGTGGAGCAGCCACTGGGATCGGCTATTAACTGGCAAGAAAAGATGGTGCATCATCTCAACAAGACTCTTTATTATAGAGCTTGAAAGAAACACTTGAGCCAGGACCAACAAAATTGACGTGAATTTTCAAGAAAAGAAGTCCAAATGAGCCTTCTTTTCATGTTAAATCAGAAGGAGAATTTAGTGTTTTATTAGGGTTTGTTTTTGTTTTTTTTTATATACAAAGTAGTCGTATTTTTCTGGCCAGTAAACTTTGATAAATTAAAATTAAATATTTTGAATGTTTCTTTATAACAATAACATTTTAAGTTTATTTATACAAGTTTTTTTTTCAATTGTGTCAATTGTAAACTCTTTGTCTCAGTAGTCTAGAAATAGCATAGATGAAAAATCTCTTCATGCAGCTTCATCTTTTCATTGATCTCAATATCCCTAATTCAAAATAAATTAATTAATTAAAAACATCACTCCCTAATTCAAAATAAATAAATTAATTAAAAACATCACTCCCTAATTAAAAACAAATATATAAAAGCATCACTCAATTATAAATAAATAAAATGGAATTTTGAAATGAAAGAAAAAATACTTTTACTTGCAAAACACTGGTTTTACTATAATTGAGGAATAAATCAACCACCTGTTGTGGCAAACATTTTTTAAATTATAATAAAGTAAATAATTTAATTTCTAAGTTTATTCAATGTTTGTTCTCCCTATTTTTCTTTCTTTTCCCTTCCAAAAGTTTGTGTTTATATCGCCAAATTAATTTTAAAATATATGCCAAAAATATATTTTTTTATGTAATTCAACTGTTCATATTTTTTTCAACATCTATTAATAACATGTGTCGTAACCCAATTTTTGGGTTACTCCCCAAAATAAAATAAAAATAACAAAAATAAAATAAAATGAGCCGGCGGGGGTAGAAAAAATCAATGTGAAGATATTGGTTATTTTCGCGAGCCCAATCGTATCTCTTTGGTTTCAAAAATAGAGAAACATACAGATTTAAGGCAAAAATAACTTATCGTTGGATGAGTGTGTGTAATAATTAAGTTAAACGACATAATTATATTTTTATGGGTTGATTCGATTTAATCGTCGACAAATTTAAAGTTTAATTATGATCGAGAATTAATTTAAGATCCAATTGAAGGATTTAATTAAGTGCAAGGACTTAATTATACTTTAAATTGATCAAATTAATTTTATTAAGGGCTTAGTCAATGAGAAATCAATTTCTTGAATTTAATTCGGGCTCAATTGATGAGAATGGAATTTTCGGAGACCGATTTGAATTTTTAAGTCAATAATGCGAAATCAGGGGCCAAATTGAACGAATTGAGAATCCAATGGTCAATTAAGGGTTAAATCACGCAAATCAAAAACCAGAGACCAAAATAAAAAAGGCGCGCACATTTAAGGTTGCTGTTGAAATTTTGACGGGGATACAATTGCATAAAATTAAAAGTTTAAAACTAATTGGGGGTGCAATTGAACCAATCAAACATTGAAGGACCAAATTGCAAAGCCAAAACAGTGCAGAGCATACTGCCTCTGCAAAGAATTTGCAAAGGCTCTGCAACCCACAGCCTCTGCAAAGAATTTGCAGAGGAGACAGAGGCTGTAACCTCATATGCATGAGAGCTGCCTCTGCCCCTATAAATAGGAGAAAACGAAGAGAAAAAAAGGAGGGAGAACAGAGGGGAAAAGAAAACGAAAAGAAAGGATAGTTTTACGTAGAAAAGGCAGAGAGAAGCAAGAAAAACAGAGAGAAAAGTCACGAAAACAAAGAAGATTGACGAGAGAAAAATCACATAAAATTGCACAAAAAAAAACAGAGAATACAGAGGAAAATTCACGTGAAAATCTGTTGATCTTCATCCCCTCGTTTCTGGGCTCTCTCTCTCTCTCCTTCATCTCTCTCGATCTGCACATCCCTCCTCTCTCTAAAACCAGCCCCCGTCAAGCACTCTCTCTCTGCCATTACTGGCCACCCGACCACTCAATACCCCTCTTGTCATCACCGTGAGCTTCCCCACCACACCAGCGTCTCATCCATACTCTCAGGCGAGGCGTAGAGACAGTTGCAGCGACGGTAACACATTCCCCGACAACTTTGGAAGCTCTCTCCGGCCATCACAGGGCACCGTTGACGACGCCACCACGACAGGAATCATCACCTCGACCTCCTCTCTACCATTACTTTTCGTCACAGTCGAAAAACACCACTGTTCATCTTCTTCTTCGTCGCGCCTGCATGCAGTGGGACGTATCCCACTGTTCATGCAGACTGGGCTGGCGTGAATGGGCCGGGCTCTGTGCCCGGCCCAAGCTCTAAGGGAGCTGGGCTTCCAGTCTACAGAGATTAGAAGCCTAACCCACAATTATTTGGGCTTCCAACCCACAAATATCTGGGCTTCCAGCCTGTGAGGACTGAAAGCCAACCCACAAATATCTGGGCTTCCAGCCCGTGACGACTGGAAGCCCAGCCCACTCAAGGTAGGCTGTCATCCCACTGTGGCCGACAGCCCAGCCCAAAAAAAAATTAAAAATTAAAAAAATTAAAAAAATACAAATTGACAAAAAAAAATATATTTTTTTTTTACTACTATTATTATTACAAAAAATTCAAAAATACAAAAATGTATTTGCTTTTGTGCATACAGCCAAATTCCATGATTTTTTCATACATATTTTTCGTAAAACTTATGTTGCATCTTTCTCATATTTTGAAACGAAAATTGGATATCGTAACCGGTTTATGATTATCCGTTGGAATTTGACCAATATATCAAAAATAATTACAAATATTTTTGTTTCATCTATTAGGGTGTAAATTTACATTGTAAAGTACACCCGCAGATGAAAATAGATTTTACTACGGTGTATAATTACATTGTATACTACGTCCGTAGATAAAAAAGATTTTTACTTCGGTGTAAAATTACATTGTAAAGTACATCTGTAGATAAAAAAAAAAAACTCATAACTGCGGTGTAAAATTACATTGTAAAGTACACCCGCAGACAAAAAAGTGTCTTTTTTAAAATGCAGTGTAAGAAAATAAACTTAGAAAAAATAATCAAACAACAATGCAGCTTACCTTAGGTAGGATGCACTGGAGGTGATGCGTCTTCCCCTTGCACAACAAGTCCCCTTACCTAGACTCTCGCAGACCAATAGGTTTCCTAATAACCTTAATATTAGATGGCGACTCCTAATAATTATAGACTTAAATTTTACGACTATATCACCCCATTTTCACCGCGCACCGTTGTCTCTCCAGAGAGGGATGGCGGGGCGCGAAGCGCGTAAAAAAAAATCGTCGTCGCGACAACATGCATGAACAAAAAGTAATGAAGATGTCATGAAACTTGGTTAATTTTTCAATAAGTTAAACTAGTTCTATAAAGAGCCAATAGTATAGTTTATTTCTGAATAATCAATTCATTTTTTTATTTTTAAATCCTACAAATAAATTATATAAACTTATTTATACTAGGTATAATATCATAAACAAAGCTAGAAAACTAACAAAACAATTCTAAATTAAATAGAAAACTAATACAGTTCTTGTGCATTAGTTTTTAGGTCTTATCAGAAAGGTTTTTTTTTTTTATAAATGATGTTGATCTAAAATTTTAAACTAATAAAAAAAAACCCTTTAATTATAATTTTTTATTAAAATTTCAATTCGATAATTGTCAGATTAAAAATTATATTTGTTAGAGTAAAATTGTATATTAAAATAAATAAATCTCTAACAACCAAAATTAATTTATCCGATAAAGTAGATGGATTGGACCTCTCTTATGTATAAGTTAAATTGAATAAAATCCACTGTTCACTTATTAATGTTGCCTTCTGAAAATCTATTTTGGCACAAATATTCAAAATAAACTCATTTAATGCATTTTTAAGTGTCTTTGCTTATAACCTTGTAATTTTGTCCAGTAAAAACTCGCAGTATTCTTTGTCGTATCATTTTTACTTGGAATTTCTTATGTTCTCATTCCTTTTGTGCTTGCCTCTGTATGAACAAGCTGTCACAACTCCATTTCGTAAGCTCAAGAGTCAGGAAATACTGTTCATCGCATCTCTTTTTTGTTTATTGAAGGAGTCTGATCTCTGATGAGCAAAGCAAGAAACTTTGGTGGAAATAAGTAAGTGTTTTGAACTAGAAAAGGTTCCATTGTTTCTCTAAATTATTTCGCAGCTCATATTTCTATTCTTTGTTTTTGGTGTGGAATGTCTGAACTGTTTATATTTCAGTAATTGTTATTAGAGAATAATATAAATCATATTCTGGGGTATAACTGGCAGCTTAAGTTTTTAGCTGAGATGGTTTCTTGACATGGTATCAGAGCCTTGTTACCCCAGCGGTCACGAGTTTAAATCTCATCACCTCCATTTTATTTGATAAAAATCAAACACAAGGTAATGTAAACATGTATAAGTTTCAAGCTTAAACAACTTTCACTTGAAGGGATGTGTTAGAGAATAATATAAATCATATTTTGAACCCTCATCTAACAGTTTAAACTTTTAAATAAAATGATTACTTAACCCTTGTGAATTTCCATGCTTCACTCAGCCACCGGTCCATCTCCTTCTCGTAAAAGTGATATCGGCCCAGGAACAAAGGGAGTGAGTGCATTAGAGGGAAACATATTGTGCCTGTAAAAACAGAATTTGATGAGGTAAGATATGCTTCAGACAATCCTTCTGCTCCAACAAATGTTGAGCCGGAGAGGCAGCTGTAGAACAAGAAACAATCTTTATATTTGTAGGAGCCAAGTCTTCTCATCAAACAGAAGATTCTGGTGCTGAAGTGATTCAGGTTTAGGATTCGTCCATGTCTCAATCCGTCGTCAGAGAAAGTGGTAGCAAAAATCCTGTCATTTCTGATGTTAAAGAATAATATAAATCATATTATAGGATTTCACCTAACTTTTTTGTAAGATAATTCTTTTAATATAGTATCAAAGTCTTATTGACTTTGCAGTCACGAGTTTGAATCTTCTTACCTCACTTTTTCGAAAATACACCACCTCCAAATACTGAAGTTGCGAATATGGCAAGCAAAACACAGAAGGGTATGGACTCTGGATTAAAATATTTGAAGGGTTTACACAGATACTATCAGATGAGATAGAGAAATTAATATGAAGCACAAAACAAGTCCCATTTTGCAGACTCAATTACCCAAATCACCTGACAAAGTTCACCATCACACACTGGACGTAACACATTGATCATATAATATATTAGCTTGATTAGCAAACCAAAAGAACAAACTAGATAACAAGCACCATAATAGAACTAATCAATTAACTAAAAGAAACTATAAAAAGCATTACAAGCTCCATAATCTGTGAAGCCCTAATGACCACCAATTTCAATTTTGTCAATGATATTTGCCATCACCTCTTGAGACTCCCTCAACAACTTGATACTCGTGTTCAGCTTCTCACGCTTGCTAGCAACAGATGGAGGTTCCTCTAACATTCTTTCTATGACACCATCAGGACTACCTACCAGCTCATTATTAACATTTTCAATCTCCCTGCTGACAAGATTTCGGATGCTGAGCTGCAGATGCAGAGCCATATTGTCGACCATCCTCATCAAGACAACGTTCCAGTAAGCAATCACCCTCATCTTAAAGTCGAAAGCTTGAGGCAGAATAAGCTCGAACTCCCTCAGATGTCCAACTTGAACATCTCCAAAGCCTTCAATCTTTACTTGGTGATATCCAGCCACGATGGCGTCGAAGAATTTTGGCTGCTGTGCCATGAGCGCGTGCCACTCCTTCATATATCCAGGATTACAGGTGTAATCCGTCCCCTTCTCCATCTGAACGTTCTCTGTGACCCAGTCAATGGACCGGTCTTTCATTTTACCTACAAGTTTTTTGGCCGCTCGTCTGATAAATAACTGAAGTTGGTGATAGTTCTCCGAGTATTGATTCAAAACTGAAATGACCACATATTCAATGTAAGTCCACACTTTTTCAACAAAATCTCTTGGTAGTTTGGATATTTCTTCAACCTTTTGCTGCAGGATGGCAGGGAAGGCAGTGTGCGGAAGGGTATTGGGCAATTCAATCCCTTTTGTTTCCTGCAAAACCCCAATCTCATTTACCATAAAGTTCTTTGTATGGACAGAGCACTTGTGAAGTTTAGCTGAGTATTCATCGAGCATTTCAGCCAATCTAGCAGTGCAGTGCATCTTTTTTTGATTTGGGTATTCATAATATTCCCCTCGTACAAGGATTTTCATCAGAGACTCCTTGGAAGATGCAATGATGCCCATGAAAGCTGCAATGACTTCAGCAACTGACAACAACCTCCTAGGCATCGTGCTCAGCTCTGAAACACTGTCATTAAACTTCTCATCGATCTTTCTGACGATATCAGGCAAACACTTGGCTATAATCTTAGCCTGAATCTGCACCAGTTTCTGTGCCAAAACTTGAATACCCACTGTAGATTTATCAATCTTGGACAAGAGTTGGTGTGTTGCAAACAGTGCAGCTTCTTCCTTCCTTGCATCCTGGTAAGACTCATTTCCAATACGATTTCTAACACACACATAACCAAGGCCTACATTCACATCATTTCTAGTGACCTTCTCAAGTAACCCCTCAGGTGATTTATCAACTTTTGTAACCACAGCAATAGTCCTCTCACCTTTCTTGTCGACTTTCTGCGACATCATTATGGATTCACATGTGGAAAAATCAACACTCGCAGATAGAACATTAAGGATAACACTCTCATCAGGACTTATATACTTCATTATAATACCTGCTATCTGCTCGTAGATATTCTCAGGCTGGCCATGAACAGGAACTCTTGTGATTCCAGGGAGATCGACAAGTGTGAGATCAGGAACACCATTCTTTTTCACTACAAGAGTTAATTCAGAGTCAGATATGCCCTTACCACTCCCTGCAATCTCATCTGTAGCAAGATTGATGGCATCAGCAATGTGGGCTTCATCAGTAGGCACTGTTTTGTCGTTGTACTGCAAATAAATCTCTGGTACAAGAGATGGGTGATGTTTAAGCCTCATAATGAGAGGCACTCTAGTGCAGATTCCATCGCCACGAGGAAGATTGATACAGGCCAGTGATTCAAGAACACTGGATTTGCCCGAAGATTGATCGCCAACAACAACAATGGTTGGAAGCTGTATGCCTTCTTTCATTACCTGGAGTTGCCTCAGCCTGTCCACCGCATCAAGGACAGGTGTGATACGATCGTTGTAATACGACACAATTGGTACATGATCTTGAAAAATAGCATCATATTCAACAAGAACTTCTGCATTGACCGATGATTGGGACTCAACTCCATATTCTTCAGCTCCTTTCCCTTTTGAAGAAGGCTTGCCTCCACCCATTTTCTCTAGAAAAGATCAGACAGGGAGAGAAGATGAGAGATTTTTTTTTGTGGAAAGAGTTTGAAGATTGGTATGGTCCTGGAAAGAAAAAGATGGAAGGGAAGATATATTTTATAGGAGCGGAGGCTTTCACTTGACTTAAAAATTAAGACAATTGCACAGTTACGATAGAGATATTTTCAATATAGTTCTCAAATTAGTTTTTTTTTTATCATTTAGGTCCCTAAAGGAGAAGCATTATCCATTCTTCCATCTGGCAAATCGAATAACATCCAACAAAAGAAAAGTATAAAAAATTACCGAAAAAAGAGTAAATCGAATAACCTCCAACAAAATAAAAGTATATATAAGAAAGAAAAAGGAGTAAATAGAATAACCTCCAACAAAATAAAAGTATAAGAACAAAACAAAAGAGTAAGTACTTGTTTAGCACAATGTTTCAGAAGTATTTTAAAAAAAAAAATTATTTTTAAATAAGATTTTTTGTGTTTTCAAATCATTTTAATGTGCTGATATTAAAAATATTTTTTAAAAAATAAAAAAATATCATTCTAATATTTTTTTTTTTAATGAAAAGCAATTTCAAAAACCATACTACCAAACAAATGAATAACCTTTAACAAAAGAAAGGAAAATTGAAAAACAAAGAAATTAAGCCATTGAATCCAAAGTTCCAAACATCAAAAACCATCAGGCTTTATTTACTCTTTTTTATGACAAAGAGTATTTTGGATTAATTTAAACATTTACCTAAACTAAATCTTGGCATAAAAATTAACTTTTTTATAATAAACAAACGTAAAATGATGACTTGATAAAATTGTAATTATCAAATAAGTATACACTAAAGATGTTTGAAAGCATATTGAAATATAATATCTATCAGAAAAAAAAATAAAGGGTATATATTTCCAATCAATATTAATGATAGGAGTAATTTAAATCCTAGATTTGTCTCCTCATATATATGAGCTTCCCGATTGTAGATGCTCTAATATGAGTCCAAAATGCACTGGACTAAGCAAACCATTTCAGGTCCAGAAGAAAAATAAAACCAGCCCATGAAGCTTTCAGCCCATTAAGCTTTCAAAACTAGATCGACATTGCCAGATCTCAAATTTTCAATCCCGGTACTTGTAGCCGAGTTCATAGATTGAAGGAAGGAAATGAATAAATCTTGAAAAACATCATATGCCATCAAAGTAAGTGCAGGTTTGAAATTGTATTTAATAATATTTTTTTAATTAATTTTTATTTAAAAATATATCAAAATAATATTTTTAAAAAATTATATGTGACATCATTGTATTTAAAAAATTATTTTTTAAAAAATAAAAACATTTTTAAAACATGTCAAACACCCTTAATTAATGGTGGCACGATATCCGATTCCCTGAATAAGAGGATGTTTTCATCACCACTGCACCTTTATTTTTTTCAATATAGAAGTTTGATTTATTTATTTTTAATTTTGTTATTTGATTGAAATTAATCATATATATTCTTTTCATTTTAATCACTATTGTTTTAATTTTTTATTTGATTTTAATTCTTTTAATTTTTTCGATCCTTCTAAAATAATCCATATATTTTGTTTATTTTTATATGTATATGCTTTTAGTTTTGATTTTGAATTTTGATTATTTTCTCTTTTGTTGAGGTTATGTTTTTATTCAATTAGTTCTTAAATTTTAATTTGTGTTGATGATCATATGAAAAAAGATATTTCTTCTTTTTACCTCTTTGTTTTTTTTTTTTTTTTTTTTAGTTACTCTTGAGGTCAAATGATTTTTGTAAGCTAATAATATTTATTTATTTTGTCATTTATTTTATTTTTTTGTTTACTCTTTTGTTAAAAACATTTATAAATATTTTTTTGCTTACTCTTCTATTACAGGTTTTTTTTGTTATGCTTTGAGACAATTTAATAATTTTATTATAATCCAAACAATTATAATAATTATATTCATAATGATAATAATACTAATTTTGCTTTTGTTTTTTATTTTTGTCCTTTAATTGTTTTAATTTATTTTTTAGTTAAAAAAATATTTTCTTACGCTGCTAATATTTTTTTAGTTTTGACTTCAATCATAATAATAAAAACAAGAAATTTGGATTTAGAAATTTACATCAATCAAACAGTTTGCTGCAGAAAACAAATAATTCATTTTTAAGGCATTTTATCAATTATAGTTTTATTATATGCCAATTAAATATTTAGCTCAACAATCAATCAGTTTGGTGTAGAAAACAAATAACTTATTTTTAATGGATTTTATCAATTATCTACTCATAAATATGGTGATGTAGTTGACGTTAATTTTTTATTTTATTTATGTAAAATTATTTTACTTCACATTATTATTAAACATAAAAAAATATCTAATAATTAATTTTTTAAACATTACTTAACAAAAATTCTATGAAGACTAATTTTGGTAAAAAAAAATACAGCATTATAGAAAGAAAAAAAGTCTTACCATTTATTTTTTATATTTTAAAAATATTAATTCTCCCAACGGAGAAGCACATGGCTCGCTTTAAACTATAAGAATTCATCTGAGTTTAAAATGTTATGAATTAAGAGGTGTTTGGTATTGCATTTTAAAAATATATTTGAAAAAAATTAAAAAATATATTTTTATTTTTTTGGTATTTGTTTAATCAATTTCATATACTAATATAAAAAATAATTTTTAAAAAATAAAAAAAATATTATTTTAATATATTTAAAAAAAACAATAAAAAATAACTTCAACCATAACTTCAAAACAAGTAATAAATCTTAAGTAAATTTAAATTTAGAAAAGAATCGGTCAGTTTATCCATTTGTTTGAAAATGAAGTCCTTCAAGTCGGAGAATGGGAATGGGATAACGAAGTCTGGACCAGACATCAACCAGCCGTATAAAATGCCGATCTGGGAAGAAGAAGAAGAAGAAACTATATTTTAAATAGTTGAATGTATGACTCAAGAAAACAAAATCGATAACCAATGGCGAAACATTGCCTCCCTTTTCTCTTGCTATTACAGGTTTGGTTACAGCTTGCTGCCGCCCACTCCATTGTTGAGTTTCTTCCTGGGTTCAAGGGGCCGCTTCCCTTCCACCTTGAAACCGGGTAAGCTTTAGACCGTCACCGTCACCTTCACCGGTTTACAGGTTTTACTACTCTATACTCATTCGTAGACTAAAAAGCTTTGATCAAAATTACCAGATATGTTGGGGTGGATGAGGCGGAGGATGTGCAGCTCTTCTACTACTTCATCAAGTCCCAGAGAAACCCTAGAGAGGACCCTCTCTTGCTTTGGCTGACTGGTGGCCCCGGCTGCTCTGCCTTAAGTGCTCTTGTTTTACAAATCGGTAAGAGAAGCGCCAGCAGCCCACTTAATTACCTATATATTGCTGTTCTTGAAATGGGAAATCACTCATGTGCTGGGTTTATCCAGATCGTTGAAGTTTAATGAATTTCCGATGTTTTATATTCAAAGGTCCAGTAAATTTCGAGGTGAAGGAATACAATGGAAGCTTACCTACATTGGTTTTGAATCCAAACTCATGGACACAGGTGAATTTTGTTAGAGTATAATATAATCATATTTTGGGTCTCTTATCAGCTTAAATTTTTAGGTGAGATGATTCCTTAACATAGTATCAGAGCCTTGTTGACCCAGCGGTCAAGAGTTCAAATCTCACCACCCCATTCTATTTGATAAAAAAATCAAGCACAAGGTAATGTGGGCCTGTACACGTTTCAAGTCCAAAGAGTTTTCACTTGAGGGGGTGTGTTAGAGTATAATTTAATCATATTCTGAGACCTCACCTATCAGCTTAAGCTTTTAGATGAGATGATTCCTTAAAAAATTTGCCTTTTTTGCACCGATCGAGCAGGAATTGTCAGATTAGAAAGTGCAGTTTCTGCAATATTATTCTTACGCATGGCTGCGTTTGTGATTCAATTTCAGGTTTCTAGCATAATATTTTTAGATTTGCCTGTCGGCACTGGATTCTCCTACGCGAGAACCCCTCTTGCTCGTCAGAGAAGCGACTTCAAACAAGTTTCACATGCTGAGCAATTTCTTCGAAAAGTAACTTTCTGATCCGTTTTACTGCTGAAAGGTAGAATCTGTGAGTTTTTTTCTAATTATTCTGTCTTTTTTCCATTGCATAGTGGCTAGCGGATCACCAAGAATTCCTCGCAAACCCAATTTACATCGCCGGCGACTCCTATTCCGGCAAGATCGTTCCAGCAGTTGCTCAGAATATTACTGATGGTATGATTGCAAATTGATCTGTCGTGGTATCGAAATGACAGGACCTGCTTTCATTTTCTTATTTCTTAATGTGTGCAGGGAACAATGACGGTATCAAACCATTAATAAATGTCAAGGTTCTAATTACATACTCCATTGTTCTCTTTCTTATCGTACAAAAAGATTGTCACTGATCTGAATTCTTTCTTAACTTCGACGACTTACTTGAAATTTTAACTTAATATGTCTGGAAACTCGTGATAAAATTTCAGTTTGATCTGACAATAAAATTGATAGTTATGTTTAATAGCATAAGACTTGATAGTATAAACAATTAAAATAGAAGCTAAAATTTCTCTTGTGTAACTTTATATTGGATTGTATCAATTTGATAGATAAATAACTAGACTACATGTATTTAGTATCTATTTGTTAGTATAGTTAAGATTGTTTTTTAAAGTGTTTTTTGTTCAGAAATACATCAAAATGATAATTGGACTACATGTATTTAGTGTCTGTTTGTTAGTGTAGTTGAGATTGTTTTTTAAAGTGTTTTTTGTTCCGAAATGCATCAAAATGATAATTGGACTACATGTATTTAGTGTCTGTTTGTTAGTGTATTTGAGATTGTTTTTTAAATTATTTTTTATTCAGAAATGCATCAAAATGATAATTGGACTACATGTATTTAGTGTCTGTTTGTTAGTGTAGTTGAGATTGTTTTTTAAAGTGTTTTTTGTTCAGAAATGCATCAAAATAACAATTAGACTACATGTATTTAGTGTTTGTTTGTTAGTGTAGTTGAGATTGTTTTTTAAAGTGTTTTTTGTTCAAAAATGCATCAAAATAATAATTGGACTACATGTATTTAGTGTCTGGTTGTTAATGTAGTTGAAATTGTTTTTTAAAGTATTTTTTGTTCAAAAATGCATCAAAATGATAATTGGACTACATGTATTGTTAGTGTAGTTGAGATTGTTTTTTAAAGTGTTTTTTGTTCGGAAATGCATCAAAATGATTTTTTTTTTATAAAAAAAATCATCTTTGACATCAGCACATCAAAATGATCTAAAAATACCAAAAAAAATATTTTAAAGTAAAAAATAAAAATAATTTTTTTTTAATTTTTTTCAAAAATATTTTCCAAACACATTCTCAAACATCCCCTTAAAAAAACAGAGACAAAACAAGTAAAAAAACTTGAAACTCATGATAAAATTTTAGTTTGATGTAACCATGAGATTGATAGTTATGTTTGATAGCGTAAAACTTGATAGTATAAACATTAAAATAGAATCTGAAATTTTTCTTGTTTAACTTTATATTAGATTGTATCAATTGGGTAGATAAATAACTGGACTACATGTATTTAAAAGAGAAATAGAGAGAAAACAAGAATTTAAATTGCATGCGTGCATCGAAAATTTGCTGATAAAACTACTGGTTAATTTGTGCGGTTGCAGGGATACATACTTGGGAACCCTATTACTGATCCCACTTTTGATTTCAACTCGAGGATTCCATTTGCTCATGGAATGGGACTTATTTCTGATGAACTCTACGAGGTGATCTTGATCTATTTGGTGTTATAGAGTGAGCCCCCTTACTACCTCGCAGTGATATCTAACAAGTGTCACGAATTGTTTCAGTCACTGAAGAAAAGTTGTGCAGGAGAATATCAAACGATAGAACCAAGCAATGCAGATTGTTTGAGAAATGTAGAGGCTTTTCATAAGGTACTCAGAAAGATATTCTGCAAATCCCCTTCATGTTTTACTTGGATCTCATTGTTAATGCAAATGGAGCCATCTGCTTTCTCAGTGCATCTCAGATATCGATGATTCGCATGTTTTGGAACGCAAGTGTCCTACTGATGCCCCACGTCCGATAGAGATTCTGGGCAAAAGAAGATATCTCAATGAGAACCCTCAAGAATTCCTCCATTTCAAACCTGATCTTCCAGCCATCGAATGTCGCGTAATCTCTTTTCCTCTTTCTCCAGCTAGAAAATAATATAAATCATATTCTAGAGTATTAATTAATAGCTTAAGCTTGTCGGTGAGATGGTCCCTTGATATGGTATCAGAGTCTTGTTGACCCAGCAGCCACGAGTTCGAATCTAACTACTATTATTCTATTTGAAAAAAAATCAAGCATAAGGTAGTGTGGGTTTGTGCAACTTTCGAGGCCAAATGACTTTCATTTGAGAGGGTGTGTTAGAGAATAATATAAATTATATCCTGGGATCTCAACTAATAAATTAAGCTTTTAGGTGAGATGGTTTCTTGGCATGGTATCAGAGACTTGTTGACCTAGCGGTTATGAGTTTGAATCTTACCATCATCATTCTATCAATAAAAATCAAGCAAAAGGTAGTGTGACTTTGTACAAGTTTCGAGCCCAAAAAACTTTCACTTGAGGGGATGTGTGTTAGAGAATAATATAAATCATATTCTGGAACCTTAACTAATAGCTTAAGTTTTTAGGTGAGATGGTTCCTTGACACCTCTAGTATACAAAAAATAATAATTGTGAAGACAAGACAGAATAATTTTCAAAGACTCAATCGTATATAACCCTGTTTGTCACCACATCACAATATTTTGATATAGAATGTTGACAGAAGATCATCAAGTTTGTTTCTTGTTCTTCCCTCATTTTGAAATTTTTCCTCGATGCCTACAGTCTTACGTCCATTTTCTCCTTATATACTGGGCAAATGATGATAACGTCCGCAAAGCACTCCATGTGAGAGAGGTATGGGATTGAGATTTGAGAGTTGTTGTAAGAATTTTAACCAGCAAGAAATCGGTAGGAGAATAACGTAACCCTTTAATTTCTGATGCAGGGAAGTATAGAGGAGTGGAAACGATGCAATTATAAATTACCTTATACTAATGAAATCAAGAGCAGCATTAAGTTTCATATAGACCTTGGGATAAATGGCTACCGCAGATTAATCTACAGGTTGTTTGGTGTTGTTTTTTTCTATTATTATTATGATAGAATATAGTATGGTTGATATAGTCTCTCCTTGTATTGATTGAACAGTGGCGATCATGACATGGAGGCACCATTTTTGGGAACTCAAGCATGGATAAGATCTTTAAACTACTCTATTGTCGATGACTGGCATCCATGGCACCTTCAAGGTCAAGTTGCTGGGTATGTTCTGTTAAAAAATAATATAAATCATATTATGTGGCCTCATTTATAAGCTTAACCTTTTAGGTGAGATGGTTTTTTAACATGGTATCAGAGCCTTGTTGGCCCAACGGTCACGAGTTCGAATCTCACCACCCCCATTTTATTTGATAAAAACCAAGCACAAGGTGATGTGGGTCTGTGCAAGTTTCAAGCCCAAAGGGCTTTCACTTGAGGGGGTGTATTAGAAAATAATATAAATCATATTATAGAGCCTCACTTATAAGCTTAAGCTTTTAGGTGAGATGGTTCTTTAACATGTTCTTCAATTGAATATTAGTTTTGATCAATTTTCTGGGTTTCTGTAACTCCTCTAGCTCTTGATTTTCCTGTTAAGAGTGCCTATTAAATGAAGAAAATGAATGATTTGGATGCTTACGTTGAGCATGTGCGCGCAGTTACACGAGGACTTACTCTAGCCAACTGACATTTGCGACAGTGAAGGTAAGGGATCTCTAAACTTTCCATTTCTACTGCCTGAAGATCTCTTATAGCAGTAATCCCAAGCAAAATCCCGAAAGGAGGGTAACGTGATGGAGTTTTTTTGCATAGCGTGGAAAAACGCGGTCGCGATAGAGTGTTTGGCACTGCATTTCAAAAACGTTGTTGAAAAAAAATTAATTTTTTTGGTGTTTTTAGATCATTTTGATGTGCTGATGTCGAATATGATTTTAAAAAATTAA
Organism: Salix purpurea; assembly: GCA_027405865.1. NCBI lineage: Eukaryota > Viridiplantae > Streptophyta > Magnoliopsida > Malpighiales > Salicaceae > Salix > Salix purpurea. The sequence continues at coordinate 5,318,162 of CM050333.1, read as the reverse complement.
AAACATCATTTTGATGTATTTATGAACGAAAAACAGTTTCAAAAACAACCTCGACCACACTCTTAAACAAGCACTTTCATATGTTTCCTATGTAGGGTGGAGGGCACATTGCTCCCCAATACAGGCCTGCAGAATGTTTTGCCATGTTTGAAAGGTGGATAGCTCAAGAACATCTGTAACCAGGCTACGACCATGAGCTCTGTCATGGGAAATGATCGCTGCCCATTTCATCTCCCAAACTCCATTGCTTTAGGAAGCGGTTTTCAGCTCTGCGACCAACAACGGAAATTGAAGCAATTATTTCCTTATTAAGGTTTTATAATTTGTTCTGAATCTTGTATTAAATACTATATTTTTGTAATAAAATTGATGTATTATTGAACTTGAAACACCTCCAAGTTCCCTGGAGATATCCCAAATATATAGTTGCAGGTGAGAATGGTAATTATCTATATATAAACTACAAATTGGTCTTACAATGTTTGTCTTGAAACTGTTTTTTTATTCTTCAGAAACATTTTCTTTTTAGGATAAATTATAATAACCTTCTGTGAAAACTTCAAATATATTAATTCTTCAATCTCTCAGTCTAACATATTTTTCTACTGTGCAGGAACACATATATATAGCTTCTACCTTATGCTATACAACAAATTACACACAAAAAAGCCCTAATCACTAGGAGACAATAATCTGTTATAACAAACAATTTGTTATAACAGTTTATTCTTTACAGCTGTAATTTAACACTCCCCCTCAAGTTGGAGCGTAGATGTTTATCATGCCCAACTTGTTAATTGCCCCGTGAAACACTCTTCCTGATACCGCTTTTGTGAGTACGTCTGCCAGCTGATATTCTGACCTTACAAACGGAAATTGTATAATTTTCCGATCAAGGTTTTCTTTAATAAAATGTCGGTCGACTTCAACATGTTTGGTACGATCATGTTGTACAGGGTTGTGTGCAATTTCGATGGCTGCTTTATTATCGCAGTATAAACTCATGGATGACCCATAATCAACTCCCAATTCCTGTAACACATGCTTTATCCATAACAACTCGCACACACCATGAGCCATACCTCGGTATTCTGCCTCCGCACTTGATCTGGCGACCACTTTCTGTTTCTTGCTTCTCCAAGTTACAAGGTTACCTTCTACAAAGGTAAAGTACCCTGACGTCGATCTCCTATCTGTCTGATCTCCTGCCCAGTCTGAGTCTGTGTACCCTTTAATTTCACGAACTTCATTTTTTATGAATAGTAGTCCTCTTCCCGGTGCACTCTTCAAATATCTTAAGATCCGATATACTGCTTCCATATGCTCCTCTCCTGGTGAGTGCATGAATTGACTCACCACACTGACTGCATATGCTATGTCTGGTCTCGTATGTGATAAGTATATCAGTTTCCCGACTAACCGTTGGTAACGTCCTTTATCTGCTGACGTTTGATTCTCTGACTCTCTCAGCTTGTGGTTCATCTCCATCGGTGTATCAGCTGGTTTACATGCTAGCATTCCGGTTTCTGTTAATAAATCTAACACATACTTCCGTTGTGATAGACATATCCCAGTTCTTGACCTTGAAACTTCAATCCCCAAGAAATACTTCAGTTGTCCTAAATCCTTCATTTCAAATTTCGAAGCTAGAAATCGTTGTAGCGATTTTCTTTCTTCTAGATCATCTCCTGTTAGGACCATGTCATCCACATACACTATCAATGCTGTAGTCTTCCCTTCCCTGTGTTTTATAAACAAAGTATGATCGGAGTTACTTTGTTTATAGCCGAATTCTTTCATTGTGGAGGAGAATCTTCCAAACCAAGCACGGGGTGATTGTTTTAGACCATATAACGCCTTCTTCAACTTGCATACCTTGCTTATACTTGGGAATTTACCTTTAGCTCCGGGTGGTAAATCCATGTAGACTTCTTCTTCAAGGTCTCCATTGAGAAAGGCGTTCTTAACATCAAATTGCTGCAATGCCCAATCTCGGTTTACCGCTAGAGCTATGAGGATGCGGATGGTGTTGATTTTTGCAACTGGGGCAAAGGTCTCCTGATAGTCTATTCCATATTTCTGTGTATATCCCTTTGCCACTAACCTTGCTTTGTACCTGTCTATACTGCCATCCGCATTTAGTTTAACTGTGAAGACCCATTTGCATCCAACGGTCTTCTTCCCCTCGGGTAGTGGACACAACTCCCAAGTGTTATTCTTTTGGAGTGCTTCCAGTTCTTCGTTTATTGCCACCGTCCACTTTGGATCTGCTAATGCATCCTGTACATTACTAGGAATAGATACAGTAGATAATTGATTAACAGTTAATGCATACGAACATGACAACCTATGGGAAGAGACATAATCACTGATTGGGTATTTAGTCTTATTTTTCGGATCAGGTTCATATTGTTTTTTCGGGACTCCTCTATTTGACCTCAGGGGGTATTTATTTACTCTATTTTCAACAATAACAGGAATTTCAAAAATAGGAAGGATAGGATTTTGATTTACCTGAGGAAGGACATTCTGGGTTGATTCTTCGGTTAATGGTGTAGACATTTGCAACTCTGATGATAAAGGGGGGTTATTGCTCGGGAGATTCTGATCACTGCTCGGCTCCAAATTCTCACTGTTGCAAGGAGCTACATTATTTTCCCTTGTTTCTTCAGAACAATTCTCAACCATTCTTCCATTTTCCTCTACTTCAAATAGATCGTCATTCTCTTCATTGTTTCTCTCCCCCTGAAGAGATGACCCAGAAGCTCCCCCTGAGTAATAGGGTTCCATTTCATGAAAGGAGGTATCCAAGGTCACATGTAACTTTGGGTGTAGAGGATCATAACACCGGTACCCTTTCTGAAATTCGGAGTATCCAACAAAAACACACTTCTTCGCACACGGGTCCAGTTTATTCCGCAAAACCTTAGGAATGTACACATAGACTGTACATCCAAAAATTCTCGGTTCTAGGTTCGGTAAATGAGGGATGGATAGCAAGGATTCCATTTTTTGTTGAGGAGTCTGAAAATGGATAACACTGGATGGTGTGCGATTGATCAAGTAGGCTGCCGATTTCACTGCTTCACCCCAATAAAACTTGGGCATATTCATGCCAAAAAGTGAGGCGCGGACGACTTCCATAATTTGTCTATTTTTCCGCTCGGCTAGACCATTTTGCTGTGGAGTGTAGGTGCATGAAGTTTGGTGTCGAATTCCATGATTGCTCAAGAATGTACCTAAAGTTTTATCCATAAACTCCGTACCATTATCTGATTGCAGTGTACGAATCGGCCTCTGGTACTGGTTTATCACCATTTTATGAAATTCCTGAAAAGCTGTACCTACATCGCTCTTATTCTGAAGGAGAGAAATCCAAGTCATCCGAGTACATTCGTCAATAAATGTAACAAAATAACGAGCATGTGAAAATGACGGGACCTTTGCAGGACCCCAAACATCAGAATGAATAACTGCAAACGGCTCTGAGCTTTTATTCAAACTTGGTAAATAAGGGATACGGTGGCTTTTGGCCAGTTCACAAATTTCACATTTAAACTCTAAATTACTGATATTTGAGAACAGAAGTGGTTTTAATTTCTTAAGATACCCAAAAGATAGATGTCCGAGCCTTCGATGCCATAACCATACGAGTGCTTCAGCTTTGTCCTTACTGTTTGCCTGATGTGTCTGACTGAGTTTTTCCCCCCCTTTTTCAGTTAACTCCAGATAATAAAGATTATCCCGTCTAACACCATAACCAAGAATCTTCCGGGTCAGAATGTCCTGAAACACACAAAAGAAAGGCCAAAATGTTACAGTGCATGAAAGGGTATAAGTAATTTGGCTAACCGATAGGAGGTTGTATTCGAGTGATGGAACAACAAGAACGGTATCCAGGGTGAGGGAATCATTCAAGATTACAGATCCTGCTCCGGTAATCGGAGATGTACTACCATTTGCGGTACAAATAATTGACTGGGAGGAAGGTTTTGAGGAATTTAAGTTACCAGGGTCTTTAGTCATATGTTCGGATGCACCTGTATCAATAATCCAAGAACTATTCTTAGTAATAACAGAGAGTGCAGAAGTTTTACCAATTATACCTGGATGAGCCACAGTCGCTGTGGGCTGCGCCAGATCTGATTCCGCCAGATGGACCCGAGGTTTTCGGATAATTTTCCGAGGTTTTTTCGTAAAGTCCCACCAGTCCGGGTAGCCAATAATTTCAAAACACCTCTGTTTTGAATGTCCTTTTTCACCGCAATGAGAACAAATAAGTCCACCAGTATTTTTGTATTTTTGGTCAACCCGGTCAACCCGGTCAGCCCGGTCAACCCGGTCAACCCGGTCAGCCCAAACTCGGTCAGCTATAAAAGGCAAAAAATTTTGCCCTAATTTCTCATCTCTTCCTCCTCGCGCAGCCCCCTCTCCCTGTCTCTCCTTCCCGAGTTCGATCGGCCGATGGTACCTCGTCACCATCGCCGATCGATCGGAAAAACCTGGGGGGCTGCCATTTCCGGCCATGATCGTCTTTTGGGAGTGTTCTCTCCGAACACATGCATATGCTCCCTCAAGATCGAGCTGGGGTTCCTTTCGAAGGATCTCCCCACGGATTTGCTCGAACCCAGGGTCAAGACCACTGAGAAATATGTGGACCCTGAGTTGAGCCATGGCTGAGTGGTGGTGAAGGACGCCGTCGACTGTCCTCGCCTGAGGTGCAGTCCGGCCGTCGATTTCTTGGAAGATGGCGACGAGCTCGGTGTAATAACTGGACAGTGGTCGTCCATTCTGACGAGTATTGAACGAGCGTTGATTAAGCTCAAAGAGGCGAGTTGCATCGGAGCCGTCGTAGAAGGTTCGCCCGACGGCGTCCCAAATCTCCTTGGCCGTCGGGAGGCAGATGAACCTTTCCATCAAGGACGGGGTCATCGAGTCAATTAGCCAACATTTGACCCGATGATTCTCGGTAACCCAAGATTCCAGTCGTGGGTCGCCTGATTCCGGCTTCGCAGTGTCTCCGGTAAGGTATCCCGATTTGTTTCGAGCTCCGATTCTCATTTCGATGAGTTTTGACCATAACCTAAAATTTGTTTCATTTAGGATGATGTTCGAGGTAAATGCCGAGTTGTCTGAGGATGGGTTCATTGAGGTTAGTTCCATTTTGTTGTGTTTTTTTGTTTTTGTTTTGTCTGTGAAATCTGGGTTTGAAAGTTGAAGGTTGATTGTTGTTGGAGTTGATTGTTGTTTGGGCTAGGGTTCTTGGGAAGAAAGAAGAAACAGTAGAGTTTCAAGTTTCTGGGTTTCTTTCGAATTTCTGGGTTTTTTCGAATTTCTGGGTTTCTGGGGAATGGTGTTTGGTTGCTGGGAAAATCTGGGTTTTCCGGGGAAAATTGTGAGTGTTTGGTTGCTGGGAAAATCTGGGTTTCTGGGGAAAATTGGGTGTTTGGTTGCTGGGAAAATTTTTCTGGGGAAAAAAAAAATTCGGGTTTTTTTGATAATTCGGGGAAACAAAAAAAATTCGAATTCGGATTCAAATAATTTGCTCTGATACCATGTGAAAACTTCAAATATATTAATTCTTCAATCTCTCAGTCTAACATATTTTTCTACTGTGCAGGAACACATATATATAGCTTCTACCTTATGCTATACAACAAATTACACACAAAAAACCCCTAATCACTAGGAGACAATAATCTGTTATAACAAACAATTTGTTATAACAGTTTATTCTTTACAGCTGTAATTTAACACCTTCTTCAGAGATCTTGAAATTACATAAATCATCTAAATAAATTAAAACTCTGACATAAACTACCTAAAATCACTCATAATATTATTCAATTATTTCATTTTTTTATTAGAGAAAACTCCATCCTCTTTAGATATTTTTTTGCGAGTCCGGGTTAAGCGAATAAAACCCTGGTTATCTCAGACTCTTATAAGATAAACATGTCTTAACTCAAACCCGAGATCTGTCAAGCAGATCTCAAGCTCTTTATCACAAGTCACGCCCCTTGAGAACTCAATTATTTCATTACCTTCAACTCAATCATCACAACTAATCTATCAACACAATATATTAACATCATTTATATATCTAGTTTAAGCCCAGAATAAAAATGCATCAGCCTAAGAAAATCAGTTTAAGCCCAGAAAAAAAAAATAAACCCAACCACTAAAGCTTACAAACCAAGCTATGTGATTCACCAACTTACAAAAAACGAAAAAATATTTTTTAAAACTATTTTCTATTATAACAAACCAAACACAAACAAAATATTAGATATCTATTTGATTGTAAAAAAAATAAATTAAAATACCTTATTAAGATAAATTTAAAATCAAACAAATATTGAAGAAGTTTTTTTAAAAAAAATGATGAAAAAAAATTGAAATGAAAAGAAAATGCAAAATTATGAATTATGAAGAAGGTGAGTTGACCTCTCAACAGTAAAAATATTAATTTTGTTTTTTTAATATCTTATTATAGTTTTTGATGTGTAGATATTAAAGTTAAATAACATCTAAAAAAAATATTTTAATATTTCAAAATAAAAAATACTTTTAAAAAGAACACTAAACCACAACACAGAATATATTCATAATCTAAAATATGAATTTTGAAAATGTAATTGAAGAATGAAAATATTAATTACACACTGAAAAAAAAACATATTTTAATTTGAGTTTTTATTTAAATATTATCCACTCTAAAACATTATTTATACAAATAAATTTCCTCGTCATTTTCCATGAGCCGTCGACAACGGGACGTATAGATGGACTCGAGGAAATTTCTCAGCTCCTTCTTCCTCCTTTTTATCCTTTCCTCGGTGATTTACAGGAGACATTTTCTATGTCCTCCTTCACACTTTACTGTCTTTGTGTAGAATATTTGGTGAGCCATCGCTTTACATGTCCATCATTCACCTAAAACATGTGAGCCTTACCATTAAATTACGAGTATTTTTATATTTTAAGTAAAATTAATAATCTTAATGTGTTCATCTTAAAGATAAAATTATTTTAAAATAAATATACTTTAAAACATGCTTGCCTTGTCCATACACACACACACACCAAGATTTATAAAAAGATAATCTAACTAAATTTTGTAACCACGTTATACATTTACTTTATTTACTTTTTTAATTTTTTTATAACAGTGGTGTCCGGGCCAGCTTATACGCACCACAACTAATCAGCAGACTCACTGAACATCCTGCAAACCCAATAAACATGTAAGGCACTGCGGGAGTGACAGGCGTGCATGGTGAGACTTGAACCCTGGTACAGAGTAAGAAAACAAGTCTCTTCAACCGCTAAGTCAAGACCTCACTTACTTTATTTACTTATTTATTTATGAATAATTGTATTGATTTAACTAAAAAGATGAAGGGCATATTTGTAGTTAGCATCAATCATTAAAATAAAGCATCTCTCACACATTTTCATTCTGTAGCTCTCTTTCTCCACCTTCCCATCTCTCTTTCTCAGTACGTAAGTACCTTCACTTACGGGAAAGAAAAGACCAGAAATTTCCCTGTACGTTCATTTCTTTTTTAAATGCAAAGAGAGCTCTGTTTCTTGGGATTTTGTTGGTTTAAGAGAAAGCAGAGCCAAATAAGTTTAATCTCGTTATAATCTTTCAATTTCGATATAGAATTTCATTTCTTTTTTAAATGTAAAGAGAGCTCTGTTTCTTGAGATTTTGTTGGTTTAAGAGAAAGCAGAGCCAAATAAGTTTAATCTCGTTATAATCTTTCAATTTCGATATAGAATTTCAGTTTTTTTTCCTGCAAGTGAAAGTGAATTTCAACGTCTATTACTGTGGCATTTTTTTCTTTTCTAATATCATGTTTTCTGAATTGGGTCTTTTTTTTCATTTTAAATTATGGTAATTTTCTTCTAGAATTGCTGAATTGGGTACTGTTTTATGTCACATTATGACAAAAGTCTCATCTTTTCAGTGTTTATTCTGTTTGTTTTCCTGGAAAATGATGGAAAATGAAACATTTTAGTGACCCATGAGTCTAAAAGACTAAAACTTTTTGCTCAGTTTGACTCTTGGGTTTATTTCACTCTATGCTCTGTTTCTAGTTGGAAAGTGAGAGGAATTTCTTGTGTGAAAATCCTAGAAAAGAAAATTACTATTTTAAGCAGTGCTTATAATTGCTAGAAAGTGGAAGAAGATCACAGCTTGAATTTCATTATACTGTAAGTTCAACTCCTTTCGTTTTGTTTTTCTGCTTGGTTGCTGAGAAAATTCTCCAAAGTGAGAAATTTGAATTTTGCGTGTCTTGAGCATTATCGGAATCCCATCACCATTTGATAGGCCACACGTGCTATTTTTTAAAAATAGCAATTTTAAACCTTTGCTTGATCAAATCTTATTGGCACAGGTTCTGCAGACATACTGTAAATTTGGAAGACAATGAAACCCATTTTTGTAAGCATACATGATGTATGTCGACTGGAAAATTCCTCCCATGGACTACCAACCTTTGTTAGATGAAGGACCTGGAAATTAACTGGGACTTCAAGACAATCTGACTGTTGGATTTACTACAAAATTGAGGTATTACACTTGAATATCTTGACAACTTTGTGCAGACGTTTGCAATTGATTTTGTGATCAGCGGTCACAGATAGCTCCCTTTTCATTTTCTTTTCATATGCTTGGATTTGCTTTCTTTGATAGTGTAATCCCATTGACTGTGCTGGAAATAATGAGGCAGTAGCAAATTGCAACACGTTTTTCAGGGTAAAGACAATTGTCTTTTCATTAGTGGTATTTGACATGGCTTAGTTGTTTTGTTTTGTTTTTTGTTTTTCCTTATGCTACTTCAACTGCCTTATGATAATCAGGGAACAAAACAAAGTGCATAGTTGATTTGTTTTCTTTTTTGTTTTGCTTGAAGTGAACAAAACAAAGTGCATAGTTGATATTTGATTGGTCTCAAGTCTTATGAATCTTCATCTCAGCATTGAAACCCACGGTACTACTCTAAGGCTCACAAGCAAAGCAAGAGGCAAAAAACATAATGGGAAACACAATGCGAAAATCCGTAAAAACAAGAGTAGAAGAACCAGGACTGCTGCAACAAGAAGAAGATTCGAACTTTACTTGTGAAATTTGCACCGAACCAATGCTAGCTATCAGCAAATTCAAGAATGGTAGCTTGTGCCAACATCCTTTCTGCTTGGACTGCGTAGCCAAATATATTGAAGTAACAGTTGAGGAAACCACTGGCTGCATTGAATGCCCTGGACTGAACTGCAGGCAACCCTTGGACCCTATCTCATGCAGGCGTATCATATCGAAACCAATATTTGAGAAATGGTGTGATCATCTATGTGATTCTACGGTCTTAGGGTCTGAAAGTTGCTATTGCCCTTACCGAGATTGCTCCGCGTTGGTTTTGAATGAGTGTAGGGATAACCTGAAGAAGATAAAATGTCCTAACTGCAAGAAAAACTTCTGTTTTCTATGCAAGATTCCGTGGCATGCAGGATACCGGTGCAATGAAAGCAGACATCTAAGAGATAGGAATGACATTCTGGCTGGTGAACTGATTGAAGAGAAAAAGTGGACTCGATGTTATAATTGCGGTCACTCGGTTGAGCGAGTTAGTGGTTGCAGAGATATAAAATGCAAGTATGCTCTCTTTCTCTCTCTCTCCCTCTTTCCATCTGCTTAATATTTGTGGTCTGGGCATTTGAATTCTCTTGCTAACAAATTATATAGTGGCATGTGATTGTTATAGTTTGGATTATGCAACACCGTTTCCCATAACATATACATATATGAGAAAATAATTAAAGGTACATTCTATGATCATTCAAAGCTCATGCTGAAAACAATTAATTTTTTTCAAAAAATTCCAAAACTAATGATTGTTAATTCTGTTAAACTGGATTCATGCTGCACATTAGCTCGCTTAATTGAGAACTTGTATACTTGAATGCTATAGCTCTATCCAGCCTTGCTCCAATCTCAAGTATAGTTGAATTCCAAATGTACTTTTGAAGGTTTTTTCAATTCAAATGATTCTAAAGATTTGGAGCTACACAGAAGGCAGATTGTATGCAATTGAAATCTTCCATTATTCAGAGTGTAGTTTACCCTGATTAAGGGAACTGAAAATACCTCACAAATGATAAACTAAAACCATAAAAAAATACATACACTCAATTTGTGATTGGTGTATATTTCTGATTTCTTTTGATTAATAATGCAGATGTGGGGTTCAGTTTTGCCATCAATGTGGAGGGCCATTCCATTTCGGCCCATGTAAGCACAAGTGCTGCGGAAATGTTCTTTGCAATATATTTATTTTTATGATGTTTCTGGCTTTCTGCTACTTCGTATATTTTGAAGTACATTCAGTCCCATCAAGAAAAGGGTAGTAGACTCACAGTTGCATGCCATGTCTAGATAGATTTTGGCACGTGATGTTTGAGAAATATGTTGTAACTTGTTTAAAAATGTTTGTGAATGATGTTCTTCTCTTACACAAAAATGATATACCAGTTTGTTCAATGGTTAGGTTAGAACTTGGCAGGGGTTAGTTTTGTTCTATCCTTGAACCTTATTATACTTGGAAGATGAACAGCCATGAAGTTCTGTACATGTTCTTCAGATTTTTTACTGCGAAATTTCTGATTTGTTGATCTGATTCATAAAAATGTCAAATCATTCTGATTGCTTAGTTATACAGCAAAATCATTCTGCTTTACTGGTTCTTCAAGTAACGTCAGCATGTTTGTAATTGTAATATTAAATTAGCTATCAATTGGAAGCATTCCACAACTTGTATCACAACTTGTATCAGAAAGCATCTCCAAGAATAAAAAACTATTTAAGAGAAGCTAAATTAATAATATAGCTTTTTAAAAAGTGTAAATATAGTATTTTTTATATTTGCATTTCAAAGAAAAAAGTTATTTAAAGAAGTTAATTTTATTTTAATATATCTAATATTAACATAACTATTTATTAATAATAATAAAAAAACTAATATAAGTGCAATCAAAATCACTTTTTTGTATAGAAATATATTAAACAATATTTATTTTTTATTAAATATATAGGAATAACTCTGTATCTTATAAATCTTCCATTGGAGTTGCTCTGAGAGAGCAGTGAATGCCATAGCATTTCATATCTTCGTTGACAACTTTTACTTTGCAACCACTTTATCTTGGGGTGTGATCGAGATTGTTTTTGAAAGTATTTTTCATTTAGAAATGTATCAAAATGATATTTTTTTTATTTTATAAAAATTATTTTTGATATCCATACATTAAAATTATTTAAAAATATTAAAGTTTTATAATTTAAAATATTTTAAAGAAAAAGAAAACGCTTTTAAAACATAACATAAAACAATAAGGAGAAGTGCTGCAGTAGCATAAGAGCATCGTGCTTTTTATAAGCTGTGCAGCACGATATATTTCTTGATCTGATTCGCAAGTAGCAGGCAGCAGAAGGTTCATAGAAAGCTGGAACACAATATCAGTAGCCAAGAAAGGCATCAACTGTAGAAAAATGGAAATGGAAAGAAAACAAAAGTCAGAGAAAGCAAACTAGTGGACCCAGAAAGAACTGGAGCCGGCCAGCTAGCTCTGGAAGATAGGAACGATACTGCAGTCACTTCCAGCAGCAGACGAAACCCTAAAAATTCAGATCGACGATCTTGTAACTCTTGATTTAGGGCATCGGCTTAAGTGTTTGCTAGCTTATCTGAAGATATGATCAAACCATAAATCAACAAAAAAAAACCATTTTTCGAGCATGAACTGCTTTCATCACCGATCCCAGTTTCGAGGGAAGTGGATTCGGATCGGTCAAGTTACTGACTCTTTGATGAGTCATGATGCATGAGTTCTGCTTTATATTATCCGGTTAAAGCAAGCTAGCCCCTCTAGAGAATTGTATCTTTGTTTCGTTTCCGTTTCGTTTAGTCCGAAACGATCGAAATATTTTATATTAATTAAAAAAATAAGATTGTTTTTATCTCGGTTTAAGTTCTGCCTTATTTTGGATTTTTCAGTTAAATACCGGCCGAAATATTCTGGTTACGTTTCACCCGTTCTGTTTTGGCTAAATAGTTTTTTTTTTTTAAATTGTTGGTTATTAGGAAAATCAATGAATAATTTAATAATATTAATCATATCTCTTAATCCGACCGTTAGATTGAGATGAAATTTTACAAGGAGTCTCTTGACATATTTATATATGTTATGTTAAAATTTCAGAGCAATCAAATAATATAATGATCTTGCGAGATTGATGATGACATTCTCGTAATATCATACATGTTCGTAATTTTGTTCAGAAAAATCATTTTATTGTGTCTTTTTTTAGATTAAATTGCACAATTCTAAATAATTTTATTTTTGGATTTGAACTATTTTTTTTGAATTAATATATTTAATTATAAATATGTATATATAAAAGTACAACCCCGAAACGGCACGCCGAAACGCTTCAAAACCAAAACATTTCGTTCCAATTGAAAAAATGAAGCATTAATCGAAACGGTATTGACAACCTTGGTATCAACTATAAAATCACACAGCAGTAGCAGAAACCGCAGCTGTAACATCTATTAGATTACCCTATTAATTAGCAAGAAGCTACACGCCAAGCTGAGATCAAGTGTAACCTCTCTAAATCCAATCCTTAAATTTGAGAAAACAATAAGGAAATGGTCTGAAACATGATTGAGCTTCTCCTATCCATCCCAAGAAACTTCTATCTCGATTTCAAATAAGGATTAAGTACTCCAACAAATGCTCATAAATGGACAACCTACTGTATGCTTCTCAGTTTAGAAATTTCCAAAACTATGTCTAGCTAGTTTCAATAAGAACATTATGCGAAAACTATCTAAAGAAGAACATTGTATTAATGAATTATCTCATCTAAAATCTTAAGTTATTAGGTAAGATTTCAGAATATAATTTATATTATTCTTTAACACCCTTTTTCAAGTGAAAGCTCTTTGGACTTGAAACTTGCATAGGCTCAAATTACTTTGTGTTTGATTTTTATTAAATAGAATGAGGGTGGTGAGATTCGAACTCGTGACCGCTGAGTCAACCAGACTCTGATATCATGTTAAGGAACTATCTCATCTAAAATCTTAAGTTATTAGGTAAGATCCTAGAATTTGATTTATATTATCTTCAACACGGTGTTTTTAAAGCTCAAATTATGGAGTTGATATAGGATAATTTCTAGCAACAGAACCAAGCACTAATAAAAACTAACAACTTGAATTTAACAATGTGATGGAAGATACTCAGAATTAAGAACATACCTTCGTCAAAGTTCTTACCAACTGAACCAACAATAAATATATCCTCCATACTTCTCGTAAAATTCTCTCTTCATAGAAACACAATCCCTGAGGCTAAAGAAGAGATAAAGAAAATAAGAACATGGTATTCTTATGCAATTCATCCATCAACAACACCACACAAGCTTTCAACATAATATGTGTTTCTATAACAGATTAAATCATGAGTTTTTTTCTCAATGGAAAGGCTCTGGTGCGTGAGAGGTATGTGTTTTTTCTTTGGTTTTTTCTCAGAGACCAAACAGGAAACATTCGGAAAGAGAAGAAGGAGATGGAAGAGAAGAAGGAACTCGCAAAGTTTAGTTCCAAAGAGAAACTTTCTGCGTAGAATCCTGACAGAAAGTTGCTTGTATGGGAAACAAAAACCTCTTTACGAGATGATTGCCTGACATGTCGTTTAGGATTTAATCCTGTCGTGATATAATTTAATATTAGATTTTCATTGTCTGCTTAAACGGCGTCTTATGGCGTGAAAACACAGTTTCCATAGAGATTTCAGGTTAACTTTTTTGTAAGTTTTGAGCTTTTCACTTTAATCCTTAAAGTTGTAAGCTTGTACGAAGTAGTCCCTGAACTTCATTTGTGTGATAATAAAGTCTCTGATTGTAGATAAAGGAGAGAGAAAACATGAGAGAGAGGAGGGTTTGGTTTTGCAGTATCTAGGATATACGAAGTAGTATATCTCATATTATTTTCTTAAAAAAAAAACGAAAAAAAAAAAATTCATCTCGTTTCGAATCTCGATCTATTCCAAATCCCTAAGCCAAATTCCAATTTTATTATGTTTGTTCTGTTTTGTGAAATTATTTTTTGTTTCTTATCCAATCTATGTTTTTTCCCTTATGTATCCTTCAACACTTATTTTTTTTTTACAAAATATTATCTGTCTTATGACTCATATTATTAGTTTTGGGTCATTTTATTGTGTTTTTTTTTATATTCATTTGTTTTTTTAATTCTATCATCCAACAATAGATTTATGGTCAACCCAGCAGGTCATGAGACCATGACAATCTCATATCTAAGAAAATCAAAACAAAGCATGAAACTCATTGGAATGAAGCTTTATTTTTTGTTGCTTTCTAGAGCAGTTTAGTAATTTAATTGTACTTATAAAATAAAAATATCTATAAAACCCCTTGATGCAAGCTGATGTTTTTTTGCATATAAACTAATTTGTCATTTAATTATTTTTTAATGAAAATAAAAAATCAGGCTTGTTCCTAATCAATTCATCAATAGATAATATATCCCTAAAAAAAAACAAATTACCCCCTCTGAATGCTTTTCATTGTACTTTTTATTGCTTTACTATTTTCCTAATTTTTTTAGGGACAAATGGGAGAAAGAACTGTGTTGCTATAATATTTTCTCCACAAGTTTATTATATTTTAATTTATATTAAGCTTGACTAATCATATCTCACTTTAAAATCAATCATAATTCTTTAGCATCTATTAAAAAAATTAATATTCATAATCATGTTATTGCGAAATACTAATAAAAAAAAAACATTAACCATCAAATAGAGAGTAATCTACCGAACTAAAACCTCATCAGCGCAGCTGATCCATCAAGCTTTCAACTGAGTAGATAATCATAGGGCTGTTGATGTTTCTACATCTTCCTCATCAGCATAAAATAGTTTTTGTCAAGCTGAAACCTAGCAAGCAACTTAGGATCCCCCCTCAGCAGCAGTTGAAGGCCACCAAATGAAATGTAGATCTCCCTAATTCCAAAAGAGATGCATATATCAGTTAGAAGAGCAGCAGCCATTTTACTTGGATGGAATAAACTATGCCATAATATATTAAGAACGAAGATGCATTATGACTTTTAGAAAGTCAACGAAAGCAACTTTTGTGTAATTACAGGATACATACAGCTTGAAATCAGCTCCCGAACCTTCCTTGTCAATTTTGTATAGTTTCCCGTGTGTCACATACTCAAACTTGTCTTCTTTGGATGGTTGCTTATCCTGTAAGAGGATGGGCATTAATACAAATGATTACATCAAACAAACACGCAAGGTCACTCACGATTCCATCGTTACAGGTTTTATCGCAGAAAAAAAAATGCGAGCATTTTGCTCAAGACATTCATAAGAACATTCCTCCGATACAGCTGCTTGTTTTAGCCGCACTTTAGTTCTCGTAGAATAGAATCCTGATCATGGAATGTTGATTCTATGCAGTGTGTTTGTTAAATGGAAACAGTTTTCAGAATGATAAAAGCAGGCATCAAACTTGTATAGAATGGATACAGTAAGGACTTAGTGGAGAGTCTGACAAGGAACCAGTCAAGCAAACAATATTTGGATAGACGAAGGAGCTATGCCAAAGAGTGATAATGCATTTAGAAGCCTTTGTTCATTCTTCATTGAAAGTCAAAAGTTTCAGTTGATTCGAGAATATCAAAATAGGAAAATTTCCAAAATTCCATGCAAAGAAGAGTCTTTTGCTTCAGGGATTTACTTGAGTACTAGCCAATGGACAGATTTTTTAAAAAAAACATAAGAAACTTACAATTCACACAGCACAGATGGAACATTCCAAAGCTCCAGTATTTTTATCTCTATGTAACTACTGCAATCATTGGACCAAACAAACGAACAACCAAGCATAGAAAAATAAATGGCAAAGGATCCCCCTCACGCGTCACATGATTTAATGACAGATCAGAAAAACACAAGGTTATCCACATTTCAAAATGGGCATGCAACAGATGCAAGTGGGAAAACGAAAATATTTAGCATGATGATGAAGTCAGATTTGGACAAGAAACTGTACCTTTCAAACTGCGCTTACATTTCAAATAGAATTAATATTCAAAAAACCTTAACGTTTCCAATTGTAATAACAGTGCTTAAGACCTTGTACTTTTTGAAAACCATGTAATCGTCAATGGCATTGAAAAGAAAGTGAATATATATATATATATATATAATCATCTTGTTAATAATAATAATAAACCAAGACAAATAAAGGAAAAGGATAAACTGCAAACATGTAGAAGAAACATAAGAATATAGAGTATTTAAGTCATTCTCAACACCAAACATGTCAGAGTGATAACCAAAAAACAAAACAGAGAGAGAAGGATTACCTGGGCATTATGAGGGCCAACCAGAGTGCCATCAGCGTTCAATGTTTCAGTTAATAGGACCAAATACCTTGATTTTTCTTCAATGGGATAAATCTCTGTGTGCACATCAAGCAGCATATACAAATCTTTGTTCTCGCTGCGAGCTACAATGCGAGAAACTACAAAAACATAGTTTACCAACTATAATTAATTCAGAAAAGTACAGAAGTTCATAGATCTTATTAGTTCCATCAAGTTTTCCAAAGAAAGTCTACATATGCCAATTTCAAACTCGGATAAAACCAACTGGAATTAAAGTAGGGAGAGCTTCAGTACCAATTCAGATAAACAACATGCATTATAAATATCTAAAAATGAAAGGTCAAATTCCAACCCCAAAAATTCCCAAATAATACAATCATTCCAAGAAAGTTACTTAGTATTTGAGAAACCCCATTACAGGAGATTAAAGCTAACATTAATATCTCGATGGTAAAAATATATTGCAAGATATCCACAAAGAACCTAAATTCAAGTCCTCAGGGTAAGAAAAAATAAACCGAAACAAGGCCCTTTTATTCATATTTATTCATAATTTAATAGCAGTACAGATTCAAAACCAAGAACATGACTAAAATAAATTCTTCTACTTAACCAAATTTTAAACTCAACCATAAAGTACTGACCTTTAGCAAACAAAAACTACTAGGTACTAACAACCCAGAAAAGAACTGAGAAAAAAAAGTGATCAGACTAAATAATGCAGTGAAAGAACAACTAGAATTCAAAAAAAAAATACCTTTATCATATTTCTTGCCATCAGGGTTGAGTTTCTCGATGACAAAGAAGTCAAGCAAATCTTCCATTTACAGAAGATGATACCTTTCAAAGCAAAGAGATAACCTATAAGAAGCCCAAGAGAGAAACAAAATCTAAGATCCGAGAAAGAAAGAGGGCAAGTAAGAGCTTAATTAAAACAGAGAACTACAAGCTTATTAAAACTCCATAGAGAAGGCAGTAAACATGACACTACAATGCAGATCAAATCCAAATACTCATAGCAGAAACAGCAGCATAAATCAATCCTCCTGACATGATATGAATATATAATGTTAAATACGATGGAAAACTTTCAACATTATAAACCAGTGATTAATTACCAGCAAGGTAGCAACATCAATCTCTAATACCAACGGCATGATATGAACATATAATCTCAAATACCAGCAGCATCAATTAATTACTACTTAAATACATCAACATATAATCATATATCATAATCTCAAGTAACCAGAGCTCAAGTAACATAAATATGTTATCCATGTAATCATATATGATATAATCATATATCATAATCTCATACATCAACATAAATGTCCACAGAGCTCAAGTAACCATGAATTACCCATGGTCAATTTAACACTATCCCGTGCTTTGTGCCCAGAAACAGAAACTCAAGGTTCGATTTCATATATGATTCACTTCAATTAGAAAAGGAAGCATAGATGATCTATAAGAGATAACAAGAAATAAAACAGAGGTTCAATTCACTTACCTTTTGTAAACTGCAACCGTGTCGGACGGGGACGATGATAAAGAGGAACTGTCGAGCTGGGGGTAACGATGTGATCAGATTGCAGAGGGAGAGAGGGTAATGGTTGGTTGGTTGCAGAGGGAGGGACAGGCCGAGAGGCGAGAGGCGAGAGGCGAGAGTCGAGAGGGAGGGAGATTTAAGTTGCAGAGGGAGGCGAGAGGCTGCTGCTGCTAAAGTGTTAGCTGCAGAGGGAGGCGAGAGGCGGGAGGCGAGAGCGAGGGAGAGGCTGCTAAAGTGTTAGCTGCAGAGTGAGGCGGGAGGCGAGAGCGAGGGAGAGGCTGCTAAAGTGTTAGTTGCAGAGAGGGAGGCGAGAGGCGGATGGGGATTGCGGACGATATAATCTACGGTATTTTAAGTTTCTATTTATATTATTCTTTTTAACCGACCGAACCCGTTCGGTTTGAGTTAATCGGTTCTGTCCATACAAAACCGATATCAAACTAGATATTTTTCAGAATTTAATAATCAGTTTAATCAGTTTTTTTTTTCAGAATTTAATAATCAGTTTAATCAGGGTTTTTTATTGGTTCGATTTTCTCAATTATTTTTTTTCTAATTTTCTCGATTTAATCAGTTGGTCAACTTTTTTACTCACCCCGAGATTACATCAAGCTCATAAACTAGATTGCAGATTAACCGGAGTGATATTAAAATAAATTTCAATTTTATCCCTCCACACTTTATATTTTATCATTTTTTTTTTTTTTTGTTTTCTTAAAATTTATTGCCACCTCATGAACAAGTTGTGTTCGATTTACATAATCAGGTTGACTTGGATAATTTATTCTTTTTTAAATAAAAAAAAAACTGCATAGCACGGTAAAATTAGATTAAAACGTATATTCATTATTTTTCAATTGGATAATTTCACACAAGAATTTGTGATTTTTTTCATAGCCATACAAGATCCAGTCAAGATTTTCAATTCCATCCAAGGGTTTTGCATACGCTTTGTAGAAATCCCATAATAAACTTTCAATCTGTACACTACCAAGTCCGTTCCTTAAGATTCAATGATGAGAAGATCGAAATAATCAACTTTTTGTATGCAGTGAAGGAGATGAGCAAGTCAATAAAACATTCCCGGTTCCCTTCTCATCATATATATATATATATATATCCACAAAGTGCAGAAGCAAAGAGGCACAAGAACAATTACCAAGTAGACAGAGGTTTTTGAGAGAGAAGACAACATCATGCAGCACACAGATAGTAAGATCCAATCTAGGGAATATACCCTAGTTTTAGTGGACAATCCTACATAGATATGTTAGAACAAGTATGGTACAAGAAAACTAAATCCCCAACATTTAGAGGGGCACTAGATTGGGATGTTCAGAAAGTTTAGGGACATATTACTGAGCTTCACAGCTTCCTGATCAGACAAAATAGCCTCTGATCAAGCTCGAATTGAGAGACATATGAAGGATCTCCCTTCAACAACATCAGAAGCCCACCAAATGTAATAACCATCTCCCTGAGGCCAGAACAATATCACAAGGAATTAATGTCAGTTGGCTGTAGTAAGCAAGTGAATGAATAGAGATTGCCATCATAAACAGAATATCAAGAAAAATCGTATAAATGGAATGTAATGAACATATTTGCAAAAAATAAAACAATTAATTAAAATTCTAAACATGGATACACACGTTCGAGTTGCCCTCCTTGATCCTTCCTCTTGAATCTGATATAGCTTCCCATGCATGACATATTCATATTTGTCAGCAAGTGTTTTTCTCCCTCCCTGACACAAGGCGTTTACAAATTCATTAACTAGGAAATGAGCAATACAATAAAATAAGACACTGGAAAATTTGAGTGACAAAACAAGATTACCGGAGTATAGTAGCCTGTGTCCGGTGTCCCATCCAGATTCAGCGTATGGGCCAAAGCCATTGTGAATTTGTCATTCACGAACATGGGGTATACATCGGTGTTCACATCAAGGTGCATGAACATATCACAGTTCTGACTATGTGCTTCAATGCGAGTCACTACATCCAAATGAAAGAATTTACAAAGCTGCGCCTAGTTTTAGCTCAAAAGAAGTCAAAACATATTTTCCAAACATGCTATCAGAAAGAATCATTCACAACAGTCAAAGATGGATGAGTAGCTAGATCATGGCCAAATTTTTATCAGTTAGATAACAAGATTGCAGTGTGTAGGAGTATCTCCTTAAACTGAAAACATGTCACTCAAAACATAATTCATTGCATGATAAAAGTTCAGAGAAAACGTTCCACTGTCTTAGAACAACAAACCACACTACCAGGCAACATTTTGTAATAAACTCAGATCAAGCTCCCAACCAAATAATTACACACAATACAGCACAGAAGTTTCTAGGCAAAAGCATACTGTTGTCACATGGAAGCCTTTCTAACATGGAAACTGGATGAAACATAAATATGATTATCTCATAAATGGGGATTACCATTTAAAACAGACACGATATCCCCACTCGAATTCTTTGGTTTTGACGAGGAAAGCCTAAAAATAAATACAGAACCTGGAACACTCTACTTGAAGAACTTAAGGACAGTGGATCTATTACAATAATAGGATCATTCATCAGAATCATTCAAACAAAGTGTTTCACACCACACTTGACAAGAGCATGGATATTATAAAGTAAATATGCAATCCAGTACGAGCAAAATCACAATTTTGTGGCAAGGTGAAATTTTTTTAGAAATCGAAAAGGGAAATGAACTCAAGTTGAAAAATCTTAGCCTTTGTTGATTCTTCTAGCATAAGCATTGAACAAGACAATAAAATATGCTATAGAAAGAGAATTAAGGGAGAATTAAAAACATAGATACCTTTGTCAAATTTTTTGCCGTCAGGATCTAGTTTGTCAACAACAAAAATATCTTCAAACATGATGATGTTTGAGCTTGACATCCTTCCTGTGATAACCACATACATAGCAGCAGCATATTAGAAACAAAAGGTTTAATCTTTTAATTGCTTAAAAGGAAAATCAAGAAAATAATTTGAGCCCAGATCATTAAATCAGAAACCAAAGAAAGATTTCCTGTTTTCACATAAATTCAAGCACATCAAATAGGAGAAAGAAAGGGAGGGAGAGGGTTTCTTACAATTGTTAAAGAGCTTGGAAGTTTTTCGAGTGAGACAACAGCAGCAAACTGAGAAATTAAGACAAGAGGGAATATAAAACGGAAGGGAACTGAAGAAGTGCAAGAGAAACAATCGGACTGGGCCCATATTCTATGTAGAATCCGGCCCCATATGGGCTGAGCCCATATTATTCACTTTGTTTGCATTTTGTAACCATTTTCCAGAAACTTTTATTTGCAATATATACAATATATATATATATATATATATATATATATATATATATATATATTCAAATAATCATCATGTTAAACACTAAGTAAACAGAAACAAAGTATTAATATTAAACAGTAGCATTTAATCACTTTAATGATTGAAAAAACATAAATAGCAGTGATTAAATCTAGCATTCAAATAGAAAATAAATAAATTGACTAACAAAATAAACTGATTAAATCCTCACTTTAGTTTTTATTTGTCTTTGTTTGGAGAAAATATGGAGATTTTGCGAGTTGTTTAGTTGGAAAAGAAACTTTGAAGTTAGAAGGTGTTTGACAGTAAAAGTGTGTTGTTACTTTAGATTTGGTGAACCACGACATCGGTCAAACGAGTGAAGCAAAGTAAAAAATTATCTAGGAAAGAGCATTTTGATAGAGGAAACTATGAATATGATTGATCCTATATATGTGACAGCTTAAGCAGTGATGATGAGGTTTTGCATGGATATAATAGTACCACATTTGTTATTATAAAGAGTTTGTTAATGTTCAATAGTGATTCAAAAAAGAGATGATGGTACACTAGTATTTTTCATTCTACTTGCACTATTAAAGATGAGGTTTACAATCTGATTATGGATAGTGGTAGCTACAAGAATGTAGTGTCCACAAAGATAGTGAAAAAGTTCCAATTGATGCTTGAGAATTATCTTGAGCCTTATTAACAGGCGTGGTTGAATAGAGACATTAAGAATTGATAAATACTAGTTTTTTATAGGATAAATATATTTTGATAGTATTTAATATGATGTGTTTATGGATGTGTGCTATATCTTATTAAGGAGGTCATTGTAGTTTGATAGAAATATGGTATATTATGGTAAAAAAATAAGATATACACTGTAAAGATTAAACAAAAACATATACACCGTAAACATTAAACAAAAACATATAATGTTGGCACCTATAAATGAAAAGGTGGAGATGGGAACTGAAAAAAGGAAAGAGTTTACTTGTCATATTTATAAAAGAGATAAGAGCGCGAAGTCTACACCCTAGTTTTGAAGAAATATAGGATCCTGAGAAAATTTATAGATTTGATACAAAAATAGTTACCTTAAGGTTTTCCTATCATATGATATATCTAGTACCAAACTGACTTGATATTGGGTTATAGTCTCCTAAATATACCACCTCAAGAGTTAACCTTAGGAAAGTGAAAGAATTGCAGGGATGGGTTATGGAATAGTTAGACAAGGGATATATTTGAGAAAGTATGAGCCCATGTGCAATCCTAACTCTCGTAGTTCCTAAGAAAACATGATTTATAGTGTGTCTGGATGCACAAGTCATTAATTGGATCATATTAAAGTACAAATCATGTCTTCTGTGATATCCTCCTCACCTCTTAAAATCAAGTTTTGTCTCATGACTTTACTTTTTTTGTTTTCAAGCTAATATACCCTAACCAACCGACCATTATCCCCAGTTAACAACGCTCCTCCAAGCCACAATCAAGACAACAAATAACAAAATGCAGGCATCACCCCTCATACAATTACTGAAAAAGTAGCTACAAGATGATAGTCATGCTGAGATGAAACTGGACCGTGGTATCAATGAATCAAAGATTTGTGAAGGCAGATGTTAATGATAACAGTAAAAATGAATGGACATGAAAAAGAAAAGAAATCATATGAAAAAAGAATAACACAAACATTTTTTCTAAAGACATTATAAAAACACCAAGCAAGCTCTAGGTGAGAAAGCTTGAGCTTGCTTGGAGAAAAGACATAATTAAGAGCAAAACAAGAACCCAGAAATGGTTCTTCAGAAACAGAGGACCCAAAACTTTTAAGGTTACAAAGCATAGCAGCACTGTGTCAAAAGAAGTCCACACGAACCCCAGAATCAGCTATCAACGACCAGAAAAGAAACAAGAATAGCAAAAGCCTTTTTTTTATCATTGATCCAAGAAAAATGAAAGTTGACATCAGAAATGGTTGTCAAGGTACAGAGAACTACAAGCTTGTTAAAACTCCATAGAGAAGGCAGTAAACATGACAGTACAATGCAGATCAAATCCAAATACTCATAGCAGAAACAGCAGCATAAATCAATCCTCCTGACATGATATGAACATATAATCTTAAATACAATGGAAAATTTTCAACATTATAAACCAGTGATTAATTACCAGAAAGGTAGCAACGTCAATATCTAATACCAACGGCACGATATGAACATATAATCTCAAATACCAGCAGCATCAATTAATTACTACTTAAATACATCAACATATAATCATATATCATAATCTCAAGTAACCGGAGCTCAAGTAACATAAATATGTTACCCATGTAATCATATATGATATAATCATATATCATAATCTCATACATCAACATAAATTTCCACAGAGCTCATGTAACCATGAATTACCCATGGTCAATTTAACACTATCCCGTGCTTTGTGCCCAGAAACAGAAACTCAAGGTTCCATTTCATATATGATTCAGTTCAATTCGAAAAGGAAGCATAGATGATCTATAAGAGATAACAAGAAATAAATTACCTTTTGTAAACTGCAACCGTGTCGGAAGGGGACGATGATAAAGAGAAACTGTCGAGATGGGGGTAACGATGTGATCAGATTTCAGAGGGAGAGAGGGTAATGGTTGGTTGGTTGCAGAGGGAGAGACAGGCCGAGAGGAGAGAGGAGAGAGGCGAGAGGCGAGAGGGAGGGAGATTGAAGATTCAGAGGGAGGCGAGAGGCTGCTGCTGCTAAAGTGTTAGTTGCAGAGAGGGAGGCGAAAGGCGAGAGGCGGAAGGGGATTAGGGACGATATATCTACGGTATTTTAAGTTTCTATTTATTTATTTTTTAACCGACCGAACCGTTTCGGTTTGGGTTACTCGGTTCTGTCCGTACAAACCGATACCGACCGGACATTTTTCAGAATTTTATAATCAGTTTTTTATCAGTTCGGTTTTCTCAATTATTTTTTTTCTGGTTTTATCGGTTTAATCGGCTGGTCAGTTTTTTTATTCACCCCTAGACTACATCAAGCTCATGAACTAAATTACAGATTTAAAAGATTAACATGAGTGGTATTGATCTCTTTTTTTCAATTTTATCCCTCCACACTTTATATTTTATCTCTTTTTTTTGTTTTCTTAAAATTTATTGCCACCTCATGAACAAGTTGTGTGTTCGATTTAGCACCCGTTTGGCATTGTGGTGGCATCCACGTTTGCCAATCTGCTTTTGTATTTAATGTTTGGTAAAGAGGTAAACACAGATTAAAACCATGGGACCCACACCAAATTCTCTCCAAAACACCGATTGAAGAAAAGCTGGAATTTGATGCTTCTCAGTTTGTGATCCCAACTGCGATTCCAGCTGCAACCACAGAAATTACCGTTGAAAATTAATTCCAAATCAACCATCGTTTCTTCTCCTTCACACACAACAAGTATAGACAAACAAAACTCAACCATGATCGTTGTGCAACACTTGTTTCTTCTCCTTCATATACCACAGGCACAAACAAGCAGGGGGCGCAAAACCCAAACATGCTCGTTGTGCAACATGGTTTTGGCATCAAAAGGCATAGACAAGCAGAGAGAGGGGAGGAGTTTGCAGCCCTGCTGGAAAGGAAAAGGGTCTGTGGCTCTGTTGAGAGAGGGGGGGGGGGGGGGCGGCTGGAAAGCGAACTTACAAGTATTATTATTAGATAGTAAAGATAGAGAGTGTTTGAGGTTTCAATAAAGAATATTTGAGAGAGGGGCGGGGGGGTTGGATCTGGAGAAGAGAGGGGCATTTGAGAGGGGTGGGGTTCTGGAAAAGAAATAGAGGGGGGAGTAATAATATATGGTTTACTATTATTATATTTTTTAATATTAAAATAATCTTAAAATCTAAAAACTTAATTAAAATATAAATAAATATATATTTATTTAAATAAAAGCATGTTTATGCATTTTAAAATTATTTTTGAATATATATATATATATATTTAGTGTTTTTTAATAATTTAGATATAAAGACCAAAAATTTAAAAAAATATTTAATATATTTTTAAACAAAAATATTTTAAAAAGATAATTAGTATATTACTCTATCCCCTTTAAAATAATTTCACAAGTTAAAAGCAATATGAAAAGCTTGGTAACCAAATACTTAAAACTATATTTTTTTCAATCTCCAACTCAACCACAGTTTTAACCAAACACTTCACAGCTTATTTTGAACCGCAGTAAAAGCGCTTTTTTTAAAACTGTTTTTTTTCAACCTCAATCGCAAAAGCAAAAGCAATGTCAAATACACTCTTAGACAATCAGGTTCTTTTTTTAAAAAAAAAAAACTCCTTATGATATATTTTTTCAAAACTTGATAAGGTTACCTAGGATGAGATATATTTTTGTTTCAAAAATTGTATTTTTATTATCTTTTGAAACTTTCAAATAAAAAACAATAGTGTTTCGCAATGTTTCCATGAAAAATATAAATGTCTCCATGAAATCGTTTTTGAAAAAGTCTTCAAATTAGTGATCCTTTCTTAGTTTATGAAACTACTCATGAATATTTTCCCCTAAAAATACATTTCTACACCTTACACATACCATCTTACTCTAAGACTCACCTTTTATTACTAGACAATGGGTATGTTTGGTATTGCTTAAGGTTGAAAAAAAAACAGTTTCAAAAAAAGCGCTTTTATTTCAGTTCAAAATAAGCAGTGAATGTTTGGTTAAAATTGTGGTTGAGTCTGAGGTTGAAAAAAAACAGTTTTGCATGTAGTTTTTTACTTGTGAAATTATTGTGAATGGCACACGCGCGCGCATATATATATATATATATATATATATATATATATATATATATATATATATATTGTATTAATAATCATATTTTCATAATGTAAGGAATAGGTCAAGTAAAATTGACACTTCTTTTTATTTGTTCATCAAACTATTTGCAATGTTATCATGAACAATATCCATACGTGAGGGCCTTTGCAATCCTTGACTATTTTCTCGCACTACAATATCTGGTAAAAACTCATTTGGTATATAATTGGGATTACAATCATATTGAACAAAATCAATGTCACAATTTGAACTTGCGTTTTGTATTGATAAGGTAACATGCTTTGTAAAAAATTTCACCTTTGCTTCCATACTCCAAATTTTTCACCTTTGAAAATCAGGTCTTTTGGCTTTGCAATTTTAGGAGCAGATGGGTCTTGGCCAAACGACAGTGAGGAGAAGTGAGGGAGCAGATGTGAAAGAGCAGAGGGGAGAAAAGGGGAGCCGGGACGCTGAGGGATTTGGGTATTTTTATCGGGTTTGCAAGGGAGCAGATGGGTTTGCAATTTGGAGAAGATAGGTTTGAGAAGTCATAGGGGCATAGAAGTTGAAAAAAGAATTCGTGGCTGGCTTTTTATCGATGGAATGAAAAAAACTACTTGAAGCTGCTTCAAACAAAACTGTGGTTGGAACGCATTTCATGGTGGGCTATAGGAACTATTTACATGGTTTGGTGTCCGTTTCTTGCATTACCAAACGATCATGTGTTAGCTTTTTTTGGAACGTGGTTAACACCACAAAACCAAAAGGGCACTATTTATCTAACATAGGAAAACAAAAATTATTTCTCTTTGCAAAAACATTAGCAAATATTTACATGAAGAAATCTTATATAGAAAAAAAATTGATGATACAAAAATAAGTGCCCCCCCCCGCCCCCGCCCCCGCCCCCGCCCCCGCCCCCCCGGATTTTTAGTTGAAGCTCCACTCAAAATTATTTCCAGCGCGTTGTTGTTTTTTCAAACTGTTCATGAACGGCCTTCGTAACTTTTTCCATACATGTGTTTTTTTACTTTTTCTATGCCCACAAACTTTTCTTATCCTTTCAACCAACGTTGTACTTTCTATTTCGATTGGTATTTTATATTTTTAATTGAAATAAAATATTTTAATTTTAGAGCATTTCAATACGTTGTTTAGGGATTATAATATTAATGTCTATATATATATATATATATATATATATATATATATATATATATATATATATATATATATATATATATATATTAATTTAAAAAAAAATTAGTTCAAATCAAAAAATAAAATTATTTAGAGTTGTGCAATGTAATCTAAAAAAAAAACAATAAAATAATTTTTCTAAACAAAATTATAAGCATATATAATATTACGAGAATATCATCATCAATCTCGCAAACTCATTATATTCTCTGATTAATATGAAATTTTAATATAATATACATAAATATGTCAAGAGACTACTCGTAAAATTTTATCTCAATCTAACGTTCGGATTAAAATATATGATTGATATTGTAAAATTTTTTATTATTTTAAAAAAATATTATTTGACCGAAACGGAATGGTCGAAACGATTCCAAAACGTTTCTGTCGGTATTTGGCTAAAAAATATTGAATGGACCAGAATTTAAACCAAGATAAAAACAACACTATTTTATATCAATTTCTTCTTAAAAAAATGGATAAGAAAATCATGAAGTTTCCATCTGCTAGTCAGGCTGGAGCGCCCGAGTTAAGTGAAAGTAGCTGGCCATGTTTCTATTCTGAGTTTCTATACTTTTATAATCTGCATCTCTTCTTATCATGATTATTGTCTTTATGTTCCACATGCATGTGAATCAGCTCCATGCATCATGATTATATAGGCAGTGCATGTGTGTATTTATAAAAAACAATATCTTTTCTTCTTCTTTTTCCCCCCATTAAGATGCATACAAATTAATTATAAATAGATTTTTGAGAGAGACATTGCTGTGAAAAAGTTACACGTAAAGGAATAATACTTATGGGATTTAATTTAATTTAATTTATAATTAGTTACGATATACAATATAATTATATAGCCAAGAGCCGATACTAGTTTTTTTTTTTTTTGGTACTGATCGGGGCGTTACGCCCTTCTAAATTTCACGAGTAATAGTAGACCCAATAAGGTCAAAATACAGCAAAGGATAAATGTCTGACGGAGGATCGGTTATAACATCCGATCCCCTGTCTAACAAATCTCTACCTAAACCAAAATTAGCCAACCAATCAGCCACATAATTGGCCTCCTTATAAACATGTAATATTTCAACATCCCATTCCCTACCCAACATAGCTTTAATTTGCATAATAAGATTATAGTGTCTATCAACCCCCCACTACCATTCTTAATAAGATTCACCATAACCTTGGAGTCAGACTCCAAAACATCTCTGAATCCCTTTGTTCCATGTAAGTTAGCTGTCTCTCAAAATGCCTTGTCGAGAAAAATAATAATCAAATTAAAAACCGAAAAAGTAAACCATTGGAGAATTACGAAGATCATTAACAAGAATGTGAACGTACAGGACCAATTAGCTCCTTTGAAAGTAGAATTCAAAAAGAAAAAAAGGGGAAAAAATAATGATTGTGGAAACACTTGCTCAAGAAAGAATTCCAATGCAAACCAGACCGAGCCCAACAACTAACCCCAAGGCAACATTCCTTCCACCAGCTGAGTTATTATCTGTCGTTGGTCCTGCAGCCGCCGCTGTTGCATTAGGCTTGCTTGACGGTGCCGGAGGTGATGCAGATGGTGGCTTAACGCCAAACAATGCCTCCGGCAGCAAGACTTTGTCGACGGGGTAAACTGCTAGAGGAAAGTCTTGCCTTAAAGCGTTGTTAATTTGAACCACAACGAGCCCTGTTGATACGTTGACTTGGGTGCTTTGACCGGTGAAGTTCAGACCCCAGACACCATCCGGGCCGGAGGCCTGAGTCGGAACTGGGTTGCTAACCAGCAGAAGACTGCTCATGGTATAGAATTTAGCCAGGATGTGGTATTGAAGAAGCTGAACTTGCTCTTGCTGGCTGAGATCATTTAAAGCTCCGGCCTTAAGATTGTTGAATGCATTATCTGTCGGAGCAAAGACAGTCATCCCCTCGGAGGAGCTGTTGAGCTGATTATCAATCTGGTTAAGAGTTTGGGTCTTGTTCAGAAGGCGAATGAGTGTAACGAACTGTCCACCCTTTTCAAGAACTGCGGTGAAGTTCACCGGGCCGGATGGTGTCGGGGCCGGTGCTGCTGGGGTCTGAGCTTGCGCGTCGAGAGAGAGGGAGAGGAGGAGTGAGAGGAGAAAGAGAGACAGGGGAGTGGTAGCCATTGTGGTTTTTCTTGTGGCGGTGGTGTGCTGGTTGAGACGATTAGCGTGGCTTTTATGGGATAAAATGGGGGGTGTGAAATGAGCTGGCTATTCTACAATTGAATCAAGACAAATCGCGATTAAATAAGCTTAATTAATGAGATTAGATGGACTTGCCTGGCTTAAAAAGTGTTTTTTTATGAAGATTGTATTTTTTATTTTAAATTAAATAATTTTGGTGTTTTTTTATTATCATTTTCATGTATTGATGTCAAAAATAATTTAAAAAATATTATTTTAATGTATTTCTGAATGAAAAATATTTATAAAAGCAACCTTAACCAAACTCTTAGACATTAGCTGGCAAAATCAACTTTAGATGCACCCTCTATTTTTATAAACTCATCAAATACGTCCCTATCTTTTCTCTTAGTTCAGCTCAATTTAGTATAAATATTGATTTTTATTTTTAAATATTTTTCTAATTGGGTACTGTAATTTATGAAAATAATAAAAAAAATTACTAATGATTGATCTTATTGAGATATTGTCATTGTAGTATGGTAGCCTTTGCCACATGTCACTAAAAATCAAATTACCAAAATTATTGACCAAATTAATTAAAGAAGGACCATTCTATGATTCAGTTTACTCATTAAATTATGTAAGAAAATTATAAAAAAATTAATATATTTATAACAAAAAAAAATCATTTTTAAAAATAATCACAACCACAATTCAAAACAGTCACTTAGAAGTGGTTTAGAGTCATGTTGTAAACAATGTTTTATTAAATTTAAAAGAAAATTATTTTTTATTTCTGTAGATTTTTTTAACATGCTTATATTAAAAATTGTTTTAAAAAATAATATATATATTATTTTAAAAAACAACTGATAGACAATTCTTTAATAATCGACAGTCGGTTTCTGACCAAACAATGGTATATTTCCTGGTTTTGGCTGACTGGAATAACATGGCATGTGGGAATATGATGCCTGTAACATATATATATATATATATATATATATATAATGCCACCACATACTAATTGGGGTCCTATAACCAACGTGCTGCACTGTCCACTTTGGCAAGTAGCTATTGAACTTTTACCTGGTGGATATTGACGTGATTTCATTTAATTTATCAAGTGATTAGGATATAGTTTTTGTTTATAATTGAATAATAATTTGACCAAATATGGAAGTGGCACCACCAACCAACAAAACCATCATTATTTTAATTTTTTTTTATTAATATGAGTATCATAGCCAAATTATATACACTTCAACTAATCTCATTGACACTTAAATTAACAACTATATATTTTTTTAATAATTTTATATTAATTTTTTTATTTTATCATTTAATATTAAATTAGTTGATAATTGAATTTGTTGAGTAACCCTAAATCTAGAGTTTTACGGGTTAGAAGTTTTAGAAATTAATCCAAGTTTAACATCTTAGACTTAGACTAAGTTTGCTTGTTTTCTTTTTCTTTCTTTAAGCTCGTGTTTTTTTTTATATATCTTTTAGCATTTATTTAATTGGAGACTAGGCTCCATTATTTTTATTTATTTGCTTTTTGTATGATTTTTAACTCATTTTTAAAATAACTTGGGTTATCTCAATTCTTTTTATTTTTGTAAACTTTTGTTATTTTACATTTGATTAGTTGAACCTTAGTTTCTTAGTTTTTTTTTAATCGTTTTTTTTTCTCTAGGTTTCCCATGATTTGTTTTTATTAAAGTTGGTCTATATACCGTCTTTTCTTCTTCTTGATATAGTTTATATCCCGAGTCAAAAAGTTTAAACACACTAGTATTACTTAGAGGGTGTTTGGGATTACTTTTCAAAAGCGTTTTTGAAAAAAAATGAAATTTTTTTATTTTTATTTTGGAGTTTAAATTAATAAAATTTGATTTTTTTTAGATTATTTTGATGTGCTGGTATCAAAAATAATTTTTAAAAATAAATAAAAAATATAATTTTAATACATTTTTGAACGAAAAACATTTTAAAAAACAACCACAACCACACTCCCAAACAGACACTTAAATGATTTTTTTAGAGATAAAAAAGTTGTTCTAGATTACATAGTAGCACGGGTTACAAATCTAGTTTTTTTTAAAATGATTCAAGAATATTTTTAACATTAAAGATTAAACAAATTATTATTTTTTATCATTAATGGGAAAATCATTAAGGGCTATATATATATATATATATATATATTTGTTAACCTTATGTTTTTCCTTTCGTGTGTTATTATAGACTACACCGACAGGAAGTATGCTTTATATGGAAGGCTAACTTTCAACTACCATATAAATCCATCCAATTCACTCACTAATATAAATATACGTGTGTGCATGTATTATTACAAAAATAAATCAAGTTTTCACGTCTCATTTATTATTAAATAAAAATCTTATGTTTTGAAATTTGGATCATCCAATCAAAAATAAATAAAAAATAAAAAATGGACACCAACTTACCAATTGCATTGTCAAATTAGTATAAACAAATACAAATTGGAATCTCAAAAAACATTTGACCGAATCATTGTGAAGTGGATTCCACATCGTAATTAGTATTTCGCAATTATGTAATGGTGAAGATGACCAATCAACAGCTAGGCAACATTGTTTGGTTGTAAAGTCATTTTCCAGTTTAATTTATTGATATATTATATGAAACTGTGGTTAATTTTTTTTAAAAATATTTTTTTATTAGAAATGCATTAAAATAATATTTATTTTTAAACAAATATTTTTGATAACAGTACATTAAAATAATCTAAAAATATCAAAAAATTAATTTAAATAAAACATAAAATAAATTTAACTTTAAAAAAAACATTTTTAAAACATAGAACCAAACATATACGAAATAGAAGGATAAATGTTCAGTCCTAACTATGGTTGTCAAAATCGCGATTTTGACACGACACGGAAGGGGCTTCGTAAACTCAGATCGTAAAATTGTACCTGAATTTTTCCGTACAAAAATCATAAAATCAGAGCTAAAATTGTGTAAGTAGAAAAATCATAAAATCATAACTAAAATATTTTCGAATACAATATAATATAATTATGGCCATAAAATTTTATTAGTTAAGGTTTATACATGATTTAAAAAAAATTCATGTATAAATTTGAGTTTTGGTTACTTTTTATTTTGTCCTAAACGACACAAAGCCACCCACTCACAAAAGCCATCATCATCAATTCATCATCTCATCTCCACTCCCCCCTCGTTGCTAAATTAAAACAAACAGACAGGCTAACATCCTCAAAATCTACAAGCAATAAACCCTTTAATCCTAATCCAAATCTCTATCAATGGCCAACTCCGATTCTTCCACCGCCACTCTTCCTCTTACTCCTGTACATAGTCCCCTCTCTTTCTCTCCTCCACTTGTTTTTCTCTTTGTATAATAGCAAGACCTAATAATTGTTGTATCTTCTTCTTCTTTTTATTGAAGAAGAAAGAGAACGTAACTCCGGATGGATTTTGGGATTGTAAAATCGGACGATCCGGTCTGATTTTACGATTCCGTACGAGTTTGATCGAAATCGATTTTTCTATCTAGGTTAACAAGGTTTGATGAGTTGACTCGCAAAATCGTACGATTTTGCGAGTTAACTCTCGATTTTGACAACCATGGTCCTAACATGATTTTATGTGCCTATTTGAGAGTATGGTTGATGTTGTTGTTAGAAATTGTTTTTCATTCAGAAATATATTAAAATAAAAAATATTATTTTTATTATCAGTACATGAAAATGATATAAAAATATCAAAAAGATTTATTTAAAAATAAAATTAAATAAAATTAAAAACATCTACAACTACCTGCCATTTGTTTACAGTAACGATGGAATTTTATTTATATATTAATCTTATAATGATTGGCTAAATATATTGAAACTACAGGCTCACGATTTTAGACGAAAAGAACTTCTGATTTACCTTTTTTCTAAGGGGGCTAGTGGGAGATTATAATAAGTTGGAAGCATTATTAATAAATTTATAAATGGATGTTCATGCACCCAGGCCTTCTTGTTCACGAAAACATCCTCCTCTCCATACATGTCTCAATTTTCATAAATAAATAAATAAAAACAATCAATAATTGATACCACATTATTTATTTATTTTAAATCAAATCGAGTCCCTTGTCCCAAATCTTAGACAATAATAGAGTAAAAATAAATATTGAAGAGTGTTTGACATTGCTTTTCAAAAATATTTAAAAAATAATTAAAAAGGGTGTTTGATATTGTTTTTTTTTTTTTAAATATTTAAAAAAAATGATTTTTTTTTATTTTTTATTTTAAATTAATTTTTTTGATGTTTTTAGATTATGTGACTGTTTGAGAGTGTGGTTGCGGTTGCTTTTAAAAGTGATTTTTATTTACAAATGCATCAAATCAAAATGATTTTTTTTTAAAATAAATTATTTTTGATATCAGCACATCAAAATGATTTAAAAACAGATGCAAAAAAATTAAAGTAAAAAATAAAAAAAAATATTTTTTTTCAAAAGCGTTTTCTAAAAGCACTCCCAAACACCCCCTATTTTCATGTTCTGATATCAAAAATAATTATTTAAAAATAAAAAAATAATATTTTGATGTATTTTTGAACGAAAAAACACTTTCAAAAATAATCCCAAAGAGTCCTAAATGTAATTTCAAGAATATATATGTATATATGTATATGTATAAATACACAACAATTTTGCACTAAAGGAGTGGTGTTTCGTGCCGTTTTTCTTTCCCTATCGAGGCACTGGCTGATTAGATCCTCCATTGTTGTTGCCCCGTCTATCTCTTTATTGGTATCCTATCTATTCATACTATCACTCGCTATTTATCAAGAAAAAAAACTATATTTTTTCACTATTTAGTGCTATAGTTTATTATCAATTGTACCCTTACAAGAAATGGCAGAAGAGAAAAAGAAAGGATACTCGTGATGGAGAAGAAACAATTGCAGAGGCATGGATTTGTCCGCGCGACACCGATGGTTGTGCCAATGGTGATTCTTCTATTGTTTGCTCTAACAATTGATAGTTTTCTTAATCTCTTTTTTAATCTATGATTTTAGTTTTAAAAGAAAAGCTATGGGGTGAGAGGAAACAGGGTTAGGTATATGGTCGATTTTTCTTTTTCAAATCATTCTTTTTCTTGTTTTGTATATTTTCTTGGGTTTTCTTGGTTGTTTTTCTTGACAAGTATTAGTCTTATGATTCTTCTATTTCATTTTTTTTTTATTAACATGGATATTTGGATTAGTTTATATGTATTTCGGTTAATCCTATGGATATTGAAATTAATAACTATATAAGTCTCTAATGACCATTATATTAGCAATCACAGAACTCTAAACTGAAATCATAAAAAGAATAAAATATAGATGTTTGGATGGATATAAACTTACAAAAAGTACTTTTTATATAATTATTAATATAGATGTTTGGATCAGTTTGTGTACACTTCGATTAATCTCATGGATACTAAAATTAACGACTATGTAAGTCTTCAATAACTATCATATTAACAACCATATAATTTAAATCTAAAAAAAAATCATAAAAAAACTCTCAAACTTTTATCATCGAACTATCTATTAATGTTTCTCCTACTTCGTTTTTTGCTTCCACATCTTGTTACTAGCCTCGACTACAGTGTTCTTTGCTTATCTATTCAAGTTTTTTTTATTATTACTTTTTTGTTTGCGTTTCCTATTTTTTGGTGTCCTTTTCACTTATGATTTTTCATCTATAAAGATTTATGTTTTTGTTGCTTGTAGTTTTCCCCTTCCCTCTCAAATTTATCTCTATTATGGTTATTAGTTCTTACTCCCCCTTTTTCTTCCCTTCATTATTTTGTTGGTTATATTTTTTTTAATGATTTCCTTATGATTGTGTATGAGTTGAGGGGTAGTGGTGGTGGGAAGAGACATCTCTCTCTCTCTCTCTCTCTCTCTCTCTCTCTCTCTCTCTCTCTCTATATATATATATATATATATATATATATATATATATATATATATATATATATATTAGAGTATATAGCTTTTAAGCTAAATTCAAATGTTAAGATGTTAATTGGTAATTGCCTTTGTTTATAGTTGTTTATGCACTCATTTCCAGTTTTGATTTTCAATGAAGTTAAGAAAATGCTAATTAATTTGTGTTAACAAGCTTCGTGCTTAAATTGGTTCACATGCTTTAGAAACTCTACATCTATTAAAGACCAATTATTTGTAAAGCTATACATTAGACACGTACATAATAGCCTGAGATATAAGATCTTGGCTTTAATGATGGTTAGGATAAAGAAAATATATAATCTCTTAAATTCTTAACCAAAAAAAAAAGGATTCATTATGACATGAGACATAAGCATAGTGACTTTAACTTTATGACATAAAAAAATACATTCATCTAATAGTTTGGGTAAGAAATTAATAATCATCTAATGTTATATTGGAACATTGAATATTGTCAAAACCTAAAAGAGATAAGCCTTATTATAATAACGCTTATATTTTTATTTTTTCTTATACTTAAATGTTCTACAACAATTCACATGAAAACTAGTCACTAGAAAATGTTGAGCTTTGATACACACTCTCTACGATCTCTATAAAGAATTGTTGGGCTCTATTACCATCAAATGCAAACCAGAGCAAAATATAATGAGGCCAACAGGGTCTTGGCCTGGTGGTCAAGAAGGGCTTCTCCCTTCCTCTTACCCCAAGTTCAAGCCTTGCCAGAAACGTTTGTCACCCGCGCGGTGCCTTACATGCTCATTGGGCTTGCAGAATATTCAGTGAGTCCGAAGATTAGTTGTGGTGCGTGCAAGCTGGCCCGGACACCCCGATTATCAAAAAAAAAATATAATGAGGTTTGTTACGGATGAAAAAACTTTAAAGACTTATAGCATCACAAACATAAGGGAATAACCAAATATTGAATTTTTATTCATGCACGTCTCATTTGTTCAAAAGCTGTTACACCTCTTTATATAGCAAAAGTAAAAATAGAAAACCCTACTAATACTTAATAGAAAAAATAAAGCACAAAAAATACTACTTTTAAATAGAAAAAAGTAGAAAAACATAATAATACAAAATAGGAATAAAAAACATTTAACTAAGAAAATTTGATGGAGGTTAGATTGATAAGTTCAAAGATAACATGAAAAATTGATAAAAATATAATTTAATTAAAAAAATAAGACGATGATATATTGAATTAACTTGCGTCAATCTAGATTAACCTTTCAAATATGTGATATAAGATTCTAGAATTGATGGAGGTTATATTGATGCTCCTTGATTTTAGATAAAAATCTTAAAGTAGATGTATAAAAGCTCTTATAGTGGAGAAACTATAACATATCTTGTTAGTAATTATATAAAAAATTGAGGGAGAGATTATCTGGTCTTTATAGTAATAAGTCTCTAGTCGAGTAAGAGTTTGAGAAGGCTAATGCAAGATTTATTGCACATGTTTTTTCATGTAATGCTTAAGATTGGCTCCAAGCTTTTTTTGTTAGTAGGTATGATGTTTCTAACAAAAAAGACTAAGCATGTAAATGACTGAGATTTTTAATTGATTAGTCATAGCATATAAATAAGCAATTTAAACTTGAGAATGAGTTTTCCTCAAACTAAAAAGTTTGTTAAACAATTCTATAGGTCATGTTCTTTATTGAGTTAAAATTTTATACTATTTAGGGTAAAAAAGTTTAATAACAAGGTTAATTAAATTGTTTTTATAAGTTTATATCATGATTATTCAAATCAACCCATCACAAAAGTTTAATAACTATGATAAATTGTTTTTTGATAATCATGTAAACTATATTGTAGTAAGTATAGTTGTGTAAATGTGTATTTAATATCATCGTCGTGTAGAAAGCTTTCAAAAAATTATTTATTTAATTGAAAATAAATTATTTATTATCCAAAAATAATTAAAGAATATAAATTTAATATTTTCTCCATTAAAAAACACTTTAAAAAATGGGTTGAGATTAAAAACAAATACCCTACAACCGCAACACTATTCGTTCAAGATTTAAATTATTATTTGTTTTAAATTATTTTATTTTATATATTAATATAAAATTTCAAAATATTTGTAAGCAAGATTAAAACACAGGCATTTAACGAGAACCTCACGGGAGCGAAGAAACCTCTGTCCAGCAAACCACCTCGTACAGAAAAAAAACAAAGAGCTTTAATAAATCCACAAACTTTTCCCCACGTAAGCAACAGAGAACCATTTCTTAAAAAAGAGAATCCCTCTCCTCCCTCTTCTCTCCTTCCCTTTTCCTTGTAACTTCAAGATCCAATCCTCCTGTTTTCTTCTTACCTTTTCCTCTGTAGTGCTAAAAATTACAGCCAAAGATCCGTCCTTTTCTCTCTCAAAACTAGCAACCAAAAATTTACGTAGTGGTTGTAGCTGGTGGTGGATGGCAAGAACCAATAAATATGCCTCTGTTAACTTCAACCATGTTTTTGACAAAAACATAAGCAATTCCACCTCTTCTAATAGCTCAAACAGCCACCCATCACAGCACCGATCTGCCACTTCTTTCTACTCTACTATATCATCACCTAACAGCCCGAACAATCTCTTCAAAACCCATCTTCCATCCTCATCAACCCGTACACATGGCCGGATGCTGGTTCTGACCCGAACCACACCTAAACCGATATCCACTATCCAAACACCGCCACCTTCACCCCCTCCGAAAACCCCGCCGACCCATCAAGCTCAAGTCCCGGTTCAAACAGAGGCTGAACGGGAATCGGACCGGATTTCTCTACGTCCTTTAGGTCGAACCGGGGCTGGTTCTATTGCTTCTTCTCCGGTTCTTGGGCAGGAGAAGCAGAAGGAGGTTGGGGCTAGTGTGGGGTCGCCTAAATCGGATAAGTTTGTGCCACCACATCTGAGACCGGGTTTTATTGGGAGAGAAGAAAGGCCGGGACCGGAGGTTTTTAGGGGTAAGGAGGTGGGTCAAAGGCAGCAGCAGCAGTTTTTTGGTTCTCCGGACCGGGTTGGTGTGGAAGGAAGGCCTAAGTCAGGTGGGTACGAGATGATGAGAAGAGGTGATGGATCAAATCTGGGTTTCGTAAATCGACCAATATCCAGTGGGAACAGGCCCGGTTCAAGTGGATGGTATGGTTCTTGCTAATCTTGTTTTTGTTTTTTCCTTACTTGCTCTGTCTTTGATTGCTTAATTTCTAATCATGTTTGCTCGTGCTATGTGGTTTCTGATTTATATTTTTAGTGATGCATTTTTGTGTGTGGATATTTTACTCGTGGATAAGTTTAACTAGCGTGATCACAATTCTGTAGTTTAGCTGCAAAGTAAAAAAGCATTTAAAGGTTTGATCTTGAAATGGAGTTAGTTGTAGATTTTAGTTTGATAAAACAGATTTTAATTGAAGGTCTAAATCTGTTTTGCAGTTGAATTATTGGTGTTTAAAAAATTGGGGGTAGGGGTTTATAGGATTAATTATTGCAAGTAGGTATAGTTTTGATTGTAAGTATGAAAGTTTAGTGTTTGTATTCAAAATCTCAAGCTTTTAGATTCCTTTTGGACCGTCGAAGCTAAATTTTAGGTTTTCCTCATCTCACTCAATAACGCTTTACCTTCAAACCACTTTGAGTTCAATTTTATAATTTCTACCTACTATTTTTCTGTATAAGGGTTTTACATGTGGAGAGGATATGTAGGCATAGACTTCTTCTGCATTTCTTTTTCTCTTGCTATATAAGTGTTTATCATATAATTTCAATTTGAAAACCTGCATATTATAAGCACAATTGTTGCTAATTAACGACCCAGTTATGCTATCTTAACATTAATAATTGACGTGATTGTGCATCTTGTTTTTCATGGGAGGTAAAGAACTCCTTGAGAACATAATACATGATGGAACCAAAATAACATCACAAATTGATGAGAGCACACTCTCCATTGGATACTGGATTCCCCTTAACAAGGATGTTAGTGATATTTATTTGTAGAGAACAATTACATAGAAATCCCCTCAGGAATTAACATGTAGATGACAGGAGGTCAACTAGTAGTCTTATGAACTAGAACCTGTACTAATATTGAAAGAGAAAAGAGTACTGAAATCCTTATAGAGAAGCCTTAGGCAAAGAAAAATGCTGTCTTCAAGAACAAGTAGATTGCAATTGTTGTGTCAAGGACGAATTGAAGGCTGAATTTGATGTAAATATTGCCATTTGAAGCAAGAATTCATACTCCAAAAAGTTTACCATGTTGACATACCATCTTGATGATGAAGTTATAATTTTGTAGAGTAAATACAAAATAAAGAATTCAATGAAGGGTTGGACTAACAAACTATGAAAGCTGAATTACAGTAAATTAACCTATGCAAACCCCTTTAAGCTATACTTGGATGGAAACTTTACCCTTGCCATACCAATTTATACTTGTTTTTAATCGAAATTGTACTTTTCCCCATTTTGACTAAAAATAGGTATACGATTGGTATGACATGGCTAAAGTTTCCATCCAAGTTCATTTTGAAGTTTTTTTTTGCTGGTTTGTTTTCTGAACTTTTAGATCTCTTTTATTTTCCGAAGTGGTAAACCCTAATTAAATTCTTACATTTGTTTTTACATAAGTCAAAACAATACAATAAGACCATTTTGGAGAGCATTTCTGTGGTTTTTAGAAAGACAGTGATGTTCATCAAACTAAAGTCTCAATCTGCCTCTGATGTCCCTGTTGCCATCAGTTTGCTTACAGAGATTGTCTTTACACATGGCTTCTTAATTGGAGCCTCAATTTCACTACTTCTATCTATACTGTTACTTGTTTGGCTTTTGATTGCTGTCGGCTTGCTAACCTTGTGTCATCTGCATGTTGATTGCTCTAGGGTTTAGTGTTTACTTTCTATTTTCTGCACAGCAAGATTTTCTATCATCCTTGTTAAGGACTCATGATGAAAAATTTGAGCAACATTAATCCGTGTTTATGTCGTTTATTATGCTGTTAAGGTGTTTTTTTTATTTATTATAATGTGTTGTATTTCTTCATTTTTTTGTGGTGGGTTATTTCGCTTCATGATCCAGTTGATTTTAGTGTGTCATGTTAATTATCTTCATTATGTAGTTTAGCTGTCAAGTAAAGAGCCTTGTTTTAGTGTTGAAATGGAGATAATGGTTAGATTTGTAGCTTGATGGAAGCAAATTTATTGAAGGTCTTGCAAATTTTAGCTTCTTTTGCGTTAAAAGTTTGTGGCTCCTGAAAAAATGGTTAGAACGATGTTCAGAGTTTAATTAACATGTATACAGCTTGAAATTGGGCTCTCGAGATATTTATTACAAGACACAAGTAGATATAGATGTGTTTCAGTGTTTGTGCTCAACACCCCAAGTTTAGATTGGATTTTGATCTAATGGAAGCTAAAATTTAGGTTGACTCCCTTATCTCACACAATCAAGTATACAAACCAGTTGCGTCAATTTCATAATTTCTCGTTACTATTTCGCCATGCAAGGTTTCACCTGTGATTTGTAGCTGTAAAAGTCCTCTGCCTTTTTTTTTCATGCCCTCCTCTTTGTTCAAAAAATACAATTGCATCTTATTACTGCAGTTGTTTCTAATTGATGACTAAGTCATCTTGCTTTGTTTTCAATTGATGTCGAGCAACCTTCTACCTCCACAAATCCTTCTATTAATACTATCTTTTGCTTTATCTGCACTTATCTGCTGTAACACAAGCTGTGATAATTGCATTGATCTGACATGCTATACGCTGGAGACCAAAACAACTCTGGAACATGATATATGACTAAAACCAGAATTAATGCCACACAATTGCACGACATATTCACTTAAATAGACCGGGTTTTAGAGAACAAGTTTTAGCCCACTTTACAATAGACGACGTTCACGGAATTGCATACCATTGCCAAGCTTAATTAGATTTCTGGTCATATATTGAATTGTCTGTTCTAGTCTTGTTGTTTTGAGCTGGAAGCACATCTCACTTTGAATGAATTTTCTTTCCAGAGTTCTTACGACATTGAAGTCATCTACGTGGGACAAGAACAGAACTTTCTTGAAACCCCAGTTTCCATCTATTATTCCCTAAACTATCTCGTCGTCCTTTTCCCGAGGATCAGTGGCATTAACCCATGCAGCCTGGTGGGGTACCTTTCGGTTCTTGACTCGGGTGATAGAAGACACCTAGATAGACACCACCTATGGATTGTAGTATATGCTTAAGTGGTTTTTTCTGTTTGATCAGTTTTACCATTCTGACAGGGAGCATTTTGTTTGAATGCTGCCTCTGCTGTAACTTCTACTCTTGGATGTACTTCAAAAATCTCTGTTCTATGACATCTCATTCCCTGTTTCATCCTTTTGTACACTTCACAACTATTATGGTTACCTGTTGTCCAAATAATTTCATCTGCACTATAGACTATAGGAGTTGCTTAGGATTAAAAATATTAATCCTTTCCCCCACTCAACACATTGAAAAGATTTTTTTTACAGGATGAATATATTTTTCCTCAAATTTTAAATCTTTAGAGTTCTTACAAATATTTATTTTTTACCACTTAAAAAAATATTAAGAATTTACTTCTTTTAAATCATAAAGGGATGAATTATATTTTCCGGACACATTTATAAAAAAGAGAATCGTATGTGTTTAAGGACCGTAATTAGACTCCAAGATACATAAGAGAGAGAGAATAAAATGGAAAGAATAATTGAGGTAAAATTAATGTATCCATTTTTAGCTTCATAAGAAGATCACGTTTTAATCTTTAATTAACATTAACAGCGCATTTTACAATTTATTATTTCAAATATCTTTTAATTTAGTTATCAAAATTCAAGAAAATTCATTTACAAGCAGAAGCGAAATATGTGCAGAAGTAGAGAAAGGTGGCATTTTTTTCGAGATTACAGAGACGCCATTGATTTTGTTTTCCACGAATGCATCTCATGGTTCGAAACCAGACATCCTTCACCGAAGAAACAAGATACCTCTTAAGTGTGAATGTGACGTCCGACGAGAGTGAAAGCCAACGGAAAAACCTGAGGATCTCACCGGAAGTGAAAATCCTTGATCGTACCGGCGATTGGGTTAAGATGTGGCTCGAACAGCTCTACTGGTACCACACGTTTTAACTTTGTCTTCGTCTTTCTAACACATTTTTACTGAAGAATTTAGTTTTTAGTTTTGGAAAAACAGATTTTGATACTCCATGCAAGTCACTAGCAGTTGGTAAGACATGATCGCTGTAAAATCAGAGCAAATGAAACCAGTTTAGAGAGAAAACGTCACACAATTTTATTTGATGCCACTCGCAGCCATTCATAGCTAAACTTGAACACAGAACATGGTTTTGGAAACCATATTAATACCATGAATCTTCGCATTTAAACAAAACAAACCATAACGAAGATGTTATCAAAGATGAAGCTCAATGAGAGATCTTGTGCCTAGCACTGGGTGTATCTTGTAATTGAGGAAACCAGCATCAAAGAAGAGCTTAGCCCACTCCTTTTCATTTCTCTCCATGCCATTAAGAGTCACCATCATTTCCAGATCAAAAAACAACTGCGTTTCAGTTGACACCTTGTCTCTATTTTGGTTCTCTCTCACCATATCTATAATAATCACCTTCCCAACCTTGTGTTTTCCATTCCTCATAATTGCTTGTTTGCATTGTTGAAGTATTTTTATGCAGTCTTCATCACTCCAGTCATGAAGTATCCACTGTTTTTCATTTGCCATCATATATAAGCAGCTCCCAAAGAAAAAGTAATGGAAGGCAAGAATGAATATGCAAATTTAATATATATTGTTTCAGATAAAATTAATTTACCTTGAGTAATAGT
This sequence comes from Salix purpurea, assembly GCA_027405865.1. Taxonomy (NCBI): domain Eukaryota; kingdom Viridiplantae; phylum Streptophyta; class Magnoliopsida; order Malpighiales; family Salicaceae; genus Salix; species Salix purpurea. The sequence goes on along the minus strand of CM050333.1, from coordinate 5,274,696 downwards.
GCATCTGCTGGAGGAACTGCCTCAAGCATATCCCCCGCAGCATACTCCAAGTTTTTGCCGCCTTGCAAGTCAGAAATCACATGGGGGAGATCAAACACAATACAGTGAATGTGGGGAAATGCTTCAGAAATGGCCTTGGCCATAGTTCCTACACCTCCCCCAACATCCACCAAAGAATTAACCCCCTCAAATATCCCTTTACATTTGCTTACAATCACCTTACTAACTAGTACGCTATCACTAGCCATGGCTGCATTAAAGAGATTGTTGAGTCTTGGGTCCTGGCCAGCGTACTCCCAAAATGTCCTTCCATGTGCAACACTAAATGCTGTGACTTCATAATTTCGGAACCAAGTGCTCAGGCAATCCCATGGTTTTGTCAGAACTGGACCAAGGTCCATAAGCAAAAGAGATCTAATGCTCAAGGGGTTATCCTCGAGAAGGAGACGACCGGATTGGGAAAGAGAATAGATCTCATGGTCGTTATTTTGCTGGGAAAAGAAACCGGAGTGCACGAGAATACGCATAATGCGATGAACATACTGAGTTTTTGATGGGTGGATTGGTAGGGAAGAAACGAGGTCAGAGAGGGTCATGGGTTTGCCATGTTTGTGAATCACATCTGGTATCCCTAACTGAACGGCACATTTCAGAGTCATGGAGTTTATGAAGTTGAATATATGATTCCATACGTGAGTTTGAGCTTGGAGTAGCTCCCTAGCACTTTCCTCATTAATCAACTCCATTGATTATAAGTAGGATGTAAGGTAGTGTTGTGATGCCACAAAATAACATGTTTATAGGAGTGAAAGTTACTGGACTCTCGGAGATGAAGGCTTAATTTCTCAACTTAACCCAATAAAAATATTAAAAGGATAAAACAATAATTTGAACTTGTTTACCGATATTTCAAATGTGTGTATTTCCTTTTTTTTTATATAAATTATTCTAGATTTCATTTATCACTATTTTTTGTTTTTTTTATAAATTATTAAAGATTCCATATCATTTTCTTTTTTGTTTTCTTATAAAATAATAATATAAATATGCTCTGGTATTGTTTTTTTCAAAAGAAACATATTAACGTCTCAAGATGAAGATAAATAAAGAAAATAATTAATATATATATATATATATATATATATTAAAAAATAATTATTAACTGCCCACCAACCTATCCCAGGCTTAATAAAGTATTTCAATTAAAACTATTTACCTTGAGTAAAATCGCATATATATATATATATATATATATATATATATATATATATTAAAAAATAATTATTAACTGCCCACCTTAATAATTATTAACTGCCCACCAACCTATCCCAGGCTTAATAAAGTATTTCAGTTAAAACTATTTACCTTGAGTAAAATTGCATCTGCAGGAGGAACTGACTCAAACATATCCCCCCAACATGCTTCAAGTTTTTGCTCCCTTGAAAGTCAGAAAGCACATGGGGGAGATCAAACACGGTACAGTCAATGTGGGGAAATGCTTCAGAAATGGCCTTGGCCATAGTTCCTATACCTCCCCCAACATCAACCAAAGAATTCACCCCCTCAAAAACGCCTTTACATTTGCTTACAATCACCTTACTAACTAGTATGCTATCACTAGCCATGGCTTCATTAAAGAGATTGTTGAGTCTTGGGTCTTGTCCAGTGTACTCCCAAATTGTTTTTCCATGGGCAACACTAAATGCGACGACTTCATCATTTCGGAACCAAGTGCTCAAGCAATCCCATGGTTTTGTCATAACTGGGTCCAGCACCATATGCATAAAAGGTCTTATACTCGAGGGATTATCCCTTAGGAGGAGATGAGCGGATTGGGAAAGGGAATAGGCTTCTTGGTTGTCAATGCCATCAAGATGTTGCTGGGAAAAGAAACCAGAGTGCACAAGAATACGAGGAGTTGGTTTTTTTCTCGGAACCTTGTGTCTATTGGGAAAACTGTTTATGTCTTCTTGAATTTAGTGTTTTTTTCATCGGAGAAACCTTCCTTATCTTTCTATTATGTCAAGTGGGATTGGTAGGTTTTTGTTTGTCACATGTCTTGTAGCCTTCCATTTTGCCTTCCCTTTAGCATGGGCATGGCAATGGTGCTTTTTATTTATAAATAAGGTGTCCCCTTTCTTTTTGTTTTTATTTCTTTGCTTTCATCACTAGTAATTTACGGTAATATCTCTAATTTATTTATACTGCATGTTAACACAAAAATAACCTAACCTGACTTAATATGGGTTGGAGCATTTTAATCCTCTAACACACAAATAAATGGTCACTAAGATAAATTTAACTCGATAAATTTAATCTGTTGTAATATTTGTTTCAAAATAAGTCTTTTATTTATTTGTCTCTTTGTAAGCTTGTTTAGGAAATAATACATGTTAAAAAATTGTAAACAAAAGTACAATTAAAATAATAATGGTCAAAATTGAGACAAAAAATAATTTAAGGAAAAATACTAATATTTAATTGAATGGTGAGATTCGAAAGAAAACTCAATTTAACAAAATAACTTATAAAATAATTTTGTTGGTTGGTTGCTTGATCACTGATATTGTGTTTCTAAATAACGGGTTGGTCTTGAACTTGGTAATGCAACTTCATCAAATAATAATTTCGTTTTAATCATTATATAAAATGAAAATCATTTTTTTGTATTTTTTTTCTCAAAATAAGTATTTAATTTATCTCTCTTTGTAAGCTTGTTTAAAAATTATACATATTAAAAAATCCTAAACGTGAAAAGAAAAAAAAATAATTTAAGAAATATGATTAGAAGTGGTTTATTTTTTTGTGGCCATAAGCTTACCAACATATATATATATATATATATATTAAAAAATAATTATTAACTGCCCACCAACCTATCCCAGGCATGTCAACCACAACTTTCTTGTCATTTTTTTTTTCTAGACAAGTTTAAAGCACAATATGGTCGTCGGCTACAAAGAAGGGACTTTTTTGGGTATTGGAATCTAACTATCCAATCACTTGAACAGCCTTTTGAGATTAAATAATTGTTTATAATTACGTTACAAAAGTATTTTTTTAAAGAAATAATTTTAAATTATTTTTATAAAATCATTGTGATAGGTTGATATCAAAAATAATTTTTAAAATATAAAAATAATATCATTTTGATAATTTTTTAACGAAAAACACTTTAAAAATAATCTCAATTACACTTTCAAACAAGCTCTAATTCACGAGCAGTTGGCAAAAGATTGCTGCTATAAATCCTTGCTGCTATAAATCCCATGAAATTAATAAAACATATTTATTTACACGAGATAGAACTACATACAATTTTATTTCATATGAAACCCGTGCAATGGAATTATAGACATAATATTTTGTCAATATTACTATTATCAATATATATATATATATATATTAAACTTCATATATTTTTTATAATTTAAACCTCGATTATATATATAAAAATAAAATAAAATTTATCATATACTAATTTAATTAAGAAGTCATAATAATAATTATTTTAAAAATTTATTTTTAACATTAGCACATTGAAATAATTTTAAAACACTGAATGAATTAATTTGAAGCAAAATAACAACATCAACAACAACAATAACAACAACAATAATAACATTATTTTTTCAAAAACACTTTTAAAATACATAAATAAATGGTCACTATGATAATCTTATGCTGCATTTAAACTCAACAAAAAATAGGCAGAAGGATATGGTCATTTTTAAACTATGTATATGAAAAAGAAAAATGCAACCACAAGTATATAGAAAGCATATCTTTTCTTTACGTAATTCCCTTCAATATTAGTGCAAAAACAAAGAATTTATATTTATTTATCATGATAGCACAATAAATATAAATAATAATTTTAAGGTAAGTTGGCCAGATGTTAGATTCCTGTCATTATCAATGTCCATTTAATATGCTTTTTTGGACCAACATAAAACATGTCCTAAATTTTATCTTACAAAGGTGCTCTCTCAAGAAGAAGAAAAAAACGATGAAGAACGTAAAAAGGGTGCATTAATAATGATATGGCCCAAGTTTTTTTTTTTCTTTACATTTTTAAGTTATTTGCTTTATGGGTTTTGTCTAAAAACTTGTTCTTGTTAATGGTATACCTTTTCTTTTATAATTTATATTGTTTTTTTTTCATTGAAAGTGTTGGTTGGTTGTTTTATCATTGATACTGTGATGTTTTAAAATATTTTAATCTTAAAATACATCAAAATAATTTATTTATTTTAGTTTTTTTAATTTTTATATCAATATATTAAAAATGATCATAAAACAACAAAAACACAAAAATTAACGGATACTAAGATATTAATCAACTAGCCTCAAAATAAAATTATTTCATATCTTAAGAGAAAAAAAAATTTAGGAAAAAAAATATAATATCCATAAAAAGATTTGAAATGGTAGGAAATATGGTGAAATATTTTATTTAAAAGTACTTGAATGATTCCAATTGTTTTGAGTATTATAACGATTAATTTTTTGTGGCCATAAGCTTACCAACATATACTTGTACAAATTTCTCATAAAAAATAAAAAAATCCTATGCTATTGCCAAGCACGTATCTTGTAGCTGATGAAACTTGCATAAAAGAAGAGCTTAGCCCACTCCGTTTCATTTCTTTCTAGGCCACCAACAATCACCATCATTTCTAGATCCCAAAGTAGTTGCGTTTCATTTGACTCGTCGCCGTTTTGGTTCCCTCTCACTATGTCTATGATTATCACCTTCCCAGCTTTTTGTTGTCCCTTGCTCATAATTGCAGTTTTGCATTGCTTTAGGGCTGGTTGCGGTAGCTTTTCAAAGTGTTTATTGTGCTAAAATACATCAAAATGATGTTTTTTTTTTTATTTTTTAAAAATCATTTTTGAAATCAGCACATCAAAATGATCTAAAACACACAAAACATATTCATTTAAACTAAAAAAAAATAATTCAAATTTCGGTCAAAAACCGGTAGAATCGCAATGCCAAACGGGCACTTAGTATTTTGATGCAGTCTTCATCGCTCCAGTCATGAAGTGTCCACTTTTTGTCATTTGACATTATTATTACAATTACAAATTGTATTATGATAGAGATTATTCTTGCAATCATTACAAATTGCTATTACAAAATAGAATTATAAGTTATATATATAAAAAATAGAGTTGCCTTTTCATTTGCATTAGTATGACTTTCTACACTTTTATCCTTAATCGTTTTCAAATTATAAATTTCATTCACAAAACTGTATTTATCTTATATTCATTCCTTGACAGTTAGAGTGGTTGTTAAGATTTTTTTTTCTCTATAAAAACATGTTAAATTCGAATTTTAATGATTATACCACTAGAATCATCGGCGAAATGTTAACAATAAAATCACCGAAGATATATTCTGATAGTCTATCAATGGAATTACAATCAGTTTTTTTACCAGTAGATTTACAGTTGGTGTTTATGTTGGTAGATTAAATGCGGATGAAATCATTGACAGAAAAAATTACGGGTCAGAGTCTTACTAATGAAAAGTTTTTGTCCATGTAAATTATTCAAAGAATAATTACTGATAGAAAATATGTTACATTACCAATAAAAATGTTTGTTTATAAGACAATTAATTTTGATAATAATGCTTATTATGCCATTGCTTTGGTTGCCGAAGTTTTAAAAAACAATTCCCTATATTTTTGTTATTGATCCAGGTTCTGACTCAAGAGATGGAAGTCAACCTTTCAAAACATGTTTAGACCAAGTGGATTAAAACCTATTTCCCCCATCCATGCGGTTTTAATGTCCATTTTTGAAACCTAATAATTTTTTTTTATTTTGCTATTTACTTTTTATATATTAGATGAACTGACTCACATTGAGCTGTTGCCTTGGATATTAAAAGGAGTAATGCATCATCTTGATTTTTTCAAACAATAAAATTTTCCAGTTTAATATTCATTGACGCTACAATCAAGAGTATGAAGGGTATCATAAGGTAGGTGAATCTTATTGAGGCTTCTTTCATAGACCTATACTAGAATCTATTTTGGGTTTAATGAGCCCATTGTAGACCTTATATGTCATTTTTTTTTTTTTTATAACTGGGGTGTCCGGGTCAGCTTACGCACACCACAACTAATCCCCTGACTCACTGAATATCCTGCAAATCCAGTGAGCATGTAAGGCACCGCAGGGGTGACAGGCGTGCATGGTAGGACTTGAACCCTGGTGCAGAGAAAGGAAACAAGTCCCTTCAACCGCTAGGCCAAGACCCCACTTGCAAATAATGACATAACTTAGGCTGTGATGTAAAGTTCATCAAGTAATTGAGAGTGACAAAACCAACAAATCTTAAAGAATGTTTATGTTTGAACCATCAATAAAGGTTTAACTCGTTGTATTTAACCTATTATCGCTCTATAGATATACCATTGATAGACTAGGCACATCATGTCATTAGAAATTTAAGACAAGATCATCAATGCATCTTATTTTAAGTAGGATGCTTCATGGTGATAATGTTTTTCTTCTTACATGACCGGTTCTTTACCATAAATCTCTGAAAACTAGCTAAGATTTTTTTATGATTATAATACTATGTGATAATTTTAAAAATATTAATCCTTTCCCCCACTCAACACATTGAAAAGATTTTTTTCCTCTTGGTTTTGAGTAAAAAGGATGGATTGACATGACGTTGAGTGAGATAATAAATGAGAATACTATTTTAGTTAAATAAATGTATATATTTTCCTTATTGAATCTAAATCATTTGAATAAATCTTTATTTTTCAAACTATAAAATAATAATAAAAAGGAGATTTTTTACAGGATAAATATATTTTTCCTCAAATTTTAAATCTTTAGAGTTACAAATATTTATTTTTTACCACTTAAAAAATATTAAGAATTTACTTCTTTTAAATCATAAAGGGGTGAATTATATTTTCCGGACACATTTATAAAAAAGAGAATCGTATGTGTTTAAGGACCGTAATTAGACTCCAAGATACAAAAGAGAGAGAGAATAAAATGGAAAGAATAATTGAGGTAAAATTAATGTATCCATTTTTAGCTTCATAAGAAGATCACGTTTTAATCTTTAATTAACATTAACAGCGCATTTTACAATTTATTATTTCAAATATCTTTTAATTTAGTTATAAAAGTTCAAGAAAATTCATTTACAAGCAGAAGCGAAATATGTGCAGAAGTACAGAAGGGTGGCATTTTTTTTTCGAGATTACAGACAGACGCCATTGATTTTGTTTTCCACGAATGCATCTCATGGTTCGAAACCAGACATCCTGCACCGAAGAAACAAGATAACTCTTAAGTGTGAATGTGACGTCCGACGAGGGTGAAAGCCACCGGAAAAACCTGAGGGTCTCACCGGGAAGTGAAAATCCTTGATTGTACCGGCGATTTAGTTTTTAGTTTTGTAAGAACAGATTTTGATACTCCATGCAAGTCACGAGCAGTTGATGAAACAAATTTATTTACTCAGAGAGAAAACGTCACACAATTTTATTTGATGCCGCTCGCAGCCACCCATAGCTAAACTTTAGCACAGAACTGTTGGATCATTAATCCAACGTTGGGCTTATATGAGAATAATTATGTGTTTGTGGACTGTCAAATAAAGTAAAGCCTAATTAAAATGATCTGCTAAGTATTTTTAGGCAATTGGATTTTGATGTATCTAATAGGGTGTGGACCTTTAATGTGTAGAGATTACGGGGTTATTTCTATTTTAGTGATGGGCTAAAATAGAAATACCAAAAGGGCACTTGGTTGCCTATATATATGGGGTCATGGTCCCCAGATTACAAGTTCAGAACATTTCTCACTCTGACATCCCATTATCAGAGAGAAACTAAGGTTGAGGTATAGAGAGAACAAAAGGGCTCTCAAAGGTGAACTTGCTAATCTGGAAGGCCATCCGTGCGACTCTAGAGAGCAACTTCCGGATATGGATTCAGGTACGCTTCCGCTTTATAGTTTATGCAGTTTATATGTTCTTGATAATTCAACATGAACACAATTTCTATATGTTTAGAAATGCTAGATCTAACAAGTGGTATCAGAGCCATTTCATGTTGAATTATTAGGAAACTAATTAGAAAAACTCAAGTACACAGAACTGGATTTACCAGTACAGATTAGAGATGAGTCGGGTTTTTAGACTGCTAGTTGAAGAAATAAACTGCTGCATAGTTAAAGAAATAAACAAGTTTATTTATATATATATATATAACCAGCGCTGGCTTTGAGCCAGCGTTGGTGGTGAAACTGGCAGCCCGTAGGCTGCCAGTGAAGGTAATATATATATATATAAAAGAGCGCTGGCTGGTGAAAGAAAATAACTGGCAGCCATTACGCTACCAGTTTAGATGAAGCAACCAGCGTTGGCCTTGCCAACGCTGGTGAAGGACTGTGAAGATGAAGAATTCCAACAGGCAGCCCGTAGGCTGCCAGTGTTAGAAAATTAGTGGCCAACGCCGGTGACCAGTGCAGCAATGCCTAAAAAAAAAAAAAAAAAAAAAAAAAAAAAAAAAAAAAAAAAAAAAAAAAAAAAGGGATATGAAACGATTGCACTGGTAGGCTGCCAGTGCAATAAAGGGGGTGTGGCAGCTATTACGTAACAGCTGCCACATGGGCTGCATGCAGCCATTGTTGGTGCCACATGGACTGCATGCAGTCATTGTTGGTGCCAAATGGACTGCATGCAGCCATCACCGAGAATGCCTTTTAACAGGCATGTAATTTTTATGGGCTGTAATTTTATGGCTTTTGGGCTTCGGCTCATAGCAAATAAATAGTAGTTGTGGGCTGTAGACCTATATAGAATATATAAAAATTATGGGCTTCAGCCCGCAGAAAATTTAAGCCCATATGGTTTCAGCAGGCTGATTTACGATCCGAGTTGGCCCAACCCGGTTCAGCCATAAGGTCAAAGTCAACAGTTGACTTTGTAATAAAAAAAAAAAAAAAAAAAATTCGGTGCAAATTTATTTTTCAAATATTGGTATATTGATATATATTTTGCAATGAGTTAATTAAAACAATATGTCACCAAAGTGACCTCTTTTGTGGAGATTAATTTTATTTTGAAATATAAAAGGTTATGTGTATGCGATTTATGTTCTTATTGATCGGCCCAAAGGAAGGTCAATATTTAAAGTAAATGCATGCGCACACGTAGTAATCAACATGTGATGATTATTTGGTTTTACATGTGACTAATTAATTGACCCAAAGGCCAATTTATTTTTTGACATGTTCTTATTATTAATGTTTGATTACTACATTAAGATATCACTTACAAATTAATCTTTTATCCAAAGATAAAATATTAATGGAGTGCCCGATATCTTAAGATGGGTTTTACCTTTATTTGAATTAATTTTTGCTCTTAAGATAAGTTTTGTTTGTGAGCTTGTTTCAATTGTTGTTGTTCTCTTTTCAGCGATTAATCCTGCTAATATAACTGCCAGTATCAACTCAATTCCTATGCTTAATGGCTCTAACTTCAAATCTTGGAAAGACAATCTTTTGATTGTTCTTGGAGTTATGGATCTCGACCTTGCGTTAAGGACTGATTCTCCCCCACCTCTTAAGGATGACAGTACCTCTGATGAAAAGAGGGATATGGAAAGGTGGGAGAAATCAAATCGCATGTGTATGATGATCATGAAGAGAGCCATTCCAGAAGCATTCAGGGGCACAATGTCTGATCAAATCAGTACAGTTAAGGAATTCCTTGCCAATATTGAAAAGAGATTCGTCAAGAATGAAAAGGCTGAAATCGGTACGCTCTTGACAAGTCTCATTTCAATGAAGTATAAAGGCAAAGGCAATGTAAGGGAGTACATTATGGAGATGTCTCATCTTGCTTCCAAGCTCAAAGCACTTCAGCTTGAACTCTCTGAGGACTTGCTAGTGCATCTGGTTTTAATATCCCTTCCTGCACAATTTAACCAGTTTAAGGTGAGCTACAATTGTCAGAAAGAGACTTGGTCTCTGAATGAGCTCATCTCACACTGTGTTCAGGAAGAGGAAAGGCTTAAGCAAGATAGGACAGAGAGTGCTCACTTAGCCACTGCCTTTAAAGACAAGGGAAGGAAAAGAAAGAATGCTAAGGAAGCTGCAGGTACAGTACCTCAAAAGAAACAATTAACGAAATCAAATGATTCGATCAATACTGGTTGTTTCTTTTGTGGTGCTGAAGGGCATAAAAAGAAGCAATGCACCAACTATCACGCTTGGCGTGCTAAGAAAGGTATGCTTCTTGTTTTGGTTTGTTCTGAAGTTAATTTAACTTCGGTACCTAGACACACGTGGTGGTTAGATTCTGGTGCAACAACTCACATCAGTGTGTCTATGCAGGGTTGCCTGAGTTGCCGAAAGCCAAATGATGTTGAAAGATACATTTATGTAGGCGATGGCAAGACGGTTGAAGTTGAGGCAATTGGAAAATTTAGATTATTGTTAAAGACCGGACTTTATTTGGATCTTAATGAAACTTTTATTGTACCGTCTTTTAGACGGAATTTGATTTCTATTTCTGCTTTGGACAAATCTGGTTATTCTTGTTCATTCGGAAATGGAAAATTTAGTTTGTTTTATGATTCCAAATTATCTGGTTCCGGTTCTTTATCTGGTTATGATAATCTATATTTGATTGATACAATTGCTTCATTTAATGAATCCCTGCAATTAAGTACACGAGGTACCAAGAGAAAATTAACTACCGAGAATTCAGGTATATTATGGCACAAACGATTAGGTCATATCTCTAAAAAGAGAATAGAGAGACTTGTGTCAGATGAAATTCTCGATCCCTTAGATTTTACAAATTTTGACATTTGTGTTAATTGTATTAAGGGAAAACAAACCAATACAAGGAGATTTGTAGCCAACAAGACTATGGACATCTTAGAACTAATACATACGGATATTTGTGGGCCATTTCCTACGGTCGCTTGGAATGGTCAACAATATTTCATAACGTTCATAGATGATTTTTCCAGATATGGCTATGTATATCTCATAAGTGAAAAATCACAGTCACTGGATGTGTTCAAAAGTTATAAAGCTGAAGTTGAAAATCAACTCAGTAAAAAGATCAAAAGCGTCAGATCTGACCGTGGTGGTGAGTACTATGGTAGATATGACGGTTCAGGAGAACAACGTCCAGGACCATTTGCTAAATTCCTAGATGAATGCGGTATCGTCCCACAGTACACTATGCCGGGTTCGCCCACTATGAATGGTGTTGCTGAAAGACGAAACAGAACGCTTAAGGACATGGTAAGGAGTATGATTAGTCATTCTACCTTACCAGAATCACTCTGGGGAGAAGCACTTAAGACTGCAGCATATATCCTCAATCGAGTACCCACTAAAGCCACTACCAAAACCCCTTATGAACTTTGGACAGGCAAAAAAAAAAAAAAAAAAAAAAAAAAAAAAAAAAAAACCTAGTCTAAAACACTTACATGTTTGGGGATGTCCAGCTGAGGCAGGGCCTTATAGGCCTAATGAAAAGAAACTGGACTCTAGGACGGTAAGTTGCTATTTTATTGGATACTCGGAAAGATCCAGGGGGTATAAATTTTATGATCCCACAACTAGGTCAATTTTCGAGACGGGAAATGCCCGATTCTTTGAGGATGTCGAGTTTGCGGGAGGTGATAAAGATAAAGACTTTGTCTTTGAAGAGGAATATATTGATATTCCCACAGGTGTTATTAGCATTGGTCAAGATTCTATTTTTGACCATGTTGAAAACACAACAAATCAAGACAATGTCGAAGCACCTCCTATTCAAGAAATTGTTCCAGAAGAACAACCTCGAGCACCTCTAGAATCTATGCCATTAAGAAGATCCACTAGAGAGAAGAGAAGTGCAATATCAAATGATTATATTGTATTTCTCCAAGAACATAAGGAAGATATTGGAGTGATGGAAGATGATCCTATCAACTTCCATCAAGCCATTGAATGTTCTAACTCTCAAAAGTGGATTTATGCTATGAATGAGGAGATTAAGTCAATGAAAGACAACAATGTGTGGGATCTTGTCCCATTACCTGAAGGTGTGAAACCTATTGGTTGCAAATGGATATTTAAGACCAAAAGGGATTCGAAAGGTGATGTGGAAAAGTACAAGGCACGTCTTGTTGCAAAGGGCTTTACACAGAAAGAAGGTATCGATTATAAAGAGACTTTCTCTCCGGTATCTTCGAAAGACTCTTTCAGAATTATAATGGCATTAGTGGCACATTTCAATCTTGAGTTACATCAGATGGATGTAAAGACAACGTTTCTCAATGGTGACATTGATGAGACGATCTGTATGTTGCAACCTGAAAACTTTGTGTCTGGAGACCCAAAGAATATGGTTTGCAAACTTAAGAAATCCATCTATGGACTCAAACAAGCATCTCGACAATGGTATTTCAAGTTTCATCAAGTGATCATCTCGTTTGGTTTTGAGATGAATTTGGTCGATGATTGTATATACCATAAGTTCTGTGGGAGTAAATATATTTTCCTGGTTTTGTATGTCGATGACATCTTGCTTGCCAGCAGCGATATAGGCTTATTGCACGAAACCAAGAAATTTCTAGCTAAGAATTTTGAGATGAAAGATCTTGGTGAAGCATCTTTGTATTAGGTATTCAGATACATCGAGATCGCTCTCGAGGTATTCTTGGATTATCACAAAAGAGCTATATCGAAAAGGTTCTTAAGAGATATGACATGCAAGATTGTAAACCAGGAGATACCCCTGTGGCTAAGGGAGACAAATTTAGTCTCAATCAGTGCCCTAAGAATGATTTTGAGAAAAGGAAAATACAAAAGATTCCTTATGCTTCAGTAGTAGAGAGTCTAATGTATGCTCAAGTTTGTACGCGTCCGGATATTGCGTACATTACTGGGATACTGGGCAGATATTTAAGCAATCCAGGAATAGACCATTGGAAAGCAGCTAAACGGGTCTTACGGTACTTACAGAGAACAAAAGACTACATGCTCACATATCGGAGTTTGGCTAATCTGGAGATCATTGGGTATAGCGACTCCGATTTTGCTGGATGCCAAGATAGCATGAAATCTACATCAGGCTATATCTACATGCTAGCTGGAGGTGTTGTCTCTTGGGAGAGTGCTAAACAGTCACTTATAGCCTCTTCCACGATGGCAGCTGAGTTCATAGCATGTTATGAGGCATCCAATCATGGAGTATGGCTGCGGAATTTTGTCACGGGGCTGCGTATAGTGGATGATATTGAAAGACCACTAAAATTATTTTGTGACAATAAGTCGGCAGTTTTATATTCCAATAACAATAGGAGCTCGTCGAAGTCGAAACACATCGACATCAAGTTCCTAGTTGTTAAAGAAAGAGTTCAGAGTGGACAGTTGTCTATAGAGCATATCGGTACAAACTCCATGGTTGCGGATCCGCTTACTAAGGGATTGCCACCCAAAATGTTTCATGAGCATACTGCTCGTATGGGTGTTTTGGCAATTGATAGTATTCAGTTTTAAAGGGAGTTTGTAATTTCAGATGCTTTTATAATATAGACAAATTTTCAGTTTATGGATATTTATGAGGTTATTTTCTGCAGAAATAAAGTCTTTGGTTTAATTTACACTCTGATTTTAGTATGGTTTGATCTCACTAAGGTTTAAGGGTGGACCAGTTGGAAATAGGCATGTTAAGATCATATTGCATGAAATTTCCATGCTACACATCCACATCATGATCCATGTCATTTAATTGTATTGGCATACGTGACCTTTGATAGGTTGAGTTACGATAATTGTAACGAAAACCGCTTAGATCCTATGTTGGTATGATTACTGGACCGGATTGGTTATAGATACATCTGTTAATGACAGCAAAGATTGAGCTCATTTGGTTATTTTTGCAAAACATAATTATAAGGTTATACATATAGCCCAAGTGGGAGATTGTTGGATCATTAATCCAACGTTGGGCTTATATGAGAATAATTATGTGTTTGTGGACTGTCAAATAAAGTAAAGCCTAATTAAAATGATCTGCTAAGTATTTTTAGGCAATTGGATTTTGATGTATCTAATAGGGTGTGGACCTTTAATGTGTAGAGATTACGGGGTTATTTCTATTTTAGTGATGGGCTAAAATAGAAATACCAAAAGGGCACTTGGTTGCCTATATATATGGGGTCATGGTCCCCAGATTACAAGTTCAGAACATTTCTCACTCTGACATCCCATTATCAGAGAGAAACTAAGGTTGAGGTATAGAGAGAACAAAAGGGCTCTCAAAGGTGAACTTGCTAATCTGGAAGGCCATCCGTGCGACTCTAGAGAGCAACTTCCGGATATGGATTCAGGTACGCTTCCGCTTTATAGTTTATGCAGTTTATATGTTCTTGATAATTCAACATGAACACAATTTCTATATGTTTAGAAATGCTAGATCTAACAAGAACATGGTTTTGAAAACCATATTAATACCATGAATATTTACATTAAAACAAAACAAACCATCACTAAGATGTTATCAAGGATGAAGCTCAATGAGAGCTCTTGTGCCTAGCACCGGGTGTATCTTGTAATTGAGAAAACCAGCATCAAAGAAGAGCTTAGCCCACTCCTTTTCATTTCTCTCCATGCCATTAAGAGTCACCATCATTTCCATATCAAAAAACAACTGCGTTTCAGCTGACCTCTCGTCTCTATTCTGTTTCTCCCTCACCATATCTATAATAATCACCTTCCCAACCTTGTGCTTTCCATTCCTCATAATTGCTTGTTTGCATTGCTGAAGTATTTTTATGCAGTCTTCATCACTCCAGTCATGAAGTATCCACTGTTTGTAATTTGCCATAAGATATAAGCAGTTCCTAAGGAAAACTGATGGAGGAAATGAATGAATATACAAATTTAATATATAGTGTTTCAGTTAAAATTGGTTTACCTTGAGTAAAACTGCATCTGCTGGCGGAACTATCTCAAACATATCCCCTGCAACATACTTCAAGTTTTTGCTGCCTTGCAAGTCAGAAACCACACAAGGTAGATCAAACACAGTACAGTCAATATGGGGAAATGCTTCAGAAATGGCCTTGGCCATAGTTCCTGTGCCTCCCCCAACATCCACCAAAGAATTCACCCCCTCAAAGATACCCTTACATTTGCTTACAATCACCTTACTAACTAGTATGCTATCACTAGCCATTGCTTCATTAAAGAGATTGTTGAGTCTTGGGTCTTGGCCAGTGTACTCCCAAATTGTTTTTCCATGGGCAACACTAAATGCGGCGACTTCATCATTTCGAAACCAAGTGCTCAAGCAGTCCCATGGCTTAGTGAAAACTGGGTCCAACAATATAAGCAAAAGAGGTCTCATGCTCAAGGGGCTATCCTCCAGGAGGAGATGAGCGGATTGAGAAAGGGAATAGACTTCTTGGTTGTTGTTAATACCGTTAAGATTTTGCTGGGAAAAAACCCCGGAGTGCACGAGAATACGCATAAGGCGATGAACATATTGAGTTTTTGATGGGTGGATTGGTAGGGCAGAAACGAGTTCAGAGAGGGTCATGGGTTTGCCATGTTTGTGGATCGCATCTGGTATTCCTAGTTGAACGGCACATTTCAAAGTCATGGAGTTAATGAAGTTGAATACATGATTCCATACGTGAGTTTGAGCTTGAAGTAGCTCACTAGCACTTTGTTCATTAATCAACTCCATTGATTTTAAGTAGCAATTGTTATATCGTCATATTTATAGTTGTGAAACTTACTGTGCCCTGGAAACGGCATCATTTCTCAACTTTATCCAATAAAAAAATTAAAAGGACAAATCCCATTACAATAAACTATTTTCATAATCGTTAGGACACAATTTGAAATCTTAAAAACACATGTGAAAGTCACTTATAACAGCATTCAAGTCTTCATGTTTAGTACCACCTGTAGGTTTTACGCCTTCTTTTCCAGTAGTACTCTGTGTCTCATTTGTATAAGCTGTAGGTTTATGTAGAACAGCATGTTGTGTGTTTGGGATTTTCAGATTTTGTCTTCTTCTAACGTGCTTTGTCTCTCCAAGGCTTTTCTTCTTCTTCTTCTTCTTCTTCTTCTTCTTCTTCTTCTCCTTCTTTCAAGTTTACTTTTGTTTCTTTTCAAATTTCATATATATATATATATATATATATATATATATATATATATATATATATATATATATATATATATATATCCAAGGCTTTTATATAATTTCCAAATTCACGAACTCTAAATTATCTCTGAAAGTATTAATCACCATAGCACCCGGGTTGTTTTTTGACCTCCATAAACAACCAAACCAAAAGCCTAAAATTTAGAATTGTTAAACTAAATTGATCCAAATCAATTTTATAATAATCAATTAATTTTGATGGGATCTAACACTACTAATCATACCCTTTTTTCTTTATTAGAGTGATTCGATTCATGATTTTAACTATTTATGTCAGATTATCTCAATTATTAAACATAACTGAGCTCTCATTGAAATTAATGGAATTAAATATATATATATATATATATATATATATATATATATATATATATATATATATATATATATATATATATATATCTATGTGTGTGTGTGTGTGTGTGTGTGTGTGTGTGTGTGTGTGTGTGTGTGTTTGCCACTATCTAAGAAATAATACACATGATAGATTATGACAAATAATAATAATCTTTATTGTCAGCAATCAACTAATAGTGTTAAACATGTCCCATTCCATTACTGTTTATAAATCAATAAATAAACCAAGTGGTTTTTTAAATTATATGATGCAAAAAAAATTTAAATTGAAAATATATTAAAATAATTTTAATATTATTTATAACAACACATTGAAAATGCAATAAATAATAATTATATCAATTCTTATTATTTTAAAAATACAATAAATTTTCTCTTGGGAGATCCCTTCCAAAGAACATGGAAAATTGTAATCTCTTAATCCTTATCTTGATTTGTTTTCCAATAATAAATGGGATCATTAGCTATATGTGAAAACTTCAAGTATATTAATTCTTCAATCTCTCAGTCTCACTCATTTTTTTCTACTGTGCAGGAACACATATATATAGCTACTACTTTATGCTATACAACAAAATACACACAGAAATTCCCTAAACACTAAGAGACAACAATCTGTTATAACAAACAATTTGTCATAACAGTTTGTTCTTTACAACTGTAATTTAACACTCTCCCTCAAGTTGGAGCGTAGATGTTTATCATGCCCAACTTGTTAATTGCACCGTGAAACACCCTTCTTGACACCGCTTTTGTGAGTACATCTGCCAGCTGATCTTCTGACCTTACAAACGGAAATTGTATAATTTTCCGATCAAGGTTTTCTTTAATAAAATATCGGTCGACTTCAACATGTTTGGTACGATCATGTTGTACAGGATTCTGTGCAATTTCGATGGCTGCTTCATTATCGCAGTATAAACTCATGGATGACCCATAATCAACTCCCAATTCCTGTAACACATGCTTTATCCATAACAACTCGCACACACCATGAGCCATACCTCGGTATTCTGCCTCTACACTTGATCTGGCGACCATTTTCTGTTTCTTACTTCTCCAAGTTACAAGGTTACCTTCTACAAAAGTAAAGTACCCTAACGTCGATCTCCTATCTGTCTGATCTCCTGCCCAGTTTGAGTCTGTGTACCCTTTAATTTCACAAACTTCATTTTTTTGTGAATAGTAGTCCTCTTCCTGGTGCACTCTTCAAATATCTTAAGATTCGCTATACTAACGTCGATCTCCTATCTGTCTGATCTCCTGCCCAGTTTGAGTCTGTGTACCCTTTAATTTCACAAACTTCATTTTTTTGTGAATAGTAGTCCTCTTCCTGGTGCACTCTTCAAATATCTTAAGATTCGCTATACTACTTCCATATGCTCCTCTCCTAGTGAGTGCATGAATTGGCTCACCACACTGACTGCATATGCTATGTCTGGTCTCGTATGTGATAAGTATATCAGTTTTCCGACTAACCGTTGGTAACGTCCTTTATCCGCTGACGTTTGATTCTCTGACTCTCTCAGCTTGTGGTTCATCTCCATCGGTGTATCAGCTGGTTTACATGCTAGCATTCCGGTTTCTGTTAATAAATCTAACACATATTTCCTTTGTGATAAACATATCCCAGTTCTTGACCTTGAAACTTCAATCCCCAAGAAATACTTCAGTTGTCCCAAATCTTTCATTTCAAATTTTGAAGCTAGAAATAGTTATAGCGCTTTTCTTTCTTCTAGATCATCTCCTGTTAGGACCATGTCATCCACATACACTATCAATGCTGTAGTCTTCCCTTCCCTGTGTTTTATAAACAAAGTATGATTGGAGTTACTTTGTTTATAGCCAAATTCCTTCATTGTGGAGGAGAATCTTCCAAACCAAGTACGGGGTGACTGTTTTAGACCATATAACACCTTCTTCAACTTGCATACTTTGTTTATACTTGGAGATTTACCTTTAGCTCCGGGTGGTTTCCATGTAGAATTCTTCTTCAAGGTCTCCATTGAGAAAGGCGTTCTTGACATCAAATTGTTGCAATGCCCAATCTCGGTTTACCGCTAGAGCTATGAGGATGCGGATGGTGTTGATTTTTGCAACTGGGGCAAAGGTCTCCTGATAGTCTATTCCATATTTCTGTGTATATCCCTTTGCTACTAACCTTGCTTTGTACCTGTCTATACTGCCATTCGCCTTTAGTTTAACTGTGAAGATCCATTTGCATCCAACGGTCTTCTTCTCCTCGGGTAGTGGACACAACTCCCAAGTGTTATTCTTTTGGAGTGCCTCGAGTTCTTCGTTTATTGCCACCGTTCACTTTGGATCTGCTAATACATCCTGTACATTACTAGGAATAGATATAGTAGATAATTGATTAACAGTTAATGCATACGAACATGACAACCTATGGGAAGAGACATAATCACTGATTGGGTATTTAGTCTTATTTTTCGGATCATGTTCATATTGTTTTTTCGGGACTCCTCTATTTGACCTCTGCGGGTATTTATTTGCTCTATTTTCAACAATGATAGGAATTTCATTATCAAAAATAAGAAGGATAGGATTTTGATTTACCTGAGGAAGGACATTCTAGGTTGATTCTTCGGTTAATGGTGTAGACATTTGCAACTCTGATGATAAAGGGGGTTATTGCTCGGGAGATTCTGATCCATGCAAGGTTCCAAATCCTCACTGTCGCGAGGAGCTACATTATTTTCCCTTGTTTTGTCAGAACAATTCCCAACCATTCTTCCATTTTCCTCTGCTTCAAATAGATCGTCATTCTCTTCCTTGTTTCTCTACCCCTAAAGAGATGACCCAGAAGCTCCCCCTGAGTAATATGGTTCCATTTCATGAAAGGAGGTATCCAAGGTCACGTGCAACTTTAGGTGTAGAGGATCATAACACTGATACCCTTTTTGAAATTCTGATTATCCAACAAAAATACACTTCTTCGCACACGGGTCCAGTTTATTCCGCAGAACCTTAGGTATGTAAACATAAACTGTACATCCAAAAATTCTCGGTTCCAGGTTCGGTAAATGAGGAATGGATAGCAAGGATTCCATCTTTTATTGAGGAGTTTGAAACTGGATAACACTGGATGGTGTGCGATTGATTAAGTAGGCTGCTGATTTTACTGCTTCACCCCAATAAAACTTGGGCATATGCATGCCGAATAGTGAGGCGCGGACGACTTTCATGATCTATCTATTTTTCTGCTCGGCTAGCCCATTTTGCTGTGGAGTGTAGGTGCATGAAGTTTGGTGTCAAATTCCATGGTTACCCAAGAATGTACCTAAAATTTTATCCATAAACTCTGTACCATTATCTGATTGCAGTGTACGAATTGACCTCTGGTATTGGTTTATCACCATTTTATGAAATTCCTGAAAAGCTGTACTTACATCGCTCTTATTCTGAAGGAGAGAAATCCAAGTCATCCGAGTACACTCATCAATAAATGTAACAAAATAATGAGCATGTGAAAAAGACAGAACCTTTGCAGGACCTCAAACATCAGAATGAATAATTGCAAACGGTTATGAGCTTTTATTAAAACTTGGTAAATAAGGGATGCAGTGGCTTTTGGTCAGCTCATAAATTTCACATTTAAACTCTAAATTACTGATATTTGAGAACAGAAGTGGTTTTAATTTTTTAAGATACCCAAAAGATAGATGTCCGAGCCTTCGATGTCATAACCACACGAGTGTTTCAGCTTTGTCCTTACTGTTTGCCTGATGTGTCTGACTGAGTTTCCCCCCCTTTTCAGTTAACTCCAGATAATAAAGATTATCCCGTCTAACACCATAACCAAGAATCTTCCGGGTCAGAATGTCCTGAAACACACAAAAGAAAGGCCAAAATGTTACAGTGCATGAAAGGTTAGAGGTAATTTGGCTAACCAACAGGAGGTTGTATTCGAGTGATGGAACAACAAGAACGATATCCAGGGTGAGGGAATCATTCAAGATTACAGATCCTGCTCCGATAATTGGAGAAGTACTACCATTAGCGGTACAAATAATTGACTGGGAGGAAGGTTTTGAGGAATTTAAGTTACCAAGGTCTTTAGTCATATGTTCGGATGCATCTGTATCAATAATCCAAGAACTATTCTTAATAATAACAGAGAGTGCAGAAGTTTTACCAATTATACCTGGATGAGCCACAGTCGCTGTGGGCTATGCCAGATCTGATTCCGCCAGATGGACCCGAGGTTTTCGGATAATTTTCCGAGGTTTTTTCGTAAAGTCCCACCAGTTCGGGTAGCCAATAATTTCAAAATACCTCTGTTTTGAATGTCCCTTTTCACCGCAATGAGAACACATTGGTCCACTAGTATTTTTATATTTTTGGTCAACCCGGTTAGCCCAAACCCGGTCAGCTATAAAAGGCAAAAAAAAAATGCCCTAATTTTTCATCTCTTTCTCCCCGCGCAGCCCCCCTCCCTGTCTCTCCTTCCCGAGCTCTCCTCCCGGCTGATGGTACCTCGTCACCATCGCCGATCGCTCGGGAAAACCTGGGGGGCTGCCATTTCCGGCCATGATCGTCTTTTGGGAGTGTTCTCTCCGAACACATGCATATGCTCCCTCAAGATCGAGCTGGGGGTCCTTTCAAAGGATCTCCCCACGGATTTGCTCAAACCCAGGGTCAAGACCACTGAGAAAGATGTGGACCCTGAGTTGAGCCATGGCCGAGTGGTGGTTAAGGACGTCGTCGACTGTCCTGGCATGAGGTGCAGTTTGGTCGTCGATTTCTTGGAAGATTGCGACGAGTTCGTTGTAATAACTAGACAGTGGTCGTCCATTCTGACGGGTATTGAACGAGCGTTGATTCAGTTCAAAGAAGCGAGTTGCATCGGAGCCGTCGTAGAAGGTTCGCCCGATGGCGTCCCAAATCTCCTTGGCCTTCGGGAGGCAGATAAACCTCTCCATCAAGGATGGGGTCATCGAGTCAATTAGCCAACATTTGACCCGATGATTCTCGGTAACCCAAGATTCCAGTCGTGGGTTGCCTGATTCAGGCTTTGCAATGTCTCTGGTAAGATATCCTAACTTGTTTCTAGCTCCTGATTCTCATTTCGATGAGTTTTGACCATAACCTAAAATTGGGTTTTCATTTAGGATAATGTTCGATGTGAATGCCGAGTTGTCTGAGGATGGGGTCATTGAGGTTAGTGGATTCGTGGAATTAATTTCCATTTTGTTGTGATTTGGTTTCTGTGAAATCTGGGTTGTGTGGGTTGATTGTTGTGTTTCGGTTTGATTTTTAGGGCTAGGGTTCTTTGGGTAAAACCCTAATTGAAACAATAGTGGTTTCAAATTTTTGGGTTTTCGAAATGGGATTCAGTTTCCGGGTTTCAAATTTCTGGGTTTCTGGGGAAAATTTATGGGTGTTTAGTTGCTGGGAAAATCTGGGTTTCGGGGGAAAATTATGGGTGTTTGGTTGCTGGGAAAGTATGGGTTTCTGGGGAAAAATCTGGGGAAAATCTGGGATTTTTGGGAAAAATTTTATGTTTTTTTTTTTGGGATAATTCAGGAAAAAAAATTCGAATTCGGATTCAAATAATTTGCTTTGATACCATGTGAAAACTTCAAGTATATTAATTCTTTAATCTCTCAGTCTCACTCATTTTTTTCTACTGTGCAGGAACATATATATATAGCTACTACTTTATGCTACACAACAAAATACACACAGAAATTCTCTAAACACTAAGAGACAACAATCTGTTATAACAAAAAAATTTCTTTACAGCTGTAATATAACGCTATATTTTTTATTGATATATTTGCTCTAAACGCACATGAATTTAACGTAAAACACGAAGAAGATATGCATAATCTCCTTTGAAAACGATATCCATAATCTTATAATACATTTTAAATCAACAAAAATATGCAAAAAGGTGTGTGTATGATCATTATTAAACTATGAAGATCTTCAATATCTATTACTTTGTGAGAGCAGACCCCCTTTTCTTTTCCTGTATCAATCAAGGAGTTAAAAGTGAGGAGACATCTGAATCTAATTCTATGCTATTTTATTCTTCAAGGTAGCAATTTGTTTCGTTTTTAAATCCTAATTGATGAAAAAAAGAGAAAAAGAATGACGTCCTCATAGTTGCCATCATCTGTTTAGAGTTATTGAGAAGGAAAATGAAATGCTTAAATAAGATTTTAAAAATATCTTTGAGAAAAATAAGTTGAAATAATGTAACAACATAGTGACAGCGTGGTGGGGTTAATGGCATTATTTACATCTTAATTATTATAATTAAAATATTTTAAGTAAATATTGTTTCTTCTTTTTTATTTGATAATTATCATTACTCGTCAAAAATCATTTTTTGATATTTTGAGCGGCGGCAAGCTTTTGAAATACGTTGATAGAATTGAATTTACTTGGAAAACTATTTAGGTCATTTTTTTTTATTCTCTTAAACGTTAAATATCAATAAAATTAAAAAAATATAAAATAATTTAGAAAGATACCAAATTTTGTTAGGACTTTGAAAAAGATATAATTAAGTCACCAAGCTTATTTTCTTACAAATTTATCCATATTAATTTTACTTAGTTTTGAATTTTGATTGTCTTTCATATTTAGATCTTCCAAGGGTGTTGTCGTGACCCAATTTTTGGGTTACTCCCTGAAATAAATAAATAAAATAAAATAATAAGGGTTGGCGTCGGTAAAAATCACGGTGAAAATTTCGAATAGTTTCGGAGTCAAATCGTATCTCTTTTGTGCCCAAAAATGAGAGAAAATACAAATTCGAGGTAAAAATTAAGTCAAAAATTATAATTATATTTTTTATAGGCCAATTTGATTTAATCATGGCCTAATTTAAAATATTATTATGTTTGGGAGTTAATGTAGGATTCAATTGAAGAATTTAATTAAGTGCAAGGACTAAATTATGCTTTAAATTGATCAAATTAATTTTATTAAGGGCTTAATTGACAAAAAAATCAAATTCTTGAATTTAATTCGGGCTCAATTGAGAAGATTGGAATTTTTGAAGACCCAATTGAATTTTTCCAAGCTAATTGTGCAAAATTAAGGGTCAAATTGAAGTTTAATGGTCAATTGGGGGTCAAAATGCACATATTAAAAACGAAGGACTAAAATGAAAAACGCGCGCAAAAGTTAAGGTTTAGTTGAAATTCGACCAGGGGTATAATTGCATAACATTATAAATTTAAATGCAATTGAGGATGGAATTAAAACAATCATAAATCGAAGGACCAAATCACACTTTCACCTTATCCCAAAAACTGCACCGGCCGCTGCCTTTTGCCATGCCCCCCGACAGCCACCTGAGCGCCCACCGACAGCCCAACGCCGACAGCCACCATAGCAGGCACGCCAGCCGCCACCTCCGCCAAAAGTAGTCCAGCTAAGCAAGCCGTTCGTGTATAAATACCGGCTACCGTGCACGACGAAAGGGGGGGGGGGGGGAATTTACGCAGTAGAGAGAATGAAATAGAGGAAACTTTGCAGAGGTTTTGGCAAAGAAGAACAAGGAAATGTCACGCGAAATAAACCATCACCTTCACTTTTCTCAACCTCAGCCTCAGCCCCCTCTCTCGGTCTGCAGACCAAAATCTCTCTCTCTCTAAAGAACGCAGCAGCAAGCTCTCTCTCTCCTCGCCAACTCCTGCAACAGCTCCCGGCGAGCACAGCAACGGAAAAAAACTCCACCGTGACCTGCAACAAACCAGCCTTCATCTCCAACGGCAGCAACCATCTCCGGCGAAGAAGAGCACAACAGCAGCAACAGCAAGCTCGAACCAGGCAGCCCAGACCCGACACTTCAAGAGCTCCCTCCGGCCACCACAGGCCGTCATTTTCGACACCACCACGACAGGGAGGACCACCTCGACGTCCTCTACCCGGTGGCAGTAGCGGTTAAGCCTCTCGTCGTGGTCGGTCCACCACCAAATCACTGTTCACGTGAATTCACTGCACTGTCGTGTTTTAAGTTTTTTTATTTTATTTTTCTCCTGTTTCGGCCTTTGGGCCAGCCTCTCCCGGCTCAGCCTAGTCGGCTGGGCTGGGCCCAAGTCCAGCAGACTTGGGCCCTTTGCCAACCTCAGCTGGGCCAGGCCCATTAAGTTGGCCCAGCCCGAAATTCAATTTAAAAAAAAAAAACAAAAAAAATCTTTAAAAAAAAACAAAAAAATTTGTTATCATGCATACGGCCGAATTCCAAGATTTTTCAATCATATCTTTCGTAAAAAATATGGTGCATCTTTCTCATATTTTAAAACAAAAATTGGATATGATAACCGGTTTATAATTATCCGTTGGAAGTCGGCCAAAATCTCAAAATAATTTGATAATTATTTTGTTTTATCTATTAGGGTGTAAATTTATATTGTAAAGTACATCCATGGATAAAAAAAGAGGTTTTTAACTACGGTGAAAATTTATATTGTAAAGTACATCCGCAAATAAAAAACATTTTACTACAGTGTAAAATTATATTGTATAATACATTTGTAGATAAAAAAAGATTTTTACTACAGTGTAAAATTACATTGTAAAGTATATCCGTAGATAAAAAAAGTTTGTAACCGCGGTGTAAAATTACAATGTAAAGTACACCCGTAGACAAAAAAAATAGTTTATGAAAATGCAGTGCAAAAGTTTTAACTTAGAAAAACAAACAAACAACAATGCAGCTTACTGTAGGTAGGGTGCACTGGGGATGATACGTCTTTCCCATGCACAACAAGTCCCCTTACACAAGACTCTTGCAGACCAATAGGTTCCTAGTGACCTTAAGACTAGGATACCCCCCCCCCCCCCCCCATTTCACTGTGCGCCGTTGTCCCTTGAAACAGGGGAATGGCGGGGCGCGAAGGGCGTAAAAAAAAAATCACCATCGCGACAGGTGTAATCTAGTTTCTAATATTATTAAAGATTCAATCGCGTCTCTTTTATCTTTCATTTATGCATATAAATCCCTCTTCAACTTCTTCTTGTCAACCAAATCGTTTATCTTCTTGTATTTTTTAATTATCAATCTTATTAATTTTTTTATTTTTTGGTATACAATTTTGTTTTTTAGTGAAATTCAAAATTAGAACATAGATATGGAAAATTATCAAACCCAAAACACTTGGTTTAATGGAATATTAAAAGTGGAAATCATCGTCAATTGGCTGAGGATGTGGATCGAGCAGCTCTACTGGTAGCTTGCTTTAAAGCTTCATCCAGCTTATGCACTACCATGTAAAGGAGAGATCATCATGGAAAATAATTCTTGAAGCTGAGATATATAATAATAATAATAATAATAATAATAATAATAATAATAATTATAGCACAGAACATGGTTTTGAAAACCATATTAATACCATGAATCTTCACATTTAAACAAAACAAACCATTAGGAAGATGTTATCAAAGATGAAGCTCAATGAGAGCTCTTGTGCCTAGCACTGGGTGTATCTTGTAATTGAGAAAACCAGCATCAAAGAAGAGCTTAGCCCACTCCTTTTCATTTCTCTCCATGCCATTAACAGTCACCATCATTTCCATATCAAAAAACAGTTGCGTTTCAGTTGACACCTCGTCTCTATTCTTGTTCTCCCTCACAATATCTATAATAATCACCTTCCCAACCTTCTGTTTTCCATTCCTCATAATTGCTTGTTTGCATTGCTGAAGTATTTTTATGCAGGCTTCATCACTCCAGTCATGAAGTATCCACTGTTTTTCATTTGCCATAGTATATAAGCAGCTCCCAAAGAAAAAGTAATGGAAGGCATGAATGAATATGCAAATTTAATATATAGTGTTTGAGTTAAAATTAGTTTACCTTGAGTAAAAATGCATCTGCTGAAGGAACTGCCTCATACATATCCCCCGCAGCATACTCCAAGTTTTTGCTGTCTTGCAAGTCAGAAACCACATGGGGAAGATCAAACACAATACAGTGAATGTGGGGAAATGCTTCAGAAATGGCCTTGGCCATAGTTCCTACACCTCCCCCAACATCCACCAAAGAGTTCACCCCCTCAAATATCGCTTTACATTTGCTTACAATCACCTTACTAACTAGTACGCTATCATTAGCCATGGCGGCATTAAAGAGATTGTTGAGTCTTGGGTCTTGGCCAGCGTACTCCCAAAGTGTCCTTCCATGGGCAACACTAAATGCGGTGACTTCATCATTTCGAAACCAAGTGCTCAAACAATCCCATGGTTTAGTCAGAACTGGGTCCTGCAACATAAGCAAAAGAGGTCTCATGCTCAAGGGGCTATCCTCGAGGAGGAGACGAGCGGATTGGGAAAGAGAATAGACTTCTTGGTCGTCGTTAATACCGTTAAGATTTTGTTGGGAAAAGAAACCGGAGCGCACGAGAATACGCATAAGGCGATGAACATATTGAGTTTTTGATGGGTGGACTGGAAGGGAAGAAACAAGCTCAGAGAGGGTCATGGGTTTGCCATGTTTGTGGATCACATCTGGTATCCCTAGCTGAACGGCACATTTCAGAGTCATGGAGTTTATGAAGTTGAATATATGATTCCATACGTGAGTTTGAGCTTGGAGTAGCTCACTCGCACTTTCCTCGTTAATCAACTCCATTGATTATAAGTAGGATGTATGCTAGTGTTGTGATGCCACAAAATAGCATATTTATAGGAGTGAAACTTACTGGACTCTCGGAGATGAAGGCTTAATTTCTCAACTTAACCCAATAAAAATATTAAAAGGATAAAATAATAATTTGAACCTGTTTACAGACATTTGAAATATGTGTATTTCCTTTTTTTATATATATAAATTATTCTAGATTTCAATTATCACTATTTTTTGTTTTTTTATAAATTATTAAAGATTCCATGACAATTTCTTTTTTGTTTTTTTATAAACTATTCAAGATTCCAATTATCACATGTTTTTGTTTTTTTATAAATTATTAAAGATTCCATATCATTTTCTTTTTTGTTTTTTTACAAAATAATAATAGAAATATGCTCTGGTATTGTTTTTTTCAAAAGAAACATATTAACGTCTCAAGATGAAGATAAATAAAGAAAATAATTAATATATATATATATATATATATATTAAAAAATAATTATTAACTGCCCACCAACCTATCCCAGGCATGTCAACCACAACTTTCTTGTCATTTTTTTTTTCTAGACAAGTTTAAAGCACAATATGGTCGTCGGCTACAAAGAAGGGACTTTTTTGGGTATTGGAATCTAACTATCCAATCACTTGAACAGCCTTTTTAGATTAAATAATTGTTTATTATTACATTGCAAAAGTATTTAAAAAAAAATAATAATAATTTTAAATTATTTTTTAAAAATTATTTTGATATGTTGATATCAAAAATAATTTTTAAAAAATAAAAAATATTATTTTTATATTTTTTTAATGAAAAACACTTTAAAAATAACCTCAATTACACTTTCAAACAAGCTCTAATTCACGAGCAGTTGGCAAAAGGTTGCTGCTATAACTCCCATGAAATTAATAAAACATATTTATTTGCACAAGATAGAACTACATACAATTTTATTTCATATGAACCCGTGCAATGGAATTACAGACATGATATGTTGTCTATATTACTATTACCGATAACTCTGCCAACAAAACATTTTGTGATGTTCTTAAGAGAGTTCAACAGCTAAACCTTAATACACAACGTTCATAATCCATAACTAATACCATGAATTATAAAAATAATCATTTTAAGAGGACCAGATACTAGGTTATCAGGGATGAAGCTCGATGAGAGCTCTTGTGCCAAGCACGTTATGTATCTTGTAGCTGATGAAACCTGCATCAAGGAAGAGCTTCGCCCACTCCATTTCATTTCTTTCTAGGCCAGCAACAGTCACCATCATTTCTAGATCCCAAAGCTGTTGCGTTTCATTTGACTCGTCGTCGTTTTGGTTTCCTCTCACTATGTCGATGATCATCACCTTCCCAGCTTTTCGTTGTCCCTTGCCCGTGATTGCAGTCTTGCATTGCTTCAGTATTTTGATGCAGTCTTCATCCCTCCAGTCATGAAGTGTCCACTGTTCGTCATTTCACATGAGTATTACAATTACAAATTGCCCATTTGACATGATTATTACAATTACAAATTGCATTATGATAGAGATTATTCTTGCAATCATTCCTTGACAGTTAGAGTGGTTTTTAAGATTTTTTCTCTATAAAAACATGTTAAATTCGAATTTTAATGATTATACCAATAGAATCGAAATGTTAACAATAAAAACACATTTGGTATAATTTGACAGCTTCATCAATGGAATTACAATCAGTATTGGGGGGAAATGGAAACCCAACTCCCTGTTCTAACTCTAGAGAAGGAAGTCATTGTTTATCTTCAAGATGCTGATACAAGATTAGTTTTTTTACTTTGTCTTTTGGTTGTTGTTCATGATTTTGTGGGATTTTTTAATTGTGCTTTTTTTTTCTTTTTTTTTTTAATGTTTAGCAAAAAGGAGTGCTATCCGAGAAAACTAGCTATTTACCCGTGTTTTGTCACAGCCAAAACAATGTTTTTTTCAATGTAAAAAAATATTAAAAATTTAAGCAAAATAATAAATTCGTGCAGAATTCCTGTGGAGTGAAAATTTCATATAAAATATATAAATTTTAAATCAATATAAATTTATCTGTTTAGCAAGTTTCAATGAAATCAACATCAAAAAATTATCATCGTCATTAAAAAAGCAAGAAGATTCAAATACCAGAATTATCAAATTCACTATATTAGGATTAATTTATTTTATAATTCAATTTAAATTAAATATAACAAACAAAATATAAGCTGTGAAAACACTTACAATAACCAAATGACAAAAATAAGTAATTGATTTTCTATCTACAAAAAGAAGAACACGTCATTAAAATCTATCTTCATGTTACTAGCATTATCATGATTATAACAATTAAAATTATTATCAATATTATTGTCCAAACAATTAAAATCATTAAATTGCTTAAAAGAATAAAAAATCAAAATATTTTTATAACAAAAATATTTAAAAAAAAAAAACCCTCGTCAACATGTTATGCGCTGCGCTAATTCGTTTTTTGTCGATGAAAGGTATATAAGCATATGAACAGCTAATTAATTAGTACATAAAAACAGCAAGAATTTACCTTGAGTAAAATCATATCTGCCGGAGGAACTCCCTCAAACATGTCACCTCCTACGTACTTCAAGTTCTTGCTGCCTTGCAAGTCAGAAACCACACGTGGGAGATCAAACACAGTGCAGTCCACGTGCGGAAAAGCTTCTGCAATGCCCTTGGCCATAGCTCCTGAGCCTCCCCCGACATCCACCAAAGAGTTCACCCCCTCAAACATGCCCTTACATCTGCTGACAACCAGCTTGCTAACCAGTATGCTATCACTAGCCATGGCTTCATTAAAGAGATTGCCGAGTCTCGGGTCTTGGCTAGCGTACTCCCACATCGTCCTGCCATGGGCAACACTAAACGCGGTGACTTCATCGTTTTGGAGCCAGGTGCTCAAGCAATCATGTGGTTCTGTCAGAACTGGATCAAGCAACAGCAGTAAAAGAGGTCTCATGCTCAAAGGGTTATCCCTGAGAAGGAGATGAGTGGATGGGGTAAGGAAATAGGCTTCCTGGCTGTGAACGCCATTAAGATTTTGCTGGGAAAAAAAACCAGAGTGCACGAGAACACGCATGAGGCGATGAACATACTGAGTTTTTGACGGGTGAATTGGTAGGGCAGAAACGAGCTCAGAAAGGGTCATGGGTTTGCCATGTTTGTGGATCACATCTGGTATTCCTAGTTGAACAGCGCATTTCAGAGTCATGGAGTTTATGAAGTTGAATATATGATTCCATACGTGGGTTTGAGCTTGAAGAAGCTCACTCGCACTCTCCTCGTTGATCAACTCCATTGATTTTAAGGATGCTGGTGTTGTGAGATCAGAGATGGCTTAATTTCTCAACAATTCAAAGTCTTTGAACTAAAATTTACGCCATCGATCAAGTCAAGATTAATTAATATAAAAAAACATATTATAAGTATGAAATTTGGTCATTCATTTAATGGATTCAATTAATTTAATAATATTATTAAAAAAATTGACAATAAATGAATAAAAATAGCAATTATACAATAAACTAAAAGAATTGGGAAAATCACTGTAGCATGTGAGTGAAAACACTGTGGATTTCAATAGTGTTTTTTTTTTTTTTTTTTTCGTTCTTAAACAGTAATCACTGTGGACTGTTGGTTTGATTCGCTATTTTTATTATACTTATATATTTTTTCACAGGAAGCAACAAAGAAAGGCCAATGGCCTATTGGAAAACAGGCGCGCCTGTGCAAGGAGGGCAGGGTTCGATTCCCTGCCTGATTCCCTGCCTAGCGCCAGTTACAATCTGATTTTTTGCTTTTGCTTTTAATTTTTTTTTTGTTTGCTTTTTTTTTTTTTCACTTATGTTTTTTTTTTTTCATTTTTATTTCTTTTGATTGTTTTTTATTACTAGCGCGAGTTACAATGTTTTTTTTTTTTTTTTGCTTTTAGTTTTCTTTTTATTTTTCGTTTGCTTTTTTAATTTTTTTTTCACTTATGTTTTTTTTTTCATTTTTATTTCTTTGATTTTTTTTATTATTTTTATTTATTTATTTTGACGTCAAATTATTTTTTTTCTTATATTTTTTTTTCATTTTTTGGTTGGTTTTTTTTTTTTGTTAAAGTTATTGATTTTTTTTCTTTGATTGATTTTTTTTCTGTTTTTTGAACAGTGTTTCAACGATTTTAACTCTGATAATAGAACAAAAAAAGGTTTCGGCTGAGGGTTACGAATGTAATTGTTCGCGTACGACAAGTCCGGTTCGGTCCGGTCTGGCGCAACCTTTTTTTTAATATTTTTTTAAATGGCTAAATACGTTTATAGCCGCTAATTATTCTTTTTTTCAGCTAATAATTTTTATTTTTGTTTTATCATCTATTATATTTTTTAATTTGCTCTGTCTTTTAGTTTTTTATTGGTTTTTTTTTTATACTTTCAAGTTAGATTAATTTTTTTGCCTAATAATTTTGATGTTATTTTTTTGTCTCATCTTTTGTTAAAGTTATTACAATTTTTTTTGTCTTTCATTTATTTCTGTTTTTTTATTCTTTATTAACACAATAATAATAATAATAATAATAATAATTAATTATTTTTCTTACTTACTCTTTTGTGAATGTTTTTGAATGTTTTTTCTCTCATGATAATTTGATAATTTTAATTGTTTTGACAGTAATGACAATGATATTTTTTTATATCAAAACTTTGATTTTGCTATTTTGATGATAGGACGTGGTAATCTATTTTATTATATTATATTTTGTATATATAGATATTATATTTTAATTTTAGACCAACAAATCCTATTAATTTCTTTAATCCCAGCAATTATAAAAAAAAATTTCTCGGCCCGCAACATAGTGCAGTCATGTTTTTTTAATTTTTAAGTGAAATGATTTTTTTTCAGGTAATAATTTTTATTTTTGTTTTATCATTTATTTTTATTTTTTTTGTTCTTTTGTTAATGTTTTTAGACTTCTTTTAGTCTTTGATCTAATTTTGTTTTTTTGGTTATTACGGAATAATAATATTAATATAAAGAATAATAATAATAATTTAAGTTTTTGTTCTTACTTGCTTTTTTTCTCTCTCGAGGTATTTTGATAATTGTTATTGTTTTGACAGTAAGAGTGATGATAATTTTAGAAGTTAACACTTCGATGTTACTGTTGTTATAACAGAGTATTTTGATTTGTTTCATTATATCAAACTTTATATTTATAAATATTATATTTTAATCTGAACAGTTGTAAAAATTATTTGCTCCGCCCGCAACGAAGTGCGGGCCATTAAACTAGTTACTAACTGTAAGAATAAGCAGGTTGAGAAAGAAAAAGAAGGTGGTTGAAGACTCACTTTCATCTTGTCTTGTCTTGTCCATCATGACCCCACTACAACGAATAACTCACTGAGATTATCCTCACACCACAATAAAATAAGCAAAATTGGTATTTTCATGATTTAATGTAATTTATCTTTTAAAATAAAATGAATATTTTTCATGCTAACGTGAAAGCTAAGTATGGTGGGCTCCCCATCCTACAAAAATATTTTTATCTTCATTTAATGCAAAAATAAATAACAATAAAAATTAAAAATCAAAACTAAAAATATAAACATATAAATATAAATAAAAAATTAAAAGAAAATTTTCTAGCAATTATTTTTTTGTGGTCATAAGCTTATCGACACAACAAATTTATCTAGTCATGGTAGGCTACCATTCTAAGGTTAAAAAATATAATACAAACATGCTCGGCTATTGTTTTTTTAAGCTTGATTTTTTTTAAGAAAAATATTAATGCCCCTAGATGAAGATAAAAAATTAAAATAATGTAAATCAATAAAAAAAATTATTCATATTTTTTGAACTATAAAATATAATAAAAAATCTATGTATAAAAATAATATATCTTACTAGTAATTTAGCTTAGACTTAAAGCCACCAGCTCCACGACGCGACGGGGCCAGAGTGTAAAATACCTGTTAATTGCTACATTCATGCTAGGTGTTATATAACTTGAGGTAAATCACAGCCTCGTATGGAGCAGGAGGAGGTAGCCCAATGGACCAACCAGCTTGGGTTTTAGCATTTGGGAAAGTTTCTAGGAAGTGGGAGCATGTCTTGTCAAGCATCATGCCTGAATGAAAATTTCTGTAGAGGGAAAGGACTGCTCTCTCAAGAAGAAGAAGAAACACTGAAGAACGTAAAAAAAGTGTTTTAAGTATGATATTACCAGCCGTAAAGCTAGGAACCCTTGCTCTCAAAACAATTTGCAAGCCCATTGCTAATCGTCTCAAGAAGGAAGCAGGGTTGCACCCTAAGTTCCGTCACTTCATCATCAACATGGCCCAGGTTCTCTTTTCTTTGCATTTTTAAGTTATTTGCTTTATGGGTTTTGTCTAAGACCTTGTTCTTGTTAATGGTATTCCCTTTCTTTTCTAATATATATTGTTATTTGGCATTGATCGTGTTGGTAAGTTGCTTGATCACTGATACTGTGTTTCTAAATAACGGGTTGGTCTAGAACTTGGTAAATGTAACTTCATCAAATCAATTGATTGGAGGGTTTTTTCTAAAAATACGTTCTTGTTAATGGGGTACCTTTTGTTTTCTGGTTTATTTCTTGGTTTTGTTATTAATACAGGGTTGATGGTCTTGAACTTGGTGTATAGATTCATTAGTGGCACTACAACCCTGTTGCGTAAGCAAGGTTATGTTGTTAAGTATTGCTCTGTTATGATTTGATTCGCTCTAATCAATGCCAGATCAATGGTAATTATGGCCTTTATTACATTCAGTAGGTAATCACTGCAGTACATGCATGCTATGGCCATTTTTAATTGTGTATTCTGCCTGCCTGCAATAGCATGGAAAGTTTTTGTCCATTCAAGGTTGATTCTTTTTTCTCTTACTTTAGGGGCTGGGAATTCACGTGAAATATGTTTACCTTGCGAGTGTCTAATGATTAGGTGGAAACCTTTTTTGTTGTTAAGCTGAAGAAACTGTGATTTTCTATGTTTGCAATGAAATGCGATGCTGAAAATCATTATCTATTTTTGCACTGCGCCTCATGGTGTCTTTTGTCCCCAAAAACATGTTTTGTTTCAATTCATGAATTCTCCTCTCTTGTTTGGAATAAATAATGTAAAAAATATGTTCATTTTGTGACTGAACCAGGCAAATCATAGATTCACAACAAGAATGCAAAGACGCATTTATGGTCGTTCAGTTGATGCTGTAATACGACCTTTGGATGAGGAGAAGGCTGTCCAAGCTTCTGCAGATCTTATCGGGGAACTCTTTGTGTTTTCGGTACTGGCATTTCCTGTCCTTTTTAGTTTGTGTAATTTGGCACTGAAAAATCAAGCATGTCCATGGTAGGAAAAGTTTATTGTTTGTGTGTTTTGTGTCTGTATTTGCTTCCTATAGATGAACGAGTCTGAGCTGCATGCTTGTGTACTGAGACTATGGAGATACTAGTTGCTTGGTTCTGATACCTCTTGTCACAACCTGTGATATTTTAGACGCATTAGAGCTCAACCCTACCCTGTAAGGACTAGTCACGAGTTACAATCATTCAAATATGCCTGGTATGATGTTGGACACACTATGGTGATAACATAGCCTTTCTAGTTATTGGCTTATCAGAAGTTTTTTTTTTAATGTTATTTTGCTTTAAAAAACACTAAAACATGCACATTTTGATATACTTGACCATGTGGGTATGCAATTTCCACTATCATAGGGCTACTGCAATTTGATATCTATGCCATAGTGTGTGAATGCACCAAGAGGCTTGTTATACTCATTTTGGGCTCTTTTCTGTGAAGACTTTTTGTTTCCTAAACTTTCTGTGGATGGATCAAAGAAATGAAACCAATATAGTTTCAAATAAAATTAATCATTGACACCTGTTTACTACATGCAGCAGCGAAGCTAGAAATATTTGTTAAGAGAGGAAATATTTTTTCATTGACAAGAAAAAGTAAAGTTCTGGGGGAATCGATGCATTTTTATTTGGATCTATGTGAAAAGATAAAAAAGAAATATAAGGACGAATGGGAGAAGTTAGAAAAATTAAGTGGGGCAATTGATACATTTTTATTTGCAATCCTGTAAAAAGATCAAAATTACAAGGACTACAGAGGGTCAAAAATTTAAGGGAGGCAACTGACCCTTCTCCAAAATGTAGCTTCGCCCCTGAATACTTGTAAAGGCAAGTTGAAAGCTGACCTGCAGGTTTGCACCAAATATGCTGTCGTCGCACCTATAATATTATCAGCCTGAGAAACACTGTAGCTGACCCCTGTCCAGAACTCAATTTGACCTTCATCTATGTTATTTGCATGATGTTTTTTTAATGGTGGTGCTGAACTGTACAAACTTACTTTTCTATAATCTGGCTAAACATATATATACATTATCAGGTTGCTGGCGCTGCTGTTATTTTTGAGGTGCAAAGAAGTTCCAGATCTGAAGCGCGAAAGGAAGAGAAGCAAAGACAGGAAATTGAGGTATACAATATGTGATTCCTTGATTTAGCTTATTGCTGGAGCATTTTGAGATTACACTTCTATTCACTTTCTTAGGCAACTTTTAGTATGCTTCCTCTTATTATCCATTGTTCATTGCATTTTCTATTCCTTTTTGCTTCTTTCATTTTGGAGGATAGATGGTTGAGAAGGGATGTGAAATAGTGGATATAGGGTGTACCATCACTTGTATAGATAAAGGGATTGCTGGCACCATGAAAACTAGGATGTAGAAAGCAGTGGATGCCTTTTTAAACATTGAAATGTTGGGGGAGATATGCGCATCAAAAGTGTAGGGCCTAGCTGGTTTTGTAAGGATTTGTTATGCTATTTATTATTATTATTATTATTATTTATTTATTGTTGTTGTTATCTGCAGTTTTTCTTTGTGACTGATGTGGAGTATCTTGTTGGTTCATTGCACAGAACCACGGATCGTTTATGCTTTTTCAAGTTTTGAAGTGATTAAAATACATCTTAATCTTTCTTATATATGTAGTCTTGCAAAAAACTTGCAGTGAACACAAGCGGGAGAATGTGATCCCTGAAACATATTGGTAGACTTATAATATATGTGCCAATTTATTGTTGCCATTAACTTTAGGAATGTAAGGACATTGAATCCCCTGTTTGTTTGACTATAGAACTAAGTTCTGTTTGTCACAGGCGATGATGCAAAGAGACGAAGAGTTAGCAAGAGAAATTCAGGCTCTCAAACAGAAGCTTGATGAGGTGGAACAACTTGCTAGAGGACGAGGTCTTGGTGGGTTCAAGCATGGCAATGCTACTGAAGATGGAAATGGAAAACCAGGTTGATCACTCAAAAAACCAAGTAGAGCAAGAAGTTTACTGGAAGAACTGACCTCACTTACTTCGCACCCTTGCTCCTCGCTGGGGAAAGTAATTTTCTCCTTGCAATATATACTTCATATTATTTGCATTGGTTGAATTCCTTGATCTATTCTGTTTGTATATTGTGATAATCCATTTTTGGGTTATTCCCTAAACTCACTCAAAATAAAAAATAATAAAAAAGGGTTAGTATGGTGGAAAATCAAGTCTTTTTTTTTAGAATAAAACTGAGAGCTCAATTGCAAAGAGTGCAAATTCAATGTCAAAATAAGTTATTATCTGACAAATCTGTATAAAAATTAAGTCTAAAAGCATAATTAGGCCAATTTGATTTTGTCATGGGTTAAATTAAAGTTTAATTGTGTTTTTGAATTAATTTAAGGTACAATTGATGGATTTAATTAAGTTAAAAAAAACTTAATTATATTTTTATTGTGTTGAATTAATTTTATTGGGAACTTAATTGGTGAAAAAATAAGTTTGGGAGCCCAATTAGAGCTTAATTGAGAAGATTAGAATTTTTGAAAGTTAATTGGTTGAAATTAGGGATAAAATTGCAAGAAAATCAAAGTTTTGAGATCGGTTAGGAGAAAAATTAAAGAAATTTGAGACCAAGGATCAAAGTAAAAAGGTGTAAATTTATGGGCTTTATTAAAGTTTGAAAAGGGTTTAATTGCACAAAATTAACAGTTTTGGACCAATTATAGATAAAATCAGAGCAATTATAAGATAAAGTATCAAATTGAACTTTGACAGAGAAAAAAAAGACTAGATGACAAGTTGTCTAGTCCATCAGTATGCCCAGACTACGAATTGTTTGGTCACTATTCATTTTTTTCCCTAAAATTTCGTTGAAAATCCTACTTTGGTACCAACTTTGCAGGTGCATTTAATGTCTTTATTCTTCATCAAATTTGACAAAACATGCACGTCAATGCTCCTATGATTCTTGACTATACCAGGCTATGTTCAGTTTTGGATGATTGACACCACACATGTGATGGTTCAGCTCCAAACTTTTGTTATTCTTTGATATAAACAATTATACTATAATCACCTTTGCCGCACACTCCGCGAGAGCGTATGAATGATCCAACACGAGAAAAAATCATTTTGAAGAACAAAATCTGCACGCAATTTGCTTGCTCAAAAACTAAGCAGGACTAGACATTCAAATGGAAATATCTTGAGCTTTCTATATCGAGATCAAGCTATTCAAAAATTCAAAGTCATTTATACATACAAGAATACAATTTTCATGAAGAATCCAAAGCGATAAATTGTTTTGAGAAACATAATTTGCCAGTAATCTGCTTGATTAAAAGATCTCCTAATTTGATTTAGAAATTGACACTGTTGAGCATCTCCATCTAACTAAGAATCAAACATAAGAACAATGAGCTCTAGGATCTAATAAAAATTCTGATCAGTTCTTGAACATGCCATGAATGACAGAATATAGTCGAGATGGTCAGATATTACACAGCCAAATCATATTCAAAGTTTAAGTTGAAAGAAAATTTTGGTATTAAAACATAAAAGCGAAATCAGTGCAAATTCTGAGGGATTTATCCAACCTTAAAGACTAGATAAAAAAAAATAATGACTTTAACATTATAAATATTTCTAATAAATCTAAGAATCCTAATAATTTCGGCAGGAAAAAAGAAGGATGGGAAAAGCAAAACACAGCAAAGACAAGGTTTGAAAAAAACATTTTTATTCTCTATTTTTGTCAATCATCTAATAGCCATGAGCTAAACTCCTGCATTTAATTCAAAAGGAATATATGTCATTTCCAACACGTGAGACCTAAAAATGAGTAAAAAAGAGAATGCTCAAAGTTTAAAAGAAAATGTATTTTAACATGGATTTTGTAAAACACAAAAATTATTTTCTTGTATTTTTATATTATACAACATTTTTATAAATTTCAAAAGATGTTGGCCAATATTCCAAAAATAAAAAACTTATTTTTTGGGAAATTCATATATTATTTATTGTTAATATTTGAGTAAGGAAATTCCAAATGAGTTAATATCTAAAATATTATTGGGGATAATTCACTATTATTTACTTTTTAATATTTGGATAAAGAAATTCTAGGTGGTAAATATCCAAAATAATTTTCTAGGAATAATAAATCATTATTATTTATTTAATCACACATGTTTGAAAGAAACCCTGATTATAATCAGGGACATTTCAGTTTTTGACTCCACGGCTAACGAGCTGTGAAAACATGAAACACTAGGGCTAAAATAGAGTATTAAAACACTTTGAATTTCCTTAGATTTCTAAATTCATGTTCCTTTTCCTTGTGATTTATGAGTTGCGAGCACTTGAAAGGAAAAATGAGATTTAAAGCACATTAAATCTTCTTAGGTTTTTATCCTAGCTATCTCTTAATTCATAGGTTGTAAATTTATTAAACACCAATTTCAAGAGATTTGCATCGGTTTTTCTTGGCACTGTATAGTCATATCTAAAGGTATGTTTCGTTTGACTAAGGGCACTTCCTTTTTAGACATGAACCCTAGTCTATTCATCATAACAAAGTTGTCCTAAAAAAAATTGATTATATAACATCAACACCATAACAATCATAAAGTAAACCAAAACACCAAGCAACTTATTTTAGTTAGGGCGTACTAAGAGTACTAAAACTTTCTTTTTACACAACCAATTCCTTACTCTATAATCTCTAAAAAACAAGTTAGATTTTCTAGTAATCATAATACTAGATGACGATTTTCTTTTAAAAAAAAACAAGAAAAACCTTAAACATGAATTCTCGCTCCCAGGAGGGTCATTGCAATGCTACACTCTCGCGGGGTGTATGACAAACTTGTTAACACATTTTGTTTTTCAAAAATCCATTATTAACTTGGTAATGAAAACCATGAGATTGTCCATTCCAATCAATTTCATATTGTTTATTTCTTTTCTCATCAAGTTGTTTTGTTGTTGGATATATTTTCTTCACAAAAGTAAGAAAAGCATATGGAAATGTATTCACTTCTTAAACATTTAAACTTTAACTTTATATTAAAATTGAAAACCTTGAATATATCTTGAGTTTTTATCAAACTTATAAATGAGTGTACTAAAATATTTATTAATTTTCACTCTATTTATAACTCCTTTCAATTTACATATGCTTGAATGCTCCTAAATAAAAAAAAAGTATTATCATCTCATCCCTTGGAAAAGTTTTCTTAACCATTTAAGCTTGAATAATTTATTTATTTATTACATTTTTCTTGTTTTCCATAATCATAAGAAATCACTCTTATGTTGAAATATAAACTTCATGGTTCTGTAATAACATGTACTAATTTACTATATCACAAAATCAATCAATCAACATAAACATTATTATATAATTAATATTGTAGAATTTGAACATTCCATTGTAATAACAATGTTTTCTCAACAAGCGACTAATTACTAGAACATTAATTGACTAATTTCAACTTATCATAGAATGAGCAATTTTCTAGATAAAAATAATAGTCTTAGTTTTCTTTCATGAATAATGATTTATTTTTTATTAATTTGTGAACTAATTTAAAGTTTGTTCTTTATTTTTTTAATGACTCCATAGTTTAATTTATTTCGAAATAATTCTAATTTTAATACATATTTTACTATTTTAAAAAGATATTTGTATTTATATTTTTAAATATGAATGATGTTTGATTGAAAGTAATCATTTGATTTCAGCAAATTAGTTTAAAAATACAATCAATATTTTTATTTTTTTTATAACTGGGGTTTTCGAGCCAGCTTACGCGCACCACAACTAATTTCCGGATTCACTGAACATCCTGCAAACCAATGAGCATGTATAGCACCGCGGGCGTGATAGAAATGTATAGTGGAACTTGAACCCTGATAAAAAAAAAATAATAATAAGTTTCTTCAATTGATAGGCTAAGATCCCACTTAATATTTTTGTTTTGTTTAAGGATACGAAAACGAAAAGACAAGGTATGTATTAGAGAAGCCCCTTAGCTTTTGCAGCTTGGTGGGCATCAAACCTTCTTCTCTTCCAGATACAGAATCATAACACACTACAGCCAGCACTACAAGCTCTTTCTTTCTCGAATCTCCAGCCCCATCAACAAGACCTGTGCTGCTGTCCTACTTTTGTTTTTTGAGGTAATAAATTTCTTGTCTTTCTTTCTTTTTACTTTTTTTTTCAGTTTAATTTATGTTTATTTTTTTTGTTTAACTGTGTTTCTGTGATGATTGGCACACACAGGCTTTTTCGTTTTATTCTTCTATGTTTTAGATACAAAATTCATCAATATTTTTTCGATTTTTATGATTATTGTTAGAGGCGAAAGATTCTACTTTGTGGTGATATCTGTTTTTATGCATAAGTGGGATATGCGGGTTTTGATTGTTAGATTTGGGTTTTGAGGATTGAAACAAGTGGCAAAAGGGGTATCTTTAGATCTCTTGAATCAAGGGTTTCTTAGTTTATTTTGTGCCCTGGATTTTTTTCTCCTGGAAAGTTTGTAAGCTGTGCTGTTTTAGTTATTTTTTCATTTTTTTGTGGATGCTTAGTGTTGAAAAGTTTTGATTTTTGGTGTGAAAGTTAAGTGTTTGATTCTGGTTTGTTTTAGGATTTTGAGGAGGGAGAGGCTTAATGCAGAAAGGTAAGAAGAGTAAATGTACGACTATGTCGCACCATCAGTTGATGGACAACACAAAAAACCGGCTAAATGATCTCCATGAAAGGTTCTCTAACCTTCAAGCTGCAAGGAAAGAGGGGCGGAATAGTGATGTTGCAGTGTTGGAGGAGCAGGTGTATCAAAGTCTTCATGAGTGGAAAGCTGAGCTTCATGTGCCATCACCTGCCAATTCTTTGCTTGTTAGCATCTCCTATCTGCTAGTAGTATTTGCTATTGTGAATAATGAAATATTTGTATTGCCTTGTCTGTGTATTGTTGTCCTTAAAGAAATAAGATGAGTTAATTTGGGATGGGTATTTTGTAGGATACCAGTCTGGGATCCTTTTCCAATGATATAGGCCGCATGTTACAATTGTGTGAGGAAGAAGATGATGCCATGAGTCCATTCACAATACAGTCAGTTTTGAAGCCAGAAATGCAGCCTGAGCCCAATTTTCAAAACCTTGATCTTG
This sequence comes from Salix purpurea, assembly GCA_027405865.1. Taxonomy (NCBI): domain Eukaryota; kingdom Viridiplantae; phylum Streptophyta; class Magnoliopsida; order Malpighiales; family Salicaceae; genus Salix; species Salix purpurea. Next base: position 5,232,932 of record CM050333.1, on the reverse strand, counting down.
GCAATTTAACAACATTTGAAGATGTAAGATCCTATTTAATGTTCTTCTGACTAGTAAGTTGTAGAAATGCAGCATACTTTACAGTTCATATCATTTTGGTTCTTTGTAGGACACACTTTCATTGATTTAAGGCTACGTCATGATTACTATGAAGAAATGGAATTTTAAGTCTTGCACTGTATTTTTCTGGTTTAGGGACATGGAAATTGGAAAAAGAAAAAATCACGTTAGCTCCTGCCTGAGGCAAGTCATTTACAGAAAGATTTGATTCTCTTGATTATTATTTTTTTTCCTCACTGAATATACATTCTCTTATCACTTAACTTTGAAACTCGATGCCATAGTTCACATGGAGGGTGTAGATTGTCTTCTTGCAGGTTATCTATTCCTGCACATTATAACCATAACTTTTTTTTTGAAAAAAAAAAGGAAAAAAAAGAAGCAACCCTGTTGCTTGAAGGTAGTTTAGTGAAGCCAATGTGGGACGTATTATAAGCCTGAGATGGTGATTTCATGTTTTGCAAGTTTTATAGTAGGATCTCAATGTTACTAGCCTTCTGGTTTTTTCAAGTCCCAACACATCTCTAATACAAAACTTTAAGACCAATAGATGCAACTATCCAGGTGTTGAGAAAACTGCAAGGCACTCCCCTGATTTGATTTTGGGAAGATACATGTCCAGACTATGACAACAATAAAGATTCGGATGGGAACCATTTCTTAAATGCATAATCCATAACACTTAGATTCATTTTACTTTTTGTTTCATTTACATGTGTAATTTCAGTGATCAACTAAACTATTCATTTACTGTCATTCACATGGTATTCAGTTCCTAGTGCCCTCAGTTTTGATCTTTCATGGCATAAAGATATTCTCGGTGATGGCTGATGAGCATAAAACACTTACATTTCAGGAATATTTGGTGAATAGTCATAGTCAGGGGCTTGGTTTTCAAGGGTTTCATCAACCCAACAGCTCCCCTTCTGGTTTGCAAAATGTAGCGGTTAGCGCCCTCGATATAACTACTTTATTGGACTGTCAACAGTTCACTCTGGATGAGGAATTTGACCCTGGGATTTTTGTTGGCACCAATGACACTGAAGAGTGTGATAAAAATACTGAGAGTTACAATCTGCAGTATATCAGCCCTCTGCCTTCTGCTTTTATGGGGCCCAAATGTGCATTATGGGACTGCACCAGGCCTGCTCAAGTAGCCGAATGGTTAGAGGACTACTGTAGCAGCTTTCATGCTACCCTGGCCTTAAATGAAGGTCCCCCCGGCATGACTCCAGTTTTGCGGCCCAGAGGCATTGATTTGAAGGATAATTTACTATTTGATGCACTTATTGCAAAGATGCAGGGTAAGAATGTTGGTATTCCTCAATGTGAAGGGGCTGCTGTCATGAAATCCCCATGGAATGCTACAGGTAACTTGCATGCCTCCTCCTTTCTCCTTTTTGCTTTAATTTTCAAGTGCAACTTCTTGTTACATTGCGTATTTGCTCTACAGCATTCTTGCTCTTATTGAGTAATTATGAATGATTCATTTTGATACCTTATAAGATTCATCTATGATTCAGATCCCTATGTAGTATGCCAATTATTTGATGCGGTATAAGATTGATCTATGATTCAGATCTCTATGTGGTCTGCTAATTATGTTTCTTCAAGTGCTTTAATATGGTTCAAAAAGATGTCATCTTATTTTGGCTAATTCATTTTGTTTCCATGTGTAGAGCTTTTTGATCTCTCATTACTTGAGGGTGAAACAATTAGGGAGTGGCTCTTTTTTGATAAGCCAAGACGGGCATTTGACAGCGGAAATAGGAAGCAGAGGTCTTTGCCAGACTACAATGGGCGTGGTTGGCATGAGTCAAGAAAGCAAGTGATGAAGGAGCTTGGGGGCCAGAAGAAATCCTATTATATGGATCCACAGCCTCCAGGCTGTCATGAGTGGCATTTATTTGAATATGAGATCAACAACTGCGATGTATGTGCATTATATAGGTTAGAACTCAAACTTACTAATGGAAAGAAGTCTCCCAAAGGAAAAGTTTCAAAGGATCCACTCGCTGATTTGCAGAAGAAAATGGGAAGGCTCACTGCTGTTGTAACTACAGATAATAGCCCCCCTCTTAAGGGGAAGACAAGGGCTGATAGAGAAACTGATTCTGGAGAAGTTAATTTTTCTCACGATCAGAAAACTTCTGACACTGGTACGGGCCCTGGGCCATGATTCCGTATGATCATTTTCTAAATAGCTTTGGCATAGTACGTGGAACATAGTTTCAGAATCTTGCCTGATTGTGGAAACTGACAGAATTCTATAACAAGGTATTGCTGATGATTCTTAAGCAAGTAATGGCTGGTGATTCTGTAGAGAAGTAGTTTTCTGCTTTAGTAACTTCTTGGCATTACTTCTCTTTCCAGTTAGCAATGGCAGACACTCATCTGCTCTCTTGATTTGGAGAGATCCAAGTTTTATATATTGCTGGCAGATAATTAGCGTACAGAGTAATCAACTACACCTTCAATAGTTGAGTTGGAGACAAAGGTGAGTACTAAAGAGGACTTCTCTAAGTGTACAGTAGATGATATCAGCTTTGTCGGGCGTGCAGCTCTTGTAAGAGCATGGGATAGCCGAGGTTTTATTTATTCACCTGTGCTCATAAAGTGCGTTTTCCTGTGGATGGTGCTTCCTTGAATCCTAAAAAAAGATATCAGCTTTGTACAGTATATGATACCAGTTTTAGTATTTGTGTGCCCTGCTACTATCAAGGCTATATATATAATGATACTGACAACATATTTGAAATCTGGATGGATGTGCATGGATTTTTGAGAGAATAATATAAATTATTTTTGTATAATATCATTTAATAGTTTTGAATTAAGATGCTTATTTGATAAGATATAATGAAAAATTAGTTACTAAATCTCTTTAGAAATGTATTACAGGATAATAGGCCCGGATCCTCCACGTCCTCAACAGGTTGAGTAATTTATACTTCAGTCCCTGAGTTTTGAATGCAATTACAATTTAGTCTTTCATGTTTTAGAACCTATAGCTAAGTCCTTCAACTCTTTTCGTAATCCCAGCTGTGCCATTTGACAATTTAAATTATCACAGAAAAACAACATAGTGCGAGTTTTGAGAAAAAAACAATAATGGTCAACAAAGTTCTATGGGTATCACTAGCTTACAGGTTTTTGTACGTGGTAAAAGTCAGGGCCTAAGGAATTATATAAAAAAACTAAAAGAATTCAGTGATTTATGATTTACTATAGTTGTAGACACAAATTACTGTGAATTATATATATATATATTATGATCAATTTGAGGTGATTGAGCCTCCAAATCAAGGTTGTCAAAATCGTGATTTTGACATGAAACGGAAGTAGTTTCTAAACTCAGATTGTTAAAAAAACATCGTAAAATTGTACCTGAAATTTTACCATATAAAAATCATAAAATCGCAGTTAAAATCGTGTAGGTAGAAATATTATAAAATTATAAGTAAAATATTTTCAAATACAATATAATATAATTATGGCCATTAAACTTTATTAGTTAAAGCACATGGTTTAAAATAACTTAAAAATATATTATAAAATAATTAAAATATAAGAGAATCAATAACTTAAAAATACAGCAAAAATACTGATTTTTTTATTCTTAAACCAGGAGAGGGAGGAGGGCGTAGCCTGGGGGGCAGACATGGAGAGAGAGATAGAGAGGAGAGGAAAATCGGACAGAAGGCTGCAGGGCCAGGCACTTAGGTCTTAGGAAGGCGGCGGAAGGGACAGCAAGACATTGGCTACAATTGGCAAGATTTGTGAGATTGTAAAATCGAACTGATCTGGACCGATTTTAATGGTTTTTATCTGATTTTTCTATTTGATTTAACTAATTTTGTACGATTTTCCGAGTCAACTCGTGATTTTAACAACCATGCTCCCAATAAACTAAACTCAATTATGAATAAAAAATCTCATTCGATCAATTTGAGGTGATCAAGCCTCCCAATAAACTAAACTCAATTAGGAATAAAAAATCTCATAATCTTAACGATAAATCCCATGTTTAAAAAGATTAAGGACTTAAGAAGGGAATCTTATAAAAATCAAATTGGATACTAATATGCTTTAACCTAGCTTGTAGTTATTGACCAAGTATGAGAGACAAAACGACATTGTGTGTTCTTCCAGCTATTTCCATGTATTTAATCAAACCCTTCGTCATTTCTTCAAAATTTTCTTCATGGTCATTTTGTACGGCTTGAGTTAGGGTTCGTTACAATTCAATCCGTTTTTTAGCACCTTGTCCTTGAGGTGGCGATACGATCTCCTAAACCAATCGTCCTCCCCCTAGACCTCATCTTTAATTTCTTGTCCCTGCTATTTCACCAAAAGAGTTCTCGTATAACCTTATCTCTACTTCTCTAATTTGTTTTAATTTTGCCGAATTGTCCTAGAAGATAAGGCTTCCATGTTTGGATGGTCAAAATAAGTATTAAATGTTTTTTCTCATTGGTTGAGAGAATCAACTTTGGCTTGTTTGGGAATGTAGTTGAGGTTGATTTTTAAAATGTTTTTCATTTAGAAAAGTATCAGAATGATTTTTTTTTTATATTTTTGATATTAACATATCAAAATTATCTTCAAAATAAAAAATAATAATTTTTATTTTTTTTCAAAAACACTTTTGAATGCATGATCAAACAGTCTTAAACTCTTGGGTAAGAAATGTTTCTCATTTCTTGCATTAGAAGTCTCAACACCTTCACCTAAAGCATCACATTCTATGATGATAGTTTTTGAAAAATCTGAAATTGCTAGTACCAGAGGGCTTGTAATTGCCTTCTTTTTGAAAGCTTGCTCAACAGATTCATTCCATAGAAAACCTTTTATAAGCAATCTGATTAATGGCCCAACTATAACCCTTTAATTTACTATTAATTTCATCTCTCTTCCCCCCATGTACAAACCTTGTTCTTCCCACTTTCTGACACAAGCAAGATGCAAAAGCAGCAGTCCATGTAAGTTTAATAAACACGAACAATGATGATTGATTTATTAACGGATAGATTTCACGTACAGATGAGCAGCATCACAGCAATTAGGGTTGTCACCCCGGTTTCTTGGTAAGGAAACAATCAGACTACAGCTCGAGAAAAGAAAGCGATTCAGGCCACTATTGCTGAGCTGAAGACCATGAATTGGCGTCTATCCAGTTAAATGCTATGGGGCTCAAAAAGGCATCAGGGATGCCGAGCGAACTGACCAATGCAAGTGCATGTGGCCGCAATTCTCTGCAGAGCTTCGTCACCTCCTTCCTCACAGCAGCTGCATTGTCTGTTGATAAGTATCCATACCGAAGAAATGCGGCGTCTTCTTCCAGACAGATCAAGGCGTACATGGATCTCAACAATCCCAGGACATTCTGCAGAGGAAACAAACCCACAAACTCAGGAACAAGATAAGGTTCTCCCTTCTCTAACATCTTACATGTTCCCTACCAGACATTTTAGGCTAGATGCTGGTGTTCCTTGCCGGTCAAAATTTTGGAAAAAGCATTGAAGACTGCAGTAGAATTTCTGGTGTGATTAAGAAAGCTTAAACATCCCTTCTGACTTTCTATTCATACTGTGTGATTGTTTGGGAGTGTAGTTGAGGTTGTTTTTTAACGTGTTTTTCATCCAGAAATGCACGAAAATAATGTTTTTTGATATCCACACATGAAAATATCTAAAAACACTAAAAATAGGGACTATATCTCGTTAGCTCAAATGATTCTTCCATGGCCCACTTTCCTAAACTCTTCTGACCACTCATCAGATTGCCATAAATTATTATGTTTTGGTGAATTAGAGAGAGATTTTACCAAGGCATGGTTAGAAGAACTTCAACTCACGAATATATTTCCCTTCAAGAGTTCTTATATATGTATTAATTCTGATGTAATGCTTATTATGCTAGGACATCACAAAATGGTTTAAAGCTTTACAAACTAAATCATTAGGTTAATGTGTACATAAATACAAGAGTAATTTGTATATTTCTTACCTTCAAGGGACCGGCAGACACATTTGACTCAGTATCAATGAAGGTCTGCAGAATAGCTCTGTCAGAGAAAGCTCTGCCCAGGTCTTCTGCAAGTTGATGACTCTGGTGCAAATAGTTGAAGCAAAATCTCATCAGCAACAACAATCAGAATGACAGGAGTGGAACAAGAAAGCAGCACCTTTACTACCAGAAAAGCATCCCTACCAGAATAAATGCTCGCTCTTTGCTTTCTCCATTTGATTGATAAAGTGAGATTTCTGCAGCAAATCGGTTCAGAAGATCTCGTTCCCTCAAGCAGTGAGCATTCATCTGATGAACACAACTGGTTAGGCATACGAACATGTGTTGAGAAAGGTCATTGTCTTACAAACTTAGACAATATATTACCTGGAATTGGCTGCTCCTGAGGGTAGTGCTTGTAAGATTAGGTTGAATTACAGGGACAGGTCCATTCATGTGTTCTAATCCCAAACCTTTGAAAGGTTTATTTTTCTTCTTTGCAGCTACGTATTCTGAAAGGAGTGCCTTGCTGACCTGAAACAACAATTCACTGCTTCAAACCAAAATCTTAAAGAAGTAGATGCTAGTAAACTTAATTCCATTTAAATTGTAAAACATCAGTTCTTGGATGTTATAAAATAAGTAACAAAAGAATCAAGTCCACGTACAGACAAGCTCAAAACCATTGTTAAACTAAAATCCTTGTTCAATCTACTTGGATTACACCTACATCACCATAGATCTTAAGTCCTAGTGACCTTTTTTTCATCCCCATGCCAACTCCCTGATCCCCACCCTGCAACCTGACCCGCCCAAAACCCAAAACTAAAAAACTCGATTTTCATCCAATAGGTCTTTTTTACAGAAAAACTGTCATTGAATAACTTTCACCCAGATGAAGGCAATACACTGTACCTGCTGCATGAGAACATTGTTGTCCCCCTCGAAAGTAGACTGGACATCAAATTCACCTTTCATATGACCAACTCGATTTTCAGTCTTCAAACCTTGTCCTCCACAAGCTTCACGGCATTCCTAATGAGCATGAATACAGTGAAATTCAGCAAGGCTTTTTACCATAAACCTAAATTTCACATGCGGTTCTAGGTCCTCACCTGGAGGGTTCTCATGTTATGCCACGTGAAGATAGCCTTGAATGCACTTGAAACAACATGAAGGGTCTTGGCTGATTCAGGGGTTCTGTTCACGTATAGCATTTTCAAGTAATTTCCACCAAAACTCATAGCATACCTGCATGGAAAGGGTTCATTCCACGGGAAAGAGAAAAGGAAAATAAGTCAGAATGAGAGTTTTATTTATTTAAATTACAAGCAATAAGCAGCTGTGAGGCAGAAGTTGCATGGCCAGTTTACAGAGCTGGCGTTGCCAAGGGCATTGGAGGATTCATTGCAAATGGAGCATCTACTATTCACAGAACTAGTGTTACACTTTAAGGATATGATTTTGTTGCACAATAAAAAAGGTGTTTTGATAAAAAAAAAAAAAAAACAACGGGATGACATTTTCTGATTTTTCCAGACCATAGTCTGCAAGATCCCAATCATCATGACAACATTAAACATAAAACAGCACAGTAATCCTTTTTTATGGAATTCTAGAAAAAGGAAAATGCAAGACTCGGCAATGATGACAATGGCTCTACGAAAGTGAACTAATGAATAAACACAAGTATTGCAGATTACGCTGGCAGATGACTGGTTTCAAACTGGGGCTTGCGCAAATTGTATAACTCCTCAGATGCAAAAGCAAAACCTTGAGATCAATTGAAACTTCAAGTGTTGCCATGGCTCTTACTACTTTGAAATTGCATGTATGGAGCACTATTTGACACCCCAAAGATTTAATAGATTAGAAATCTCAGTGCCAGTGAGTAGCAACTACTTAGATACTTACGACTTGGCAAGAAGAGGCAAGAGTCGGCGTTGATGACTTGGGTAATCAAGCAAAAGGACTTCAGGTCCATTAGGAGTCATAGAAAATGCCCGCCTACTCAAGGCATACCTAATGGCAATTGCCAAACCAATCTGACAAGAGAAGAATTACATCATATTAATGGAAAATCGAGCAGCCAGTTATGAAAGCATGTTATAAATACGCATACACCATGAACACAAAGCTTTAATCTTCAGTAATAATTCTGAAAATGATTCTCTGAATATAAATGAAAACTGTCGTAATTCTATACCTTTGAAGAGTAGATTGCACTAGTAGCAATAGTTACACGACCAGATGTCAAAGGAGCCAAGAATGCTGCAAACCTCTGGAAAAAAACACACGAGTCCATCACAAATGACTTATTTGATTTCTCGACAATTAAAGACCATGAAAGAAGCATGAAATAATTACTTGATCTGGGTCTTTTATTGCACTCAGATACTGACCATCTGGTGAAACATCAGCAACCAAATTCAACAAGTTCTCTCTGGGGATCCGCAGATTGTCAAACCTGAAAACAAGTCCCCAAAACCCTCATCATGTGCTTGTAAAACAGTAGCTGACAAGAGAAGAAAAGTGTGATTAATACCAGATTCGACCATTATCAACACCATTCAAACCAATTTTGTGGCCACAATCAGCTATACAGATGTTTGGCAATATGTTTCCATTTACATCCCTGATCTGGGCTATAAAGGCGTGGACTCCTTCATTCACCCCATTTATGTTGAGCTGAGAAAAGACTATAGTGTGCGTTGCATGCTGAATACCAGTAAAATTGTGTCAAAATACACAAAATTGCGTACGGGAGAATGAATCAAAGAATGGCCTCAGCAAGCAAATGTGTTCAGGAAAATCCTTACATTAGCAGCCCCCCCTATCCAGTACTTCTGAGCTGATTCACAGGGGGTGTTGATTACAAACTCTCCCGTCTTCGAATCATAAGTTGTGACTGTTTCAATTCCTCGGACCTGAAAACATCAAACAAGGAAAGAGGTCCACGACAGAGCATAAGTAACCAGATAGAAACCTTAGTGATGACGCACAAAAAAAATGGCAGCCTTCACATACATTACTTCCATGCCCCAGCTCAGTCATCGAAAAGCAGCCTTTCATGGCATAAGTTTCAGTGTCTCTTAGCCACTTGTCATGGTGACGTTTTGTGCCCATAAATTGGATAGCACCACCCCTGAAATTAATTAACAAAAAAAAACAAACTTTCTTCTTACACCCTAAAACAAGCCTTGCTAAATTGAGCAAATACAAAAATTCAACAGTACAATTTTTTTCTTCAGTATTCCTGCTAAATTGAATCCAATACAAAAGTTCAGCACTAAAAGCCAGTTTTACCTTCTTTTTTCTTCAGCAATGCTGGAACACAGGATTTTTTCTTTTCCCAGTAAAAAGTCAATTTTTCTAGCAGTAATTTCATTAATTATATGGGGAAAAAAGAAAAGGACTTGTCCTTTAAAGCATTAAAGTAAGCCTCACTTTCTGATTTCAAGATTCATGATACATTTGCAGCCAGAATTTTCATTTAATTCCCAACAACCAAAAGAATATCAAAGAACAAAACTATTTAGATTTAAAAGTAGAAATTTCACCCTTTTTCTCAAATTTTCTCAGCAACCAAATAGACAATATAACAGCTCCATATTTACCACACCATTAAGGCCCCGTAAATCAATAAGAAACTGACAGAAAAACTAACACTAACCCATGAATCCAAAACCCAAAAACAAAATTAAAGAAAGAAAAAAAACACACAAAAAATAGAAATGAAAATTAATAATCTAATAGCAATCCATTATTCCAAAAAAGAAATCAATACAGTACCATAAAAAGAAATGAACACCAATCTTGACAGAAAGAGAGTGATCAAAAATCTGAATAACTTCAAGCAAGGACAACTTTTTCAATTCAGCTTCAACCCCTTTTTTTGTCAGCCATCCATCAAAAGCACCTCTTTCTAACAAATACTCGATCCTTTTCATGGTCATCTCTCGTTGCTGCTCCATTGTCTGATTATAATCAGGGCTTACGAACAACCTCCCACCTCTCTCTTTCCCATTAAACACTCTCCCTTGTTTGATAACACCAAACAACCAGTCCCTGTCCTCTAAGTTGTGAAAGTCAACAATTTTTCTCATTTCTTTGATGTCAAAACCGAAACTTTCTGTTGATTCTGGTGGGGTGTAGCTTAAACAAGAATTTGATTGAAGACAAGAAGTGGGTTTTGAAGGATATTGAACAAGATGGTTGTTTAGTATTCTGGTTCTACGTGAAGCTGTGTTGATTGATGATTCTTGCGCCATCTTTTTTCTGGTTTTTTGAGGTTTCCGTGTTCTAGTTCCAGTTTTCTCGCAGAGATCAGAAGACTCTTGGAGATTGAATGATGAAGGTGGTGTGAAACAGATTAGAATCTTTTATAAAAGTAAGTTGTTAGGTGTCTTTTCTTATTTGACAGTTCACAGTTGTGTTTTAAAATTATTTTAAAAAAATGATTTTTTTTTTTATAAATAAATAATATTTTTCAAGATTATCCCTAGAATTATCCAAAATTTTTGCCAAAGTGGAATGCCCTTTTTTTTTATTAACAAAGGTTCAAACTCTAGACCTTTTAATTAAAATGGAAATACCAATTTGAGCTAAGTTATAGCTTGAATATTAATTTTATTTTCATCTCATACCATACAAAATTACAAATAATTGTTTATTTAAAAGCAATTAATATAAATTAAGAAAAGCTAAATTTATTTACATATATCGAGTTAAGTGATAAAAAGTCAAGTAAATATATATAAGCAATTTATATGATATAAATGTAAATAAGATAGGTATAAATAATGAACAGAGTGGATCACATGAGTCGTTCAAAATTGTCAAGATTCACTTGTATTGGAGCAACTTTTGTCATTATTAATGAGTTATTAAGAGTATAAATAATATTATTATAAGAGCTTCAGTAAATCTTCAATATCTTTTATTTCTATATCCTCTCTCCTTTTCCTATTAATCTTCTAAAAGTTGCAAATATCACTTCATATTTTTTTAAAAAAATAACTATAATAGATTCCAAAAATAGTCCTAATAAAAAATTGTGGAAACTAGTTTAAAATCATAATATCTCAAAGTCAACATTTTTTTCTCTATATTAACAAAAAGTAAATGATTCCTTTTTTATTTTATTATTTAGTATTGCAAGCACTACGTAGTAGGTGTAATTTCACAACAGGTAGCTGGCCCAAAACGACGACGCTCGCGATATGGTTGGGCCGCAAATCGGTAAGGCAATGTCCATAACAGATTCTGACGAGTCTGTCCCGTTGGGTCTCCTCTCATCCTGTCGTTTCCTTAAACAGAGAGAGAGAGAGAGAGAGAGAAGAATACATGGCGGCAGTAACGACAGTCTGAAAAAGCATAAAATCATAGTAGCCGTTGATTGAGTAGTGGTTTTATTGAGAGCCGTGTAAAAGTTCAGAGTCTCTTCTGAGGTTTCTTTATATTTATTGGGATTTGACATTTTGTACCAATCTACGTGTAAGGTGTGCTTCCATCCGAATTACACACGTGCTCTCTTTTTTTTCTTAGTTAAATCCAAGCTTTTTAATTTCGTTCCGTTCCGGCCGGAATGTTTCGTGGCATTAAAAAAATTAAGATAAAACAACGTTTTTTTTATCTTAGTTTTAATTCCGGTCCGTTCTGCAAATTCCGGCTAAATTCCGGCCGGAACGCTTCGGTACCGTTCCGGCTCAAAATCATAATATTTCTTTTATTTTAGAACATTTTACTATCATAATATTTTGGAATTTTAGAAATGTTTCTAATTTTGAGATTATATTTGTTTGACTTTGTGTTTATATTGTATAATTTAAAGTTAATTTATCTTGAATTTAAATTATACTGTTAAATTAATATTTGATTTTTTTTCATATATATATATATATATATATATATATATATATATATATATATATATATGAACAATACAACCCTGAAACGCTCCAAAACCGAAATGTTCCGTTCCAATAGAAAAACCGTAACAACGACCGGAACGATATTGATAACCTTGATTAAATCTATGGTAGCACCATAAATAATCTCAATACTCTTCCCGTTTATTTTAAATTATGCTGTTTTCATTTTATTTTTTCTCTCTCAAATCAATTACAATGATAACAGGTTTAATATAATTAGCATGTTAAACAAATATTCATAGTTGTAATCTTTATATTATATGACCGATAAAATCCATTAAAAATGAATAATATAGATGTTATAAATATTATTGAATTAAAAAGTCCAGCTTCATTGAATAATATATGTTTTTTAGTTATGTTGGAGGGTATTTTGAATTAAAACTAAATTCAATGAGTTTTTTTTTTAAATAAATACTTATATATAATAATAAAAAAAAGTATGAAATTAGACCTTAACTTTTCCACAACCTCTATACGCAAGAGTGTTTGGGAGTACGGTTGACATCATCACATCAAAATGATCTAAAAACACTAGAAAAAATAAATTAAAAAAAATAAAATTTACAAAAAAAGTCATTCGTCCCAAACAACCCTGATGTGTCGATTGCTATAAGGCTAAAAGTTCATTCTGTAAAAAGATATTTTTGAGGCTGAGAACAGAACAAAAAAAAAAAAAAACAGATGCTCAGTCCTTGCCCCCGGGCCCTTGCAGGCCTAAGCCTTTTCTTTTGGTGTGGGAGCCCGGTCCATCCTTCTAGACCCAGAAATGCCCAGCATGCTTGTTAAACAATCATATTTTTTTTTCCTTCTTGAATCTAGAATAAAATCATTTTAAATATATTTATTAAACTGATATTTAAAAATAATATAATTGTTCCATAATTTTCAATAACATTAATGAACCACGCTGATAATAAAAAAAGATATGTTATTATCAGAAATAAAAAAAAAGAATATATTACATGAATAGGAGAGTAATTTTAACTAATATGTTATTTAATTATTTTCTTTTTTACAAATAACTATTTTCTTTTTTTATAAAGTTAAATAAAAACAAATTTCAAAATTGTCATGTCCATATTATAAATTATTTCTGCAAATAATCATGCTAGTTACTGATAATATTGTACGACTAAAAAGATTGTTACTTTCAAAAGGAATAATAATTTTTTTTATATAATAATAAGTAAATGATTGTAGATTTGTTTATTATATAAAAATGATCTTATTATTATTTAAAAAAAAAAACATAGTTAATTGTTCCATGATATGATAGTTATGAAAAAATAAATTACTTTATTTTTTTATTTATAGAGGAAAAAGAAATGCAATTTGTGTTTTAAAAGGATTGCAAACTAATTATGTATTCGTATTGCATTATTATTACAAACTCATTATAATAATTAAATTATTTTAAAATAACCACAGCAAACTCCAAGGAACAAACTTACAAAAGAATAATCAGAAAAAGGAATGAGAATCAAATGCAGAAGCCTATTCTTACGCTTTTTCTCTCGACCTCAACATCTGCTAAAAAAACATCTAATACAACACAGCATATCTGGTAAACAAACACACACTACAGCTATCCATCTGAACATTCATGGTGTTCGAAATCCGACTTCAAATAACGAAAATGGAAGTTAGAAAAGAGGAGAAACTGTTACCAGCAACACTTCCTTTCTCAATCTATTTCTGACTATACGGAGCAGCATCCAGCCTTTTTCACAGCTGATACATCATCTTTGCCGACATTAATGGTCTGTCCCTTGGGCACGCCGGCAGGGTCATCGCCGACATCTAGCGCCTTCCGGCTGACTACTCGGTAAATCTGAGTGAGCACTTCAGTGAAAGCATTTTCAACATTCAGGGACTCCAGGGCAGAGGTTTCCATGAAAAAAGTGCTCTCTTTCTCAGCAAATGCAGTGGCATCCTCGGTAGAAACTGCACGCAGGTGACGCAAATCTGCCTTGTTTCCCACGAGCATAATCACAATGTTGGATTCGGTGTGGTCACGAAGCTCCTTTAGCCATCTCTCCACATTCTCAAAAGTGACATGTCGAGTGACATCGTAGACAAGTAAGGCACCGACGGCTCCTCGATAATATGCACTGGTAATTGCTCGGTATCTGCATTAATGAATGCAAAATCGATGAAAACTGGCCTCCCTTATTATATAATCTGTGGAAATAGTTTTGTTTATATATATATATAACATGGTTATATTCCTGATACTAGAGAAAGAAAAGGTGCAATCGAAGTACAATGCAAGAATTTTTCTTCCATTGTCTCCCTTTCTTTCTACTTGTGTCAACAACAACACATACATGAGCAGATTCGATCATACTCCATCTCTCAAAATGATGTTCTCCCAGGGTGGATGCAGAATGGAGATAGAGAATAAACACAGAGATCAGATAAAATTACTAAACTATCGTATTTCTTGTTCTCATTACTTCAGTCTTTTACAAATCCAAAAAAGAAAACTAGCAGCAGCTCAAAAAATGCTATTTGTTATCAAAGGTGCAAACCTTTGATCCCTTCTTAAGCAAATTCTAAATCTCCAAATAGACCAATTCAGGTCATTTCAGCTCCTAACATTTTTGGCATGGGAATCTCATTTAGATCTTATTTTCTATAGAGTACATTTTCCTTTCATGCAAAAAATAAAAACTACAGATTAAGAAGGCCATTTACTACTCTACAACTACAACCAGAGCATATCATAGAAAAACTTGATCTCGAGTGACCAATAAAATGCATATTGTGATCTACTAACACCCTTTACCATCTTCAAAATGCAAAAACATTGAAGCATCAAAAAACCCAATCAGAAAAGAAAGAAAAAACAAAACTTTATAGCATCAACCGCTCAAAGGTCTACAGATCTAACAAACCCAAATGCAGATTCACAAAACAAGAAAAAACCCATGCTATAAAACTAGAAAGATCCATGATTTGAGATTAAGAAAAAAGGACTAGACCTTTCTTGGCCAGCAGTGTCCCAAATCTGAGCCTTGACAACTTTATCATCAACATGGATACTACGAGTGGCAAACTCAACACCAATAGTGGATTTGGATTCCAAACTGAATTCATTTTTCGTAAATCTTGACAAAAGATTGGATTTTCCAACACCAGAATCACCTATTAACACTACCTTGAATAGATAATCATAGTCATCATCAGCCCTGTAAGCACCCATTTTCTTCGCTAAATTTCTTGTTTTTGTTATATGATAAAGGAAATGGAGAGTAATAAAGGTTTGGCCTTTTTGTGTTGTGGGGTTATATGTGGATCTGTGTTATAGAGTTTTTGAATTTTAAACTGTTGAACATTCTTTGCTTTTTCTTTGAGGGAGGGAGGGAGGGAGCTTCTTGTGTGTTTTGTATAGAAAATAGGTGTTACATTCGAGAGAGGCAGTCTCTCAAGGCTTTAGCAATAAAATACTAAGGTTGAATATTCATTTTCATTTTTTTACTATAATTATAATTAAAATGGAAATTTGTTTTCATTAACTAATAACTAGTTACTGTATATTAAAATTATTCTCATAAATTTTCTTTTGGTTTCTACCATGAAATGCACTGTTCAGAAACAAAAACAAAAAATATTTTCTTTTCAATTATTCTGAAAATTAAATTTGGAATTATAAATATGAAGGATAAACTCACTTATCAATTATACTACATTTTTCAAATAAAATAATTCCACCATAAAAGAGTTGAAATTATAATGATATTCAAAAAAATAAAAATAAAAATGAAATGATCCGTGAGAAAACAGGAAGGGAAAGGGATAAAAACCTAGAGTAAATTTGTTCACGTTATATTTGATCCTCACAAACAACCCGTGTCCATCAGAGCCATCCCTTCCTGTTAAAACATTTAAATTAAATAAATAAATAAGACATCAAATTGATAATTAAAAAAATATATTAAATTAAGGGCATTATGCTGTAAAAGTTGCTTCATCACAATTCGAAAGAGACATCAAATTATGATTTATTCTTGAATTCAAGTGCACTTGTAAAAGTTTAAAACAAACAAAAATTTATTTGTTTACTTGAATCCCCATAAAGTGTGTTTTTCGGAAACTAGAATTTCCTCGAATCCAATAAAATAATTCACAAAAAACGATATCATAATAAACAGTAGAATCGAAAAAATAGTTTTTTAACATTGTTTCTAATTTCTATGCATTCATTGATTTTATTTATTTATAATTAATTTTCTTTTCTGGACAATTTTGAATGTTCTAGAGAAAATTTATAGTTCACCTTAAATTAAATAATTGGCTTCTAGCCTTCAAGATATTTGAAAAGGTATAGCACAAAATGGTAGAATCAATCAACATTCATTATGAACATGGATTTATTTAATCACCAAAAGGAAAAAAAAAGGTGGGCGTAGAAAGGTCGTTGGTTTTCAATTAATTGAAAATCGTGTTCTCCATCATGAATTTTAATATTTTTAATCATGTTCAACGGTTCAATTTTCAACTTTTCTTTGGGGATTACACTTCCAGATGAAAACCTGATGTGAGCAGCAAAGTGGGATGCCGACAACAGTCATTGTCGTTTTCATTTTCATTCAACAAAGGGACAAGAACATGTAACGTTCATATTTTTTTTCCATATCTGCAGGCATATATCTAGAAGATGATTTCAAAGATTGGTCCTTGAACAGTTTAAAATTCATAGAAACTTCGAAAAACGTCCCCCTTTAGATTAGTCCTTAAGCCTGGAAACAGCAGTAGCAACAGAAGGATTCTCCATTACATATCAATATTATGAGTTTATCAATAATTATTGTTTCAAAACCAAAAATGTAAGATCCCTTGTATTATTTGTCAGTTTGGTATTTTCTAGCATTACCTATATAGAGGCAGGCAAAAAAATGAGTACAACAGGCAACACTCGATGCTTTTAGGGTGCAAAATGCACAAAAATTGTGTCAGATAGATTTCACTCCTTCAGCCTTTTACTCATGCTTTTACGCTTGTTAACTTCCAGGTATCTTTTTCTCAACCGGATGGCCTTAGGTGTGACCTGCATGGACAAAGATTGCATCAGACACGTTATGGAAAAAGGCTCACTGCCATTTGAATATATACAAGACCTAAAATATGCAGCTAAGCAGCATGTGAAGTAGCTAAGGCTGAACCATTTCTTCTTTTTTATTTTGGATTCAAGGAAACCCTGTCCCCCGAAAGGCGCACTTTGTGGGCCCAGGTGAGCGAGTAAAACCCAGATTGTCCTAAGCTCTTATAAGGGTGCACGTCCTGACTTGAACTTAAGACCTGCTGTGCAGATCTCAAGCCCTTTGTCATCACAACGTGCCCCTTGAGGGCAAACTGAACCATTTCTTAAGAGCTGAGTTCTATGCAAACAATGTGTTAGTATGGGGTCTGAATTTGAGACAAACAATCAAAGCAAAAAGTTACCCCTGTGACCCTGTCAACCAAAAATAGAAATGAGAGTATTAACAGAAATGTACCTCAATAAGCTCATCGGAAGCTACATAACCAATGGCTTCTTCGAGCGTCATCTGCACAAAATTGTTTTATGACATTAATAATCACTTGTAAATCTAGGAAGTTTTAATTCATAGCATGCCAAAAGCTGCCTATGATGTCTACAGTGCTTCACTTTTAATGGACATTTCTTGTTCAAGAGCTTAATAGAAAGTGTCAAGCCTGTGTTCAAGGTGTTGTGGGAGTTAAATTGAAACAGTTAAACTCAACAGAAAAGCTCAAAGTAGGTTTTCACTCGTATGGAACTTGTAATCTAGAGCAGGTTCTATAAAAAAGATGTCATATTTGTGGTGTCCTAGTAAGATCCTTCACTCCCATCCAGATGCACTTTCAATTAGTGCTTGAAAACTTTACTGTTATCTCTAGAACCTGTAAAAATTAAAAAACTCAAGTAGGTCTTCATACATATAGTCCTGAAATTCCCAAGACAGTTTCTATAGAACTGATATACTATTTGTGTAAAGTTCTAGTAAAACCCTTTTGCTCCTGTCCAGATACATTTACAGTTAGTGCATGAATGCCCATGTTTGAGGATAAAGAGTTAAGAATTACTTGAACAGTAACTCTTCTTCATGTTTTTCCAGGTTTTGTTTCTTATTTTTAAAATTTCCAACAATTCTTTGTTTTTCCTCATTTTGTTTGTTTTCTTGGGTGTGGCACTAGTGCACAACCTGGATTATTCCTTCACTGGTTTCTAATTGTTCACTCCCTAACCATGAAGAATTGCAGAATGCCATGTCAACGGAAGAAGGATAGGAAACACCCAATTGTGAGAATAGAAGAGATAAAAGATCAAGAATTTTCCCATTGCATACCAAGCGAGGTGGAGAGAGTTTCACATTCTCATCCTTGTTAGCAGACCGCATGTTACTAAGTTCCTTTGCCCTAACTGGGTTGATCTGTTTAAGGAAAAAATTAGTATCATTGAATAATAAACGAGAATGGATAGCATGGGAGGCATAAATCCTTCTTACATCAAGATCGGTATCCCTTGAATGTTCACCCACAATCATGCCATCATATGTCTGCAAAATGAAGGAAATGAAAGTAAGCATACACGCTTTTGCCTTCAAAAACAACTTTAGCCAGTTAATGGAACTGTCCTAGGATAACCAACAGGCCCAAAACTGCAGTGAATGAATTATGATATAATCAACTTTTCATAACTCGTGAATTCCATATCAGTCCAGCTTGTGCCTGGAGCAATGACAAGATTGGTAAAGCCTTGATAGCATGAAAAATGGTTCACAAGAGATATATCCTATGTATATCATTAACAAAATCTTTTGAGAGCACCTATTTTCAGGATATAAGTAATGTAATACCATAGGAGATGTGACATAATTGTTAACGAGAGAGATATCGTACTGAATAATTATTACGAATCAGGACTTAAAAAATGAGTCATCAGAGCAGGAATTAAATTTCTCTAGGCATGCCTAACATAAGGAGACATGGGAAAAATGTAAAAACATATCTTTACTAGTTACAGAATAACACAGATTCAACGGTGAAAAGATAAACAAACAGGAAGGTATTTTCATTTTTGTAAGAAAACAACCTCCATCCCAGGAGTAACAAAGAGTATTCCACGAGGTTCTAGACTCATTAATGCATAGGCTGTAATAGTACCATAACCCATCGATACCTGTTCAATCAAGCAACCAAAATTAAATCAGGTCCAACACAGAAAATAGTAGTAACAAACAACCAAAATTAAATCAGGTCCAATACAGAGAAGTAGTATTAAAAAACACACTTCTCACTTCAATAACAAGAGCAAAACATACAAAAACTACGTCCTCTATTTACCAACACATGATTCATACAGAAAAAAAAAGACTAATGGATTACTCAGGCAATTAAACATGTTCCAAACATATAAATTAGGTCTCTGCTAGCAGTGTTTTAAAATTTCTCCATACCCCTTAGATGAGGTTCTTGAGTGGGTATTGAAAAGCTCAATCCAGTGATGCATCAATACCAGGCACGAGAAACAGGATATAAGCAAGTAAACATAATACCATTCAATGAAATTACTCTGCTAAGTCACCACGATCTAGGGAGTGAATGTTTTTTAAACAAGCCAGACAGATAAGGTCTACTGGCAAAATCTAAATCTATGTCAAGGAATATTTATAATAGAAAAATACACGTCCAGGAGCATTCACACTCACAAATTATGACTCTATCTGAGTTGTTACAAGTCGCTAATGACAAATAAAGCCACTAATGCTGATTAAGATAAGGTCTACAGGCAAAATCTAAATCTATGTCAAGGAATATTTATAATAGAAAAATACAAGTCCAGGAGCATTCACACCCACAAATTATGACTCAAGTGTCTGAGTTGTTACAAGTCGCTAATGACAAATAAAGCCACTAATGCTGATTAACACCAATTTACATGCACAAACATGGAGGTTGCTAATGCTCACTCAACAAGAAGGTTGATTGCCACCTAGCTAGAAAGTTTCCCAACACTAATAGAGTGTTCACATTAAGATATAATGCCCCATGTCAGTAATGAGGAAAACCTCAATTGAATCATAAGACATTATGAGAAAAAGATCTTCACTCAATAATAATAACAGTTTGGCTATTCTACAATTTCAAGCAAAAAAAGAATGAGGAAGACATACCAATACTCCCTTCCTAACATTTCCAAGTGGGCCCCGATGTTTTGCATAGGCTGCAGTTAGCAAAATAAGCGACATGAGCACCATACAATAGAAAGAGTAAATTAAAAAAGCTTAAGCAAAATATTGGGAAAATTTAGAGCATTGAAGATAAATTTAGAACATTGCAGACAATTTTCTTCCTGTGCTCACAATTTAGATGGAGATTAATGCCAGATGGGGAAAACTTTTTAATTGTGTTTGAGTCAGATCTTGCACATTTGTTTGAATAGGAAGAGTGTTGAAAGTTGCAAGTTCTGCCATTTCTGAATCACATCAGTGCGTGTAATAGATGTATGGTAGCACCCACATAATGGATGTATTACACATGAGATCATTAGCATTTCTCTTGGATAAAAAACAATTCAACAAGATAACATACTTGCTCTGAGTTGGCATTGAATGAGATTTGTGAGATCACTGGAAACAGCCAGTTGCCAAAACAAGCCAACCTAACTCTAGAAAGATTTGAAAATTCCCCTCACATTTGTATAGCTGGACAATGAACAGCAATGAGAATATACAACGATTACAAGTGAAACCTCCCAAACTAGAATTTGTGGACTATATATGGGAGGCCAGCACAGATAAACTAGGACCAGAGTAGATGTGAAATTCGGGATCCAATTATATCATACTAAGGATAACACAATTTCCAAGAAAAAAGACAAGTAAACAGAATCTCAAGTAGATCATACTCAGGAAAGCACGATGCATAAATCCAGTTCCACGTGTGTCACTGCTGAACACACTTCTGTAACCAACCAGGCCTCTGCAGAACACAATGAAAGAAAAACATGGATGTTATACAATTAGTGGCTTGATATAGTTCATAGTTGAATCAAGTATTCAATAACTCCTGAAAAAAAGGCTCTCAATAACTCCAAATAGTAGCTTATAGTACAAGTCACTAACATGGATGTTATACAATCAGTTGCTTGATATAGTTCATAGTTGAGTCAAGTATTCAATAACTCCAAGTAGTAGCTTATATTACAAGTCACTAAGCTCATGATATCGAAAGGATTAACTTGAAACATAATTGAATCATGCTATGTGCTCAAGCAATCAATGATTGAACTTATGTGAGAATGTTATTGTACACAACATAAAACTCAAGCATGGGGTATTTCAAACTGCAGTGTGCAAAATATGAACTCATTGGATAAAAATCAATGGCAAAGCATGAACTTATTAAATAAAAATTAATAACTTTCAGAGAAAATGTATCCAAGTTCCAAGTCGCTAGGAGCTAAGTTATTCATGTTTGTACCTATGCATATATATCAACAATGAAATGCATAGTGTGCAGAAAGAAAGTACAACCAGTAAAAAACATACATATATCCATAACGTGTCCAAAAAATAACTGTTCTTGTACAGATAAATTATACACCAACCTTGATGGACAAGTCAAGGACAATCTAGTCCTGCCAACATGCCCAGGAACAGGACCCATATCGAGAACCTCAGCTCGTCTATGAGATAAAGCTTCCATTATTAACCCTACATGCTCTTCATTTACCTGAAATAAAATCATATGTGAAAATCTCACAAATCTAGTGAAAAGAAACCATTACACGTATAATTTTGAATTCTTACCTCAATGGTCACTTCTTCAATCGGTTCAAGCTTCTCCTTATTCTCAGTTTTATACCTGATTCAACAAAGTAAATTGTCCAAAATTTATAAGAAAAGGGACATCAACTGGTTATGGTTCCCCCTATAGCAATGGAAATTAGATTGCAACAGTAGGTGCCTCATTTAACAATCAAACTCACATGACTCTAGGAGGTGAAACGGACAGCTCAAATCCTTCACGTCTCATATTCTCAATCAAGATTCCTGTAAAGCATAAACATCTGAAGTTCAGAACCATGTTGAACAGATATTACACTTCATGGTGTCAGAAATTTGTGACACGTGAAAAAAAAAAACTGATGTCACTGTAAGCCTTAGTACTGTGAATTTTTTATGCTTAATATGAAATAGAATAGCGCAACACAATTTAATGTCAAGAAGAACAAACCGAGTTGAAGTTCTCCTCTTCCCTGAACCTCAAATGACTCTCCAATGCCAGGAAGCACATTGATGGCAAGATTAGTTTCAGCTTCAGCCATTAACCGATCACCGATTTTCCCTCCAGTCAGCTAAACACATATCAGAAACACAGAAGTAAAAAAGTACACAATTACTTCTTGTGCAGTGGATAACAATGAAACATAAATAAATATAATGTTGTCCCTAGATTGATGTCAAGCAAAACAACATGGAATCAACATGACATCTTGTAAGATGTTAAAGAAATTCAGCGTGGAAAACTATGATGTCATTATTGATGACACTCTCATAGTTCCATGACCAGTAACATTATGGAATTCCTTCTAATATCTTTAAAAGAAAGTCTAAAGCGATAGAAAAGGCTTGAGAGTGGGAAAGAGCAAGAGATAACCTCTTGGATACTCTTTTGAGCATCACTCCATAATTTGACAACTTGATCTAATTTATGTGCATTTTTTTTCTTTAGCAGGACAATGGGGAAAAACCTCTATTAGATTGAAGAAAATATATGAAAGCAACAAGTCTTAATTGTTAGAATTACATGGCATGCTAATCCTTTATACCTATCGAGAAATCAAGCCTCCTATCAGGAAAAAGTCCAAACCAAAGAGATCTTTATCTGCCTATTTGTCAAAAGAGAAGCAAATAAGCGTGCTTTGCAAACAGGAAATTGATTTGTCAATCTACTTCCCAAAGTGGCTTTAAAATCTGAAAGTTCATATAATAACAATCCAAAGAAGACAATCTACAATTAATTAAATATATAGAACTCATTTTCAAGTGTGATTCTCCAACTTATATGTGGCACACACACACACACACACACACATATGTAAATATTGATTTACATGCATTATGACAGAAAAGAAAAGAGAAAGACTTACATGGGTTCCATCTCGACCAGCAAGTGGAGAGTCGTTGACACCAAAAGTCATAGAAATGGTTGGAGGATCTAACTCAACAGTTGGCAATGCAGTCATAACCTAGCAGATACCATCATGACTAATTTAGAGTAATCCAGCTGCTAGCCTTTTAATCGGCATGGTACTTATAAAATATCATCATTGTTTCATGTAAGGAAAAATCAGATCATGCTGAATTCAAGAAAAGCACGAGAAATCACATAAATTTAGCGGCAAAGACCATATAGATTAAAAGGCAGACAAAAGCCTATATGATGGATTATAAGATAAATATTAGCATTTATATTTAGTAGTTAGTTAGGGATTTAGTTTCCATATCTACTTAGTAATTCTATTAGGTTCCCTTTTTTTTGGGTGCCTATAAATAAACACCCGACCAGACATACAGTTTGATTGTTGAGCATTGAATAGAATAAACTTGAGTTTCTTTGAGAGAATCAATTCTCTTAATTTTGGTGATCTTATTGGTGGTTCTACACAAAAGGTGCTCACGATGTTGAACATAATGCTGTAACCATAGCATGAATGAAAGAAAGCCTTGGCAATCATTTCAATTTGTCATTCATAAGGTAGTTGCTTGATATTTGAAAGAAAAGAAGTAAACAATAATCTGCTAACAAGCAGCCAAGAGCAGGTATGTAATCAAGAATTCTGTGCTATAACACAGTGGTATATTCAGTTATTTTCCAAACAACAAAAATGTTATGCATAACACATGGCAAAACACCCCACTGACTCTGTGCAAACAAATTAGCAGTATACCTCCACATTAGCAACTGTGTTGCCTATTACTGGAGTAGTCATCCCAGCCATGGATATTATATCACCAGCTCCAGCGCTATCAATCAGAGCCATGCTTGTACCCTTCTTTTTCATTAGCTTTGTAATCTACAGGATAAATGATGAATAAGTTATAAATTATCACAGCTGCTAAACAGTGCAATCATAGCATTGCTACAGTAAGGTATGGCATATTACATAAAACTGGAAATCATCTTAAAATACAATTATGAAGAAGTATCCAGCCCAAGCTATTTAAGTAATATTATGTTCGGAACCAACGTCAGCCATGCATTTTTCAGCATAACTAGCTTACCAGATCTCATGATTTCAATGGAGTCAAATAGAAGTTCTTAATGACGCTAGTGGCGTTTGTCACTGGGTGGTAAGAAAAAAAAGAGACTTTAAAAAATAAGAGATGCAAGTACCTGGGGTTGCTGAAACTTAATAACAGTTGGAGTGGAATCAGAAATGGTAGACAAGAAAATCTTTGCTAGAATTTATAAAAAAACAAGTCCAAATATTGAGCATTGATGCTTTTCTATAACCAACCAAAAAGTGAAAATTTTCTTTGGGCAAGTAAATGAAGCTTTTTGTTCAGATACAATGACAGGCTTAACTAAAGAAATAAATAGCTGCTGCATGAAGCTTAATGAACCATCTATATAGTTAACTTTTAATTATTGAAGAACAAAGCATTTCTTCTCAAGCATTTAAAATTAGATACAAACCTTTCCTTCTTCAATTTTTGTAACCCCAGAATCTGTGCTACGTAGTCCATGAATTCTGTCTCCAACACGAACAGCTCCAGAAAAAACACGACCAGTTAAGATTCTTCCAAGATAAAAGTCTTTTTCCATCATGGAAACCTGAAACGCAAATCTAGTTTATTAATTGACAACACGAAAAGAACCCTAATATTTA
Organism: Salix purpurea; assembly: GCA_027405865.1. Classification (NCBI taxonomy): domain Eukaryota; kingdom Viridiplantae; phylum Streptophyta; class Magnoliopsida; order Malpighiales; family Salicaceae; genus Salix; species Salix purpurea. The sequence goes on along the minus strand of CM050333.1, from coordinate 5,208,026 downwards.
TGGGGGGGGGGGGGGGGGTCAACACTATAATGAGTTTGGGGAAATAGCAACAAGATCCTTTTCTTTTCAAATCTAAGGAATAATGTGTGTCCTGGATTCTTATCTAACAAGCTTTACTTCCTAGTAATCTAAACAATTTAGAAATATTTACAGTGCATCATTCCCAATGAAAGATGTCAAATAATCCTAAGACTCCAGATTCATGCTAGGTTTATCTATGTTTTTCCTTTTTTCCTTGTTCTTCATTTTTCTTGGAGCTTCAGCTAGTTATTTTGTGTACTTCATGTACAACTATCATCCTAATCACTTCTATTCACTTATTAACAAGTTGCAATGCTGTATGATTTCACCCAGGCCATCCAAATTCTAACATAGATTTCAGCATCAGGGCTATCCGATATCTGCTCTTAGTTTCACATTATAAATACAGAGAAATACCATCAACTATGTCTCTTGCTTATGCTTAATATTGTACAGTGGGTGGGACAGGATGTGTTTTGATATTAGAAAAATGGAAGAAAAGAAAGATGAAAATAGAACTAAATTCCTATGATAAAATATGCACACAAACATGAGCGTGCATATAAGATACATACATGCCGGCCAAAATAAGAAATGTGCAAGTGCACACATGCCACATTCAGGTGTTCAAAGTAATGCATATATTAGTGATGAGCACCAACCAGCATCTGGAAAGGGGCATCAAGGCTTGCATTTGGTGGAGGAACATGTCTTATAATGGCATCAAGCAATTGTGACATATTCTTCATATCAGTGGGAGGATCTTTGGTGAAGGAGGAGGATGCCCACCCTTCTTTAGCTGAAGCATAAAGAACAGGAAAATCCAACTGCTCCTCTAAAGCAAAAGGAAGTTATTAAATTGAGAGTTCTATCCACTTTATTTTATCAATCAAGAAGGTGAAAAAAACATTTAAGTTTTCCATTTCCCCTTTTTCTTTCACCTGTAGCTCCAAGATTCGCAAACAGATCAAATACTAAGCTCTCAACTTCATCGCATCTCTCCTCAGAAACTGCACAAATGAGGACCAATAACATGAGAATCCATTTGCTAGTTAAAACGTTTTGTATAAAAAAACACAAAAGGATCAACTCTGTGTGTAAGCAATAAATAAGCAGCTTGAAACTTGAAGTTTGATTCTGACTCCTTATTTAAAAACTCCCATTACATGATGGAAAAATTATGTAACAGCAAAACAATCAACTTTTCATAAAATGAAATCTTAAAAAGCATTCAATCTAACCTGCAGGTCGATCTACTTTGTTCAAAAGTAGAATAGGACGTATACCATACTTCAAAGCTTTAGCAAGAACAAATTTTGTCTGTGCAAGTGGACCTTCACCCGCATCTACAACTAAAATTGCTCCTTCAACCATCCCAACAACCCGCTCAACCTATTATCATCAGAGCTTATGAATATGTAAAATCCAATACACGTGAAAAATAGCATAATTGACTTCTAAAATAAAATCAACCGTATTTCACTACACTGCACAACCACTTCAACCAGTAGATTGGGAATTCTACTGTATTTAACTCCTGAGACCCTAACAATAGTCCTATAAATAAAACCAAAAGAAGGCATACCTCACCACCAAAATCAGCATGCCCCGGTGTATCGACCATGTTTAGCTCATTGTCCTTCCATGAAATTGATGTAACCTGCAAACAACAATTCCTTCATCAGATACAAACATCGAATACGAAAGACTTCCACTTAACTGACAGTCAAATCTAGAAGTACCTAACAAGCATAAAATTAAACATATTGCATAAATCTTATTACATAGACAAAAACACTGAAGAGAAATTTCTCCAAAAAATGATTTTTCTGAATATAAAAATGTTAGTGGGCGAAAATACTGAATTGGGTAACAATTAAAAACAAAAAATGAGTGACCTTTGAGGATATGGTGATTCCTCTCTCACGTTCAAGGTTTATAGAATCCATGGCTCTCTCATGGGGTATATCAGCTCCACACTGCCTAAGCAACCGATCCATTAATGTTGTCTTCCCATGATCGACATGAGCTATGACAGCAACGTTTCGTAGTCTACTTGGATCCAAGGATGGATTTGGCGCTGCTGTAGTGGCAGTCGATGCGGAGGCGGTAGAGAAGAAGCGGGGGATAAGGGTGGCGCGTGGGGAAAAGGGTTTTCTGGTGGTGGACCAGAGAGAACGGAGGAGTGGAGCTACCATTTGTTTGAGAAGTAAAGCGATAAAAATTGGAAAACAGACACCGAGGTTTTGGTGTGGTCTTTGGCGTTTGAGGTGTGATGCTATGTAGGGTTTAAGAGTTGCTTAGGATACTCGTTTTTTATTTTTTTAGGTTAATTTGACATGTAAGGGTTTTGGAATACGGATATTGTTATATTTTTCTCATTCAATTTTTTTATTGTTTTTATTAGTCTCTTTTAGAAGTGTGGCTGTAATTATTTTTAAATGTATTTTTTATTTAAAATATATTAAAATAATATTTTTTATTTCTAAAAAATTATTTTTGATATAAGTACATGAAAATTATCTAAAAATTTCAAAATAATTAATTTTATTGTTTGTTTGGAAGTGTGGTTGGTACTATTGCAATGTTTTTGATATATCAAGTTAATTTTATTGATTCAAATCAATTAAATTTTAAAAATTCAATTTGAAACTTTAGTTTATTCTATTAAACACACATTTAAATTTTTGAATTTGTAGTTCAAATCTTTCTTGATGCTAAAATAATGTCCATACTATTTTTTTCTGCTGAGAAAAAAATATACTTCATCCTATGGTTCAGCGCAGGGGATCAAACTAGTTTAAAATTAGATAAAATAAATGGGAAAATGGGTTTTTAGGTTTCTTAAATTATTCAAACGTTTATGTAGTCTAATAGGTTTTTTATACATCATTTATCCCTGTATTTCAATCAAGTCCATTTAAGATTACAACATAACATATTTAAATTAAAAAAAAAAATTGGTGTTTTAGTTTTTTTATATGCTATATCAAAAATAATTTTTAAAAAATTAAAAAATATTATTTTAATATATTATTAAATAAAAAAACATTTTTAAAAACAACGTTAAGAACGCTACTAACAGATTTTGGGAAAATCTTCATCTGCATCCTCAATTCACTGTTTTATCCTTTTCTTTTTCATTCTTTTACAGTTGTTATCTATTTTTAGATTTCTTTTTTAAACAAAAGGGCCTCCCTAGATCTCGAATTTGATCCTCTATTTTATAACAAAAAAAAAAAAAGGATTTCTCCCATGTTCTTGCCCCCTCTGATTCTACCTTTTGCTATTCCATTCAAAGAGAGCAAGATATTTGCAGTAAGATTCTTGGGGTAAAATATTTGCTGCATTGTCCAACACTCTCAACATGGCCTTCTTCTGCTGTTCATAATTCATGTTTTGGTGAGTTTGATAGGATTGCTCCACATCCAGTAGGGCATTTTCGTGTAGATTAATCGGTTTAGAGATCATAATCTTAGTGTTTTGATGCACAAATTTTACAATCCAAAACATGATAACAGAAATAGTAATATTTGATAGGAACATAATACATTACAAGAAAGCAATAAAGGCCCAGATAGAGCTGGGGCTAACAGAAATTCTATCATGACTCTACCAAGTCATACAGGCTCATGACTTGGAAGAGTCATGAAGATTTCGTTTCACATGGAAGAAAACGGTGGTTGAAATTTGATTCAGAGAAACACACACGGTGGCCGGCGCTTCTGTCTCTTTTTCTTCGGCCTCGGCGGCTGTAAAACAACCTTAATTGCAGCATCAAAGACAGCCTTCACATTCTGGGAATCAGACAAACAACCTTAAGTTAAGCTGCAGTTAAGTTAAAGCTGTCAATTACCAGTTGTCCCACAAGCGGCCACCTGCTAAAATTTGGAAACATTGGCCGGTGAAGCAATGTAAAGTTGTTGCTCCTAGACCGAAAAGCAAATAATTGGCATTAATTATAACTTACTGAGTCTGCTGGGCTGTGATTACAGGGAAAATGACTCCTAACTGAATTTTAAGGTCACATTGGTGGCTGTGAAGTAAGAGGAAAATTAAAGACAAGTGATATGGGATCTTTAAGTTGTTGGATAATAGACTTCTTCTCTGTCTTTTCATCAATTATCATGTAGTTAGAGTATGGATCTTTTACGAAATCGTATAGAAATGTTAGCTAGAGAAATTTCTGTTCTCTGTACTATATCTGGAAAGGCTAACACAACAGTTATCTATAGTCTCTGAGAGACATGACGTGATGACAAAGAGCTGGAGATCTGCATAGCAGATCTCGAGTTCGAGTCAGGGCGTGTACCTCTTGTAAGAGTGTGAGACTACCAGAGTTTTACTCGTTTACCTAGACCTACAAAATGCGTTTTTCAAGAGTAGGGTTTCGTAGAAACCAAAAAAAAAAAACAGTTATCTAGAAATTGTGGTGGTTGGACTAACCTGCTGAGTCTTGGAGCTGCACTCGATGTAAACAGCAGCACCAATCATCTTTTTTAGCTCCTCCCCCTGCTCCAAGTGAAAATTGTCGAGTTGATTCATGAAGTGGGAAAGATACTTAATTTTTGCTCAATTGGTGTACACGAAAGAAAAATCAGTTTGTATGCAACTTGCCTGAGCAGAAGTGATTGGTGTAGCACCAGGATGATCCATCAGATATTGCTTATCGTTTCGTAAATCTGCAGTCCATTTCATCTTTCTGGCATTAAATCCAGCATGAGAAAAGAAAAAAACAGAAAAGGTACCAAAAATTTGATCTTACCAAGTTTGGTTCCCACAAGCACAACTGGCACAGTTGGGGCATAATGCCTTAGCTCAGAAATCCACTGGGACCAAAAAAAAGTTGATAAAAAAAGAAAAAAAAATTATTTAAAGAATCAAACTCAATCATCCAAACTCGCAAAACAGAATTGAGAATGGTAAATCAAACCTTCTTGGCAATGTTCTCATAGCTAGCTTTGCTGATTAGAGAAAAGGCCAATAAGAACACATCTGCACCTCTATAACTTAGAGGCCTCAACCTGTTATAATCCTCCTGTCCTGAATACACAAATTGAATAGACTTCAGTTCTACCTGTTTTCATAGATCTTCAGAATAGTCCAGTAGTCTCTTGTTCTCTGTTTGAAAAGTTAATGGCAGATACAAGAATTAAACCCCAGAAAAAAACCCAAACTAACCTGCAGTATCCCATAATCCAAGGTTAACTGTGCTGCCATCAACCACCACATTAGCACTGAAGTTGTCAAACACTGTGGGCACATAATCCTATCAAAACAACAACAAAAAGGGTAAAATGACAGCAGAAAACATGGAAAGAAAAACACCAGAATCACAACTGTGGACTCCCTTCATGATAGAAAAGAAGAAGAAGAAGAAGAGTCCTTACAGTAGGGAAGGTGTTGCTGGTGTAGGAGATGAGCATGCATGTCTTGCCAACAGCTCCATCCCCAACAGTGACACACTTGATGAACCTGGCTGTGCTCATTTTCTTGAACTAGCCACCTGATCTCCTTGTTTTCTTCACCCACTTATTCCATTCATACAGGAAGGTAAAGGGTGTAATCAAGGAGCATGTATCTCTTACCTACCTTTCACAAATTTCCAAAAAAACTTGAAAGAATAAGAGGGGATACTGAGATTTATTTTGAAGTAGGGTATATATGTTGTGTTGGGTTTGAAATTTGAATAGGAATGGAGGGGAGAGGGTAAGGTAAGGCAGGCTTTTAAAAAGGTTGAGCCACTACAATGCCCTATGCCACAGTGTTTTAATACTGTTTTTTAAAAAAAAATTATTTTAAATTAAATAAATTTGGTGTATTTAGATTATTTTCCCATGTTGATATCAAAAATAACTTTTTTAAAATAAAAAATATTATTTTAATATATTTTTAAATAAAAAACAATTTCAAAAATAATCGTAAGACACTAACAAAAGAAGACACTTATTTTAAATTATTTTCAGGCAGATACCAAGCAGCACTACCCAACTTTAGCTGGACTTTCCTTGCTTTCACCATGATTGCGCAAATGGGTTTCTGTTTCTTTAAGGGGAAGGACAGAGGCTAAAGACACTAACAAAAGAAGTGTTCGGTGGAAGTGTTAGTTGGTTAAGTGTTGGACAAGGGAGTTATGTTAGAATCATGATCCATACTATGGAAAAAATCATACACATTGCTTACTTACACAAATTATTATCATGAATGTAGGAATTAGAGCAAGATACAAAACCTCAAATGAAAAAGCAAGTCACGTGACCTATCGAGGCAAGAGACCTCCATGCTACCCAAGTCTATCTTTACTGCCTGTTTATTGTGATTGAAGTTTTTTTGTGTTAAAATTATGTTTTTTTTATTTTTTAAAAATTATTTTTGACATCAGCACATCAAAATGATCTAAAAACACTATTTTTTTTTTTATTTTAAAGTAAAAAATAAAATACCTCTTTAGTGTCTATTTGAGATTGTGGTTGAGGTTGATTTTGAAAGTGTTTTTCGTTCACAAATACATCAAAGGGCCTGTTTGGGAGGGCGGTTGCGATAGCTTTTCAAAGTGCTTTTCGTGCCGAAATACATCAAAATAATGTTTTTTTTTTTATTTTTTAAAAATTATTTTTTGACATCAGAACATCAAAATGATCTAAAAACACAAAAAATATTCATTTAAAATGAAAAAAAAAACTTTTGAATTTTTGCGGCACAATGTGCCAAACGTCGTGCCAAACAGCCAAACAACTCCTAGGACACCTTCATCTCTTGATTCGCACATGATTTTTACGTGTGGGAACCCCAGCTCAATTGTATGGAGAATTCTATACATCGTAGGGTAACATTAAAAGAGAGAGCCACCTTTATGTGGGTGTCTCCATAATTAGTGGACAAATTTACAACCAAGTGTGACAACATTGGCTGGTCACTGGCATGCATTCTACTCTAAAGCTTGCTTTTTATAAATTAATAAAATTTTCCATGGTTTAATGGGGAAGATTGTGCTACAAGCATCAGCTAATTATGGAGAAATTTATTTATCACATGAGAAATGTTTGTCCAATTTTTCTATAATCTTAGTGCTTGCTTTCTATATATATATATATATATATATATATATATATAAAAGCAGATTTTGCGCCTGATTGGGAAAATCCTGGTCTCTTGTATCACGGGCTAAAAGCTATTGTCAATCAACTTGAGCCTACTTTAATCATCGAAAAGTCTACTAATAGGGGTGTTTGGAAAATGTTTTATGATAAAAATAAGATTTTTTATTTTAAATTAAAAAAATAGTGTTTTTGAATTATTTTCACGTGGTAATGTTAAAAATAATTTTTTTAAAAATAAATAAAAAAAAGTCATTTTAATGTATTTGTAAACGAAAAATATTTTTATAAGCAGCGTCAACTACATTCTTAATTTATATTTTATATGGATTAGGAACAGAAATTATTCTAGATGTATCTGATTTGATTATGAACGAACTACACATTCAAAGCCAACTGAAAAAAAAAAAGTAATTTTATGGGGTGAGTGGATTGAATTCTGAACGCTGGATCATTCGATGTGGGGATATCATGAACTGGGGTGGGGGTGTAATGTTTGATGTTGTTTAATAGTAGGTGACAATTTTTTTATGAGCAAATTAACATCGGTGAGCCTGTGCTGCTCAGATCACAAGACTAGCTTGAAAGACTTGTTTTAAAAGTTTTAATATCATCAACCAACTCGGAGAATCTCACTGTTAGATTTTATTTTTTATTTTTTATTTTGCATTGTTTCGAACTTTCAGCCTGTTTTTTCTTATGTAAAATGATTAAAAGTTTCAGATAAATGTTGGTTAATCATACAATTGTTGTTATATTTAAGAAAATTGAAGTGAGTTCTTTTTCCTATATAAGGTTTATTAAATTCTATTTAAAAAAAAATATGGAGAGATGCTTTTTTATATATATATGGAAAACTTTGGTGCTTTTTGCAACAAAAAAAAAAGAGTTATAGTAAAAATAATCTTGATTTTTTCAAAAAAAAATTTACTAAATTGTTGATAATGCATGTTTGTCTTAATAGATAATGCAATATTCCAAGTATTATTCTTTCAATTCCTAACCTTATAGTTTTTAAGGAGACTATATATAAATAGTTTCCTTGTAAAGGATGATAAAGATTTTATTGGTATACTAGTTAGCTTGTCCGTGTTTCACCCCAAACTGTAACTTATTTTTTAAAAATATGAAATTTAAGATATCTTTACATAAAAAAAAATGTGTTCTTACACTTTTAAATATTAAGTGGTCGTTTGGTATTGCAACCGAAACCAAGATTCGAGCAAAAACAGGTTTTGTGGCGTATGGTAATGAGAAAACACTAATTAAATTGATATGAGACCCATCAAAAAATCGACTGGAACCGTGGTCTAGAAAAAACTGAAAAATAAAGCTTTTGCCTGCAATCGCGCTTCATTTTTTTGTCTGCATTTCATGGATTGCAGGTCGTGGTTAGCAGCTTCAAGCAACATCACAGTGGGGAGCAACCAACGCTCTCTCTCTTCATGGTGACAACTTTCTCTCTCTCTATAGGAGCAACTCTCTCTCTCTCCACAACAATCTCTCTCTCTCCACAATCGGGGGTAGCTCCCGGAGACACCACCACCATTCCCCTCATCAGCGATAGCTTCTCCTCCACTCCAGAAGTTCCACCATGACCACCTCCAGTGAGAGTAAGAAGCCCCGATGTTGAAGCAGCAACGGCGGCAGCAAGCTTCTGACGCTCCTCTCGGTCACCCCATGCCACCATTTTCGACGCCACCACCACAAGTAAAACCACCTCGACCTCCTCTATTCATCGGCATCACCTGTTGAGCCTCTCGTCATCGTCGGTCGGACGTTACTGTTCACGTGAATTAATTCAAGATAATAATTTGTCTAAGTAAGCAAAGTGTATGATTTTTCATAGTATTGATCATGATTCAATATAGCTCCCTTGTCCAACACTTAACCAACTAACACTAACACCAAACACTTCTTTTTTTAGTGTAGCGCATCGTTTCACTCAATATATATATATATATATATATATATATATATATATATATATATATATATATATATATATATATATATATATATATATATATATATATATATATACTGGACTTGGGCTGGACCTCTTTTCGGCCTAACTCAAGTCCAGCAGAGTTGGGCCTTTTGGCCCAACTTGGCTGAGTTAACCCATTTAGTTGGATTAGACCCACCTGATTTTAAGAAAAAAATATATAAAAAAAATGTAGATAGTGATTAGTCGTGATGAAAGCGAAAGACGTGTAATTTCATTTCACTCCACAAACCTATTGTTTTTCGATTGATTATGAATTAGAAACTTGCAACTAGATTTGACATTGAAATTATATCTCTACAATTGGATCACATATGTTGTTACTAATGATATTGTTACCATATATTGTTCCTCGATCAAATAAAAAGGGATCACATAAGCATTCACATATCAATTTAGTTCATGATAAAATTGCATGTAGTTTGATGGGAGATAAAACAAATATTTGCTTTTTTCATGAATTATTAATTACTTTTTATTGTTATGATTATTAATCTACAAAATTTAAAAGAATATATATATATATATATATGTGTGTGTGTGTGTGTGTGTGTGTGTGTCCTTTAAAATAATTTCATAAGTTGACAACAATATGAAAAACATGATAACCAAGCACACAAAATTGTTTTTCATCAACTCAACCACAGTTTTAACCAAACACTTCAATTTCAATTATGAATCGCAGCTAAAAATGTTTTTCATGAAATTACTTTTTTAAAATCTAAAAACAAAAACAAAAGCAATACCAAACATAACCTAAAAAAGAAACAACCACCAACACAATCGGTGAACAAACCTTAAGCGAGCGAGTTGACATGGGGCTCCACGTGTTAGGCCAAGCCCGAGACTTATTCTTTTTACTTTGGTAATTAATTAGACATACATTGTTTCCTCTTAAAAAATTAGGGGATGTTTGGCACTGCGTTTCAAAAGCGTTTTTGAAAAAAATTGAAAATATTTTATTTTTATTTCTTACATTAAATTAATTTTTTTATTTGTTCTTAGATTATTTTCATGTGCTGATGTCAAAAATAATTTCTAAAAAATAAAAATAAAATCATTTTGATGCATTTCTGAATGAAAAACACTTTAAAAAACAACCGCAACCACACTCCCAAACAAGTACTTCGTATTTTATTCCTCTCATATTTTCATGTTGCATTTGAAAACATTAATCTCAGTTAACCCACGAAACCAAATTAAATTTTATAACTCTAATTATTATGAATTATATCATAGATAAGTTAGTATTCTCTATGATGATAATCAACAAACAAGGTCTTGCCACGTGGTATTACTAAGCAATATTACAAAAAATTGTACAGGAAATTTTTTTATTTTTTTTCCTGTTATGAATTCTTTATGAAATACAAGCCCATATTGGCTCACTAAAGCTTAATGCACTTTCCTTTAAGGTATATATTTCTTAAATAGGCAATTAATGATAATTAATACAGCCTTAGATTTGTATTACCTTTTATAAATCTACGTACCTTCTTGACAGGTTTAGTATTTACTTATACTTCTTATTCTTCATATGAGCTACCTAAACCCTAATCAACCACTCTAAACTACACCCCCTTTCTCTGATCTTTTACGGTGGCCTGCCATCTTTTCATGCGCACCAGACAAATTACACTGCAATTTGTTCTTCCTCTGCTTCTTGTGTAGCATATAGTATTATATATTTATACAAATTAACATCTAAAAACTTATATGTAAGGTTTGTAATATCACTTGATTCTCTTTTCATTAGTGTACGAGGGTATGTGTTGATGGGTTTGCTTTCTTCAATCTTTGATGCCATGCATGTTAATTTCATGAAAAAAAACCCATACCTCTTTCAGTACTTGGTTAATAATTGTAATTTCTAGTGTTTTTGTGTGATTTTTTGTTGATTTAGTGTTTGGTTTTTAAGGATGCAGAGAGGTGGCGATATGAACAATCGTGTCGCGATGCATCAGGCTTGCGCATCGTGCAAGCATCAGCGAAAGAGGTGCGGGGAGGATTGCGTTTTGGCACCCTATTTCCCGGCGGAGAGAATGCAAGAATTTCAAGCTGTTCATAAGGTTTTTGGTGTCAGCAACGTGATTAAATTAGTGAAAGATGTCAATAAAGAGAGACAGAAAGAGACGGCGGAGTCGCTGGTTTGGGAGGCGACTTGCAGAAGAAACGATCCCGTTTTAGGGTGTTATGGAAAATTCAAGAGATTACAGGAAGAATTCGAGCTGTACAAGATGCAGCAGCCATTGCTAAACCAGAATATGCTGAGGCAGCAGCAGCAGCAAAGGGTGGTGGGTGCAGTGTACAGCAAACAGCCTCCTCTGGTGCTTGCATGGAATGGTGCCGGTGGGATCGGTAATAGGGTGATGGACGGCGGCGGCGGAGGTTATGGTGGTCATGACAGCTCGGATTTGATTGCCGATTCAATCCCACATAATATTTATCCTTGGCAGTATGTGCAAGGCCATGAGAGATCAAATCAAGATGCCAGCTCCCTTCTTCTTCCAATCCAGCCGTCTCCGCCGCCGCCGTTGCACCCCTTCTCGGTCAATGGATTTGATCATCAGCAGTATTACCATCCAGGTAATTATCTATATCTGCATGTAAACACATGTGAATACGCATGCATACAAGGACACATCCGTTTCATCTATACAAATTCACACCCATGCACATTCTTTATATGGTATTAATTTGGTGTAATTAGTTACTACGAGCCGGTATTTTCTCGTGGGTTATTTGCCGTTGCGTTTCAAAAATAATTTTAAAAACAAATAAAATAAAATATTTCTATTTTTTATTTTAAATTAAATTTTTTAAGTGTTTTAAATCATTTTTATATGCTGATATCAAAATAATATTAAAGAATAAATTATTTTAATGTATTATGCATTAATTTGTGGTTCATCCTCATATTACTCTCTGCAATCTTTAGGGTTCAACTAATTAATTTCACCTCTAGAGCTAGTGAGATATGCGCCCGAGTGATCCACCTTTTGTAGTCATTTTTAATTAATTTATTATTTCGAAGAGTAAATCTAATTTTAATTATCTATTTCTAATTTGTTTTCTTTACTTGTAAAAGCATCATGTTGATTTTTTTTTAAAAACTTTTTTCAATATTTTCAATATACTAATAATATCAAATATAAAAAAAAACATTTTAATATATTTTTAAACAAAATCAAAATTATACTACAACTACACACAACTTGATCACTTTACAAAAATCACAAAAGGTTTGATTTTTTTTTCTTTCTGAATTCCAAATGGGTTATTATATATCATCTGTGTTCTGTTTTAGGACAATTTGGATCGATGAATGGCAAATCAATGGACAACACACTCTTCATGGGAGAAGAAGATGGACCGTAGATCCTTCCAGCGAAGCTAGGGCAGAACAGAGCACGAGGATATTCGTAGTTGATCACCTTGAACCGGCGACAACACAAGGATAGTCGTAGTTAACCACCTTGAACCGGCCAAACACATCGGAGTTTAGTTCCATTTCCTGCCTTGTCTGAAGGGGGGGATTTCCTCATTGTTCCTGCGTCCTCTCTAATCTTTAATTTATTTAGTAAGCAAATATATGTGTATAAAATATAAATTCAGAACAATAATGTTTTTTGTTGTTTATATTTTAATGTTTAAAAACATGGATTATTTTCATGCAACAAAGCATTAATTAAGTGATTTAGTTATTAATGAAATAAGCCAGATTTATATATGCACACTTTTTTTTTCTTTTTTGCCAAGTCTTTGTGAATAAAAAAAATAATTTTATTTTTTTAAAAAATATAGATTAAATTATTGGTTTTTTAAAATTATTTTTAACACGTTAAAATAGTAATAATAATAAAAAATTAACTTAAAATAAAAAATAAAAGTAATGGAAAATAAATAGAAAATATTTTTTTTTCTTGTCAACGGAAACAAATAAGCAAATCGAGGGATGAGAAAGCTTCACAAGAATCTCAATAAATCCTTAAATAAATAAATGAAAATGAATATATTAAAAAAAAACTCCAAATGCAAAATACGAAAAGCTTGACTTAAAGAAGTCATCAGTTCAGAACTGACTTCCACTTCATCAGAGGCTAGAGTTAGACAAGAGCAGCCACAGCCCCCAATGTTGTAATGCAACCCCAATTGAACTTCAAAATCTTCCAAAAATCATGGAGACAACCCCCCTTTGTACTCATCCCAACAACTTGATTCCTTTTATCATCTCCTTGTATTTCCTTGTACCCTCTGTTCACTCCTTTTCACCCCTTCTGGGCATCCACCCTTTAGGTACCACTCTCTCTCTCTCTCTCTCTCTCTCTCTCTCTGTATATAAATATCCTATTTGTTTCTCTTCAAAACCCAGATCTTCATTTTTCTTGTTACTGTCAATTTCATGCAAATTTTTGATTTTTTTGTTGTTTATGCTAAGTTTGATGACCTTTGACTTGAGCAGATGAGAAGTACTTTGGTTCACAGGTCATAAAGTGCAAGGATGATTCGAAGTCATTCAGCAGAGACCGTCTAAATGATAATTTCTGTGATTGTCTTGATGGGACCGATGAGCCTGGTATTAAGTTACTGCATGATGTTTCATTTGCACTATTTTTGATTGAGAAGAGTGGATTTGGCTTACTGACTCGTAATTGACATGTGAAGCTTTGGAAATATGATTTGATTTTGTTAGTATGGTGGTGTGGCATATGGTTGTAGAATGGTAAAGTCTGATCTTTTAGTTGATGGGTCTAGAATCTTTGCTTTGTGTTGATATTGCATGTTTGCATTGGGAATTCAATAAGTTTGGCACTTTTTTCAGAGCAATATCTTGTCATCTCAACTTTATGGATGATTATACAGATTGTACAAATTGAATTTGTGACTCTTTCCTCCCTCTTCTTCCATCCTAACTATGCTTGAGCCAACAAGTTTTGTTTATTGATTATGGGTTATATTCTCTCAGCATTCCATGCCTTCTCACTAAGTCATGTTGGCTGTGATTTTGATTTGTATGCAGGAACTTCAGCCTGCCCAAGAGGAAAGTTTTATTGCAGGAATTATGGAAGTACACCTAAATTTGTTTTCTCATCCCGTGTAAATGATCAAATTTGTGGTAAGAAAAGGAGTGTAACTGCATCTTTCCCTTCCCTTCTCGATCAAGATACTAGCCTGCGGCTTCTATTCAAGATATTTTCACCCCATGTTAATGATTAAGCATCTTGCATTGATTTGTGATTCTTGTAACGACTTGGGGAGGCATTGTAGTGAATCATTTGTTTTCATGGTCTACTTGCCTCATCAATGCACTTAACATGATTACCGTGCTGGTTTCTGCAATTGGATGACTTGTAACCTAGAATCTCATCAATTCTTTCATGGTCCATCAAAGGATCAGCTAGAGTTATGGAATAGTAATGGTACGACTCTCATGTTGTTGTCACTGTCCCCCAATTCTTTCTTCTTCTTTTTCCCGTTGCGCTAATAACTGGTTTTGGCTCGAATGGTCTGGTTAGCGTTCAAGATAGTAGTTCATTTCTACTCATTGATGTATCCTATATGAAGTTTGCTTTTTCATCATTTAAATGGAACTTGGATTTGCTCTCATGTCTGCGAATATCGAATTATTTACCTGTAGATTGTTGTGACGGAAGTGATGAATATGGTAGTGGCATCAATTGCCCCAACACCTGCGTCATGGGAGGAAATTTGGAGTACAGGGCTGGAAATTACATCTCACGCATTGATACGAAAGAATCGAAAAAGGGACTTATTTCAGAGGAAATATTACAGAATGCTAGAGGTATCCACGGCAACGATACACTCACAAACACGTTATGTTAAAGTGTAGGGAGAATAATGTAATAAATGAGCTTGTACGTATCTTACCAGGATTGCAGGTGATAATCATCGTACAGGTGGTTATCCTTGGCTGTGTAGTGATTTACAGAATATTCAACAGGCGGATCAAGTCCAGAAGAAGGCGTTACCATTGAAGAAAACATCAGCATCCCCCCAACGTCTCTGGTAAAATCCACTCTTCTGCACTTTTAGTTCTGCTTGGTATCTCAAAATTCTAAATTCCCATATCACGGTTTATGCATTTATCCTTGTTCCCATATCACCAATTGCAGGCTCCATGGATTTGTTCGTCATTACTGCAAGACAAGCCTTTGCCTGGGGGCATTTTTTCTTTATACAAGATATTCATCAACTGAGATTGACAGTATTTGAACTTGATATGGAGATTGATGTGTAAGTTACATTAATTATACAAGAGCATATGTTATGGCGGAAATAACAGGATTTGTCAAGCAATGTAATGCATTGTATATAATTAACATGGTTAAATAAAAAGGCTTTGGTTAATTAAATGACTTGAGCATGAATGCTTTCAAAGATTTTTCATATCTTGTTGCATAAATCTCTGAATGAAAACGCAGAGGCATGTTGGATTAGGCTTATCTTTGGCTCTTGTTAATAGATGGAGTTGCACTCAAACACTTTTTGCTCAACCTTTTCCTCATTATTTTTACTTTTATCTGCCATGAATTGCTCCTGAAATATGCTATTTCACTGCCATGAAATACTCTAGTTTTTGAGGCCTAGATGAGACATGGAATGCTGGTTCGCTGGAGGAATTTCCTCAGCAAGAACGATCCCAGAATAATAATAAAAAAAAAACATCTGCACTAAATGCACTGTGATATAATAAACTATGAGCTGGGTTGTCAATTTCATTTCATTTCGGCTAAAATAGCTGAAATATTTTGTACCAGTTAAAAAACAAGATAAAATAACATTGTTTTTACCTCAATTTAAATTCCAGTCCATTCTAGATTTTTCAGCCAAATACCAACTGAAATGTTCTGGTTTCATTCCGCCTATTTCGTTTTGGCCAAATAGTATTTTTTTTTTAAATATTGAATAATTTTACAATATCAATCATATTTTTTAATTTAACTGTTAGATTGAGATGAAATTTTACGTTTCTTGACATATTTATTATATATATTATGTTAAAATTTCAGAACAATCAGAAAATATAATGACTTTACAAGATTGATTATGACATTCTAGTAATATTATACATGTACATAACTTTGTTTAGAAAAATTATTTTATTGTGTTTTTTAGATTAAATTACACAATTCTAAATAATTTTATTTTTGGATTTGAACTAATTTTATTTTTGGATATATATATATATATATATATATATATATATATATATATATATATATATATATATAGTACAACCCCAAAACACTCCAAAACCGAAATATTTTATTCCAATTAAAAAAACAAAGCACTAGGCGAAATGAAATTGATAACCTTAGCCAAACATGTCATCCTTTCCGCACATTAAGAGTCTCTGGGGGAACAAAATAAATTGATATAATACTGTGATGCAAAACAATATATAAATTGGTTAAAATAAAAAGTTTGCATAAATTATTGTATAGGAGCTGTTCTTTTATGGACTACAAGCATATTATCCTGGACGCCTAAATCACAAAAAATAGCTCAGAGTTCAAACTTTTGGTAACATTTTCCAGTCCTCTGGCAGATGACAGCAAAAATCAGTTTGTTACCAATTTGATTCAGATCATACACAAACCGACTGTCATTTTGATGTCTCACTGGAGCTGGAGGGTTCCTCTGTCCCGCCGCCATGAACCAGCTGTAAATTGAATAGTCAGTATAAGGTGCAGAAAACAAATAGAAGAAAACACTGCAGTTAAAGCATTGGCGAGGATTGACATACCAACGAGCCAACACGCTCATATGCTTCCATTACTTTAGGATCTTCCTCATCTTCGTACCCATCTTGTAATATACGTGGTCCATTCACAGACCAAAAGGCTCTTAGACCTGCCTCCTGCAATGTTATGGAAGGATACACAAGAACTAAGCTGGTAAGAGCTTAATAAAGCACCAGAACAAAAAAAGGAAATAACCAAGTCATGCCAAATTTGTCTACAACTGTGTGGCCAGACAACTAATTGAAAAGTTGTTTAAATATAAAAACAGCCGTTCAAGAGGGTCTAATGGGGGGCTAAATAGTTTGTTTTTGAGATTTCTGAGCTATTCAAAGTCTTCTTGCTCATTGAATGGTAACACTAAAACAAAATTTGACCTACACACTTCCTGTCTGAAAAGGTAAAAAGGAATGCCTGTAATTTCACCTGTACTATGATCAAGTATATAGATTCCAATGCTTCAACACGAAATTCAGGATCATCCCATGGTTCGCGCTCAATTGAGAGTGCACTGCCAAGCTCAAGAGGCATTTTTGACGTCTCTTGTTCACTATATATCTGGGAAGACAAACCAGATTAATGAAAAAAAGTGTTCATGAGCTTTTCCAAAATACTAAACACAAGAAGCAGGGAAGACAGAAAAATCATGATCCATAGGTGAAGAACTATACACATAAACATATTTACATTATCAACAATTTGCTATCATGCATCTAACAACTTATTTGTTGGAAACAAGATTGCAAATTAGATACATTGGGAGGGGGAGCCTTTTTTTAGTACTTCAATGGTTCCTATTCTCAAGATTCCAGTGACAAAGACGTGTTAGACCTTGAAGGAGTGGCAAGTTTGATGTTAAGTCTCTTTCTACACTACATGAAAATATTTGACACTAGCATCCCAAAGAGAGGTGTTTTATGATGGATAGCTCATAGAAAATTCATATCACAAGGGAATTTAAAACTGTTAACTAGTCTTGCATGTGTAGATATGCTGTAGAGGATATAGATCATTTGTAGTCAACTTCTATAATGCTGCCTTTAGCCATGTAATTATGAGCCTGCACTTATATTTTCACATGTATAATAGCATAAAACTATTTTGTGGGTGACGAGCTTAGAAATTGAAACATCTTGTGGATTATGAGCTTCAACTAACAACTATTTTTGGTTCCCCGCGCGGTCTCCCTACATTATGGTTGAAACATGAATAAAATTTAAATTATGTTCTTTTCTGGTTTTCCTCCCTATTCTATTCTATGGCTGAAACATGAAATAAAACTTAATTACTTATGAAAAAGCATGCATCACTCTATAAGATCAAGAGAGAGGTAACATAGGTACCTTTTTACCAGCAACAGGAAGAAGTAGAGCTGGCCAGAGAAACTCAGATATCAAAAGCAAATTCTGAAGTTGATTCTCAGCTTCAAAACAACAGTTGCGGAGTGTTCCTGAGACCTGTAAGCAAAAACAATCCCACTAAGTAATTAAGTTTGACCCTATTTACCTGTAACCAAAATATATCCACATATCAGAAATTGCTTGCAAAATTCATTCCCTATATTTTTCTTGCATAAATGGATGCATAAAATGTTGAAGAGAACTCTAGAAGAAACCTTTGTAGTTAGAATAAATAATTTATGCATACCCCTTTCTTCCGTAATGGACTTGTTGAATCAAATTGGCGGAGAATCTGCTTCAGCAACCCTCTCTTAGAGTCTAATAACATCTTCCTTCCAGCTTCTTTCTTTGAAATGTTCACAAGAATTGAACCAACATGATCAAATGGATCATCTGCCATACGCATGGCATTAAGTGCCAACAAAACATTGCAGCATACAAAAAGAATGCATGATACAAAAGTCATGATGCCACATAGTAGATGGATAAGCTAAAGAAAAACAACTTTGTTATCCATTTACTAAGTATGCTATGCACCAATTAAGTGTATTGCTAGAACTCAATTTGACAAGTAACATATGAATACATGACTTTAAATTTGGATACATTATCTGAATCATTTAATAAACTCAAACTGATAAGAAGCAAAACAAACCTCTAGTTTCATCAGAGGATCTACAAAACGATCTCACCAGCTTCGTAACGAATAGTCCTTGCATTTTGTCATCCTCAATCTAATAAGCAAGTGAAGTTACAACCATTTCTTGTTACTATTTTTATATGGTGATCATGGGAAACGAAACATTCATCTCTCCAGAAAGTGTAAAGAAGAAACATCATGAAAGCCAGTAATTTCCAAAATCAAGAAATACACTTTTAAATTTATTTATTTTAGCTGAAAAGTACCTGAAGCAAGGACACAATTCCAGAATCCAATTGAGTGAGATTAACTAGTAGCATCACCAACAACCGAGCAATGCTACAATCTGGTTTATACAACACATCCATTGCTGTTTTAATCATTCCCATTTCAACCATCTTGGCAGCTAAATTCGAGTTGAGTGAAAGATTTATAAGAGCTTCTGCTGCAGGTTCAGAAACCTCCTGAAAGATATTAGAAAAAATCCCATGAATCCAAACTTAACTCTTTTCTCAGGCCAATATATAAACACAAACTTATGATAACCCTACAAATGCAAGACTTTGCTAAGTGCAATCATGCCATCATCTTTGCAATCCCCTCACAATTGAGGTCAGCTGCTATTTAGAATGCGGGGATAAATGCAGTCCCACTTTCATAACTGCACTTAGAATCTTCCAACATGGAAATGCATGCACCTAACAGCACTATGAATGAAACTCAAAACATGTGCCTAAATCGGACAACTCATGTAAGTCCTTACCCAATAACCACTAGGCCAATCCGAAGGGATTATTAACAGCAATGTTACGTTCAAGCAAATTATCAAATCATGTAACTTTTGTAATATGTAAATGATAATTGATATTAACGACCTTTTCTTCCTTAAGTAGCTGAGATAATGAAGGAAGCACAGTACTGGCATACTTGGAAAGAGACAGTGACCCATCTTCGGACCCAGTTAAATCTCGAACAATTTCAACAGCTGCCTTCTTCACCTATAAATATTTTTATTCCACTAATTAATTTACATCAAAGAAAAAGAAAAAACCCATGAAAGAAAGAAAATGAAAGAGCAGAGAGACTCTTACAGGCGGGGAAGGAGAAGACAGAAAGCCCACT
Organism: Salix purpurea; assembly: GCA_027405865.1. Lineage (NCBI taxonomy): Eukaryota > Viridiplantae > Streptophyta > Magnoliopsida > Malpighiales > Salicaceae > Salix > Salix purpurea. The sequence goes on along the minus strand of CM050333.1, from coordinate 5,187,975 downwards.
AGTTCTTCAAGCTCTGTGGCCATGGCTAGTCTGCTGTCTCAACTGCTGTCTTTGGCAGTTCTGCTGTCTACTAGCTAGGTTGGGCTTTGCTTCTGCATTATAGCTAGATGTTCATGGGTTATGTTTGTCCCGTGAGGGGTTTTAATTTAAGGAAAACTACAAATCAGTTCTTAAACTATATATATGATTTCATTTAAGTGCTTAAAGCGGAAAATTAGTCAATTTCATCCTTAATTATTGGATTTAAGTAATGTTATTTTTGTTTCTTTTGATGACTTAGAGTTGACTGAGTAATGTTATTTCAGTTGACTGAGTAATTATTCGAAAAATACCGATCTTAATAAATATTTTTTTTAGATTTAATAGATAATAGGTAGGGAATGAATATTATTAAATTCGACTCGAACCTAATTTGAAATATATATATTTATATTATATAAATATATTTATTGAATATTTATATTTTTAATACAATACGATACACACACACACATAAAAACACATATATTTAAATAATACTCATTATTTTTATAATTTAATATACATATACATACTTTATATATATATATATATAAACTATTAATAAATAATAGTAGATAATAAACACTCAAAACCTATGAATAACTTATAAATATCTAAATTTCTTACCCGATAAATAATAAATATGATATGGATATCAAGAAACTCGACTTAAGAGTTTCTATTGTCATCCCTACTCTAAACCTTTATTATTATGTTAAATAATCATTTTTAGATTTTAGTAATATTATGGAAAAAAAATCAAAAGAATAGGTTATCATATATATTTTCTTTTTTATATCTACTTTTACATAATTAAATTGTAATTTCAATTTAAAGTAAATAAAATCTTGCCTATTGAAATATAAGAGCTGATTATTTACAAAAATGATTGAATTTACAAGTTTTATTTGTTAATATATAAAATCATGCACACTAAACTATTTTTGTCTTGTTAAGAAGTGATTCTTTGCAGAATTACGATTTTTATTGTTGATATCTGTAATAAAACTTGTTCACCACACATAAAAAAATGGCATTATTGTTGACATGAGTAAATATTTCATTGGATATATTTATTTATTTATAATGATAATAGAATAACATGGATTAATATTTTATTTTAACCAAATATTAATAATGTGTTGACAAGTGCAACATTGGAAGTGCAAGAGTTTATTTAACCAAATTGTTTCTGAAGGGACTGATTTGGCATAGTGTCTATAATAGAGTGACTTGGGGTAATGTTTCGCCGGCCAAAAACTTTTAGCTGGTCCACTGCTTGTTTTTCATGCCAGCGGCCACAACCTGTTTGATAATATTCTCATGTCAAAATCTGATTTTATTCCAGTTTGAGTCATAATTTTGATTCATTTACAGATGGCAAATCTAGCAACAAAGCTGAGCAAATCTCTTCTTCCTTACAGTAAAATTAACCTTCATTGTCGTCCACTCTCTACCTCACATACACCACTTGAAGAAACCCTCAAAGCAGCCGTTGATTCCAAACTCTACACAAAAATCCCTGACCTTTTTGACTCCTTTAAACAATCTAAAAACAACCCAAGTCCCTTTTCTTTCCTCTCTACATTCCCTTTTAATCTTAGGACTCGAGTCATTGATGAAATCATCCAATCTTTGATCCCCATTAGACCCCGCTTTCGAAACTCTATAGTTTATAGCTCTCTTCTCTCATACACCCTTCAAAATTCCAATCTTTTCCCTCTTTCTCTTGCTATAATCCAATGCACTCTTCGTTCTGGGTGCTTACCTGTGCCTCAAACACATGTTTCTCTCTCTTCTGCTTGGCTTGATAGCCGGCGTGAAGGTCAGTCAGTTGGTGACATTCTAATGGAAATGAAGTCTATTGGGTATAATCCTGATTGTGGCTTGTGTAATTATATTGTGTTGTCTTTATGCAATGTTGATCAGTTGAGCGAGGCAGTGAAAGTCTTGAAGGGTATGAGAAAAGTGGGTTGTTTTCCTGATTGGGAAAGCTATGGGACTGTTATTGGTGCAATGTGTAGAGTTAGAAAATGTGATGATGCAATTGATATGGTGAAGGAAATGGTGGTGAGAATGAGCTTGAGTCCTAGGCAGGGAGTAGTAGTGAAAGTATTGGCAGCGTTGAGGGCGAATAGAGAGATGAGGAAAGCTGGTGAGATGATTGAGTTTCTGGAGAATGAAGGGTACGGTGTTGGGTTTGAGAGTTATGAGTTGGTAGTTGAGGGATGTTTGGAGTGTAAAGATTTTATTTTGGCTGCGAAAGTTGTGATGGGAATGACAGAGAAAGGGTTTATACCTTATATCAAGGTGAGGCAAAAGGTGGTCGAGGGATTGATTGATGCTGGTGAATGGAAGCTTGCTTGTACTGTGAGAGAAAGATTTGCATCATTAAGTTCATAGTTTCTTTTCTTGGTGTTTGCTACTGAGGCTTCTTAGAGAACTGAACTCGTGCATCTTCTGTGATGGCTCATGTAGACTTTAGTTTTTCTTTTTGTTAGCAGCACCAACATTTTATCACCTTGAGACAGCTAATCCATGTCCGCTATTCGGTCATTCTCTCACAAAATGGACGGTGTTGGAGTTGAAACTCACTGGTGCGTGTCAATGCATAATTTGTATTTACTTAAGTTACTATATACAGACTGTAGCATTATTTCTTATTTCATGATGAATCATGCCAATTGCACGATCATATGGATATCGAGGTTGGATTTTGGTAGTTAAGAAGTGTTCAATGCAAGTTTTCTATTTGTCGTAAATCAAAATTCTGCAGACTGAATAATGCTAAACTCACATAACTAGCTTCTCTAATTGTAGCTGAATTTGAATTTAGCAATTCTACGGTGTTCCCCTTTATATCACTTCTTCTGTCACAAATCTCTTGTGGTAGGTATTGGAGTTCGTTCTTGTTCCTTTGCTCTTATAGAATAAGGATTCCCACATTGTTGATATTGTTCATTTTATTGCTCAAGTGTGGTTCTATCCACAAGTATCCATTGGTTTGTAGTTGAGATTATTTATGGAGGAACAATGCCCCCCAACTTCCTATCAATGGGCTATTATTTTGCGTCATTTCCTGCATTGTACAGCTCAAAACTGTAGCTCAAGGAAAATAGTTTAATTATCCATCTTTTTTGTTTGATTAAATGCAACTCAGAACCAATATTCTCTAAAATAAAATAAATCTATTCACCAGTTTGTAGTTTCCCCATCCTACATCTTTTCCACTCTGTTTTCAAAGGGCACCCACCCAAGTGAGATTAATTTTCCAAGGTATACTGTCTCAATTTTCCAAAATGTAATTTCTCTCTCTCTAAATCACAGACAAAGAAGACATTAGTGTGTTTAGATTGCTAGTGAATATGGAACATAAGCTGGGGAAATCAAGTTAGAAACAATAACTGTGCATCTCAAACTTATTATTCCTCAAGGACCATTTTGTCATCTCTATTTAATATATGGCGTTGTCGTCGGCCACTTATGCTTTTGTCACCCATTTGCGGTAGCATGCTTCCAATGCTTCTCAATTATTAATAAGTTCAGCTTTCCAATAACATCTTTTATTTGAATTACATATGTAAACAGCATCATGGAGCATCTTGTTAAGCGAGCATCCATCATGCTGATACACTTAAAGGACTGCCTACTACTTGACTGGATAGCTGGGCTCCATGGCAATGCCACAGATACCTTTCTTATTTCCAGAACCACGTTTTATCCTTATGTAGCCTGATTCACCCCAATCTCTGCCCCATGAGTTTTTCACAAGCCAATATTTTCTACCACTAGATTCACCATAACCAACAGCTGCCACTCCATGGTTGAGTTGGTCCCCACAGGAGCCGCTGAAGATACCACTGGAATAGAGTTGAAATTCAAAGCCACCAGCATCAATTGCAACAGAGACAGGTTGCTGGGCAACTGCAGCCTGTAGTCTATTCTCATTATTGGCAGGTACTGCTACATAACCACTTATTTTCACTGCATGGTTCATAGTTTTCTTTTTCTGACAGGTGCTGTCTTTTCCTTTGTAAGGGTAGTCATTTTCGGTTGTGATTCCTCCAATCTTTTTGATGTATTGAAATGCTATCTCCATGTCTCCACCTTTGCAGCCCTGGGTACCACTGCTAACATCACAGTCCACGAGCTCTTGTTCTGACAGAGATACTAATTTTCCTGTCTTGATTTTGTTGATGCCTTCCACAGCTGCCACTGCAGAGAATGCCCAACAACTTCCTGTGTTGGAAAGCAACTAGCATCAGCTGTTTTTATTGAAAATGCTTTGAGTTAAGAACTGACAATTAGCAATTAAATGGACTTGAATGAGAAGAACTCTTACCACATTGACCTTGATCCTTAATAGGAGTCACGGCACCTTTCTTCCTCCAATCTACAGTAGCTGGCAACTCTGTGCTATTTTCGCACTCCTCGTATATGTTTTTAGCTGTATGTCTATTACTCTGAAAACCCAGGTAGGTAAATTTGAACTCCTCATTTGTTAGGTCTGCAAATTTGTTGTCAGTGAGCTTGAAGGATAAGTTTTGAGAATTGATGTAATCAATAAACTGAACATTAGATTGGTATATTCCAAAACGCAGTGACCATTCGTCTCTATTCTCATATTCTCTGCCATATCGGGCCAGCCAGTCTTCAAACCTCTGCTCTATATACCTGGGGTCATATATTGGGGTCATCTTATTTTCAGACGATGAAACCCTTGAAGGTATCCATAAAATGCACAAAACCATTAGAATCAAGCCACAGTTCCTCAGCATTATTGGTTTTCTCATGGCTAGCTTAAGAAGTTGATAGAGTATAGTGGGCTTATTATAATTGGAAATGCAATGAAGTCTATCATTTATGCTAGTTCATACCTTTGTTCAGAGTGTTTCAGTTGCGTTTCTATTCTGAATTCCAATCATGCCTTTTGTGCTTCCCTTTTTTTCTCTCTTAGAAAAGTCTTTTAGATTCGTTGTCCCACTGGTTACCTAGCGTGCAGGGTAGACTTTTGTTTGCTCATGTGTAGCCTCTTCATTGTATCCTTACGCACCTGAACTTGCTAGAGCTGGTTTCTGTACGTTTGACACAATGAGAGGTGCTGTTAGGACCAGATCTGGCATTGTTTAATGAAACCTTAAAAAACTAAGAAAACGGTTTTGAAAGTTATAATCTAGTCATTGTTCTGTGGCATTAGGGTATGTGAAGGATAATTTAGCGACAAACATCAAACCTTTTAGTACTGTTTTGCCCGAATTTAAACGATATAGAGTTACAACTCAAATCTACACCCGTTATTATTGGAAGGTTGGAAATTGCCTGTTTTAGCTTTTCATTGAGGAATGGTTTGTAAGCAAAAAGACAGAAGTGTAATGGCTGCAGAATTCATAGTTCTTGGTCTACTTCCGTGTCTATTGATGGAGTTTGGTCTTGTTATTCTGTGCAGAATGGAGATGAGGATGTTTGACATGGTGTTGAATGTCATATGAACATGTGAGGGTTTTTGTTTCCCAACTTCTGTAATTGACTCCCCATTTTGATGGTGAAACTGTCAAAGAACCATCACACCTAAAAACTTAAGCTGTTAGGTGAGACACTAAAATATGATTTATATTATTTTCTAACACATCCTTTCAAGTAAAAGCTCTTTGGGCTTGAAACTTGCACAAGGTCAAACTATCTTGTGCTTGATTTTTATCAAATAGAATAGGGGCGGTGAGATTCGAACTCGTGACCGCTGGGTCAACAAGAATCTAATACCATGTCAATGAACCATCTCACCTAAAAGCTTAAACTATTAAATGAAATATCAAAATATAATTTATATTATTTTCTAACAGAAACTACATGTAGGTTCATGGTTGCATTGAGCTGAGTTTCATCTAACTACATGTAGGTTCATGGTTGCATTGAGCAGTCACTGTTATTACACCAATTTTTCTCAGACATGATAAGAACCTGTCTTTGTAATTAGTCAGTTGTTTGCATCAATTATTCATCTAACCTTGTTTTTAAGGTGCATAAGATGTGACATGTTCAGATATTGTGATAGTCACACGAAAGATACTCTTGGAAATTCCCATGAAAAACGGGATCTGTTGAAAAATCATGGAATGGAATCATCAACCAAAGGAAATGGAGGACCTGTGGCCAAAGAAAACTTCTGCCCAAATCTTTAGCCTCATCTTTATTTGCTGCTTCCATTGTAATTGGAGTGCTTCAGTTAAAGTGAAAGCTACCAAATGTATTGTATCTTCTAAAGCTCATTCTGGCTCAATGATTGTTACTCAGTCTTTTATTGTTTTGACAATAAAATGCAGCAGAAGTGAAAAATCTGCTGATAAGAATCCTGGAATTGATGAGCTTTCTTTCTGATATAGAAAAGGTAGGGTTAGGATGAGCACACCAAAGTAGTTGAGTGAAAAAGTAAACAATCAAGTATAGTTTAAACCAGGTTTGGTTAACTCAACTTGCTGATCAACCATGTTTTGCTGGGGTCAATTTATCTTCCCTTTCGAAATGAAAACAGAGCCCAAGTAATAATAATAGTATCAAGACCACGCAAGTTCGATTCCTAGAAAGTTTCTTTTTCACGATTTGCTCGAGCAAACCCACTGGGCAGAGGAGCCAAACATCTCGACAGCTCAAAGTACTAGCTTGAGTGGTTTAAACACTGGTTCTCAGTTTGTTCCGGCTAAAATATTTTGTATTAGTTAAAAAATGAAATAAAATGATATTATTTTTATCTCGGTTTAAATTCCAGTCTATTCCGGATTTTTCAGCCGAATATTAGTTGAAGTATTCTGGTTTTGTTCTCCTTGTTCCGTTTTGGATAAATAATTTTTTTTTAATAATGAATAATTTTACAATATCAATTGTATCTCTTAATCCGACCGTTAGATTTAGATGATATTTTATGAGGAGTCTCTTGACATATTTATGTATATTATGTTAAAATTTCAGATCAATCAGAGAATATAATGACCTTGCGGGATTGATAATGATATTCTCGTAATATTATACATGCTCATAATTTTATTCAGAAAGATAATTTATTTTTGAATTTGAACAGTTTTTTAAAAATTAAAATATATATACATAAACAATACAATTCTGAAATAACATACTAAAATATTACAGAAATATTTCAAAACTAAAATATTTCATTCCAATTAAAACTATAAATTACCAACAGAAATGTAATTGATAATCTTGGTTTAAACTATTAAGGATTGCGGTTTCCAGCAGATCTATTGTATAGCTGGTGCGGATCATGACGCATGCATTTGCGAGACGTGAAGGGTATTATTAGCTTCTGGCTCCATTGCAACTTGCAATGCCCACGAGACTTGGCGTTGTAGTTTAATGCGACCACTCCATTGTTTACACACGAAACCTCCGAGTCACAAATTCAAGTTTTCATTGCTGGAATTGGACTCTCCCATTGAAGGATAGCAAACATAGAATAATATAAATTATATTTTAATTTTTTAACATGATATCAGGGTCTTGTTAACCCAACATTTACGAGTTCGAATCTCACCACTTTCATTCTATTTGATAAAAGTCAGGTACAAGGTAAAATGAGTTTGTGTGCAAGTTTCAAGCTCAAATGGTTTTCATTTAAGGGCGGTGTTAGAGAGTAATATAAATCATATTCTCTAGGACCTCACCTAAAAATTTAAATTTTTGGGTGAGATAATTTCTCAACAAGTTTAGGGTATTTTCAGGTCAGTTTTTAAGCATTGACATCATTTTTTGCCCCACAATTGGATCATACGAAGATCATCCATATATGTCCTGATCAAAACATGTCAAACCTAAGAGATCACATGGGAGTCAACCCAACTCACTCACTATCATTCAAATCAAACCTCCGAACACAGAATTTGGTTCGACAAGCAAGTTGCTGCCTATTATTTATCTATTTATCTATCTATTTATTTATTTATGACAGCTTATGACAGGCTACATTCATGCTTTCTTATCATACTCTAATCACCACGATCAGTTGATATTTGCTAAAAACTTTTCCAATCCTGAGATATAATATTAATTATTATTATCATTCCATTTTCTAATCAAAGTTTCTTGATCACAGATGAGAGGGGGAGAGGGAGGGGGAGGGGGAGGGGGAACGATCACATGCCGTTTTTATAATTAGTAGATGCCTGCATGAAGATTGCTTAATTGCAAGGCAGTTTCTTGAGAGAAAAGGCTGCCTAAATAAATAAAAAAACTCCCTAAACATCTCTGTCTAATAATGATTAGTGCATCCCATAAAGTCGAATTAATAAAAAACCAACATAAATTCCAGGTTGATGGTGGTGCAGTGAAGCCGCCGAGAAGCTGTTAATAGGTGTGGTAGCTAATCAATTGTTTTACATTATGTTTTTATTTTTATTTTTTTTATTTTAAATTATTTTTTTTTGATATTTCATATAATTTTCATTTGCTGATATCAAAAATAATTTTTAAAAAATAAAAAAATATATTTTTAAATAAAAAACACTTTAAAAAACTACCGCGAATACACTCCAAACAAACTATAAACCAAGTTATTATAGAAAAAAGAAAGGACACATGAAGTACCCTACATGTGGGTATGGTTTGGGGACAAAGCAAAAAAAACTTGGAGCGTGCATAGCAATTCACATGGTCTGAAACTGACATGATCCCTTTGCTGCCTCTCCTTTTTCCCCTTTCCTTTCACAGCTGATCATGCCCTAGATCCCATACATGATCCCCCACCATTGCCCTAATCTAATATATATACTTTATTTTTCTTGTTCAATATAATTAATTCATAACTTTTGTTTGGTTAATATTATAGGGTAGAAAGAATATAACTATACTTGATTATAGGGGGAAGACAAACATAATTTTTTTTATATATTTTTCTATAAAATTGATGTAGAGTGAAACTCTCTACTTTCAAAATAAAAAAAATATAAGGGACATATTCTCTTTATCCATACCTCTTTCGTCCCAAAACAATAATCAAGTTCTTAATATACATTAAGGTTGTCATATTCAATGTTAAAATTGCCTTTCTTTCATAATGATTTCTTCCTTTTATGATTATTTTTAAGTTCATAAGAATTCATTTAAGATTACTATATCAAAAAATACATTTATGATAAAAAGTTACTAAATAATGATATGATAAGCGAAATGTGAATTTTTTTCTTCAAATTATATATTTCTAAATATTAAAACTAAATCCAATTTATTTATAACATACTCCAACTAAAAATAATAAAGTCAAAAGCATACTTGATCTCAACTTCAACACCCATCCTCTCCAACTTAAATTTCAAATATAAAAGATAAGGATAAACTTAAATATCATTTCCTTTTTAGTTTATATTTATAATTAACATAGCACATTGAGTTTGTATTTTTCCTTTTTTTTTAATCAAATCCTCTTTCATATAACTATCACAAGTACAAGACTTTCTCTCATTCAATCACTAAATCATAATACCATGTCATTACCCTCACAATTACTGATTGAAACCTGGTTTAGTACTGCTCATTGAACTTAGCCTAAAACTACCTCAAATCCCAACTCTTTGATGTGACAATATTGATGTAAATATCTCATAACCAATCATTTTTTCATTTAAAAAAAAACATATATCCATTGATTGTTGATTGTTATTGAGGTCTTTTATGGTAAAATATTGGATGAAAAATAAGTTTTTAAAGTCTAAATAGTAAGAAACTTAATTTTCTAGCCAATTGAGCTAACCAAGGATGAACCACAGACAACACATCATATATCATTGCCCTTTGTATTTTCTTAATTTTTAGTTTTTTCTTTCTTTATTTTTTGGATTTACATTTAAACACATTATATGAAAAACCTAGCATTATATTTTAATTATCATTTAATTTTTTCGTGGTCATCAAATAATATAATAAATTTTTATGAGAATTTATTTTCTTTTCAGTTATTATGTATCTAATATGAAAAGAAATGCATGAATACTCAATCAAAATAAATTTTTTATTTTTATTTTTATTTTTATTTTTATTTTTTTAGTATATCTTTGATCTAATTTGATCACATTTTGCTTTGTCTTTAATCATTTAAAAAATAAAATAAAATAAAATAAAAATTATTTTATTTATTTCGTTTTAACACCATGATGAATTCTTATTTATAAAATAATGTTTATAATCTCGAAAACATTTTTTTTTAATTAAAACAATTGAGAGAGGGAATAATAAGAAATGTTGTTTAGATTGGATAAACATATTTTTTTCTTCTCATTTCTATTTTAAAATGATGAAATTTTGTTTTAGTAGAGTATAGATTATTATTTTGGTTTAAAAAAAGTTACATCTAATTAAATAAGAAAAAATAAATATCTATATGCGACACAAGATTAAATATATTAATCTACATAAAATTATTAATGCATTAAGTTTTGATTTCATCTTTTAAATATTTCTTGATATTAAGAAAAAAGAACATCACCTATTATTTTTTACATTACAAATTAACAAAGTATAGGTGACGTGATTACTAGTTACTACAACGATATATAGTCTATTGTGTTGAGGATCAAAGTGTAAAACAAGGAGAAAACTCTTGGCCAATCTAAAATTCAGTAGAAATGTTTTGTTTTTCCATCTATACTTTCCTTTTTCTTTCTTCAAAGTCCTTATAGATTTTATTAAATTCTGATTTTGGTCCAGAAGTAATTTTTCTAACATTTAAGTCCCTGAATCAGAATTAGCAAAGAAAAAGTCATATGAAAATAGTAAGGAGAGAAAAAGTGTTTGAATTAACTATCTTTTATTGATGATCATTGTTCTTGATGTCAAAGAGTTTTATTCAACGAGAAGAGTTTGGCCGTCGGGTTTTGTTATGCTCGTCGGGCCACACATGCTCGCACAACTAGCCTAATTTGTTTTTCAATATTTATTTTTATTGATTTTTTTATTTTATTCTTTAATATTGAATTGATTTTCATGATTTTTTTATCTAGTAATAAGATAAAAAAAATGCTATTGAACCTAGTGAAACTCATGATCCAGGCCACGAGCTTAATGTGTTAACCCTCTAATCAATCCAATATGTTCTTATTTCAATGTTTTAAGAAAAAAAAATATCATCTTGAATTTGTTTTAAACCCAAACCATGATTTTACAGATTGTTTACATTGCCTTTGGACTTGCATGCTTGAGTTGTTTTTTTGGTCATATGTCTTTGATCCTATCAAGTTGTTTGGGTCATGTCAGAAAACATGCACATGATTTAATTTTAAAACTCGGGTTAACCAAGAAATTAAGTATGGAGTTTTTAAATTGGACGAACTAATTAAATCATGTTTCGTAATAATATCAAATATTTTATTCACAACCTTTATATTTTATTTTTTATGTTAAAATATATTTGCCCATCTCTCAAATATTTAGCCTAGTGTGCCCTAATGTATTTCACATGATTGAAACCTCCACACGTAAGGTAATATTTCACATGGGAGATGGTAATATTTTTTTTTTTTTTTATGATTTTAAAATAATGAGACTATTATTGTAAGGGTAGGGTACCCCTTGGGGGGAGGGTCACTTAGGGCACGTGGTCACTGATTCCGCTACTTATTAAACAACTAGCGACTTTTAAGTAATACCGTTGAGACACAACACAAACACAACCTCCTCACAGCTGTCGATAGTTGTCCGATCGATCTTTCCCGCATGTGACCCCACTGCATGCCACCCTCCCACATTCGTAAGAACAGAGAGATAAGTTTTCTTTCTAATAATTTATACTTAAATCCATGGGAAGCCATGAAAGCTTGGCCTTTTAATGATGGTGTTCTTCTTGAATTTCCCCCCTTTACCTGCCCTCTCTCCAACATTTCATTGTTCTATTTAAGTTTTCAGTCTTGTTAATCATCACCAACCAACAACTTCTTCTTGTTGAACATTGCTAGCTAGATTTTATATATATATAAATAGATATATATATGTATACGTATATGTGAATTTGTAAGAGGTTGTTTTTGAAGCTTCTCTTGATCTTTCTTTGATCATCAGTTTTTTTTTTGTTTTTTTTTTTTTCTGAATTGTGTCATCTGGGATTGTTTGCTGTATTGCTGATGCGATTAGATATTGCAATATATACAATACCAAATGGCACAATTACCTCCAAAAATACCAAACAATATGACACCAACTTGGCCTGATTTTTCTCATCGAAAATTACCTTCCATTTGTATTATGGAGACATCGCCACCCCACGATGCGAATGCGCCCATTCCTGCCGTTACCGCCAGCACCACCGCTGCTGTCGCACCGCAAAACCCTTCGTGGGTTGATGAATTCCTCGACTTCTCGTTGACGAGACGTGGGACGCACCGGAGGTCGGCGAGTGACTCCGTTGCGTTCTTAGAGGAAGCACCGACAATGCTAGAGGAATGCCGTTCCACCGGTGCACCGGGATTAGGGCCACGGCATAACAGTAGCTGTGACTTTGACAGATTTGACGATGAACAGTTTATGTCCATGTTTAACGATGATATCTCAAACGCCATGGCAGCTCCTAATTCGAGCTCCACACCTTCTTCTCCGTCTGATCATAACAGCATTAATGACGAGAAAGAACCTACACCGTCTGAGCAACAGCAGAAAGTGAGGAATCATGGGATTGATGAAGGGCAAAGTCTATCTGAATGGGAGACACCAAGTGCAACCAATCCTGCTACTACTTCTAATGAAAATAAAATTGATCCCAAGAGAGTTAAAAGGTAAGCGTACACATAATAACATTTTTTTTATTTTCATTTATGAAATTAAACATAACGATATTCTTTATTTTTTTAATTATTAATTAAGTTAGCAAACGTGAATTGTTCAAACCCTTCTTCTGATTTGCAATTTTATGCATTTCTATGATAATTCTGTGTAATTTAAGCTTTACATTTTAGTTGGTTGATCTATTGAAAGAATCCCAAGCCACAAATAACGCTACTAACATGCAATCATCTTGTTTCATTCATGTCTACGTCAGTTAAATTTAGGTTTCTTTAACATGAAAAGGAAGGGTCATCTCAAAAGTTCTAAACTAGTATAGGAAGGACTCGAGCATTAGCTTTGAAAAGAGAATATTTTCGACCACTAGATAGCTTTAGAGAAAGCAAAAAGCAGTGCTACTACAGTTATATATGTATACACACACACACAAGACAATAACACTGTTGATTTAGAGCCCTTATGAGAAATTATATTTTAGTAATTAACTTAATTTGAGCTATTATTTTGCATTATCAGAATCTTGGCAAACAGACAATCTGCTCAAAGATCACGAGTGAGGAAACTGCAATACATATCTGAGCTTGAACGTAGTGTAACATCTTTGCAAGTATGTAGTTTTCAATTATCCCTTGAAATATATATCTTTCATAATTACTTAGCTAATTATTTTGTATGATTTGAATTCTGTGCTTGATGAAGGCTGAAGTTTCAGTGCTATCACCAAGAGTTGCTTATCTAGACCATCAAAGGTTGCTTCTAAATGTTGACAACAGTGCTCTCAAGCAAAGAATCGCTGCACTGGCTCAAGACAAGATTTTCAAAGATGGTAATTAAGTTCATACTTATCCTTAATTTCATCTGGATCAGGATACAGAGTTCTTTAAAAATAGTTTCAGTCCTACACAAGTTACAGCGATCGGCTAGCTATCTTCAGCTATAATCCATTTCATAATTAAAGCAACTGTTACTGCATGTTCACAAATATTATACAACTCCATTATTTAATACATAGCATGTGAATCGATCCCTTTTTGTTCTATATAGTATTAAGGAATTAAATTATAATATATAATCAATTCTTAAGATTTCAAAAGTGGGATTTTAGCAAGTTCTTCTAAATTTTCTCTTGGGGGGGGGGGGGGGGGGGGGGACCAAAATTGAAGTGGGATCGAACTAAATGCAGCAGCTACACATTAAATAAGATGTTATTTTCATGCTCGTCGTCGTCTTCATCATGTTATTATAGACTAGACAAATTCTTATACCATATATATATATTGAAATTCTCTCAGTACTTGATCGATCCACTGATATAACACCTGCGCACAAGTAGCTAGACTTGAATAAAATGCATCACGTGGTAGGTTTCCTAGTTCATTTATTTTACAAGATAAATGTCTGGTTAAATGGCTGTTCTGGAGGGTGGAGTGACTTACTTCACAAGGGACAGCCATTTTAAGCCCGTAACTGCTATACATAAATCTCTTAATTGTAGGTGTTCATCCCACAAGGGTTACTAAGGCCGTACATTTTCAGGAAGGAAATGAAAAATCCCATTTAAGTGTTTATGTGAACCCAAATTGTAATAGATCCGGCTACAATTATGAGTTTTCGCGGTGATTTTCTATAATGTGACGGGTTTGATCTGCACTAAGCCTGTGATTTTCTAATTGATTTGGAACAAATGCAGCTCATCAAGAAGCATTGAGGAATGAAATAGAGAGACTGAGGCAAGTTTATCAGCAGCAAAACCTGAAGATGGATAAAACGAACAGCTGCATCAACCCGAACAAATGACCCCACAACTCTGTTAGAAAATAATATAAATTATATTATGAGACCTTACTTACAAGCTTAAATTTTTAGGTGAGATGGTTCCATAACAAACTCTTCTCCAGTTATTATTGTTTCAAGAATGTTAATAGTGAAAAGTAAAATCTCTTTTTCATGGGACAACAGGAAAATGGCGCAAAGTGGCATGATTTCATTATCTGACCAGTCCCTACAAAACAATGAAGAAACTTTTGGAGCATCTTAAGCATCCAAAATATTTTCTTGGATGCTTAATTAAGTGGGATAGGAATATTTTGGCGTTTGAAAGGAAAAGGTAGGTAGAGTTCATTACTCACTTGACCATGCTCGAAAAATTTACTGGAAAGAGATAGTCGCCAACATTTTGAAGAGCTGGGGCTAAGATTTGGATCTCTCTCCGTGCTGCTGCTAACTAAGCTGTGCATTCACGTGCAGTGTTCAAATCTTGCAGGGGCCACTCAAGATTTGCATGATTGGATGGAGATATAGCAGAGAAAATCATGTGCATCTGTGATTTAAAAAGCCTAAAAAATAAAAAGAAAAAAAGAAGTAGCTGATCAGAAAAAAATATTAGTTTTCTTGCTTTAACTGCTTAGGAGGAGGGTTACTATGGCTGGTGATGATGATTCTTTTGCCTATTGAATGTTTTTTATTCTTTTTATAAGTCATGTTGGAAGGTAAAGTCTGATGGTTTATGGGTCTGAAAGGAAGGGAGGGCTTTCAGGGAAGTGTTTTTTGATACTTACTTTGATGTCAGAATTTTTCTTCTTTTTCATTGTCATCTTTGTTGTAATGATTTTTATTTTTCAAATTATTACTCAAAAATTGAATATATATATATATATATATATAGATTTCCAATTGTATATAGTAAAATTTCTAAAAAGCTGTGTAATATTTTATGTGCACTGATGGATGGATGATCATTGATACATTCCGAAGTTTACATCAACATTACTCAGACATGATAATTAATGATCAGAATCCAGCATTTGGATTTGCATTTAAGGATTTTTGTTAATCTCGTTTCGATTTCGTTTTAGTTAAAATGATCAAATTGTTTTATATCAGTTAAAAAAATAAGATAAAATATCACATTTTTTATCTCGTTTAAAATTTCAGTTTGTTCCAGAAATTTCACACAAATTTCGTCGTTCCGGTTTCGTTCTTCCCATTCCGTTTCGGCCAAATAGTATTTTTTAAATAATAAATAATTTTAAAATATCAATCATATCTTGTAATCCGGCTGTTAGATTGAGATGAAATTTTACGAGGCGTCTCTTGACATATTTATATATATTATGTTAAAATTTTAGAGCAATCAGAAAACGTACTGACCTTGCGAGATTGACGATGACATTCTCGTAATATTATACATGTTTATAGTTTTGTTCAGAAAACTTATTTTATTGTCTTTTTTAGATTAAATTGCACAATTCTACATAGTGTTTTTTTTTGGATTTGAACTATTTTTTTTTTAAAATTAATACACACACACACAAACACACACACACACACATAAACAGTACAACCCCGAAACGGAGCACCGAAACGCTTTGAAAATGAAATATTCCATTCCAATTGAAAAAACAAAACATCAACCAAAATGGAATTAACAACCTTGCTTAAACCATAAATGCTTGGAAATAAGTTTTTGTCACTAGGAATAAGAGTTCCAGTTTTGGTGGCTTAATTTGCCATTAATTTTTCATCAAACCCTCAGATAAACAAGTTTAGATCTTGAATCTGGGTCCTTTTTCCACCCCTCCTTCCTTCCTTCCTTTGGAGCTGAGAATAAGAGTGTTTGGACATAAGATAGATGATTTAGATTCAAGTGTATCACTTGAGCTAAATCCTTCTCGGAAACTTATGACCTTTTTATTTTAAAGAAGTCTTCAGTAATCTTAACAATCGGGGTTTTCCAGACTGTATAGTTTACGACTGATGATGTTTTTAAAGTGTTTATTATGTAGAAATATTTCAAATAACATAAAAATACACACAAAACAAAATAAAAGTAAAAAAAATAGATTTTCTCAAAAAACTTTTTGAAATGCAGTTACATGTATTGCATGTTAAAAGAAACATTGTTGGCATGCCTTTTCAACTAGGACATTAAGGTATACATCCAAGTGTGAGGCATTTATTTTTTCTATAGATGATGAGATATGGATAATGTAAGAGCTATCTGTGAGGATTTGTAATGATTTGCAGAAGATTAAAGGAATTGTAAAGAAAAAGAGAAGTTTTAGAGAATACGAGAGATAGAGAGAGAAAAAGGAGAATTTGAACTGTAATTTTGTATTTTGTTATTCTATTTCTATATTTTTCACACACATTGTATGTTCAGTCCTCCCTATTTATACTCATGATCATCCTCTAAGATACACGTGCATTTATCATTTATACTCTAACACCCCCCTCAATCTCTTGATTTGGTAAACCAAGCATGAGATTGTTATAATGAGTACGAAACAAAGAAGTGCTCAAGCCTTTAGTGAGTATATCAACAAATTGTTTTGAGGATGAAACAAACTGCACATAGAGCTGATTGTTGGCCACATGTTCACGAACAAAATGAACATCAATTTCAATGTGTTTTGTCTTCTGGTGCTGCATTGGATTGAAGGACAATGCAATGGCCGAGAGATTATCACATAAGAGAACTTGTGGTTGAGTAATGGGAACATAAGGAAATACTTATAACTGCTTAATCCAATCAATTTCAGCAGATGTAGAGGACAAAGCACGATATTGTGCTTCAGTAGATAATCGAGAAACATTATGTTGTTTCTTTGATGACCATGAGATAGGATTAGAACCAATGAAGACAACCAAACTAGTAGTAGATCTGCAATCATTAGGATCATCTGCCTAGTCAGCATCACTAAAAGCTTTGAGATCCAAGGAGCCATGATGATAACTAAGTCCAAAATTGATAGTGCCCTTGAGATATCAAAGAATTCTCTTTACTGCTGTAAAATGAATCATCTTAGGATTTTGCATAAATTGACAAACTTGATGAACAAAGAACGCAATATCAGGACTAGTGAATGTAAGATACTGCAATGCGCCAACAAGATTGGGATATAAGGTGGGATTATCAAATGGTGCACCATCATCCTTAGATAGCCTTTGATAAGGGAGACACGGAATGGCACAAGCCTTGGTATCAAGCATCTTAGTTTTGAGAAGAAGCTCATGAATATATTTAGACTGAGAGAGAAACAAAGTATCGTGGCAACGAGAGATTTGAATTCCCAAAAAGAAATGAAGAACCCCGAAATCTATTATATCAAATTCAACAGCGAGAGAACAAATAATGTTGTGAATCTCACCAGAATTGCTCCCAGTAATGATAATATCATCAACATAAACCAGCAAAATAATCACTCCAACAGTAAGATGCTTAACAAAGAGAGAAGACTCAACATATGTGTGTTGAAACCCCAAAGATGGTAAGAAAGAAGTGAACATTTCATTCTATGCTCGTGAAGCATGTTTTAGGCCATAAAGGGATTTATGAAGTTTGCAAATTGATTGGGGATGAAGAGGATCCTTAAAGCCTGGAGGTTGAGCCATATAAACTTCTTCATTAAGAGTGCCATGTAGAAAGACATTCTTAACATTCAACTGCCTTAATTCCTATCCGTAATGTGCAGCAAGAGCTAAGACAAGATGAACAATAGTGGGTTTAACCACAGGACTAAAAGTTTTGCCATAATCTTGACCTGGTTCTTGACTAAAACCTTAGGTAACCAATCTAGCTTTATGACGAGCAATAAAGCCATCAACATTTTTCTTAATTCTGAAAATCCATTTGCAGCCAACCAAGTTTTTCTGCGAAGGTAGGGGTACTAGACTCCATGTTTTCTGGGTGTGAAGAGCAACAATTTCTTCTTTCATCGCAACATACCATACTAGAATTTGTAAAGCACTCTTGTAACTTGCAGGCTCAATTAAAGATAAGTCAATTGATGAAGAGTGATTGATGGTGGTGAAACAAGCTTTCTGTTTGATAGTTCCAGTCTTGCTGCGAGTTTGTATTAGATGCAAATTCATTGATGGAATATGGAGAACCACAGAAAATCCATCAGGGTTAAAAGGTTCAACTGATGGTAAAGGTTCAGTAGTCATACCTTCGTTATTGAGTTCAAGAGCCACAAGGGTAGATGAAAAGGGAGACAAAGCAGTAATCGACATAGGTGATGATGCAGAATTGTTGGAATGAGGTGGAACATGGAGAGAAAACAAAGGGGAAGGAGCTATAACACTCTCAGAAGGAGAGGGAACAGACAAAGGAAGTAGAGTAACAACATTTTGATTTGTAACAATAGGTAGTGAAGAAATGGAATGTTGATGAGAGACTGTAGGGGATGATGGAATTTGTTTGATTAAGTCTGGATAAGGAAACACAATTTCATTAAAGACAACATGCCTAGAAATATATGTGCGTTTTCCTAGGAACATTATAGCATATATACCCTGTATATTGAGAAGCATACCCAAGAAACACATTTGTATTTTTGGTTGTAGCTTATAAAGAAGAAAAGGGATGCAACAATGGAAAACAAGCACAACCAAAAATACATAAATGAGAGATAGGAGGAATAACTTCAAACAAGAGCTCATAAGTGAATTTATTATGTAGAATTGCTGAAGGCATCCTATTAATTAAATAGGAGGTTGTGTGTACTTCATATGTCCAAAATGAAGAAGGCAACTTAACATGCTACAATAAGGTAATGGCGGTTTCAATGAGATGACGATGCTTACGTTCAGCCATCCCATTTTATTTAGGGGTGTATGGACATGATTTTTGATGAGAAATGCCCTTATCATCAAGAAATCATTGAAATTGTTTGCTCACATACTCCCCCCCATCACTTTAAAGTATTTGAATACAATGAGAGAATTGAGTCTAAATATGAGCACAAAAATTAATAAAAATAGAGTATACATCACTTTTATTAACTAAGGAAAACCACCACCAGTAACGTGTGAATTCATCAATATCCATCAACCGAGATACTTGGAGATGGACCCCAAAAATTACTGTTGATAATGTGGAATGGTTTTATAGACTTATGGACACTGGAATGGAAATGAAGTTTACAAAACTTACTTTGAAGGCAACTAGGACACACAACAGTAGTTGAGTCTGTGGAGCATGAAATGTTTGCCTTTTGTAACATTGTGTGCACAATTTTATTTGTTGGATGTCCTAACCTATGATGCCAGGTAGAGGAAAACACTAATTGACCAAGAAATGACCGAAGTTGAAAATTGATCATGGATAGATCAACACGAGGAGAAAAATGAAGAGGATAGAGGCCATTACTGCAATTCTCTTTGTAAATTATTCTCCCCGTGGCTTTGTTCTGAATACAAAAATGAAAAGCATCAAAAATCAAATAGCAATTGTTATCCAAGCAAATGCAATGGACTGATAACAAATTTTGAGTTAGTTTAGGAACATATAACATAAAATTCAGCTAAAGTGGTTTACTGGATGTAGGGATGATGGAATTCCCAACATATGTTACGGACAAACCTTCCCTATTTGCTGTTTGAACCATGTCAGCTGTGGGATAAGGTGTGTTTATTTGCAAATTAGACAAATCTATAGTCATGTGATTTGTAGCACCAGAATCCATAAGCCAAATTTGAGGAGAAGACAAGCAGTGTTCATAGCTGACAATGCAGATTGTTGAGAAAATTATTGAGAAGGATGAATTGTAGTGTGCATTACTGTCATGGAAGGTTGTTGAGATAATTGCTGAGGATGATAAAATACAATGTTCATTGACATTGGAGGGAAGTGAGTGTGATGAGCTGAAGTTGAAGCTGGAGAGTGATTAGCAGCACCAACAAAATTTGGATCATTCTCGTTATAAAAACAATACCATGTGGTATGATTGTTTTTTACCACAAATATTGCACTGAAACCTCTCTTGACATTTGAATTCACATAATGGAGCAGTATGTCCTGCAATGTTGCATAATTGGCAGATAGGAGTGGGAGAAGTGCCAAGAAAACCTTAAGGTTTGACTAGTAGTGCATGTGTTTTGACATAATATTGTGATCTCTATGTTGGAATAAATCTGCCTCTTCCCTTACTCCTATTAAATTATCTATAGCCACCATTACCATAGGAATTATATCCATGAGAACCACAATATAATTTTGAAACAAATGTGGCTGAGGTAGTAGGCTTAACAACTGTATGCATGGCAGTCAGATAAGAATGATTAATGTTCTCCACAATTCATTCTTCAACAAGTAGCTAAAATAAAAATCCTTCAGAGTAATAACACTCTCTCTTCCCCTAACAGCACATCTGAATGTATTACATTCAAATGGAAGACCATTCAATGCCAAAATGACAATGTCTTCATCGACAAAATGTACCCTTGCAACAGTCAAGTAGTCTCTTGCTTCTTTTATTCTAAGGAGATATTGGCTTATGGTGTCTGTGCCTTTTCTACTGTTCTGCAGGTTTGATTTCATTTGAAAAATGTTGGTCTTAGATACGGTAGAAAATTGTTCCTTGAGCCGAATCCAAAGATCTCTTAAGCTGTTGCTGCCAATCGCACATGACATTGCAGCTAGAGATATTGTTGCAGTAATGAGCTGCATGACTGCTCTATCATGTATTTTCCAAATTAACACATCATAACATTCTATAGTAGAAGAAGAGTTTGAAGTGTTTGTACCACATTCACTAGTAGAGGTAAAAGGAAGACATGAATGAGAGCCATCAACAAACCTAAAAATTCCATTGCTTTCCAGTAACAATTGCATTTGGAAGTGCCAGTTTAAGTAATTAACATCATCCAATTTTACATTCACCGATGCGATTGTTGAGATGAGATTTGTGATTGGAGATTGAGTAATCTGAAGTTGTGTAGCAGTCACCATTTCAGAATTCAGATAATTTCTTAGAAACACCTTTTAATCAAGCATTGTAATTTGCACAGTGAAGGTTCAACATAAAACACAATAAAATGCAGAAGAACTCAACAAATTGCAGAAAAAACACAGCAAAATTGTAGAAATTGAAGACTGGATCAATCAATTCGTTTGCATGAGCACAATAGCTCTGATGAGGATTTCTAATGATTTACAGAAGATTAGAGGAATTGTAAAGAAGAAAAGTGTTTAGAGAATAAGAGAGATGGAGAGAGAAAGAGGAGAATTTGAATTGTAATTCTGTATTATGTTATTCTGTTTCTATATTTTTCCACACACATTGTGTGTTATACTCTAACACTAACAAAAACGTCCACCAAAACCTTGAGTTTTCTTTTGCCTGCATTTTCCATTTTCTAAACGGAGTGCCCTTGTTCATGTGTAGCTGAATCTTGCTGCGTTTCAGATCAATCATTCCATTGCAGCTAGCTGGATCAGGCTGCTGCCGCTTCAGTAGCTGTGGCTGCTCTTCCTGTGGCTGATGCGGCTGGTTCTGGTGCTTCCACTGCTGCTTCTTTTCCTGTTCACGTGGATGTTGTCGTCTGCTGCTGGTCCTCGTGCTGGTGGTTCTGGTACTCGTGCTGCTGGTTCGTGTGCTTCTGGTCCTCGTGCTGCTGGTTCGTGTGCTGTTGGTCCTCGTGCTACTAGTTCGGTTGCTGGTGGTTCGTGTCCTCGTGCTGGTGATCCTGGTCCTGGGCCTGGTCCTGGTCCTGGTCCTGCCGCTTGTTCTATTTGCTCGATGGGACAACAATAAGTATAAAAGAGCAGAAGAGCAAATGTGGATATTCCAACGGAAATCTCAAAGAGTCCCTGGAAGCTAGAAACATCTAGTCTGTGATGTTCATCGGAGGAGTCTGAGGCCAAGCACTTGTACGAGGAGGTCAAAGAGTTTTCAAGGTCTTTCAACGTCCCACTTTCTACTACTTTCACAATTGCTTCTGAAATGTCTGGAAGATACGGTGAACTTCTTTGAAAAACCTGTAAACACAAGATCAAATTATCTCTCAGCAACACACTAGAATTTAAAACACATGCATGGAAACAATGATCGAGGCGTTGATGGTGAAACGATACTCACAAACCCGAAACCTCCAACTTTGTATATTGGTCCTGAAGTAGTGAATCCCTCGCAATTTTTAGCTAGGAAAACTTTGAGGTAAGGAACCTCAAGATATGCTGCAGCTATCTCTTCATTAACAAGAGCTTGAGCATAATCATCTTCTGAATAAATCCTTACAATATTGTCAGGGTGAATCTTTAATACGTCTGTCAAATATGCCACCACAAAGGAGCCTCCATCACACCCAATCTTTGCTCCTGTGCTCCTTAGTGTTTCAACATCTACAGTTGCTAGATCATTCCATTGATCAGAAAAGATGGCAGACAAACTAGCGGTGAAGCTTTGAGTGAGAACTAATGCAAGAAAAAGCCACACGACCATCACGAATCGAGACAAATTGCTGCTCAATTTATCAACTGCATGTGAAACAAATATCCAAGTCCAGCTTTTAGCAAGTTAGAAACTCTGTATTGGCAGTAATTTGATCTGAAAAAGTTCCTACCGTTTAATGAAAAGAGTGTTTTGAATGCCGAGTAGAGCATGTATCCAATTTGGTTCAACAGACTGCCTCTCCTGATCTCTGCATTTCGATCCTGCTCATAATTCCGTTCAATCAACCAAACAACAAGTCCATTATAGATATTGATTACCCCTATTGAGATCCACAAGGATGTTGAGAATGGCTTTGTGAACACCCAGGCTCTGTTTATATTTTTAGTTCTGGCAGTAATCAACATTTGAAGGCCTGGATCCGCATAAGGCTGCGAGAATTCTCCAGATTGGAATCGCTCGGCCACTATCGCCGTATCAGCAACCACTGCATCAAAATTCTTTCCCAATTTCAAAGAGAAATTTAGTCTTTAGTATTCCAAAAAAGGTCACATAAAACTGGTGAAAGTAAATTTTATTCCTAATTCAGAAACAACAAATCTACTTCAATTATCATCTAGCTCTACCATGAAATTGCAGCAAAAAAAAAACTTACCCGAAGTTTGACTTGCTCCACCAAAGAATCATAGGTTCCATTGAAAGGAACAAAAATGTAGGACAAGTGATAGGGCAAGAACTTGAGTGTAGCATCGAAAACATTGATAGAAAACCCTTTAGCAACTATGCCACGACCAAGCTGATCATAAACTACATCTACGAACTCTTTATGTGAATTACTTACAGGTACTCCAATCTTAAGTGGCTCTGCTGACGTTGGTAATGCCCATCCTCTAGGGGTTGACCACGGGCCTCCAGGCCAAAATACTTGTCCTAGAAGTCTCATTGACTTGGTATACTTGCTTCCTGCACCAGTGCTCTCAGAGAAGCCTAAATTCTCAGTCCAATAACCGATTTCTCTGTAACTTCTCCCAACCACATTGATAATTCGAAAAAGGTTTTCAGGGGAGAGAATTCCCTTCTGAAAGTTGAATGCACCAGCTAAGCCTTCAAAGTTACTTTCTGATATTCTGCTCACAATCTTTTCTACGCTAATGGATAGCATAAGGGAGTTATTTGTTGAGTTTTGAAAGCTTTTTGACCTAGGAAATTCGTCCGTTAATGCAAGAGAAACAGCCCGCATTGCATCATAAGCTTGTAAGGAATATACACATGGTTCATGAAATGGTTCTTGGGGGTATAGTTCACGGAACTTACTGTTGAATCTGAAGCGAAAGCTTTTGAACTGCTTTGTGGAACGAGAATAGTAGCTTTTGACTCCCAAGACACCTTGCATCGAGGAAATGATGGATGCATCGAAGGTATCGATCAAATTCATGGTGCCCACAGTGGTGATCCAAACAAACTCCTTTTCCATCACCCCTATACGCTTTGCGTTTCTGAATATTTTAGCTGCTAAAGGTGCCGAAGCATGAACAATCTGTACTCTACATTGGCCATTTTTAAGATTTCTTAAACTTTCAGATAGTGAACGGTCGGAAAGTGTGGGAGTAAGAGGCAGGAGCTCACTTATCTCTGCGCCTGCATCTTGTAGAGCAGATATCAGATATGGAACGATACTACTGACAGCTGAGTTGATGTCTTCGTATATGACATTCACTTTTCGCCATTTCCAGCTACTGATTATATCTGCTACAGCTTTCATCTGTGCAAACTGGCCGCGAGCTGCGTTGACCAGAAAAGGCCGATTTGAGTCGCTCCAGGATGGAACTTCATTTGACAAAGAGATGATAGGGACTTTTGATTTGTTTCCAACTTCAGCGACGAAGAAAGTCTCTGGCCATGTTCTTAAGCCTACAATTGCTGCTACATGGTTCTTCTTTATGAGGTTTTTAGCTGCATTTACACCAATATCATGTCAGAATAACAAACTGTATCTGTATAATTAGCTTTGGATTTGTTAATTTGCAAGATAAACTATCAAAAAACATAAAGTCTGACCTGAAGAGACTGCTCTTGTGGGATCTCCGCGGGAGCATCTAGCAACTTGCTTTAGGTAGGGTGCACTAGGGGTGATGCGTCTTCCCTTTGCACAACAAGTCCCCTTACCCAAGACTCTCGCATACCAATAGGTTCCTAGTGACCTTAATACTAGGTGGCGACTCTTGATAATTATAGTCGTAACTTTACGACTATAAAACACCCCTCATTTTCACCGCGCGCCGTTGTCTCCCAAATCCCGGGGATGGCGAGGCGCGAAGCGCGAAAAAATCACCGTCGCGACAACCACTTTGAATCGAGTTGCCAACATCTTGATTAACCTTCGTTAAGATTTAGCAATTTTATTTATTTAATTCTTGTTGATTGAAACCACCCTCTTTTTGAATTTGGTATTTGTAGGAAAATAATCAATTTCCCTTTGGTTCGACCTATTTTCTACCACCATACTACTAAAATTATTGTTTTGGTTATAGTAAAATTAGAATTAATTTGTGGAGGTTTCAACAACCATCAGGTATCCACCAGATATTGAAGAAAGAAGATCACAATACCCCCATTGCCAATTATGCGTCTACATAGAGACTACCGGAACCTCTCAAGACTTTTATGCATGACATCTCTTCCAATCAAGTTCCTATAGGAGTGGAGGAAGCCATAAAAAACTCAAAGTAGACCCAAGCCATCAAAGAAGAAATGGAAGCCTTAATGAAAAATAAAACATGGAACATAGTATCATTACTAAGAGGAAAGAAGACAATTGGGTGCAAGTGGGTGTTTTCTATCAAATATAAAGCAGATGGATCCGTGGAAAGGTATAAGGCAAGACTCGTGGCTAAAGGGTATACACAAGTATATGGCGTAGACTACCAAGAAACTTTTTCCCCGGTAGCTTAACTAAACACTATCACAAGTGTTGTTATCTATTGCAGAAAATCTAGATTGGCCATTACATGAGTTTGATGTACATAATGTTTTTCTTCATGGTGAAATTGAAGAGGTGTATATGGAAATTCCTCTAGGCTACTCAGTAACCATAGGAGAGAACAAAGTGTGTAAACTGCAACGAGCCTTGTATGGACTAAAACAATCACCGCAAGCATGGTTTGGAAGATTTAGCGTGGCAATGAAGAAGTGCGGTTTCACACAAACCAACTCAGATCATAATTTATTTCTCAAAAACGCAGCAGGGCAAGGTAGCATCCTTAATTATCTATTTCGATGATATGATTACTATAGGAGATGATAGAGAGGAAATATCACGACTCTAAGGGCAATTAGCCAGAGAATTTGAAATGAAAAATCTAGGTGGAATAGAAGTTGCAAGGTCAAATCAAGGCATTTTTCTGTCATTGAGAAAATGTATCATATACCTATTATCAGAAGTTGGATTGTTGGAGTACAAACCAGTAGGTACCCCAATTGTCCAGAATCACAAGCTTGAGATTTGTCCGCACCAGAAATTAGCTGATAAGGGGAAATATCAGCGATTAGTTGGCAAACTAATCTATTTATCACATAAGCCCAGATATTGCATATGCAGTAAGCGTGGTGAGTCAATTTATGCATTGCCCAAGTGAGGAACACATGAAGGTTATAACTCAAATACTAGAATACTTGAAGTCATATCCAGGAAAAAAGGCTTATATTCTCCAAGAATGGTAATTTTGAAGTCAAAGGCTATACAAATACAGATTGGGCCGGAAACTGCCTAGATAGGAAGTTGACCTTAGGGTATTTCACATTTGATGGTGAAAATCTGGTGACATGGAGAAGTAAGAAACAAAAGTGTGTGAGCTTCTATGGCTAAAAAAATTGCTAATTGAGATTTTCTAAATCAGAAATGAGTCTCTTCTGTGATAATAAAGTAGCGATAAATATTTCTCAAAATTCAGTACAACACGATAGAACTAAACATGTGGAGGTCGATTGACACTTCATCAAACATAACCTCAAAACAAAGACAATTCAATTCTCATTTGTCAAATCTGAAGATCAACTAGAAGATGTGCTTACCAAGGTCGTGTCCAACAAACGGCTCACTAGTCAAGTTGTGCATAAGGATCCATATGCATCAACTTTAGGGAAAGTGTTGGCGTGAGCTGTAACACGTTGGTAATACGAGATATTATAGGAACGGAGATGGAAAGAATCTCTCTTTCCATCTCACGATAGCATAATTATAGGAACTTAATTTGTATAGCCTAAAATAGGAGATTTACTCCATTATTATAAATATGTAACAAAGGACTGTGTAAAGCCTTAACCAGAAAATAAAGAGTAATTATTCTGACAGTTCGTGTGCTGGTGGTCCTGGTCCTGCCGATTGTTCCGGGAGTGTTGCTATTTGCTCGAGGGGACAAAAAGTGTAAAAGAGAAGAAGACCAATTGTGGATATTCCAACGGAAATCCCAAAGAGTCCCAGGAAGCTAGAAAGAGTTGTACGAGAAGTCTGAGGCCAAGCACTTGTACGAGGAGGTCAAAGAGTTTTCAAGGTCTTTCAACGTCCCACTTTCTACTACTTTCACAATTTCTACTACTACACACTAGACAATTATTTTACATGATTTGAATTCTGAGCTTGATGAAGGCTGAAGTTTCAGCGTTATCACCAAGAGTTGCTTATCTAGACCATCAAAGATTGCTTCTAAATGTTGACAACAGTGCTCTCAAGCAAAGAATCGCTGCACTGGCTCAAGACAAGATTTTCAAAGATGGTAATTAAGTTCATACGTACCCTTAATTTCATCTGGATCAGGATACAGAGTACTTTAACAATAGTTTCAGTCCTCCACAAGTTACAGAGATCGGCTAGCTATCTTCAGCTATAATCCATTCCATTATTAAAGCAACTGTTAATGCATGTTCACAATATTATACAGTTCCATTATTTAATACATAGCAGGTGAATCGATCCCTTTTTGTTCTATATAGTATTAAGGAATTAAATTATAATATATATTATCAATTCTTAAGATTTCAAAAGTGGGATTTTAGCAAGTTTTGGTTGCTTAAATCTTCCCTCAAACGCTCAGATAAACAGGTTTAGATCTTGAATCTGGGTCCTTCTGCCACCCCTCCTTCCTTGCTTTGGAGCTGAGAATAAGAGTGTTTGGACAGAAGATAGATGATCCAGATTCAAGTGTATCACTTGAGCTGAATCCTTCTCGGAAACTTATGACCTTTGTATTTTAAAGAAGTCTTCAGTAATCTTAATAACCGGGGTTTTCCAGACTTTATAGTCTACGGCTGAGGATGTTTTTAAAGTGTTTATTATTCAGAAATATTTCAAAATAATATAAAAATACACACAAAACAAAATAAAAGTAAAAAAAAATTAGATTTTCTCAAAAAACTTTTCGAAATGCAGTTACATGTACTGCATGTTAAAAGAAACAATGTTGGCATGCCTTTTCAACTAGGACTTTAGGGTATACATCCAAGTGTGAGGCATTTATTTTTTCTATAGATGATGGAATATGGATAATGAAAGAAGTAACAAAAACGTCCACCAAAACCTTGACTTTTCTTTTGCCTGCATTTTCCATTTTCTAAACGGAGTGCCCTTGTTCATGTATAGCTGAATCTTGCTGCGTTTCCTTATTGTTGTCCAGATCAATCATTCCATTGCAGCTAGCGGGATCAGGTTGCTGCCGCTTCGGTGGCTGTGGCTGCCCTTCCTGCGGCTGATGCCGCTAGTTCTGGTGCATCGGCTGCTGCTTCTTTTCATGATGTTCCAGCGGATGTTGTCGTCTGCTGCTGGTCCTCGTGCTGGTGGTTCTGATTCTCGTGCTGGTGATTCTGGCTCTCGTGCTGGTGGTTCGTGTGCTGCTGGTCCTCGTGCTACTAGTTCGATCGCTGGTGGTACTAGTGGTTCGGGTGCTGGTGGTCCTGGTCTTGGTGCTGGTCCTGGTCCTGGTCCTGGTCCTGGTCCTGGTCCTGGTCCTGGTCCTGGTCCTGGTCCTGGTGCTGGTGCTGGTGCTGGTGCTGCTGGTCCTGGTCCTGGTGCTGGTGCTGGTGCTGGTGCTGGTGCTGCTGGTCCTGGTGCTGGTGCTGGTGCTGGTGCTGGTCCTGGTCCTGGTACTGGTCCTGGTACTGGTCCTGCCGCTTGTTCCGGCCAACAATAAAAGAGCAGAAGAGAAAATGTGGATATTCCAACGGAAATCCAAAAGAGTCCCAGGAAGCTAGAAACTTGTAGTCTGTGATTGTCATCGGAGTCTGAGGCCAAGCACTTGTACGAGGAGGTCAAAGAGTTTTCAAGGTCTTTCAACGTCCCACTTTCTACTACTCTCACAATTGCTTCTGAAATGTCTGGAAGATACGGTGAACTTCTTTGAAAAACCTGTAAACACAAGATCAAATTATCTCTCAACAACACTGAAAACCCACCAGAATTTAAAGCACATGCATGGAAACAATGATCGATACTCACAAATCCGAAACCTCCAACTTTGTATATGTTGAAATTTAAAGTTGATTCCAGAACTGCACAAGAGAACCGGTCGACCGATTGCGAGAAAGAAATTAACCGGTCGACCGCTTGCAACCGGTCGACCGCTTGCAAAGGGAAGATTAACCGGTCGACCGCTTGGCCCTGTCTGCGACAAACTGACGCAGGATAAATGAAGAATTGAAGGTTGAAGGTTATTGTTTTTGTAATCCTTTTGTATTCAGGATGATTATAAATCCTTTAGAGTTTAGGAAACAAGTCTGTCAAATCAGTTATAAGAAATCTTGTAAATAACTGATTTTTAGAAAATATTACCGTTGAAAGTTGTTGGTTAGGTATTTTATAGCTGTTGTAAGTTATTTTGTTCTATAAATATTCTGAGTAGGATGGCAGTAGTGATGAGAGTGAAATTCTGCCAGTGTTGATGTTCTTAGTGTTGATGTTCTTTTGAAATTAAAAACTCTTATTGTTCTCTTTTCTTCTGAAAATTCAGAAGTCTGTTCTTGATTTTTTGTTCTCCGGTTCTTTGTTAATCTGTTCATACAGATCAAAAGTTTGATAGATTCCCAAATTTCAACATGGTATCAGAGCTTAAATAGGTCTTTGAAAAGGGATTTGAGTGAAACACGAGTGATTGAAGAAAAAGTGAGATTTTTTCCAATTTTTCCGAGAGAATTTGCAGATTTTCTTGAAATCAAGGAATTTGCCTTGGTTTGTTCTTTAATTGGAAGTCTTGCTCTCTGGATTGTGAAGTCTTGAAACAAATCACAAGAAAAGGAAAAATTCTCCAGCTGACAGTTCTTGACAGAGATGGATGCATCATTCTCTTCGAAATCGCCAATCTTCACAGGAGTCAACTATGGAGTTTGGGCAGTGAAGATGAAGATATACTTGAAAGCATTTGACCTATGGGAAGATGTGGAAGATGACAGGGAACCAGCTCCCTTGAACAACAACCCATCAATGACTCAAATCAAGTATTTTCATGAACAAAGAGCAAAGAAATTCAAAGCTCTTACTTGCATTCATAATGCAGTAAGCGAGGAAATCTTCTCCAGAATCATGGCATGTGAAACGGCTAAGGATGCTTGGGACAAGTTGAAATCCGAATTTCAAGGTGATGAGAAGTCAAGGAGGATGCAAATTCTGAACTTAAAGAGGCAATTTGAAGGGCTAAGGATGAAGGATTCTGACACTGTAAAAGAATTCTCATCAAGTGTATCCAAGATAGTAAATGAAATGACACTACTTGGAGAAGAAGTTCAAGAATCGAGAGTTGTGGAAAAAGTTCTAGTAAGCCTGCCAGAAAAGTTTGAGAACAAAATATGTTCTTTAGAAGACTCAAAGGACTTCACTACCATGAGCCTTCAAGAGTTGATCAATGCCTTGCAAGCTGTGGAACAAAGACAAGCATTTAGGCAAGAAAACACAAGTGAAGAAGCCTTTGCAGCAGGATTCAAAGGAAGAACTAGACAGCAGCAAGTGTTCTTCAGAAGTCCAGAAAACAGGTCCAGTTCTGGAAATTCATGGCAGAGGAGAAATTGGCCGAATAATCAACCACAAGGCAACAACTTCAATGCAAGGTGGAAGGAAAGAAGAGAGCCACTTCCCACCTGCAAGTACTGTCAGAAAAACAATCATCTTGAGTCATCTTGTTGGCTCAAGAATGCACAATGCCGAAAATGTAAGAAGTTTGGGCACATTGAGAAATTTTGCAATGAAGATAATGCAAACCAAGCTCAAGTTGCTGAAGTGGAGGAAACCAAAGAGGAAATGCTATTCACAGCCACTGAAGCACACAATTGCAGCAACAAAAATGAGGTAAACATACAAACTTGGTCTATTGATAGTGGTTGTTCAAACCACATGTCTGCAGCAGTAGGTGTGTTTGAAAATCTAGACTTAAGCTACAAATCTAGAGTTAAAGTTGCTAATGGGCAGTATGTAGGTGTTGAAGGTAAAGGGGAAGTTAAGATAGAAACTCTAGCTGGAATCCGAAAATTTAAGAGTGTGTTGTATGTGCCAAAAATTGACCAAAATTTGATAAGTGTAGGTCAATTACTTGAGAATAGACACTCCTTACTGTTTATAGATGACAAATGCATGATCAAAGATGATCAAGGTACTCTCTTATTCAGTACAAAAATGTCAAATAGATGTTTTAGTTTTGAGAAACTACTAGAACACCAAAGTAACTCAACTGGAAGAGATTATGTTGAAGAGAAAGGTTCTCTGAAAATGGCTGGTAGAGATGTTGGAAAATATCAGACCATGATGTCTAGGGGGAGTGTTAAACTTAGAGAAACACACCCTGTGGATTTAAGCTTACAAGATGTAGGCTCCTTGTATTGTGATGAGACTTGCAAGTTAAGTGAAAGGAAAAGGAACTCATCAGCTGCTCTAGTGCCTGATGAAAGCATGGATTCTCTGTTTTATGATGCAAATGAAGAAATAGAAAGCTCATGTAGAGAGGATCATGCTGTTGATATAGACCCGACATATGAAGAAGGAAAAGTGGAAATGATGTATGGATGGTTAAAGGAAAAGCTTACTGATTTGATTACCTTAGCAAAGGAAGGACTTGAGAAGCTAAGAAGAATGGTGGTAAGTGTGCAGCTCAGGAATCAAGGGGGAGTGTTGAAATTTAAAGTTGATTCCAGAACTGCACAAGAGAACCGGTCGACCGATTGCGAGAAAGAAATTAACCGGTCGACCGCTTGCAACCGGTCGACCGCTTGCAAAGGGAAGATTAACCGGTCGACCGCTTGGCCCTGTCTGCGACAAACTGACGCAGGATAAATGAAGAATTGAAGGTTGAAGGTTATTGTTTTTGTAATCCTTTTGTATTCAGGATGATTATAAATCCTTTAGAGTTTAGGAAACAAGTCTGTCAAATCAGTTATAAGAAATCTTGTAAATAACTGATTTTTAGAAAATATTACCGTTGAAAGTTGTTGGTTAGGTATTTTATAGCTGTTGTAAGTTATTTTGTTCTATAAATATTCTGAGTAGGATGGCAGTAGTGATGAGAGTGAAATTCTGCCAGTGTTGATGTTCTTAGTGTTGATGTTCTTTTGAAATTAAAAACTCTTATTGTTCTCTTTTCTTCTGAAAATTCAGAAGTCTGTTCTTGATTTTTTGTTCTCCGGTTCTTTGTTAATCTGTTCATACAGATCAAAAGTTTGATAGATTCCCAAATTTCAACAGTATATTGGTCCTGAAGTGGTGAATCCCTCGCAATATTTAGCTAGGAAAACTTTGAGGTAAGGAACCTCAAGATATGCTGCAGCTATCTCTCCACTAACAAGAGCTTTAGCATAAGCATCTCCTGAATAGATCTTTACAATATTGTCAGGGTGAAAGTTTAATACATCTCTCAAATATGCCACCACAAAGGAGCCTCCATCACACCCAATCTTTGCTCCTGTGTTCCTTAGCGTTTCAACATCAACAGTTGCAGGATGATTCCCTTGATCAAAAAACATGGCAGATAAACTAGCGGTGAAGCTTTGAGTGAGAACTAATGCAAGAAAAAGCCACACGACCATCACGAATCGAGACAAATTGCTGCTCAATTCATCAACTGCATGTGAAACAAATATCCAAGTCCAGCTTTTAGCAAGTTAGAAACTCTATATTGGCAGGAATTTGATCTGAAAAAGTTCCTACCGTTTAATGAAAATAGTGTTTTGAATGCCGAGTAGAGCATGTATCCAATTTCTTTCAGCAGATTGCCTCTCCTGATCTCTGCATTCCGTTCAATCAGCCAAACAACAAGTCCATTATAGATATTGATTACCCCTATTGTGATCCACATGGATGCTGAGAATGGTTTAGTGAACAACCACGCTCTGTTTATATTTTTACTTCTGGCAATAATCAACATTTGAAGGCCTGAATCCGCATAAGGCTGCGAGAAATCTCCACACTGGAATCGATGGGCCACTATAGCCGTATCAGCAACCACTGCATCATAATTCTTTTCCAATTTCAAAGAGAAATTTAGTTTTAGTATTCCGAAAAAGGTCACATAAAACTGGTGAGAGTAAATTTTATTCCTAATTCAAAAACAACAAATCTACTTCAATTATCATCTAGCTCTACCATGAAATTGCAGCAAAAAAAAAAAAAAACTTACCTGAAGTTTGACTTGCTCCACCAAAGAATCATAGGTTCCATTGAAAGGAACAAAAATGTGGGGCAAGTAATATGGTAAGAACTTGAGTGTAGCATCGAAGACATTGATGGAAAACCCTTTAACAACTACGCCACGACCAAGCTGATCATAAACTACTTCTACGAACTCTTTATGTGAATTACTTACAGGTACTCCAATCTTAAGTGGCTCTTCTGACGTTGGTAATGCCCATCCTCTTGGGACTGACCAGGGGGCTCCAGGCCAAAATACTGATCCTAGAAGTCTCATTGACTTGCTATACTTGCTTGCTGCACCAGTGCTCTCAGAGAAGCCTAATTTCTCAGTCCAATAACCGATTTCTCTGTAACTTTTCCCAACCACATTGATAATTCGAAAAATGCGTTCAGGGGAGAGAATTCCCTTCTGAAAGTTGAATGCACCAGCTAAGCCTTCAAAGTTGCTTGCTGATATTCTGCTCACAATCTTTTCTCCGCTAATGGATAGCATAAGGGAGTTATTTGTCGTGTTTCGAAAACTTTTTGAGCTAGGAACTCCGTCCTTTAATGCAAGAGAAACAGCCCGCATTGCATCGTAAGCTTGTAAGGCATATACACATGGTTCATGATATGGTTCGTGGTGGTATAGTTCACGGAACTTACTGTTAAATCTGAAGCGGAAGTTCTTGAACTGCATTGTGGAACGAGAATAGTAGCTTTTGACTCCCACGACACCTTGCATCGAGGAAATGATGGATGCATCGAATGTATCGATCAAATTCATGGTGTCAACAGTGGTGATCCAAACAAACTCCTTTTCCATCATCCCTATACGCTTTGCGTTTCTGAATATTTTAGCTGCTACAGGTGCCGAAGCATGAACAATTTGTACTCTACATTGGCCATTTTTAAGATCTCTTAAACTTTTAGATAGTGAATGGTCGGAAAGCGTGGGAATAAGAGGCAGGAGCTCACTTATTTCCGAGCCTGCATCTTGTAGAGCAGATATCAGATATGGAATGATACCACTGACAGCTGAGTTGATGTCTTCGTAAATGACATTCACTTTTCGCCATTTCCAGCTACTAATTATAGCTGCTACAGCTTTCATCTGTGCAAACTGGCTGCGAGCTGCGTTGACCAGAAAAGGCCGATTTGAGTCGCTCCAGGATGGAACTTCATTTGACAAAGAGATGATAGGGACTTTCGATTTGTTTCCAAC
Source organism: Salix purpurea (assembly GCA_027405865.1). NCBI lineage: Eukaryota > Viridiplantae > Streptophyta > Magnoliopsida > Malpighiales > Salicaceae > Salix > Salix purpurea. The sequence goes on along the minus strand of CM050333.1, from coordinate 5,153,147 downwards.
CTCAGCGACAAAGAAAGTCTCTGGCCATGTTCTTAACCCTACAATTGCTGCTACATGCTTCCTCTTGATGAGTTTTTTAGCTGCATTTACACCAATCGTGTCAGAATAACAAGATGTAGCTGTATAATTAGCTTTGGATTTGTTAATTTGCAAGATAAACTATCAAAAAACATAAATTCTGACCTGAAGAGACTGCTCTTGTGGGATCTCCGCGGGAGTCTTTGACAAGTAGGGTTGGGGAGTTTAGGTCAACATCACTAAATAAATCTTCTACGGCCACCTGCATGGCTGCTCTCTCTTCCTTTCCTATATGGGTGGTTAAATCTAAAATTCCACCTATTCTGAGCTCTTCAGAATGTTTCCCTGGAGAACTGTCCTGCGACAATACTGTGGACCAAGCCATCAAGCTTGTTAACAACAGGAGTTTGAAGCAACAGGATGCAAGCTTTTTTCTTGCCATCTTTCGTATAATTTCCTTGACGAAAAGAGAGTTCGAATTCTTGTGTTTATATAGGCGAACACCTCCCTTGCTAGTAATCATCTTTGACTTTTGTTATAGGGTTTAGCTGTTAAAAGTGTAGACGTTGAGGCACGTAATACAATTTGGCATTTTTTTTTATCATTTTCAGCCACACTTTTGCTTTCACGTTCTTCCCTTCTAATTTTTTTTTTGTCCTTGAAATTTATTGTTATACTTGAGTTGAATAACAATATAAAGTTTTTACTTTTCATTTCCAATTCTCTTTCCCATACCACCTCTTCGATTAGATCGAGAGCTTCTCCATGACATTTGTATTATCAATATCTTTTTACCTAAAAGTTCATTCTCACTATTTTTAAAGAAACTTAAGGAAGAATCCTGGATGGATCCACTTTTGTCTTTCACATGAAATACATCATGAATCTTGGCTAGATGCGAAGGCAAAACTATATGTCTAACCCTCCTGGCAGTTTCATAAGGCCCGAAGTATCGTGGTGTCAACCAAACCATAACATATATTTTCACCAATCAAAAATACTTTTATCCCTGATGTTGAGTTCAAATGACCTTCTGTTATCCATATAGCTTTCTTTTAAATCTATCTTGGCTATTTTTATTCTTTCTTTTATAATTTTTATCTTCTCTTTGGTGACTTATACTAATTCTAACCCAATCAATTTTCTATCCCTTACTTTTTCCTAACATACTAGTGTTTGATATCTTTTGCCATATAAGGCTTCATAGGGAGCTATTTTTATTGTGGTTTAGTAACTATTGTTATAAATGAGTTATACCAAAGAAATGTGATCTTCCCAATTACCACTAAATTCTAACATGCAAGTTTTTAATAAATCTTTGTTCCCAATACTTTTTTTAAAAATCAGTTAAGTACATTCATCTTTTATACTCTATTACTCCATCCTCATAAAGAGTGTTGATATTGATGCAGTTATAAGCCTTTTTTCTTAACTCTTGGATACTTTCTATATACTTCTTGGTACATTCCCACTTCATCTTCTTCCATGTCAATTAGGTAATCAAGATAGCTATAATGGGGAATCCCTCAATAAATCTTATATAATCCCCCATTAACCCAAGAAAGTTATGAATCTTTATCATATTCTTAGGTTTTTCCCATTTTAGTATTGTTTCAACCTTTCTAGGATCTATAAATATTGCTTTTAGTGATGTGATATGCCCTAGAAAAAAAAAACATTTGTTTTAGCCAAAACTTACACTTACTGATCTTGACAGCATACAATTACTAAGTCATCAATACCTACCTCAAATATTGTTTGTGTTCTGTATATGATCTAGAATAGAATAAGATATCGTTTATACGTACCACCATAAACTTTTCCATGTAGGGTTGAAAAACTTGATTCATTAGGTCCATAAACAATGCAAGGTTTCAAACACAGTTTTGGCCACATTTGGTCCTTAATTCTTCATTTAGTAATATCTTGATCCTAGGTCTATCTTTAAAAATACCTTATCTCCTTTGAGTTGATCAACCAAGACATTTATATATGAAAGATTATATTTGTTTCTCACTATTACCATATTCAAGTGTCTATAATCTATACAAAGTCTAAGAGTTCTTGTTTTTTTCTTCATAAATAGTGTCATAGCTCCCCGAGATGAACTGCTTAGATGTATGAACCCTTTATCGGAGCTCTCCAAGTGTCATCCTATATGATGAATGGGCTATCAGGGATATAGCATATATATTGATAAAGACCTTCATTTCCCTTTTTGCCATTACCCCTCAATAACTCATTCAAGAATACATTTGTAAATTATCTCATTATAAGAAAATTCTCTAATTAGGTATCTTTCTTCTTTGACTCTAAAACATAAGCAAGATAGGCTTCATATCCCTTATTCATCACCCCTTTATAATTCATATCATGATGATACAATTTGGAATAACTTTTCTCTCCCCTTTAAATTTCACACTTTTTCCATTGCGTCTTTAAAGAGTCATTATTTTATTAAACAATCTATTTATGCCTCATAGGTGCCAGTTAGTCCATACCCATAATGACATCAAAGTCATGTAACTCTAATGGTAACAAGTCCAATCTCATCCTACTCTTTTTTATTTTAACCCTAGCCCTCTTGTAAACACGATCAATTTATATTAATTAAAAAATAAATGTTGTGGATGTTTTATTGTTTAGAACATTATGGACTGTGAGGTAATGCACTATGGATTGCAATAATGTGCTGTCGTTTATGCCCTTGGTGTTGTCAGGTGGCAGGGGGCTTTCTTGCTTTTTCACTTAATCTTTTATTTCTTCGTGTTGTGGTTTAGGAAACCAACTTAATAAAACTAATTAGTTGAAAACTTTTATTTTGGTGTGTTGTGGTTTCAAAAACCACCTTAATGAAACTAATTAGTTGAGTCCAGCTCATCGCCCCGGTGAGAGCCAGCATCTCGGGCCCGCTGAGAAATGAGGTGTTGATACCAGGCTAGGTCATTGCACGGTGCTACTGTGGTTTCTGTGTGTTGTGATCTAGGTAACCAGCTTAGTGAGCTTCTTGGCCTTGGTGAGAATTGAGGTCATTGATACTAGCCAGGTCCTTGCATAATGGTGTCGTGATTTCTTTTGTTGAAACCAACTACTCGACCCTAGTGAGAGCCAACATCTCAACGCCAAAATGCTTTGAAGAGGTAGGCTTACAACATCTCATGCATGTTTTTGTGATTGCTTTGTTTGGTTTTTAAATGGTGAGTCAATTGATTTGCTCACCCCTTCGGCTTGATCGAGAAAGATCAATGTGAAAGCTCAAACCCAATGGTAAAACATAGGAGATCTCTCATTTGTTTGTGTGGGGGGGGGGGGTATTTTGAATTTTTGTGCTTTCTCATGAATATTTTGCTTTTTGCAGGGGAGATTGTTGCCAAAGTTTAAATTTTTTGTTCAGGTACAGACAGAATGAGGAGAGGAGGGCAGTCGACCACAAACTGACCATTACCATTTCCATTACAAGTACCAAAAGAAAAGGAATGAATTTGATTTGTCTCTAGGTGACCATCTTAGTCAATCATAGATCAGGAAATTTGCACATTCAAAGTCTTGAGGAATTGAATGATTTTGTTGGCAAACTCATGTAATTCATTAAGCTTGCCTGTATGGTATGGTTTTGTTGTGTGGATGTTCGTTTCTTTTTTTTGCTGCTCTGGCTTGGTTTGGTTGGTTTTTTCTTTTAATATAATGTTATGTCCATTTTGTTTAGTTAGTGAGATTTTATCCTGTCACTTCACATACTGTTTCTCTGTATTTTTTATGGGTAAGCATGTTGTGTTTTGACTTCTTTTTTTTTGTAGTTGGTGAGGGTGGTTTGAGATGGTGTTTCTATGTTTGTTAGTCATGTATATTTATAGTCTGATCTTCTGTTGAGGTGCAACATTACTTTCTTTTCTTGGTGGTTTGTTTGCTGCCCTCTGTTTTTTTTTTCCATTTCATTTATGTTGTTTCTTACCATCATTTTAGTTGCTTTATTTTATAGTCTGTTCTCATTTTTTTGGTTTTTGTTGTTCAGGATTATAGTTTGCTCATTGTACACTATTGTTGCCATGATTTCAGATGGTTTTTGTGTTCCTCCTACTGCTTTTAAAGTATGTTATATATGTTTTTTTATGTTTGCTTGCCGGTTTATTGTATTTGTTTGTGTTGCTACTATTGTTTTTAATGTCGCTGGTACTGTTATTGGTTTTTTTATGGTTGTTTTAGTTTTTTTTGGGTAAGATTTAGTGCTAATTGTTTGTTTTCTTGTTGTTTTAGTTTGGCTCTTTTTTTTGCCATTTTTCATAATTTTTTAATGTTTGCTCTAAGTTCTTTCTGCCATTCCTTTGCTGTTTTTTATGCTTCTCTATTGTCTTTTTCTTGTGTTTTTTCTTTCGATGCTTGGCTATTTTGTCATGTTCTCTTGATATGTTTTTTTTGGAGATAAACCAACCAAGATGACACTTCAAAGCTGTTGTTTTGGTTTAAATGGTGGCAGGTTTTTCCTCTTGTTTTGTTGTTATGTTGGTGTTTTGGTTTGATATTTTCTTTGTTGTTTTTCATGCTTTTCTTTATTGTCTTTCTCTTGCATTTTTTCCTGTCAATTACTGGTTGTTTGGTCATGGTATGCTAGCATTTTTTGTTGTTGGAAACATTTAGATTTTCAGTTGCAACTATATATTCATGTGCTGCCTTGCTATGGTTTTGCGTGATAGTTTTCTAAGGCTGTTATTTTTGTTGCAATTGTGGCAGTTGTTTTGGATTTGACGTGATCTTTGATTTTTTTTTGTTAGTTTTTTTTTTCTTGATATTGTGTTAGTTCTTTGTTGTTTTTTTATGTTGTTTTGTTGTCTCTATTTTGAATTTTTTCTGTTAATAGCTAGTTGTTTAGGCTAGATGCGCTTGTGTTTTTTTATCATTTGAGTCGTTGGTTTATTCCGGCAGTTTTTTTAAAGACCAGTTCCTTTACTATTTCAGCTTTATCCCCATTGTTTTGCACTTGCTTTTATTTATTTGTTTTAGCAGGTTATCACATAATATTTGGCTATAATTTATGTATAATATATTAGTATCTCATTCGCTTCATATTCTGTAACCATTCGAGGTTTTGGTGATCAATTTATTCTAGCTGGGATTGATTTGGGATTAGGATCGGAACCCGTGAATGAAATTTTGTTTGCTAGGATAATTAATTTGAAGATACTTCGTTCGATCACAATATTTTTTTTCCTAGCTTGCAATGGCTTATGACAATTTTCACATGATTTGGCAATGCTCCATCACGTTTTGCTTTGGCATAGACCTAGGTTCTCTTCGACAATTTAACAATATTTGAGGGTCTTTGTTACCTCTGATAAAACTTCAATGATTTGCACAACAATCCTTTTTTTAATATTTGGAGCAATTTTCGGTTGATTGACATCAACTTTTTTCTATTTAATTTAATAGCTTGTGGTGTTTTTTTTAATAAGGAAATTAGCAAGGGGATGGAATATCTCATTTTGAGGAGGGGTTTTGGATTCGTTCTTCACCTCAACATCCCTCTTCTTTTTGCAATGATCCACAAGTAGTATCGTTTGTGCTCTTTTGAGATGTTTTGTAACACAAAGGCTAGATTCCCAAAGAAGTGACCTGCGCTTGCACACCAAACTCCATCTTAAAATTTACTCCTGTTTGTTTCCTGATCTATAACTTTTTGTTGATTATATAATATAAGTTTATATACACAAGAATGTCTGAGGCAACACGCAGGCAATATGACTAGTATATATATATAAGGTAGAAAATGGATTCATTATAAGCATTCCTTTGAGTGAACATATATATATATATATATATATATATAAGGTAGAAAATTCAATAAAATTTGAATGCTGCTATCATTCTCAAACAATTAATTTAAAGCAATGAACCTATGTACCATAGATGGAACGAGCGATATGCCCGCGCGATGCGCTGAGTTTTTTTTATCTATGTAAGAAATTGATTGATTTTATGTGTGTTGTATGTTTTTATTTTCAAATTTCATCAGCAAAATTATAATTGATAAAATCTGTTAAAAACGGAAATTTTTTTCTCATCAAAAAGTGATTGAATGTTGCTATAGCCAAAACTTTTTTAATAAAATTTGTTAAAATATTTTTTTTCTATGTAGAAAACTGTTTGTAAAATTTATTGTTTATATTATTAGATTTAAAATATTTTAGAATAATAATAAACAGATCTTATATATATATATATATATATATATATATAAAGGTGCTGATATTAAATAAATATCAAAATATATAATTAGTTTCACATATTGATAAGGGAAAAAATATTACAAATAATAATTATTATTATTTTGAATGTATTATCTATAATAATAAGAAATTTTAAGACCTTATAATATTAATAGAAAAGCAACTAAAAAACTAAATAAATGACAAAATAAAAAATATTATTAGATTTTAAGAAATTATTTAAACCAAAAAATAAAAACAAATAAAATCATTTTTGAAATGATCACGAACAGAAATTAAAATGTAAATATGAAAAACAACTAATCTTAATAACAGTGGAAATAATAAAAATTGGTGAGATCATATTTATTGTTAGAGAAAAAAATTCCATATTTTTTTTAATTTATATATTATTATAGTAAAAGTATTCCAGAACAACGATATTAATTTTTTTTTTCAAAAAAATTTAGGTTATTTATATATATTAAAGCTCTAATATTAAATAAATACCAAAATATATATTAGTCTAATATATTTAGAAGAAAATAAAACTCATAAATTTGGACAGAAATTACTTTTACAAAATTAAATACCTAACTATATTAACAGAAAATAAATATTATTATATTTAAAGAAATTACTTAACTTGAAGAATAAAAAAAAAGAGAAATAATAACAGACATTATTTTGTTAAAATTTGGACATTAAATAGAGAAACATAATAACATTGGAAATAAAGGAAAATTGGAAAGAAAAACGAAGAGCATATACATATAAACATGGACAGAAATAGAAACTATGTAAGAAATATATATAAAAAATAAAGGAACTAAAATAAAATCCAAGATTGAAATTATAAGGGATGAAATAAAAAAACACATATGTAATAAATTTAATTTAAAGGACAAAATTGAAATAAATCTACATATTGAAATTAAATAATTTAAAACAAAACCAGAAATTAAAGGAATTAGGACCGAAATGAAATTGAAATTAGTTATTTCAATATTAAATTTAATTGTAGATAACCTAGGTAAATTTGTCAACTTTTTTTTGTGAGTTTTTTCCCCCCGGTAATATTAGATTTAAAATATTATGAATAAAAATATTGTTTTTTTTTTAAAGAAGAAAACTTAAACAAAAGAACATAGAATTAAAATTTGAAGCCAAAATTTTTTAATTTTATAAGATTTATTCAACATATTATTATACTAAATGTATTTAAGAATACTGAATTTCCATTTTTCAAGAGAATTTCAAGAAAGATGGTTTTTTTACCCGTTTACCTATAAAGAATATGAATAAAAAAAATTCATTAAACTTATCAAACTAACTTCTCATTGATGTATTCTTTGATTGGGATCCAATTCAAATCACGATAACATTCTCTTGTTCCTGAGTGGGCTTCTTTAATTCTTTTAGGTTTGTGCTCTACTCCGAGTAAAGATCTACCCGATTTGGATACTTCTTTATCTTTTGAGTTGTTCTGCCGGATCGATTGCTCAAGACCTTTGGTCTCTACCCGGACCCTATGAAAAAAAATGGGATCACCTATTATGGACTTTTTGAGAATGCATTTTTTTTCTCTCTATATATATATATTTTTAGACGATAATATTCAATAAATATCAAAACATATAATTAGTCTCACATACTTTAATATAAATATATATAATTAACTTGACATATTTTCAGTAATATATTTAATTTAAAGGACAAAATTGAAGTAAATTCAAACATTGGAATTAAATAATTTAACACAAAACTGGAAATTAAAAGATTTGGGACCGAAATGAAACTGAAATCCATAATTAACTTGCATAGAAGGATAAAATTGAAAGAAATCAAACTTTGATACCAAAAATATTAAGGATTTATAATAAATTTGCATGGAAGGATGAAACTGAAATCAATGAAAACTTTTATACCAAAAATATAAAAGGATTCCAGCCCAATCCGCAAAATTAAAAGACTGGGGACCTAATTGGAACTACAATATAAAATCAATTTGAATTGAAGGACGAAATTGAAACCAATTAAAACCTATATAATAGCAATAAGGGCCAGAAAATAAATTACAACGTTCAGGGATTGAAATGATATTTGACAAAAAAAGCTACGCTGATGTCAGCTTGCGCAGGAGAAGAGAGAAATGGGGGGGGGAATTTCAAACCACCATTGACACGTCTACGGACACCGTATCGTCACACACGCCGCACCATGTGGAAGAGAACATTCCTCAAAATCATTATAGATGTTGGTTGGGTGTTTTTGGACGCCGGATTAAGCTGCACGCGCCGTCCGAAATACACGTGGGCGCGGAAACGGACGGCGCGTATGGAGACGTGCCAACAGTACATCGCTAAAAAACAAAATTGGCTAATTACTGGATCGCCCCTCCCTGCAACGCCTGTTTTTTGTCCTTTTCGAGGGATGAAATGGTTATTGCACTGTTCATGTAATTATTAAAAAAATAAAAAAAACCGGTAGGACAAACCGGGCCGGACCAAATCGAAAACGGTCAATTACCGTTGAGCCCCTGATATTGGATGCGTTATTTGTATTTTTCTAGGGGTTTTTTCATTAATACACTGTTCACAGAGTTAAAGGAAGACAAACGTCCGCGCGCGATGCACCGAGGCAAACATCTAGTCTACAGTGCTTATGGGTGTTGGGCTACAATGATCGACCAATCTGTTTTAGCTTTATACTTAATAAGTACTCTCAGCCACATCAGAATTATAAAGATTATGGGGTAGGCTGAACATTAAATTATAAGATTATGGGCATCTAGTGTCACTGGGGATTGAATTAAAGACTTGCTCCCAGCCCTTAATTTCTAGGTCACTCACACGTCGCGGTCATGATGGAATTCTTTTCTTGCTTAGATTCTAGGAAAATGAATTTCTTCAGCCTGTATTTCTTCCTGTCCAGCCTTGAGTTTTCTAGTCAACCATGAAGCTACAGAAAATTGCAAACACTAAATTCCCTACCCACTTGTCTGTTTAGTTTTATTTTTTCCTGCAATGTCAATGCGTAAGGACAGCTAAAAAAACCTGCTGCTCAGGAATTTACATATGCTAGTGGACTTAATGATTGTCGAAGACTTTCTCAAAGTCTTACCCTGAGCATGTCTTCAGACAGCAAATGAACTGATGAAACAGGAAAATGAACATGGAATCTAAAGATAAAAAGAATATTTGTGTGCTCCAATTATTCTTGCTCTCATGTTTGTTTCTGCAAACCCAATTTTCTAGGCGTCAAAACTCGTCCGAGTGTAGAATATATATACTTATATGCTCGAGGAAGTCATGGAAATAATCCAGCCATGTTCTGTTCCATTACTGATTTGAGCTTAGAGCTTGGAAGACTTTGAAGGAATGAATTTTTTTGTCACGAATTCTCACTGTCAATTCATAAACCTTTTTATTTATTTTTTTCAACCGACCACTTCACTTTGATTTTTCTCCTCGGCTCATGCATGTTGCCTCTTCAAAAACCAATAGTGGTGTTTTTTTATTTGCTAGGCTGCGCGCATACAAATGGGAGGGACACGACGGAAAGGAAATTAGAATTGTTATAGAAGTCAATGAGAATCTTTGTTAAAAAAAAGAGATGCCTTATTGTACCAGCGATCCTTGTAACTCTTTCGAGCATTGCTGATTTATTTTCCTTTATTAGAAACAATAATATTGAATATCGGCATAGGAAGGAGAATTTTTCAGGTTATAAGGAAAAGGTTAGGACCTTGAATTCATATCATATGCTTAGCAAATCCTTCTGGCTTTGTCCATTAGTCAATGGCATGGTTTACCTTGACCATGTCTTCCTGACATGTTGCTGTCTGTAAGAATTGGTCCTACATCGCTGACATGTTTCTAACATTTTCCTAAGCAAATTCATTCTGTACTGTATCAAAGCATGCTACCAACAACCCCTCTAAAATTAATATATAGAAATAGAAAGAAAAAAAAAAACCACTTGGAATCATTAAAACGAGGTGAGTCAAGAGAATTTAAATACAGACATGACATATTTTTCTTGTTCTAGTTGGTTTGTTTAAAGCAACAAGCCAAAGTAGATTTCCTGCTGCAATGTTCATCCCTCCACCATCATGATTATTTTAAATATTTTTCTGTTGTGCATGGTTTCTATCCCTGAAAACTTATAGTTAGACATGGTGGATATTATACATACAGCTAAAGGAGCTCGCGGAATTATTGTGCATTTACTGTAGCTCTAGACTCAGATTCATTGTGGATTTAAATAGTAAAAAAAAAATTTTACCCCTCAGAGCACACTAAATTTGGCCTTGGGTCCAGGGTTATTTTCTTTTTTTTATTTCTGTGCACAGTAAAATAACCATAATACCTATAAATAAGACAAAATAGCACAGTAAAGTCTAGGGTGACGCAGAACAGAAGACACGATTTACCAATGTAAATCGTGAAGACAATTGTAAACTCGTAAACTGGAAAAAAAAAAAAACTCAATGATAATTTTATTGTGTTCTTCTGCCATCGTTCACAGCCTTTAAATAGGCTTACAAGAATCCCTAAGGTTAGAGACAATTATTGATGCAGATTACAATCACGCTAAAATAGGAAAAGAAATCAAGAAATTAAACGCATTAATTTGTAGGCATAACGGCTGGAATTTGAAAGATTAGAGACACTGTCAAAATTCTAGGATGCTAATTCCATACTAATCCCCGATCACTCTGTTGTCACTGCTATTTTTTTGGCTTTGGAGCTTCATGTCCAGTGCTTCTTCGAACTCCAAGGCTATATGTTCTGCATCAGTCTCCTCTACTTGCAAAGAACTCGACCCCGAGTTATATTCCGGGTAGATTGGAATATCTTCACAAAATTCATACAGGTTTGCCACATTGAAAGTGCAAGAGATGTGCAAATCAATAGGTAGATCGACTACGTAGACATTGTCATTGATCTCCTTGATAATCTTGTACGGCCCATACTTTCTTGGTTTTAACTTGTTATAAGTTCCCAGAGGAAACCTCTCCTTGCATAAGAATACCATCACCTGATCTCTTTCAGTGAACAATTTCTCACGTCTCTTGACATCTGCTGCAGCCTTATACTTTGTGTTCTTTCCTTCCAACCTAACCTTCACCTTTGCTTGAACACTTTGTGCATGTTAAGCCATATTTTCAGCGGCCACACTAGAACCAGTAATTTTTGGCGGGCGCGCTAGATCCAATGCATGCTTAGGCAATTTTAGATAGACCAATGAGAAAGGGGACATACCCATGGCCATGTGAATTGCATTATTATATGCAAATTCAGCTTGAGCTAACGCCACATCCCATTGTTTGGGTTTATCATCACAGATGTTGCGTATTAAATTGCCAAGCATCCTGTTAAGGTTTTCGGTCTACCCATCGGTTTGTGGGTGAGTTGTGCTGCTGAATTTCAGCATCATATTCATCCTTCGCCATAGTGTGATCCAAAAATGGCTAAGGAACTTTGAGTCTCTGTCAGAAGTGATGGATTGTGGAACCCCATGCAAACGTACCACTTCTCGAAAGAATAAATGTGCTATGTGAGAAGCATCAGTTGTCTTTCGGCATGGGATAAAATGTCCCATTTTGGAAAACCTGTCAACTACGACGAATACCGAGTCTACTCCACGTTGGGTTCGTGGCCACCCCAAAACAAAGTCCATCGACAAGTCTTTCCATATTGCATTCGGCACTGGCAGTGGCATGTATAAACTAGTATTCTAAGCTTGCCCTTTTGAAGTCTGGCAAACATAGCATTTACGGACCAGGTTTCCCATGTCACGTTTTAGTTGAGGCCAATAATACCTCTTGGCTACACTGCTAATGGTTTTATCACGTCCCAGATGTCCGCTCAAGCCCCCTCCATATAGCTCGTATCAGCTTGTCCCTCAAGGAACACATAACTGATTCCCATGGAATAGTTAATCATAATTGCATGTTGTAACATGCATTTTTCTCACACTTTAGCGAAATCTTCATCACTGCCATACAACTCTTTCAGAAATTCAAAACCAATACCTCTTGTTGCATGGTCACCAGTAAGCTAGCACGTTGACTCAATACATCAGCTACCTTATTCAGAGTTCTGAATTTGTGTTTCAGAGAAAAAGGGAACTTTTGCATGTAGGTTGACCATCTAGCATGCATATTACTCAACCTCCTCTGACTATTAAGGTATTTTAGCGCTTGATGATCAGTATACAATATGAAATCTCCCTGGATTAGATAATGCTCTCAATGCTTGAGAGCACGCACAATGGCATAAAACTCTTGATCATAGGTGCTCCATCTCCTTCATGCCTCGCTGAGTTTTTCGCTGAAAAATGCTACTGGTTTCTTCTCTTGGGAGAGGACTGCCCCTATTCCAACTCCACTAGTGTCACATTCTACCTCAAATAATTTTTCAAAGCTCAGTAAGGCAAGGACAGGAGCAGTGAATAATTTCTCTTTGATCACTGCAAATGCCGCATCAACCATTGCACCCCAATTGAATTTTCCTTTCTTCAAACATTTAGTTATAGGCACTACAATACTGCTAAAATCCTGAATAAATCGACAGTAGAAGGTCGTTAATCCATGGAAGCTCCTTACATCTCCTACCATTTTCGATGTTGGCCACTCACGGATGGCCCTTACCTTATCTGCATCCACTAGTATCCCCTCAGAACTGACTATATACCCCAAGAATAATAATTATTCTGTCAGCCAACTGCATTTTTTGAAGTTTATGAACAGTTTATTCTCGAACAACACCTCTAACATAGCCTTTAGATGATCCATGTGCTCATTTTCACTTCAGCTATATATCAATATATCTTCACAATACACGACTTCATATTTACCAATGAAAGATTGTAATACCTGATTCATAAGCCGCATAAATATGCTCGGCGCGTTTGATAGTCCAAACGGCATCACCAACCACTCATAGAGTCCATCCTTCGTCTTAAGAGTTGTTTTCCACTCATCACCTGGTTTCACCCGAACTGATGGTACCCACTACATAGCTCAATTTTGGAGAACAATTTTGTTCCATCCAACATATCCAGCATGTCATCCAACCACGAAATCGGAAAACTGTATCTGACTGTTACTTGGTTTATAGCGCGGTTGTCAACGCACATCCTCCAACTTCTATCTTTCTTCGAAACCAATAAGGCAGGTACAGCTCATGGACTCATGTTTTCACGAATAAATACCTTCCTTAGTAGTTATTCCATCTTCTCTTGCAAAATCTGATTTTCTCTTGGACTCATTCGGTAATGCGGTAGATTTGGTAAGCTTGCTACCGGGACCAAATCAATTTGGTGTTGTATGTCTCTCAATGGTGGAAGGTCATTTGGTAATTCTTCCGACACCAGCTCATTGAATTCGAACAAAAGAGATTGCACCGTTTCAGGTAGCTTCTCTTCGGGTGCTTCTCCTTCTGCTACTACTAGAGCTCGCACAACCACAACATGAACTTCTTGTGCTTCCCTTATTTCCAGCTCTAATTCTGTTTGTGAAGTGACCAATGAGAGTAGACAGCGATCTTCCCTTATAGACTTACCCAGGACTCCACCTGAGCTTCGTTTACGGACCATGGCGATTTTTCTTCCTTCCTAATTGAAGACATATACATTCTCTCGCCCTTGATAAGTCACATCCACGTCCAATTACCAAGGACAACCCAATAATACATGACTAGCATCCATGTCAACTACGTCACAAGCCACTTCATCTCGGTAATGTTGCCCAATTGAAATAGGGACCTTGCACACTTCGCTCACACTGACTTTAGGCCCCTTTTTTATCCACCCAATCATATAAGGTTTTGGGTGTTTTTTGACCCGTAATTTCAGATGCTCTACTAGTCTCTTGGACACAAAATTCTAACTTCTGGTATCAACAATCAAATCGCAAATTTTCCCTGGCACACTGCAGCAAGATTTAAAAATATTATTTCTTTGTAAGTAATCTTCCACCTTTGTTGAGCACAAGACACGCTGAATCACACAATTAATAAATTCCCCTTGCTCCTCTGCAATTTCAGCGTCTTCCAATAGCTCTTCAATTTTCGTTCCTTCCTCTTCGTATTGTCCCTCTTCTCCATTACCGCTTCTATAAAATTCACAGGCCTCTTGGCTGGGCATTCATTGGAACGATGTCCAGGCTAGCCACAATGGTAGCATTTGAATCCCCCTGTTTTGGCATATGAATTTGGTGCCCGAGGGGCTTCCTTTGCCATTGATGTTGTGCGACTTCCAGCTGGATTGTTAGAAGAGGATGCTCCTCGTAGAGTCTGATCTGCAACTGATTTGGGTGGAAGTTGTCCTTCAAGTGCTGGTAGTTTACCCCTGTAATTTGGTTCCCCCATGTTCTGATAGTGAGGAAAACGATTAGATGTTTTCTCCATCAATTCTGCTTTTAGAGCCATATTATGTGCCTCATTCACTGTCCACACCACTTGCAAACCGATCCTCTCTTTGATAAAAGACTTTAATCCTAGAGACTTGTTGTGCTTCTGATTCATTTAAGTTATTATGAATTGAAAGTCTAGACCATTCTTCTGTGTAGTCTGCCATGGGTCTCTTCCCCTGCACACAATTCTGCAGACTTTGGAAAATAAATTGCTCATAGTCAGGGGTAAGAACCTGCCTATCATGAGCTGTTTCATCCTCCTCCAAGATCGTATGGGTGTCTTGCCTTGGCATCTCTTGTCCATCTATAGCCTCTCCCACCACACAGCAGCCCCACCTCTCAATTTATAAGAAACTAATTTGACCTGCCACTCATCTGCCACTTCTGTGAAGTCAAAGAAACGCTCAACTTCCGAGATCCAATCCAGAAATTCCTCAATCTATAGCTTACCATGGAAAAATGGTATATCATCACGTATTTCTGTACTTAGGCTGATTTCATCCCTGTAATTGGTTTCCCCGAGCATCTTCTTTTCTTCATCAAAGTCATCATCACTATCGACTGCGTGATGTCTATCTCTGGCGGCTCTAGGGGGAGGTTCCACCCCTAGACCATTGCAGGCACCCCCATTGGCAGGTGCTAGAGGAGCCCCTACCAGTTGTTGGATCATGGCTTCCATCCTTGCCATTGCTTGCCTTTGTACGTCAATGGCTACCCACAGATCAGCATCTGTGTCCCTATGACTAACGTCACGAGGGTTAGCTCTTCCTCCATGGTTGTTGTTGTCCATTGAAACAAGGCAAATCCTTGCTCTGATACCAATTGACACAGAATGGAAGACATGATTTACCAATGTAAATCGTGAAGACAATTGTAAGCACGTAAACTGGAAAAAAAACTCAATGATAATTTTATTGTGTTCTTCTGCCATCGTTCACATCCTTTAAATAGGCTTACAAGAATCCCTAAGGTTAGAGACAATTATTGCTGCAGATTACAATCACGCTAAAATAGGAAAAGAAATCAAGAAAATAAAAATTAATTTGAAAGATTAGAGACTGTCAAAATTCGAGGATGCTAATTCCATGCTAATCCCCGATCACTCTGCTGTCACTGTTGTTTTGTTGGCTTTGGAGCGATCCTTCTTCTTCAGCTTCATGTCCAGTTCTTCTTCGAACTCCAAGGCTATCTATTCTACATCACAGGGGCACAATTATTATAGATAAGAGTCGGTGATGCCTCTGGTGTTCGACAGCTAGATGGAGTTGCTACCGGTTGTGGCCTGCACACTGTCAAGGGAGACAAGAGAGAGAGGCACCATCGAGAGAAAGCTGGTCATGGGCTGATGAGAGAGGAGCTGCTACACCGTCGGGGAGAGAGAGTTGATTGTTGGTTGATGAGGAGAAGGAACTGCACCATCGAGGAGTTGATCGTTGATTGACAAGGAGAAGGAACTACACCGTCGGGGAGAGAGAAAGACCAGAAACCAAGAGAGAGGGACACAGGTGCTAGTGAAGATGATGGGCTACAGCTCTGTGTGTTATTTCTATGTTATATTTTCTGTTTTACTTGCCTTTTCTTGCAAAAATTCTTCTGCAACTCTCCTTTTCTTCCCTGTATCATCTAGTTACAAAATTTCTCTCCCTAGTGTATTATTTCCCCGTCTATGATCATTCTTCCCCCCTTCTGTGTAAATTTTCTCCGCTTTAATAGGCAACCTGTAGCATGCGAGAGGTGTCCAAATAGTAGGCTTAGGAATGGCGTGTTATGGGCTTAGGAATGGCGTGTTATGGGCACGACATGGATATGCCATGGCTGCAGCATGGCTCTAGTGATAGCCTCTTTTCTATTTTTCTTTTTATTATAAAAAAATATATAAGTTGCGATAAAAAAAAAAAGAGTTTTTTATGGAAAAAACCAGGAAGAACAATGTTTTTATCTTCAATTTTGGCTTCTGATTCACCCAAAAAGTTGTCACTGAAAATTCTGATCGTCT
Source organism: Salix purpurea (assembly GCA_027405865.1). NCBI lineage: Eukaryota > Viridiplantae > Streptophyta > Magnoliopsida > Malpighiales > Salicaceae > Salix > Salix purpurea. The sequence continues at coordinate 5,136,511 of CM050333.1, read as the reverse complement.
CAATTTAACCAAGATTAAGCTTCCAAACTTAATTTCTCATCAATTAAGCCCTTGACCTATTTGAAGTATAATTAAGCTCTTGCACTTAATTAAATCTTCAATTGGGCTTTCAATTGATCCCTAAACATAATTACACTTTAAATTGATCAACGATTAGATCAAATTGGCCCATAAAAATATAATTATATCTTCCGACTTGATTTTTATCCAAATTTATCCAATAATAAATTATTTTAGCCTTGAATCTACATTTTCCTTCATTTCTGGGTAAAAAAGAGGTACGATCGGGCTTCAAAAACCTCCTTTTTGTTTTTCTGCCGACACCAGCCCTTTTTATTTTATTTTTGTTATTTTTTGGTATATTTTGGGGAATAATCCAGAAATTGGGTTATGACAGCTTGGGTCACACACGTTGGTTCTAGACATTGAGGTAGGGAATACTTAGTGACAATATTGATCTATTTGTGTTTGAAGATTTTATTCATAGATTGGGTAACCATAGAGTGTGTGCAGCGATTTATAGTGTCATCTTAACACGGGAGAAATGATGTCCAACTTTGAACAACTTTGGAGAGGGAAAAATGATTAACAAAGTTATGAGCAACTTTTAAGGACGGATGTCCAAGGCTCTTGTGCCATCCATCAACCGAGATCCGTTCATGCATATTGGCAATAATTTTGGAGGAGTCCACAAGGGAATTCAGAAAATGATGGACGCCGCCTTCACATGCTCCTTTTAATAGGATCACTCCTGAAGTCTGATCCTTCACAAGAAAACAAGAGGGGTGAAGTTCAAGAAAAACATTATTTTGAGATGTGAATGATGAGCAGAAATTAAGTTCTTGTAGATATTAGAACATAAAGAGTATCATGAAGAACAAATGTCAGTGTGGGTGATTTTAAAGTCAGAAAACCAATATGGGAGACCAGCAAACCTCACGCATCACTAATAACTACTTCATTGGTGTCATATTTAGAATGTATAGATATACCAGTAATATTACAATTGGCCTTGAGATCAGATGTATAGAGCTACAAGCAAGATTTTGTGATGTGACCTATTTGATCACATAATTCACATTTTGGTTGATACCACCTCTTATTGAGCTAGTTTGGTGGAAACTTATGAGTATCCTTGGATGGGTTTGGATATTGGGTTGTTGATTGAGAGGGCTTATTGGGCTTATATGTTCCCTTTCGATGAGGACCATTATAAGAGTTGACTGGTTGGCGATGATGATTAGTGTAGTTGGAAGAGGCGATAATTTGCTAAGTAAAAGACTCCAACTGGCGCAAATAATTATCATGCCCCACAAGAAGATTGTGAAGCTCCTTGAAGGCCAAGGAGGTTACCCGTGCTCTAATTGATGTTGCAATGTCCTAAAAGTAAGAACCCGATCCATTTAGGATGTAGAGGGTAGGATCATCATATGCTATTGGATGATCAATGAGGGCGATATCATCGGCAAGGGCTTTTACTGTATGCAGATAGCTAGGAACATAACGATTTCCTCGTTGAATCAAGGTAAGTTCTTCCTTTAATTGCATGGCTCTAGTTCTGAATTTGTTGGCGTACATATGATGAAGTTTTTTCCAAGCCTCATGAGCGGTTTTGGCAGTATCTATGAGAGGAGTAATGTTGGTTGATGTTTGATGCAGACCGGCCTAGAAACACCAGCAAGAATGCATTACATGTTCAGGGGCTTGATTCGTGGTTTTGAAGGTTTGAACCAAGTCAGAACTGCAAGGACAATTGGAGTATCAAGAGTATACCCTAGTGCATCTTATCCATGTGTAGGAGGGGTCCAATACAACCTTATTTAAGCCATGAAGTGAGGACAGCAAAGAAGTCAAAAGAATCCTACTACAACTTGAAAACATGGGGATTAATGAGTTGGATGGAAGGTTATAAATAAGCCTTATGGGCTTTTATTTAATTTTGTTAGCTACAGCCCAAAGCTTGTTTGGGCTTAATTAAGACTTTGTTTTCAGCTAGGATCCAAGGGTTATTTGGATTAAGTCATGGGCTTTCCAACTTAGAGTTTTAGGTTAGTTTTGAGTTGACCTCTTTTAAGTCCACATAAGGGGTCCATTAGGGTTACTTTTTCAAAAACTATTTAAACACATGTAACCTAAATTTCAGTAGCCATTGATGAATATTACTTCTGAATTTTTCAGTTTTATGTGTGAGAGTGATTCTTGCATTTTTTAGTTCTTGAACGAACTGAATCTGACTTATTGAAGATTAATTGGCTTCGTGGCGTCATTCTACTCATTCCAATAGTGTTGCTGCCTTGGGACAGATTTCAATTGTGTCACACTCCTATTAGACCTATTTTGACTTTCTGGGATCAGATCTCATTCTTGGTTATGGGTTGCGTGACATGATCACGAGGTTCGCATTAGGTGGTGTTGAACCCAGAATAGCACTTAGAATTAGTTTGTCTTGACGAACCCAATGAGTTTTATTTAACTCGGTGTGAGATGTGTCAGCAAGAGATGGGCATTGAGAAATTCCCTGAACATAGTCAAGGAGATTGTATCCTATAAGGTGTGCTTCAAATTGTGCTCTCCATTTAGGAAAGTTGGATGGTTGCAGCTTCTCATTGATTTGTGTAGCAATGTTTAGTGCAATTAGGGTGTTGTTTGAGGAAAAAATGGGATGAGTTGTGGGGTTCTGGGCAGAAAATTGATCTGTAGAAGATGTCTTTCTGATGAGATGAGGATCGTGTTGCTCGTTGGAGAAGGGCTCTACTGATCCCATATAAGATAATTAATACACATAGTTTCAATGAAAATCCCACCACTTTATTGTTGAAATTTGTAGTATATATATACATAGAACAACTGCATGTACGCCTATATGTTTATTGTAATTTAAGAAGAAGATTTTGTACATTGAATGGAGAGATTACAATTCTAAATTTGGAAGGATCTGTAACGGCAAGATCTGTAACGACAAGATGCTTAAACTTGGAAGGTGAGCTGTTAACTAAGCATGATTGCTACTATTGAAGGACTCTATAACAGCTTAGCCAGAATTGGTGCATGTTTCCTCAATATAGCAATGAGTCAATGATGTTATACACCGTATAGGACTGATTGCTCTTGGTTAAGATTTGATACCTTTTGAAACAACAACAATAATCTTATGCTATAATCATTTGATTTTTTCAAAAAAAAAATCGAAATGCAGTTACATGTACTACATGTTAAAAGAAACATTGTTGGCATGCCTTCTCAACTAGGACATTAGGGTATACATCCAAGTGTGGGGCATTAATTTTTTTCTATTGATGGTGAAATATGGATAATGTAAGAACTAGCAAAAAATTCCACCAAAACCATGACTTTTCTTTTGCTGCATTTTCCATTTTCTATCGGAATATTGGAATTTTGCAACTGCTAATAGTTACTATTGAGATTGTAATTATCTCAATAGTGATTGTTTGTATCAATTTTCAACAATTCAAAGATTCAAAAGATTCAAGAATACTTGCTATAAATTCTTCGAAATCAATAGCAGAAAAGGTGAAGGTTATTGTCATCCCTTGTCTTTTATTTATAAAAGAAATTGATGCATTACTTATGAACTCTAACTCATTACAACTTCTTTAATCTAGCTAAGAAGGACTTGAATTGTAATGAAACTAAATTTGATCAAACATAGTGATCTTATTTAGGAAAAATAGTAATTGAAATCTAATCTAATCCTAACACTAATTGTAGACGTGGAATCAAACTTCAATCCTCAATCTTCAACAGAATTAATTCCAATCTTCAACACGGAGTGCCCTTGTTCATGTATAGCTGAATCTTGTTGCGTTTCCTTATTGTTGTCCAGATCAATCATTCCATTGCAGTTAGCTGGATCAGGTTGCTGCCGCTTCAGTAGCTGTGGCTGCTCTTCCTGTGGCTGATGCTGCTGGTTCTGGTGCTTCGGCTACTGCTTCTTTTCCTGTTTCGGTGGATGTTGTCGTCTGCTGCTGGTCCTTGTGCTGGTGGTTCTGGTTCTAGTGCTGGTTGTTCGTGTGCTGCTGGTCCTCGTGCTACTAGTTCGATTGCTGGTGGTTCGTGAGCAGGTGGTTCTGTTCCTCGTGCTGGTGGTTCTGGTCCACGTGTTGGTGGTTCTGGTTCTCGTGCTGGTGGTTCGTGTGCTGGTGGTTCTGGTCCTCGTGCTGGTGGTTCTGGTCCTCCTGCTGGTGGTTCGTGTGCTGCTGGTCCTCGTGCTGGTGGTTCTGATCCTCGTGCTGGTGGTTCGTGTGCTGGTGGTCCTGGTCCTGCCGCTTCTTCTGGGTCTCTTGCTATTTGCTCGCGGCGGTAAAAAATATAAAAGAGCAGAAGAGCAAATGAGGATATTCCAACGGAAATCCCAAAGAGTCCCTGGAAGCTAGAAACATCTAGTCTGTGATGTTCATCGGAGGAGTCTGCGGCAACACATTTGTACGAGGAGGTCAAAGAGTTTTCAAGGTCTTTCAACGTCCCACTTTCTACTACTTTCACAATTGCTTCTGAAATGTCTGGAAGATACGGTGAACTTCTTTGAAAAACCTGTAAACACAAGATCAAATTATCTCTCAGCAACACACTAGAATTTAAAACACATGCATGGAAACAATGATCGAGGCGTTGATGGTGAAACGATACTCACAAACCCGAAACCTCCAACTTTGTATATTGGTCCTGAAGTAGTGAATCCCTCGCAATTTTTAGCTAGGAAAACTTTGAGGTAAGGAACCTCAAGATATGCTGCAGCTATCTCTCCACTAACAAGAGCTTTAGCATAAGCATCTCCTGAATAGATCTTTACAATATTGTCAGGGTGAATGTTTAATACATCTCTCAAATATGCCACCACAAAGGAGCCTCCATCACACCCAATCTTTGCTCCTGTGTTCCTTAGCGTTTCAACATCAACAGTTGCAGGATGATTCCCTTGATCAAAAAACATGGAAGATAAACTAGCGGTGAAGCTTTGAGTGAGAACTAATGCAAGAAAAAGCCACACGACCACCACGATCCGAGACAAATTGCTACTCAAATTATCAACTGCATGTGAAACAAATATCCAAGTCCAGCTTTTAGCAAGTTAGAAACTCTATATTGGCAGTAGTTTGATCTGAAAAGTTCCTACCGTTTAATGAAAATAGTGTTTTGAATGCCGAGTAGAGCATGTATCCAATCTGTTTCAACAGACTGCCTCTCCTGATCTCTGCATCTCGATTCCGCTCATCATTCCGTTCAATCAGCCAAACAACAAATCCATTATAGATATTGATTGCCCCTATTGAGATCCACATGGATGTTGAGAATGGCTTAGTGAACAACCATGCTCTGTTTATATTTTTAGTTCTGACAATAATCAACATTTGAAGGCCTGAATCCGCATAAGGCTGCGAGAAATCTCCACACTGGAATCGCTTGGCCACTATAGCCGTATCAGCAACCACTGCATCATAATTCTTTTCCAATTTCAAAGAGAAATTTAGTTTTAGTATTCCGAAAAAGGTCACATAACACTGGTGAAAGTATTTTTTATTCCTAATTCAGAAACAACAAATCTACTTCAATTATCATCTAGCTCTACCATGAAATTGCAGCAAAAAAAAAAACTTACCTGAAGTTTGACTTGCTCCACCAAAGAATCATAGGTTCCATTGAAAGGAACAAAAATGTGGGGCAAGTAATATGGTAAGAACTTGAGTGTAGCATCGAAGACATTGATGGAAAACCCTTTAACAACTACGCCACGACCAAGCTGATCATAAACTACTTCTACGAACTCTTTATGTGAATTACTTACAGGTACTCCAATCTTAAGTGGCTCTGCTGACGTTGGTAATGCCCATCCTCTAGGAACTGACCAGGGGCCTCCTGGCCAAAATACTTGTCCTAGAAGTCTCATTGACTTGGTATACTTGCTTCCTGCATGAGTGCTCTCAGAGAAGCCTAATTTCTCAGTCCAATAACCGATTTCTCTGTAACTTTTCCCAACCACATTGATAATTCGAAAAATGCGTTCATGGGAGAGAATTCCCTTCTGAAAGTTGAATGCACCAGCTAAGCCTTCAAAGTTGCTTTCTGATATTCTGCTCACAATCTTTTCTCCGCTAATGGATAGCATAAGGGAGTTATTTGTTGAGTTTCGAAAACTTTTTGAGCTGGGAACTCCATCCTTTAATGCAAGAGAAACAGCCCGCATTGCATCATAAGCTTGTAAGGAATATACACATGGTTCATGATATGGTTCTTGGGGGTATAGTTCACGGAACTTACTGTTAAATCTGAAGCGAAAGTTTTTGAACTGCTTTGTGGAACGAGAATAGTAGCTTTTGACTCCCAAGACACCTTGCATCGAGGAAATGGTGGATGTATCGAGGGTATCGATCAAATTCATGGTGTCGACAGTGGTGATCCAAACAAACTCCTTTTCCATCATCCCTATACGCTTTGCGTTTCTGAATATTTTAGCTGCTAAAGGTGCCGAAGCATGAACAATTTGTACTCTACATTGGCCATTTTTAAGATCTGTTAAACTTTTAGATAGTGAATGGTCGGAAAGTGTGGGAGTAAGAGGCAGGAGCTGACTTATTTCCAAGCCTGCATCTTGTAGAGCAGATATCAGATATGGAATGATACCACTGACAGCTGAGTTGATGTCTTCGTAAATGACATTCACTTTTCGCCATTTCCAGCTACTAATTATATCTGCTACAGCTTTCATCTGTGCAAACTGGCCGCGAGCTGCGTTGACCAGAAAAGGCCGATTTGAGTCGTTCCAGGATGGAACTTCATTTGACAAAGAGATGATAGGGACTTTTGATTTGTTTCCAACCTCAGCGACGAAGAAAGTCTCCGGCCATGTTCTTAAGCCTACAATTGCTGCTACATGGTTCTTCTTTATGAGGTTTTTAGCTGCATTTACACCAATATCATGTCAGAATAACAAACTGTAGCTGTATAATTAGCTTTGGATTTGTTAATTTGCTATCAAAATACATAAACTGATCTGACCTGAAGAGACTGCTCTTGTTGGATCTCCGCGGGAGTCTTTGACAAGTAGGGTTGGAGAGTTTAGGTCAACACCACTAAAGAAATCTTCTATGGCCACCTGCATGGCTGCTCTCTCTTCCTTCCCTATATGGGTGGTTAAATCTACAATTCCACCTACACTGAGCTCTTCAGACTGTTTCCATGGAGAACTGTCCAGCGACAATACTGTGGACCAAGCTATCAAGCTTGGTAACAAAAGGAGTTTGAAGCAACAGGATGCGACCTTTTTTCTTGCCATCTTTCGTATAATTTCCTCGACGAAAAGAGAGTTCGAATTCTCATGTTTATAGATGCGAACACCTCGATCCCTTGCTGGTAATCATCTTTGACTTTTGTTATAGGGTTTCGTTGTTAAGAGTGTAGACGTCGAGACACGTAATACAATTTACAAAATTCTCCAATTAGGTTTTTTTTCTTCTTTGACTCTAAAACATGAGCAAGATAGGCTTCACATCCCTTATTCATCACCCCTTTATAATTAATACCGAGATGATACAGTTTGGAATAACTTTTCTCTCCCCTTTAAATTTCACATTTCTACAGTTAGGTCTTTAAAGAGTCACAATTTTTATAAGACAATCTATTTGTAGAATATATATATATATATATATATATATATATATATAGAAGGTAGAAAATGGATTCATTATAAGTACTCCTACTATATTTTCTGCTTAGTTTCTGGGAAAACGAATTTCTTCAGCCTGTATTTCTTCCTGTCCAGCCTTGAGTTTTCTAGTCAACCATGAAGCTACAGAAAATTGCAAACACTAAATTCCCTACCCACCTGTCTGTTTAATTACATAGGCAATGTCGATGCGTAAGGCTAGCTACAAAAACTGGCAGCTCAGCAATTTACATATGCAAGTGGACTTAATGATTGTCGAAGACTTTCTCAAAGTCTTACACTGAACATGTCTTCGGACAGCAAATGAACTGATAAAACAGGAAATGAACATGGAATCTAAAGACCAAAAAGTATCTTACTCGAAGATTCGTTGTCCCATATATTTTTGTGTTCCAATTATTCCTGTTCTCATGTGTGTTTCTGCAAACCCAGTTTTCTCATGTGCAGAATATATATACCCATATGCTCAAGGCAGTCATGGAATGAATCCAATCATGTTCTGCTCCATTACTGATTTAAGCTTAGAACTTGGAAGACTTTGAAGGGATGAAATTATTATTATCACAACTTCTCATTGTCAATTCATAAACCTTTTTTTATATATATTTCTCTCAACCGACGGCTTCTATTTGATTTTTCTTCTCAGCTCATGCTTGTTGCCTCTTCAAAAACCAATGGGAGGGAGGTCTCGATCGACGGAAGGAACTTAGAAATGTTATAGAAGTCAATGAGAATCTTTGTTAAAAAAAAAAAGAGAAATCAATGAAAATCTTGTGCTCCACGTAACCAGGAACTATAAAATATTCTGAGAAATCAATCCCTTGCTCTACCAGCAAAGTACCATAGATCCTTATAACTCTTTCGAACATTGCTGATTTATTTTCCTTTATTAGAAGCAGTAATATTGAATATCGGCATAGGAAGGAGAATTTTTAAGGTTATAAGGAAAAGGTTAGGATCTTCAATTCATATCATATGCTTAGCAAATCCTTTTGGCTTTCTCCATTGGTCAATGGCATGGTTTACCTTGACCATGTCTTCCTGACATGTTGCTGTCTGTAAGAATTGGTCCTGTACAAAATCATTTTGTACTAAATCAAAGCATGTTACCGACAACTCATCTAAAATTAATAGATAAAAATAGAAAAGAATAAAAAACCCACTTGGAATCATTAAAACGAAGTGAGTCAAGAGAATTTAAATACAGATATAATATATTTCTCTTGTTCTAGTTGATTTGTTTAAAGCAACAAGCCAAAGAAAATTTCCTGGTCCTGCTAAAGATGTGTATTTAAATATTTTGTTGCTGTGCATGGTTCCTTTCCTTGAAAACTAAAGTACAAAATGAGTTTTATGTAGTTAGACATGGTGAATATATTTACTAAACATGAGGGGTTTTACTCTTTTTTATAATTTTAGTGTTTATATTTTGAAGATATCTATATATAATTTCTTCATATATATATATAGTTAAAGAGAGAAAAGACTGTCATTTGGCATAACAATCTAATTGTTAACAGTTCCATTCGACAAGAATAGTTCTATTAGGATGTTTTTTAGTTTCTATCTTGTTTAAGAGAGCATGTCTCGATATGAGAATTTTTTTTTTATTCGAGTTTATTTTACATTTTAGAACCATTTTTTACCAAGTTTTAAGACAAAGAAATGGGTATTTTAAGGTATCTAGATTGTTTCTAGATGTTTTCATGTGAAAAATAAGATTTTGATCTCATAATGGTGTGGAAATTTAATTTTATAAACAATATGTTGTCTTCTCTAAAGAGATGACATGTAATTTATTTATTTTTAAAAAAAAATAGATCCGGAAGTAATCCAGTATATGGGTTTTCAAGCCCAAGTACATAGGCCTTGTTTTTTTAAGGCTAAATGCTTTAGCTTAGTTCTTAAAAAGAGAAAAGGGTAGATGAAGGAAAAAGAATGAGGTTTTCAAGCCCAGGTAAGCTTAGTTTCTCAAAGAAAAAAAGTCTTGGTCATAAAAAAAATAAAAAAATAAAAAAAACCCACCGGCCACTCTCAAAACCACCATATATGACAGCCCCTTCCGACCAAGATAAGCGATACACTCGATCGGAAACAATCCATTCCAAGTTTTAGCAGAGGTATATTTGGAATTTTCTAAGTTAAAATAGCAAGTCTCTTATTAATCACCACAAGAAAAAGATATTTTTTACATAAATGACTGATATTGCTGTAAATATATTCTTTTTATTTCTTACTGTTACCCCCATGCATCAATCTAAACTGTATACAGAATATAAATCTCAGAACACGAGATACGACGTCAATTGTTTGTGTCTCCAGTGAAATTCTGTCCTAACAAGTGAGGTTATCTCCAGGAGCCACCCCCAGCTGATTGCAATAATCTGTATAGTACCCCACACGAGCTTGAACAGTAGCAGGATTTCCACCATCACATTCAAGCGCACCATTAATGGCTCTGATTGTTGCCCCGAACCCTTGGCTAATTACAGGCTGGACAGAGTTGGTCCAGTACCACAACGCTGTCTTGAATGAGATTACAGGGTCGTTGGCCACAGTCTCCGGCGAGTTTAGTCCATCGAAACCGATGCTTATTCCCGCCGGTCCGTAATTGAAATTCCATGAAAGTTGGATCGGTCCACGGCCGTAGTAACCTTTACCAGGAGTGCATGGATACTGGGTGTTGTCCTCGTCGCAGTAGTCCCTTGATGGTCCATCGATCTCTTCTATGTAGCAAAAATCTGCAAAAAAATATTCTGTTTATTAGCTACCAGCACATCATCGAGGTTAATTTCTTTCGTCCCAGTTGTTTCTGATGATTCAAGAATTGTTTCATGAGTGAAAGAAAGAAAGCTAGGGAGAAATCTTACGTCCAGTTTCATGAGTGACATGGGCAAAGAAAGCTGCGATCTCACGCCGGGAATCATCGACGGAACCAACCCTACCGAACCGAGAATATGAATTGAGAGCCTCAAGAAACACGTCTCGTGAATAGAAGTTCTTCCCGGCACAGCTTGAAGCAGCTTGATCAAGGATCCCGCCGAAAAACTCCGGGGTCACAATATCAGGCACCGAGACATCATTGGTCGGAGCTGCCGGAGTACACGGACCGCCTTGGCACCCGGTGCCGCAATATTCATCCCCGGTGCCGCAGTAACCCCACTGGCTGCAGCATTCGGCTGCAGCACAGCCACAATTTTGAGCCACAACAGAGCTCGGCATAGCTCCTGCGATTAGAACTCCTAGTAGAACAATGAGTAGCTGGTTTTTCCTTACAGATGGTGCCATTTGATCAGATGAAAGAAAAACTTGTGTGGTGCAAGTGAAGCTGCAATCAGGACCTGATATTTATAGCTGTACAATGAAGATATGTCAACTGATTTGAATTTTCAATTTGAACACGCATGCAGTGCTTCATCTAGAAGACGAATTCAGGACACGTTTAGTGGTTGACTTTGGTCGGCATTGAAAAGTCTACTTGATTTAAATTGATCCCTCCTTGCATGGTGGTAACAATTAATCTCAGCAACAATTTACATGTTTATATATCATCATTATATATATATATATATATATATATATATATATATATATATATAAAAAAAAAAAAAAAAAAAAAAAAAAAAAAAACAGCACTAGTGCTGAAGAAAATCAATGACCTTGCACGTTACGTGTTATTTATTGGCTCGACTCAAAAGCATTTGGTAAGAAGTGAACATTCCACTACCACTGACGAGAAGTTGCAGTTCATGTAATTTAATTTTGTAAAATAATGTTAAATCCTCCTTTATTTTACAAAAAGTTTACGTATAGAATAATAAAATAAATGAAAAGAAGAAAAAAAGAAATATATTTGTATCATCATAAATAAATAAATAGTGACCATTTAATTTTCTAAGGAAAGAGGAAAAAAAAAAGGTTCAAGCACAATTTCCTTGTCAGTATAACAACTCTCCCCTCAGAGGGTTTTCATCAACAATTTGGTCATTTTCATGCTAAAAATATAAAATTATCTAATTTTTAGTTTTCTTCAATAATTTCATTTTCATTTTCATCCTAAAAATATAAAAAAAAATTAAATGTAATTGAAAATATTCTTATATATTTTTTTATTTAATTTATGTGTGTATATATATATATATAGAGAGAGAGAGAGAGAGAAAATAAAAGTTCATATTTACTCTTACTCTTAACATTATAAAATTCTTCGTTCATATCCTCCACGATACTAAATGTGAAATATCTTGATTATAGTTTATACGTGTGAGTTGACTTTGAACCTTCACCATTGACTGGAACGTTTAGTTGAAGCGGCTTCTAACAGCTAATACTTCCCTTTTGACTTTTAAATATAAATTATTTCCATCTCGAAGAAGAAGGAAAACTCAACTTTCAAGTGTTTATTTTTTTCGTTTATGAATTATTTTATAGTCTAATTAAAAATATATTACATTAATATTTTCTGGGTGTTTTTGAATAATCGTAATATATGGGGCGTGTCAAAAATAAATAAAAACAATTATTTTAATATTTTTTAAAATAAGAAATAATTTTAAAAATCAAACCACCCATGTAAGAGGAAAAATAAAAAAAGGATACTTTGACAATTGCGAGATAATTTATGGTGTTTTAGTCAGATTTATTTATTTATTCGAACCTTCATAATTTTGGTAAGATTTTCAATGTCTCAACTTCTAGAGAGTCGTGGTCAACTTTAATTTTAGAGGCATTTTTTTATCAACGGTGTCTATGCATGAACCAATAACATCCAGTCGATCAGCATCGCGTTCTTTAAAGTCATTGAAAATGAAGTTCATTGTTTTATAACTTTATTTTTATTTTTATTTTTTTCGAATAGTTTACTTCTAATATTTTATTTATTTATTTTTTTTTTTTTTTTTTGGATGACGGGGGAACCACATGACCCGGAAAGCGCACTTTGTGGGCCCAGGGCATGCGTAAACCCCCGGCTGTCCCGGGCTCTTACAGGTTTGGGATAGGGAAGTCGGGACAGGCCTCGAACCCAGCTCTCGAAGATGAGAGCTAGGCACGCTGCCACCAAGCCGCCCCCCTGGGGACGTTTACTTCTAATATGCGTAGTTTATATATGCATGTTTTATGTATTAAAATAATGTTAATTTAAATAAAGTTTGATAAAAAAAAAAACAGCTGAGCACTAAATTTAAGGTCTAATGTGCATATTTTTATGCACTAAAACAATATTAATCTGAACAAAAATTATTAAAGACTAACACATGGTGTAAGTCGATGGACTAGAATGGAAGTTTTTCCAACTTCTTGACATATTTAGGAATGGGATAGAAGTTGATTCTTACAATGTTTTTTGTCTTAAAATATATTAAAATAATTTTTTTTTTAATTTTTTAAAAATTATTTTTAACATCAACACATTAAAATTAACTGAAAATACACAAAAAAAAATAATTTTAATTTCAAAAATACTTTTGAAATGCTCTCTTAAACACCCCTATATCAGAAGAGGAGGGGGGGAAAGAAAAACACGGTAAGATATATAAAAACTAGGTAAATTGTCCTATTACTTATATTTAGTCATTATATCAATTAGGAATTGGATTGAGAGTGGAATAATGTACTGAAACTTTTCTTTCAAGAAAGAATTTAGGGTTTTTCTCTTAGGTTCTCAACGGGGAGTGTTTGGGAATATGTTTGAAAAGTATTTTTGAGAAAATTTGATCACTGTAAAATAAACCATTTATAAGGTAATTATCGAGTAATGATTTGATTAATCTCAAGTCACCTACCTTAGCATGCACCATTAAAAGATTTATTATCACTTTATGCTTCCATTTATCTCATTCGAGTACATCGGATTTCAACAAGTAAATCGATATAACCATATGATGATGCCATTTTACAGCTGAAATTGTTTAAGATTACGTTAAAATAACCATATGATGATGCCATTCTCGTTAAGAAGATTGGAATTTTAAAAGACGAAAATGAATTTTTACTATAGGTCAGGCAAGCATTCCTCCATATCTTTTTTCTTCTCCCCTGAATATCTCCCCGGTCACTACATGCAAAATATATATACAGTGCCAAGTTAATTAACATATTTTAATGGGTTGGACCCGTTTCAACCTAGCCCAAATGGCTAGGTCGAGTCCAACCCAACCCATAAGAGGAGACGTCAAGTCTATTGGGTCGTTGCCAACCTAACCTAGCCAGCTTGGTTAGGCCCAACTCATATAATATAAAAATAATATTATATTATATATAAAAAAGCAAAAACAATCTTTAAAGAATATATAAAGGTGATTTTCTTGTATATTTTTCTATCAATTTTATTCAATTTCGGATTATAGATTTACATTGAAAGATACAAACACGATATAAAATACTTGATTTTCTTTGAAATTTCCAACAAAAAAAAAAAAAACTATTTTAAAAACATAAAAAAAATGTTTTATTTTCACGCACACGGTCAGATCCTAAAGTTTTCTAAGAATATTCTCTAAAAATTGCATTTTCTAGTGTTAAATGCAAAATAGATATTATAACTAGTTTATAATTATTTGTTAGGGTCTGACCAAAATATGAAGAACTCTTCACCAATTATTTTGTGAACTTTTAAAGTGTTGATATTTAGCTATAGACTTAAGTTTGTTCAAAAAAAAATTAACTATAGACTTTAATATCTAGAAATGTAAAACTATACTATAAAAATATATTCTCAAGTATTAAACATATAAAAAAATATGATGTTAAACTTCATATTTTAGAATGGTTAGGCCCTCACTAAATATGGTAGAAAATTCTCACAAAGATAGACCTATCTTGAACTTTAAATGAGACCAACAAATAAAAACTCAACCTAAAATAATAATAAAAAAAAAACAATGCAATTTATTTTAGGTTGTGTGCACTAGTTGTGATGTGTATTTTTTTTTTTTTTTGCATAACTAGTCATCTTACTTAGACTCTCACAAATTATTAAATTTTATATTTACTATAATATTAGAAATCAACTCTGTCTATTCACTATCATTGTTCTTTAGTAGAATTTTACAATTATGCCTTTATCATGATTACTTGACACCCACTTAAAATAGTTATAAATCCCAACCCAGGACAAGACTTAGGTCATAGTTTAAACATAAAAAAAAACTATAAAAATAATATTTAAACTAATTATTTTTTCAAGTTAGAGCTTTTAATCAACCATATCTTGATTGATTCGTCAAACCAAGAACACTAGTGAGTCAAATATGTTGTATTTTTTTTAATTTCTAAATTATTATTTTTTCTAAGAGAAATTTAGAGAAGCATTAACCACGTTACTTAACTACTCTTAACGTTAATATAACATGATTCATATACATGTAATGTCGACCCTTAACCATATTCCATAACTACTCCTAACATTCTTTTCACATGATTCATAAGCCAAACAAAATACCTGGTCAGCATGCAGCAGAGCTCTCACGTGAGAAATTAGAAAATATGTTATTTTATTAAATAAAAATATATTTTTCTCATAAAAAATCAGAGTCGAGATCTTTATTGATATTTTGCAGTTATAATGATTTTATCATAAAATATTAATTTTATTTCATTCGTATTAAAACTATCATGAAAAAGTTATACTTGTTAAATAATAAAATAGATATTTATATTATATTTATGGTAAAACAAATAAGTTAATGGCATTAATTTAAATTTTTTTAAGAAAATAATTAATGATTTATATTGTTAAGAAGTGTTTGTTTATAGAATAAAACTGTAATCTTTTAATTATTCAATAATTTTTTATAGTGAAAATTGTATGTATAAAAAAAACTATGAAGAGCCTTAAAAATATATTTTAAAACAATTACTATATTATTTAGTTTCTGAATAACCTCATGACTTCCTCAGCTACTGATTGCAAGTTAAATTGATGGCGTTAAAAAAATAAATTAAATAATTAAGTTGAACTACACTCCATTAAAAAAAGAGTTTTATGTTTTCTATTTTTCAGTGTGTTTAGCATTGTGTTTCAAAAATATTTTTGAAAAATTTTGGGAAAAAAATTATTTTTATTTTAAATTAAAAAATAGTATTTTTAAATTATTTTCATGTACTGATGTCAAAAATAATTTTTAAAAAAATATATTATTCTGTTATATTTCTGCTTGAAAAACTTTTAAAAATTTTTATTTTTATTTTTTAATATAAATTAAAAACAATTAGTGTTTTTAGATCATTTTCATGTGTTGATGCCAAAAATAATTTAAAAAAAATATATTATTTTGATATATTTTTGAACAAAATATATTTTCAAAAATAACTTCAACAACACTTGCAAATAGACTGATATTGTGTGTTATAAATTTTTAACTTAAGTTTATAAGAAATTCATAAATTAAAATGAAAAGCTTAAATATAAGAATTAAAAAAAAATAACAACAATCAAACATTACTCAAGAATCAATTAAAACTAATATCAGGAAGAAAATAAAAAATAAAACACGATATCCAACATCGACCAATATATAAATATATATTACAACTTGTTATTTGAAAGAGTTCTTACAGCATCAAAGCACGGGGACAAGTTGATTATTCCATGAAAAGAACTACTTAGGTTATTTAAAATCACATTAACTGTTTAAAAATAACCTAATTAACAACTGAGGTTATTGCCGGGAGCAACACCGAGTTGCTCGCAATAATCTCTGTAATACCCTATGCGAGCCTGAACGGTGCCGGAATTCCCTCCATTACATTCAAGCGCGCCATTGATGGCTTGAATCGTTGCTCCAAAACCCTGGTTCAAGACAGGACGGACACTGTTCATCCAAAACCACAGGGCCGTCTTGAACGCCACGACGGGATCCTTCGCAACAATGTCAGGATTGTTCAGTCCATCGAAATCGTTGCTCTTTCCGGCCGGCCCGTAGTTGAAGTTCCATGATATTTGAAGCGGCCCGCGGCCATGGTATTTCTTGCCGGCAACACACTGGTACTGTTTGTTGTTTTTGTCGCAGTAATCACGAGATGCACCATTTATTTCCTCTATGTAGCAGAAATCTGCAGATTAAGATGATTAGCCAACTCATTTGATCAAGAACAGTAAACGTTCAAGCTAAAGATAAGAATGTGAAAAATATGCAGCAATTATCTACAAAGATGTTGATTAAATGGGGTGGAGAAGGAACTCACGTCCAGTTTCATGCGTGACATGAGCGAAAAAAGCTGCAATCTCTCGCTTGGAAGCATCATCTGAACCAAGTTGACCGAATTTCGAGTAAGAATCGAGGGCATTGAGAAATGTATCTCTTGTATAGAAGTTTTTCCCGGCGCAACCTTCACCAGCTTGACTGAGTAAGCCATTGAAGAAACTCGGTGTAACGACGTCAGCTACAGAAGCACTGCCGCCGCCACTCGGTGTGCTCGGTGAAGCATCACAGGGACCCTGCTTACATCCTTGGCCACAGTAGGCATCGCCGGTGCCACAGTAGCCGTATTGACTGCAGCAGAGGTTTGCAGCGCAGCCACAGTTTTGAGCCTCGGCCCCTTTTCTGGGCACGGCTCCGGCGAGGATTGTGGCTAAGATAATGGTGAGTAGAGTATTGCTTCTCATTTTGGGAACTGCTGAAGGGATTTTTGATACTGATGTGCAGAGGAGAGAGCAATATCGTTTGTGATGAGCAAATGAGTTTCGAGGGTTGGCTATTTATAGAGCCACAAAATGCATGAGATCTTCATCTTTTTTTTCTTCTTTTTTTTTATTGTAAAATATTTTAAGAGAAACGCTTTTCTTATTTCCTTTGATTTTTTTTAAAAAATAATTTACAAGAGAGTTAATTAATGTAAAACATTTTATAGTTAATTTTTATACTTAATTTGTTCTTTGAAAATCCCATCATTTTCTTAAAGAATATATGTATATTAAGAAACATTTACTTGTTGATCCAAAAATATTTAAAAAATCATTTAAAATAAAATAAAAATAATCTTTTTTTTCAGAAATATTTATCCACCTGTTAAAAAAGCTAAACATTAAAATATTCACAATCGTTGTCATGACTGAATGACCTAACCGAAGCAGCTGAAATTGTTAGCAGATAAACTCGCATGGATTTCTCAAGTTTTCAAGGGTTTTTTTATATATAAAAATGTCGTGTTGAGTGGCCAATATTGAACCATGGCGGTCAATACTCAATAGAGACTAGAGTATTTTTGCCTTCTTCACGTATAATTTGGGAGTTTTCAAAAAATTTAAATGCATTAATTAGTGATTTAGCAATCTATAGGTAGTAGCGATAAACATTTTTTGTTCGGTTCGGTTCAGTTTTTATCAATAAAAACAATCAAATTGAAAAAATTAATAATAAATATATTTTATAACTTTTAAACATAAATAATAAAAAATGATGAAGTGGTAAATGTATAGATTTTTAATTTAGAGGTTCCAAGTTCAAACTTCATAATTGATTTAGATAGAAAGAAACAACATAAAAAAAGAAGATGAAAACATATCAATAAGTTCCAATTTTTTTTGCCCAATCAATTTATTTAGTTTGGTGGCTTAATCTTAAGGTTCCTAATTTAATCAAATAATCTGGTTTAAACTTAATTTCATGGATTTAAAGTTAAAACAACATTTTATTTTTATTTTTTTGATAACCGAGGTGTCCGGACCAGCTTACGCGCACCACAACTAATCCCTGAACTCACTGAACATCCTGCAAACTCAGTGAGCATGTAAGGCATCGCGGGGGTGACAGACGTATATGGTGGGACTTGAACCCTGGTGCAGAGAAAAGAAACAAATTTCTTCAATCGTTAGACCAAAACCCCACTTGTTGTTTGACTAAACGGTTAGGATTGTTCATGCCTTATCAATAGAAAACTCAAACCCAAATTGATACGAGTGTTAAAACCTTTTTATGTTGTTTTATGACCTTCTTAGCCCATTTCACAAACCCATGTTTATGGTTTGTACCATTCCGCCCAATCATAAACCAAACCCATGTTTATTTTTTCATACTTTAACCATCATGATATGTATTAACTAATATCTAAATGGCGTGGGTTTTTCACTGTATATGCGTTCACTGTGCACACAGACACAGTGCACTGTGGATTGCAATAGTATTTTTTTTCATTTTGTGAACAGTGCAAGCACGTTTTTACCCCCCGATAAAGACAAATTAGTGCACAGTGACAGGGGCTCTCTCGGCTTTTCCCACTTTCTGTGCACAGTGCAAGCACGTTTTTAACCCCCGATAAAGACAAATTAGTGCACAGTGACAGGGGCTCTCTCGGCTTTTCCCACTTTCTGTGCACAGTGCGCAGACGAAAAAGGCCCCCAAAAACGACAAAATTGTGTACAGTAAGCGGGGGCGGGGGCGTATATTCCGCTCCGGTTTTTGCGTAAATATCAGTGGGCTGAGGGGCGTCTTTGTAATTATCTCATTATTTTATTATTTCTTTTGGGCGAGCGGCTGGCGCGTCGTCGGGCCGCGCCGGCGGCGTTCCACGCGGACACGCCCTTTGGGCGGAGCGTGCGTGTCTTTCAGGCGGTGCAAAATTGACTTCCGCCGCATTAGGCAGTGCGCCTCCATGTTCTTTATCTTCCGTCGCGGCGCGTTTCGTCACTAGATACTCAGGTAAGCGGCGGAGAAAGGTTTTGTGTCGGATGCCGGCTTTCTCTCTCCTGCCGCCGCAAATTCGGATCCAGTTCCTGATGTATGTAGTAAGTTTATTTCGGTCCCTCATGTTTTGATTTCTGATTTCTTCTTCGTTCCTTTAATTTATTCGGTGCAGATGTTTGCATTGCTTTTAATTTCATCCTCTGGTTACAATTAATCATATATACAACCTTTCATTTCAGTCCCTCTTCTTCTAATTTTTTATAACATTACACAGCAATTAAACTCATTATTTCATGATTTATTTTGGTCCCAAGATTTGTTTTTTTTTCAATTTTATCCTTCAATTGGAATTAATCATATATTTTATTTTTCATTGTGGTCCTTATTCTTTTTATTTTGTTATTTTATATTGGTTCATTTGTTTTTTTGAATTCTGAGATAATATTTATTTTTTATTCATACTATTTATTTTTTTTATTTCATTATTACAAGTATTTTCGCAATTTATATATCTTTTTTTCATTTAAATTGAATTATAAAATGAACTAATCTTAATACAATGTGTTTAATAATTCAGATATCTTCTTGCTTTTTTCAATGACAATAATAATTTTATTCTAGTTATTTCATTGAAACCTACTAAAAAAATAAATTTATATTCATTTAAAATTTATATATTTTATACAAAACTTGCACTTCATAAAAATGATATACAAATTTATTATTTTGTCTAAATTTATGCTATAATAAAAAAAAACAATACATAATAAATATTTTTTTACATTGAAAAAAATATGATTCCGCCCGCAATGAGGCACTGGTGCCATGGCTAGATGT
This sequence comes from Salix purpurea, assembly GCA_027405865.1. Lineage (NCBI taxonomy): Eukaryota > Viridiplantae > Streptophyta > Magnoliopsida > Malpighiales > Salicaceae > Salix > Salix purpurea. Next base: position 5,116,369 of record CM050333.1, on the reverse strand, counting down.
TTTCTTTTATTTTTATTTGTTCTTTGGATTATATGATTTTTATAATCTTATTATTTGCACAATAATAATGATAATTTTAGTTAGTATCTTTTTTTTAAAAAAAATGTTTTTTTTTAAGATTTCCCTGAAATTTTAATTTATATCGGTGATCATTTTAAAAGTAATATTAGTCTATTTTACCCTTTATTTGTTTTTTTTCTTTATTTTTTCTTTAGATTATATGATTTTTATGATTTTATTATTTATACAATAATAATGATAATTTTAATTATTGTTTTTTTATTGTTTTTTTATAACAATCTTTTGATTTATTTTTTTTTGAATTTTCAGGGCAATTTAATTATTTTAATTGTTTTGACAGTAATGTTAGTAATAATTTTAGCTTCTATAGCAATGATAATGGCAGTAACGTGAGGATGAATTTTCAATTTATGTTTTCGTCTTTTTGTTAATAAAATATTAACAACTTATTTTTTTTAATTTTATTATTGTGGGTATTTTCACAATTTATATTTTATTTTTTTTTTATTGAAATTGAATTATAAAATGAACGAATCTTAATACAATAAACTTAATAATTTTGATATCCGAGTTTTCTTGTTTTTTTAATGATGATGATAAATTTATGCTGGTTATATCATTTGAAACTACTAAACAAATAAATGTATATCGATTTTGAATTCATATATTTTATAGAAAACTTGCACTTGATATAAATTCTGCATAGATTTATTATTTTACCAAAATTTATATTATAATAAAAAAAATATACATAATTAATATTTTTTACATTGAAAAAAATATCGCAGGTGTCATGGCTAGTATCTATCTATATATCCTACCCATCCATGAAGGTTAAAGTACGACGCCGTTATATATATATATATATATATATATATATATATATATATATATATATATATATATATATATATATATATATATATATATATATATATATATATATATTTATTTATTTATTTATTTATTTATCCTACCTATCCTGTTTGTCTAGCCGTAGCCAAACGAAACCCTGGCAAGGGAAGAGAGATGTTTGCCGCCGCCGCAGCCGCGAATTCAGCTGCTTTCAATATTTGTGGATACCAGCGGACAAGGAGAAGCATTTCAATGAGAAGAGTAACTGCAACGCGCCGCAGCCTGGCTGTTAATAATAATAATAATAATATAGAATCAGTATCGCACCAAAGCGAGCAGCAGCAAGGTGCTCTTCGTTTCTCTCTCTAATTACTCTTCTCTACTTAGCTTATTATAAGAAAATAAACAGATTAATAAAAATGATTAACCTTCGATCAGACGAGGAGGAGGATCATGTTAAAAACAGTTTAGGAGTTGAAGCTGCAATTTCCATGCTCAGATTCTACAAAAGTAAGTAAACTTGTCGTCGTAATTATTGTTTTGATTCGGTCTTGCAATGAATTTATTAGAATTTTGCAAGCAGGGGAGATATCGCCGCTGCTACCAAAGAGTTGTAGATATGTACCCACCTGCAGTGAATATTCCATGGAAGCTTATAAGAAATACGGCGTCGTCAAAGGCACCGTCTTGACTGCTTGGCGTCTTTGTCGCTGTAATCCACTGGGTAATGTATTTGTTTTGCAGATTGTGTAATTTTTCTTCTTAATTAATTTTGATCGAGTTTTAATTTCCTTTGAAGGTGGTTCTGGCTTCGATCCTCCGCGATGGTTTGATGAGGATCCTCCTATTCAAGAAGAATGAGACGAGCTTCTCACTGTAAAGTTCTTGGAATACCTATTCAGCTAGTTTTTTTTTAATTATAGGCACTGCTAGCGTTTATGAAGGATCAGGAAATTTCTCTGTAAGATCTTAAAAAAGGCTGACAATTTTCAATATAACGATACATGCTACAAGATATCCACAAAATCTTTCATATCAATGACAAGCAGACCGCTATTTTTTCCTAAAAACTGCAACAAGAAGGGCAGTCAACAAAAACCCATCAATCAATCTTTGATAATCACTCAAAGAATACTTTCCAGAAAACAGCCTGAACACGCTTGTGGCGAGTAGAAAGCTCGGAGGGAGTGAAAAATATCCTTTACGAAGGAAGTTTAGTTGCCAGATGCTTTCAGGCTCTCTTTGGTTTCTTCTTTACCCCCCCTTCTTTCTTATCACCTTCTGCTACCTTTTTCTTATCCTTCCTTTCCCTCTTCTTTAGAGCCGTCATGTGAGCCTTGAGAATAGTTGCATAAGAAGCTTGGAAGCGCTGGTGATCCCTTGCCCCAACCTTCCCAGACAAAAAGCAAATATATGAATAGATGACATGATTAAAGAAAGCAATGAAGAATGGTGAATACAATCAGCCCTACCATGTTGTTACGAAAAAAAAGAAAAAAAAAAACGACCAAGATGGGAAAACAATTCTGAATTAACACATCTAGGCATAAGCCAAGGTCTTCAATCTCTTTTTGACACCAATGGGCCTAGCAGCACAGTGGTAGATACCTCTAGCACTAGCCAAGAGGTGTCAAGTATGGAGCTGAACCTCATCCCTCTCCCCACCCCAACCCACTGGAGCAACAATGAAAAGGGGGGGGGAACCCTTCCTTCAATATCAGTTATACAGAAGATAATGACATATGAAGAAGCAAGTCTAGTAATTGCTACTGTTTGTATCCTTACAAGCATACAGGCACAATTCCTTATCAATTGAACTACATTCAAAGGCCTTTCTAATGTCTTATCATTTGGACGAAAGTTACAAGCATTTTTCCACACAAAAAATAACATGACACCCTCACATAAAAATGCAAAAAATGAGGTCATATTTTGTGACAGGTACAACCATGGAAATGCTGCCGATGCCACATTCAAAACCTTCCCCGCCCTTGACCACACATTAACCTAGAGTTTCAAATGACAATAACTGGACAAAAGCTCCTGAATCGAAGCCTATATAGCTGCAAATCTTAAGCAGGCTTTGCTAGAAAAAAATGACTTTCCAATGCCCAATCTAAATGCCTTTTCAGTGTGTTTCCAGCACACAGAAAGGACTCTTCCAATTCCAATTTCCACATCACAACATGAACACCCAATTAATATTACAAAATTTGTATGACAATACAAATTGATGTTTCTGTTCTGTTTGTAGAAGCTACAATACTCCAAGTCAAGTGATTTTTAGCGTCACATATCCAATTCCTGTTTATTCCCAAATATTGAAGTCAAGAACAGGATACTTCTTGAAAAGAAAATAGCAAAATGAAACTCTATTTTTTCCCAATTTAAACAGTCGCATCAATCCAAACAAAGTTTTATTTGTTCAAGGATATTAAATTTTGTTTCGATGCAAAACTCAATCAGCAGATCTTACCTTTAGGATCATCAAAAAAGAATGTCATCAACTCAAGCACCAAACAGGTGTGTCGGGTGGTGATAGGTTGATCATTTTTAATTTTATTTTTGTAATAATGGGTTGATGTTGAATTGCAATTAAACAAAAAAAAAAAAGGAAGAAAGAGACCACACACAACAAGGCCCGTATCAGAGTTAATATAACAAACAACTAAGCACGCATCAATAACACTGTCATATTCACATCAATCTAGCAATTTTCTTAGGATAGACTTCCTTAAATTACCAACTAATTTCAAGTTTTCCAACAAGGCCTTGCTTCTTTTTTTTCCAAAGGAAAACCGTTCTCCATCAGATATGATAAGTTCGCAAATACTCTCAGATTCATATTTCACACAACCACTTCATATCCTTACCTTCAAGAACACTCTGAATCAAAATCCATTACAAAACAATGCTTAAACAACCAATCATAAGAAAATCACACGTTTCTAACTTAAAACAATTCTATAGCCAGAAAAACAAGGAAGCTTTTGAAGATCAATAAGATACTCACCGAAGTAGAAATAGTTTTTTTGCCATCAGTTGCACGTATAAGACATCTATTCTCAATGGGTTCACCATTGGTTGTCATCTTATTCTTTTGCACCTTAGATTTCATGGAAGCTACCAAAGAAAAATCAAAATGAAAGACTATAAAAGCTCTAATCAATCAAAATCTGTGGACCCTGATATAGAAATCCCAGAAAAAAACTAAAAGGACAAAAGGGTCAATAGATTAAGGGGGAAAATCGAAACTTACAACGTTTAAGAGTAACCCAAATTGAGCCTTTTTCGGTGCTGTTTTGATACAAGGTCGTTAGTTCATTGAGAAACGGATCGAGTTGTAGAAGAACCTAAATTGAATTAACCAAACATCATCATCATCATCATCAAAATTAATTAAAAAAGAAAAGGAAGAATATTATTATGGGATTCAGAACTGAAGAGAGGGAGAGATCAAGATTGGAGACTTACCATGATTTTTAGCCTTGAGATTTTCTCTGTAGTACACAGCACACAGGGAGTGCAGAGGAGAAGGAGGGCTTATTTGTTATGTTTATTCGCCTTCGCCTATATACATATTGGGCCTGTTAATGGGCTTTTTATTCATCTCTTCTACTGAGCCCAAATCCGGTCGGGCTGAATAGGGTTAAGTGAATCAAGTGCTCAAGCAAAACGTATATTTTTATAAACTTTTTATTTTTTATTTTAAATTAAAAAATTTAACGTTTTTAATTATTTTGATAAAAGTAATTAGGATGAAATAAGAAATTAAATGAACCAACAATAAAAAAGAGAGAAAACTGAAGTACCTAATATGAACTCTAATTCCTTTACCACCTCAAACACAGCCGTAATAAAACGGTGTTTGGAAAGCATTTTAAGGCTTGTTTGGGAGGACGGTTGTGGTAGCTTTTTAAAGTGTTTTTCGTGCCAAAATACATCAAAATGATATTTTTTTTATTTTTTAAAAATTATTTTTGACATCAGCACATCAAAATGATCTAAAAACACCAAACCATATTCATTTAAAATGGAAAAAAAAATTATGTGGCACGGCATGCCAAACGGGATCTAAAAGTATTTTTTCAAAAAAAAATTTGTTTTACTCTAAATAAAATTGTTTTAAAATTATTTTCATATCAAAAATAATTTAAAAAAATATTATTATAATATACTTTTAAATAAAAAAATATTTTTAAAAACAATCACAAATCCATGTTACCGACATCCTATAAAATGTTATTAGTATATAGCTAAAACAGAACAACTCGATGAACAGTGTGTTTCGCACTGTTCACCTACACTCAAATGCATTGTGGACTAAAACAATTAAATTATAAAATTATATTATTATTATTATTTGTATCCAAGAACTGAACAAATGAGTCACTTGGCAGAGTGGTTAGAGCACGTCCAAGTGGGGCGCAGGAGTTCGAATCTCCCTAGCAATGAATTTTTGGAACAGTTAAATTATATAAACATATTATTATTATTATTATGTGTATCCAAGAACTAAACAAATAAGTCGCTTGATCGAGTGGTTACAGCGGTGGGGCACGGGAGTTCGAATCTCAGCAATAAAAACAATTTTGGATTTTTAAAAGAGTTAAATTATATAAACATATTATTATTATTTGTATCCAAGAACTAAATAAATAAGTCGTTGGCCGAGTGGTTACAACGGCGTGTCCAAGCAGCAAGGTGCGGGAGTTCGAATCTCAGCAACGAAAACAATTTTGGAGTAATTAATAGTGAAAATCACTATTTGCAAAGTTTTTTTTCTAGACTTCTTTATTTTTTTGCTTTTTTCATAATCGGAGTGTCTTAGTCATCTTACGCGCATCATGATAAATCTCTAAACTTACTATTTTTTTTTTACAATTTTCATTGTTCATTACTATTTGAAAATGTGTTTTCCCTTTTTTTTATCGGGCTTCCTTTTTTTGTTTTTTTATAATCGTGGTGTCCGGACCAGTTTACACGCATCACGATTTTGTTCCCATGTATACTTTTTTTATAACCGGGGTAGCTTACACATGTCACGAATAATCCTTGGACCCACTTTTTTTATATATTTTTTTCTGTTTTTTTTTCCACTTATATATATATATATATATATATATAACTGGGGTGTCCGGGCTAGCTTACGTGCACTATGACTATTATTTTATAGATAGCCAAACAAGATCGCAATTTCAAACAATAATTAACAGTGATTTGAACTGTGGTTTTCGTTGCTCATTACTATTTTTAAAGATGAATTGAATTGTGGTTCTGGTGGGAGATGATAGGAGTCTTTGAGAATGCATTTGAAAATTACTTTTGAACAAATTTGAAAAAAAAAATTATTCTTAACTTTAATATATATTAAAAAAATCTCAAATTAAAAAAAAAATAATATATATATATATATATATATATATATATATATATTAAACATACTATTTTAAGGTTTGATTTAAAAACTACTGCAGGGTTGCCCGTGGACATGAGTGAAGGCCCCGGCCCCCGGCATTGCCTTGCCTAAGCTGAACCCACTTCAAGTTGTTATCAAACCACGTCTTGGATTAGGCCTGTATTGAATACCTGTATGCCATGAAAAGCTGTTAAAACAGGTTCTTAATGTGATGTATGTATTCATTTAAACATCTTAATTAGTTTAGTGGTGTATCAGATTAAGCTTCAGTGTTATGTAATGAAGTAAATAATAAGAGGTCCCCAAGGAGCATGACGTGATGGCAGAGAGTTTGTGATTTGGATAACAGGTCTCGAGTTTGAGTGAGCATATATATTCCTTGTAAGAGCCTAGTATAGTTAGAGTTTTACTCGCTCACCTGAACCCATAAAATACGTTTTCTAGACATGGAGTTTACTCGCATAAAAAAAATCCTTGTAATGTTGCAGGTGACCACCGTGATTGGGACTGATGACACGTGTGTTTGTTATCCGTTTCAAAAAAATTACCTTGAAATTTATATGGTTCGATTATTTTTTTTACTTTGCCTCTTTTTAAAAAAAAATAATATTTACAAGTTTAGAAAGTTCTTATCATATCAAGGGGAATTGTCAAGAACTTAGTTCCATTGTGCACCATTTTTTTTTTATTAACGTGGGTGTTCAGATCAGCTTGCGAGAATCTCGATTAATCCTATGAGCTTTGAAATTAACGACTATGTAAGCTTCTAGTGGCCATTATATTAACAACCACAAGGCTCGAACTTGAAACAACAGGGGAGCAAATCTTCTAACCCTAAACTCTTATCACTAGATCACCTACTAGATAGTTATGCACCTATATTTTTTCTAATAGCGAATGTGATTAAAATTTCTCATATCATAACATAGTCATGTCATAAAAAGAATCCATGAGTTTGTTGACTAAAAAATTATGAGTTTGTTGTGTATCATATCACCCAATTGATATATATTTTTTTATTAATATGGATGTCTAGTTTTTATATACTTTAACTAATTTTATGTACCCTAAAATTAATAATCATGTAAGTCTTCGGTGATCATCATATTAGCAACCACAAGGCTAAAATCTGAAACCACAGGAGAAACAAACCCCTTAGTCTCAGACTCTTATCACTATGTCACTTACTAGATGGTTGATACCTTGACTTTTTAATTATAGGTTAATTAGTTAACTCTTAATATATATTTGAGGTGATTTTTTATATTAATTGAAACCATAATATTTATATTATCTTATTCTTATTTTTATCCAATAGAATGATGTCGATGAGATTCAAATTTACAATCATTTAGTTAACAAAGTTCTAATATCATGTCAAGAAATTATCTCATCTAAAATTTTAAATTATTAAGTAAGATAATTTATATTATTATCTAATATAATTAAACCCACAAAAAAGTAATAAAATGAAAATTATAGATAGATAGATAGATAGATGTCGTCTTCCCACTTAATATGAGTTCTATCTTCTTTTCCCACCTTAAAAACAGCTGGAGGTGTTTTTAAATTATTTTAAAAGTGGTTTTAAAAAAAGGTTAGAATTTTTTTATTTTAAATAAATTTTTTAATATTTTTAAATCGATAATATTAAAAATATTTTTTTAAAAAATATTTTTTAAATATATTTTCAAATAAAAAAATATATTAAAAACAATCAAAATTCGACTTCCAGCAATAGAATGTGATTGTCAACTAAAGGTTGTCCGCTCTGTCTTATCGTGTTTCTGTATTCCTCGTGATTTGATGTTAGAAACAAGACAACGTGCATGGGTCGGTTTTGCTCCCATTTTCCGTCTCCCATTCTCCCTGAAGTGAAAACGACCCCGTATTTCTTTTCTTCGTTGTCGTTTTGTAGACGGGAGACACTTTTTTCAACGAAATCGGGTGCCCTTGTCCTTGACCTTGACCTTGAGCTTCACGTTTGCTGTCTGAAATTTATTTATTTACATTTTGGTTTTTTAAGCTTGAGAGGAGAGAAAATGGTGAAAATAAAATAAAAAGAATAATCAAAAACACCTTTAGCTATCAGAGGTCATAGGTTGTTTGTCCTAAACCTAGCTCATTTATTAGATTGGAGGAATTGAATGGACATGGCTACAGTCTTCTCCTTGACCTGGACAAGATACTTGCCATCGTGGATCACATGTTAGCCTCCACTATTATTGACTATGGTTTAATTTTTATACGGTGATTGTTACGGAATATGATTGGAATTGTTTTTTAAATGTTTTTTATTTAGAAATACATCAAAAAATATAATTATTTTAATATGTTTTAAAACAAAAAATGATTAATAAAAACTCGAGTGAGGTGTACATGAATATAATACCAAACTTCTTTTTAGAAAGATTTAACAGTATGGAAGGGATTTATTTTTATTGATAAATAAAAATAATATTTAATATATTAAAATAATTTTAAAATACTAAAAATATTTAATTTAAATAAATCATCTCTATTTTCATGTTGTGAAAACTCATAGACATTTCTAGCAAAACAGGAATTTGGACCCACAAATGAATCTTTGATCGTGAACTCTATGTGTTATCCCTATCTTTGCATTTATAGTTGTTTAGGTTTTTGGTAAAGAACTAATTTTAATTTTTTTTTAAATTGTAGTTTTTATTGTTTTTAAAATTTATTCTTAAATTTAATATATATTAAAAAATAATAACCTCAAATTAAAAAAAAATCAAAATATTTTAAAAACACAGTTAAATTATAATACCAAACATTCTTTTCATGAATATTTGACATTATAGAAGTGATTGTTTTTCAAATTATTATTTTTATTTATAAATGAATAATAATAATAATAATAATAATAATTTTTAAAAGCTATTTTTAATATTCGGTGTATTAAAATAATTTAAAAATAATAATTTAAATAAATTATCTTATATTCATGTTGTCAAGACTCATTTCATGAAACACATGTCTACCAAAAATAGGAATTCGGACCACAAGAAAGACGCCAAATGCGAGTGGTCAGACAAGGAGTAGTCCTTTTAGATTGGACTATACATAGAGACTTGTCGACATTTAATTTTTTTGCCTCCAAGTTTTGGGAATTTTATTTTGTTCTTGTTATTTTGATTTTCTTGCATTTTGATCTTAAACATCATTATAATAAAAACGATGATTAAGTTAAATCACATATAATTTTTCTAATATCTTAAAAATCATAATATAGGATTTAATAAATTAAGTTAAATCATATATAATTTTTCTAATATATGAAAAATCATAATATCTGAAAAATCAAATTTAATATCAATAAATAAATAAATTGGCTTGTAAAGAAGCTAAAAGCTTGTCGATAGCAATAGGATCTAAGCACATGTGCATCAAAGTGAAGGCTTGTTGTTTTTCCTACGAGGTTTTTGCAAAGCTTGATTTATCATCTTCAATTTTGTGTGCCATCATTTATTTCTACATTAACATAGTATATCTTTATTTTATTAAATCATTTAAATGTTTTGACATTAATTTAATAAATCACTATTTTAATATTTAGACCCCGTTTGGGAGTGCGTTGCAATCGGCGTTTCCAAAAAAATTGATTTTTTTTCATTTTAAAAACCGGCGGTTTGGTGTTTTTAGATCATTTTGATGTGCTGATGTCAAAAATGATTTTTAAAAAATAAAATAATATCATTTTGATGTATTTCAACATGAAAAACATTTGAAAAGTTATCACAATCGCACTCCAAACTGGCTTTTAGTCAAGCGTATTCCATGCTCGACTCTATAAATACCAACGCTCTCTTATAAGTTAGCCCCATCACAATCCAGCTCCATTGAACCACCATGGATCTCTCTAAGATTCTGTTCCAAATGATTCCAGGGGCTCTCGTTTTGCTATTTCTTTATGGTTTCTGGAAAACTTTAGCCAAAAAGAGAGAAGCCAAGAAACTAGCCGGAGCCCCTGAACCATCCGGGGCATGGCCCCTGATCGGCCACCTCCCGCGTCTAAGAGGCCAAGACCCTGCATGCAAAACCCTTGCGGCCATCGCCGATGAATATGGCCCCATTTACTCACTCAGGCTCGGTGCTCATCGTATATTGGTGGTGAGCAGCTGGGAAACAGTGAAGGATTGCTTGGCTACCAATGACAGAGTCTTGGCTACCAGAGCAAGCATAGCCGCCGGAAAACATATGGGCTACAACAACGCAGTTTTTGCGCTGTCCCCGTATGGAAAGTATTGGCGTGATGTTAGAAAGCTGGTCACTCTTCAGCTTCTGTCGAGCCACCGGCTTGAATTGCTGAAGCATGTCCGAGTCTTCGAAGTCGACGCTTTCATCAGAGGTTTGCACAGTTCTTATGCAGAAGCAGCGGCGCAACCTGCGACGGTGAGTATCAGCAAATTGTTTGAGAGCTTGACGTTCAACATAAGCCTTAGAACGATCGTCGGAAAACGATATTGCAGCAGCGTATACGACAAGGAAAACAGCGAGCCATGGCGTTACAAAAAAGCCATAGAAGAAGCCTTGTATCTGAGTGGGATTTTTGTAATCTCCGATGCGATTCCATGGCTCGAATGGATTGATTTGCAGGGCCATGTGAGTGCTATGAAGAGGACATCCAAGGAACTTGACGCTGTGATAGGAAGTTGGCTGGATGAACATCTTAATAAGGAAATACAAGGGGAAAGCGACTTCATGGACGTGATGATATCCAACCTTGCTGACGGCGTTGAGATGTCTGGCTACTCGCGTGATGTTGTCATCAAGGCCACAACTTTGGTACGTTTGCTAGCTGTAGGCCTGTAGATAAGGTTCAGAATATTATTTATAGTATTTTATAATACATTCTCCAAGTAAAAGTTTTTTAAGTTTGAAACTTGTATAAGTTCATATGATTTATATTATTCTCTAACACATCCTTCAAGTGAAAGTCTTACAAGTTTGAAACTTACATAGACTCGTATGATTTATATTATTTTCTAACACACCCTTCAAGTTAAAGCCTTATAAGTTTAAAACTTGCATAGACTCACACTATCTTGTGATTGATTTATATCAAATAGTATAGAGATGATAAGATTCGAACTTGTAATCGCTGGATCAACAAAGCTCTAATACCGTGTCAAAAATGATCTCACGTGAAAACATAAGTTATTCTCTAACAATCATCATCTTATCATATATACACAATCCCTGTACTTTTCTTTCTTTCTTGTGGCGGGAGAGTAAGGGGGACCTGGACCCTGAGACTTTCAAAGCTTGTCTCCTACAATCTTGAGATTTTCTCAGATGGTTCTTGACTTCCAACTATTTCCAGCTTTACAGGTTTTGTGTTAATTTTGCAGATTCTAACCCTCACAGGAGCAGGAAGCACGGCGGTGACATTAACCTGGGCACTGTCCCTGCTGCTAAACAATCCAAGTGTGCTAAAGGCTGCTCAAGAAGAGCTGGACAAGCAGGTGGGGAGAGAAAAATGGGTGGAAGAATCAGATATTCAGAACCTGACATACCTCCAAGCAATAGTGAAAGAAACTCTGCGATTATACCCACCAGGCCCCTTGACTGGAATACGTGAGGCCATGGAAGACTGTCATATATCTGACTACTATGTTCCCAGGGGCACTCGATTGGTAGTGAACATATGGAAGTTACATCGAGACCCTCGAGTGTGGAAGAACCCAGATGAGTTTCAGCCTGAAAGATTTCTGACTACTCATGCTGATCTTGATTTTCGGGGTCAGAATTTCGAGTTCATCCCGTTTAGCTCAGGGAGAAGATCTTGCCCTGCTATTAATCTTGGCATGGCAGTTGTTCATTTGACCCTTGCCAGGCTACTTCAAGGGTTTGATTTAACAACTATTGCAGGGTTGCCCGTGGACATGAGTGAAGGCCCCGGCATTGCCTTGCCTAAGCTGAACCCACTTCAAGCTGTTATCAAACCACGTCTTGGATTAGGCCTGTATTGAATACCTGTATGCCATGAAAAGCTGTTAAAACAGGTTCTTAAGGTGTTGTATGTATTCATTTAAACATCTTAATTAGTTTAGTGGTGTATCAGATTAAGCTTCAGTGTTATGTAATGAAGTAAATAATAAGAGGTCCCCAAAGAGCGTGACGTGATGTCAGAGAGCTTACGATCTGGACAGCAGGTCTCGAGTTTCGAGTCAGCATATGTATTCCTTGTAAGAGTTTGGGTCAGTTAGAGTTCTACTTGCTTACCTGGACCCATAAAATACATTTTCTAGAGATGTAGTTTAATTGCATGAAAAAAAGTAAATAATAAGAGATGTGTGACTTGTAGTGGTTGCTATGATTGAAATATACTTCCTGAGGGATTGTATACGTACAAGCCACATATTTTAGGATATCTTCATAGAGTATGGTTAGCGGATATATAAAGGCATGCTAGAAGTTAATGAAAAGACTCAAACCTAACCTTAAGATAAATACTTAGAATATGTGGCTTAGTTTTATTCTTCTTAATTAGTCAGATTTGAATATTATTATTCAAGGATAATACTTAGAATATTTCAATGAGAGTTTGTAGGAGCAAAAAAAATGAATTGAACTTGTTAAAAAGAAATAAAAATAAGTAGAGTGACCTCTCAGCCCGCACTATTATTCAGTTTTTCCATTGAATTTTCATCATGGTTCTGTAGGCTAAATTTGCATAATTGATCGAAGAAAACGAAAAACAGAATTGATAAAACTATGAGATCTTATTTGTTTTTAGTGTTCAAGATGTTCTTCTATACCTATTTTCATGATTGTTTCATTTAATTACTAGGAGGCCTACTAGTTTATTATTCGTTGCAATCTATTGTTAAATTAGACATCAAATCTGTAATTGTTTGATCCCTCTAATTCGTGAAGTAACTAAGATTTAATGCATCATTGTGTCAGAATTTATTAGATCTTAGGAAGTAAACACCCGATAAAATTAAATGCATCCGCTTGTGTTTGTGTTGTTTAGCTTCATCAATTTCTTTAATTCTTAAGGTTGCTACTATAGTTAAACCTTCACACTTGTCTAGGGTTGTTTAGTAGTTAAGGTTAAGTAGATAGCTTGTTTTCTACTTGCTGCAGTTAAGAAGAGATAGGAAATTCTTTCCAGTGATGAATATTCAAAGTGAAAATTAACTCATATTTGCAATGGTGGATATTAACAATATAAAATTGGAATTCTTTGTTGAAAAGCTGCCGGAAAATGGTTTTTGAGGTTAGATTTAAGTTTTGGATTTTACATGATTAATTTAATCAGAAGCAAACTTGCTAGTATAAGCTGCTTAAGAAATTCAAGATACATGATGGATGCACTGGCACTGGCACTGGCACTGCTCTGTCTCTGTTATCTCTACCATGGCTTCAACTGTGGCATTTTTCAGAACCCAAATAGACTGCCTATTTAATTTGAGCAATTTAAGATAAGGTATATGTTAGAGAATAATATAAATCATATTCTGGGACCTTACCTAGCAGCTTAAGGTTATAGATGAGATGATTCTTTAAAATGGTATCGGAACCTTATTGATCCAGTGGTCACGAGTTCGAATCTCACCATCCTCATTCTATTTGATAAAAATCAAGCACAAGATAGTATGGGCATGTGTGCAAATTTCAAGTCTAAAAGGCTTTCACTTGAGGGGGAGTGTTAGAGAATAATATAAATAATATTCTGGGACCTCACCTCACAGCTTAACCTTTTAGGTAAGATAATTTCTCAACAATATAATATGCTAATACAAAAACATTATGAATCAGATCTACTGTGCCTTATATCTTTTATTGTCATTATAATTTTTGCAAATAAAAACTTGATTCAAAAATTCATTTTTTTATATTGAGCACGAAAAGATGTAAACCAAACAGGCCAATGCACCAACTTGGTAATGGTGCTCAGAATCTACATGGCTTGAACTCTAGCATTTTTTGCTACACGAGTTGCTTGCTGTTAGATGACCTGGTTTTGATTTAATTACTTGTCTATGCTCTTTAGGGTACACTGAATCTTATTGCGAATAGTTGTCAAAATGAGTCTGAAACTAATCTGATATCAAACAAATTTCAACTTTCTTGCATTTTGAACTGATACGGAGCTTCTGGAAACATGCAATGAAATATGAGAGGTGATGAGCCTCAAAATGGTTAAATAAACAATTAATAGAAAAGGGATCTGATAACTCTGTACATTCACCTAATTTTAGTTTCACAATCCAGTGAACAAACAAGTTGCTGGAACAATTAATATAGGGCAAAATTGGATTCATTCTCAAAAGTGCAATGTTTTTCAAGTTGTTTGTTGAAGCTGAATGACAGCATCAAAGCTGAATTTTTCATCTGGTTCAAATACATCTTCGAGATCTTCAAAGCTTTGTTCAACTCTCAAGTCTTTGATAACTTTTAAGCCTTCCTGTAGAAGTGAAAAGATAGTGTTAATCTCAAGCATTAAATTCATAGATAAAATGCCTTTAGAATACAGGGTAATGATGCTCTTGGTTGCACCACAGCAGTTGGAATGTAGGAAAGAATTGCATTCCAAGAAGCAGTATACACAAAAGGTAATTTGATTTTAATAAAAAAAAAAAATGGTGTGATGAATGTAATGGTGGCTAGAACTACTGGATCAATCAACTTTCAACTATACCATTCAAAATGAACAACATTAATACAGGTGTTGGCTCACAATTTAAAAGTTGGTCAAGACATTCATCAAGAAGTAATATTTCTAGTCGTGTGACAAAACTATCTACCTGAAGTGTTTCCCAGAACACAATTCATTGGTTAATCACAGCACCGTGAAGATAAAATGACTTCCTTTAGAATCGAACAAGTTAAGTAGTACTGGTTACCTTATCAACATATTCAGATACAGTAGAGTTTATGACTTTCTTTATCACTTCCTTGTAGACTTTTGAAGGTCCAAGAACTTCTAACAAAATGTCTCTAGGTATCTGCCAGAAACAAATAAAAAAAAATTATGTTATATATGTGTGTGCATGTGTTTGTGCAAGCAAATGTATAAGAACATGACAGCAAGTATGTTCTTGTCTGCAGTCTGCATGCATAGGATGTAATTGTTAGCTCTCTAACTTTTCAATGAAAGTCATCGCTGTTTTTTTCTTTCTTTGTGCATGTGTTTTACATCAATAGTGTATGTGTTGGTGCATGTGTGCAAATAAATGTTCTCCATAAAAAAAGTTTCATGATTTAATATTGAAAAATAATGAGCACATCTGTTTTTTTTCCTGAAGTCGCAGCTGTAAACTGAGCATAAGAATGGCACGATAGATTCTGTTAAAAGAGGATGAGCCCAAGCTAGGTGACATGATACTCCCCCTTCAAAGTTCACTGCTAGCACAACGTATTTGACAAATTTTGGCTGAATGACCTCTTTCTTCAGTGTCCCGTTTATTAAATAGGAAGAAACAGATTTACATGCCCTAACTGTTTGCTATAATTTCAGGCTAAGTATAGAAAGATAAGTATCCTATAACTACACAACTATTTACAGCTGTATTTCTATATATAACAAACATGTTTATATGGAAGCTACTTAAGATCATGCTAACAGTATTGTGCATACTTTGTCTGCAGATGGTAATGGACTCAAGATGAGGTCAGCATACATCTCAAGAATGCAAGTTTATGTTAGCATACATCTCAGGAATGCAAGTTTATGTTAGCATACATCTCAGGAATGCAAGTTTTTGTTCACTTTAGGGAATGGACAAAAAACCTCATATATAAGTTACTTATTACAGCTAGGTAAATGAAATTGGAGTAAAATAAGAGGATAAAGAAACTCACATCTGGTGTTTTTCCTGCCAGTTCCCCATGGTGTTTGATAGAAATGATGCATCGCATAGAAATAATAACAAAACATCAGAGGCAGACTAAAATTAGGGAAATGGGAAAACATTAAAAAAAAAACCGTCATTGAAAAGCAATACTGTAAAGCAAATAAGATCAAATACGGCTTTAGAAGGATGGTTTGGCAAGTAACTTGTAAGAATACAGTTAAACATTATTTTTATTGGGCTACTAGCAATATGGTGCTATGTTCGCAGATTCCAAACTATAGAAAAAAACTATTTGAAGATGATTATAAATAGGCTTGAGATTCTAGAAGACAACACTTTTCCACTAGAAATCATATAGAGAATTCAGATGTTTTACCTCCTTTTACTCTTCGAAAGCCTGGGATTGGCTGGGCTGCTGTAACCATTTTTTTGAAAACATCTTCATAAATTGCTCTAGTTTTGGCACCGGATACTTCCACTCTTATCTGTCCACAAAAGTTGTGAATATAATAGATTGCTAAAATTATCAACCATCAGGGAATCTTGAGCTTGCCTACAAACCAACAGCATAAATCCAGTATCTGCTCATACCTTCAATTCTTGATCTTCTTCTTTACTCGTAATCATCACTGTGAAATCCTTGAACCGAGAGGAAGATACTTCGACACCTTCAGCAGCTAGTTTTTGCAGTCATTAAGTTGTGTCAAAGGTCAACACAACACTAGCAATAAGGTTAAAAGCAAATAATTGAAAGACAAAAAAAATTATTTGCACCTGATACTACAGCCGCAACAGGAGTAAAACTTCTACCATTTTCCCTGTAAAATCAAATTAACAAATAAATAAGCAAGCTTGTCGATTTCTACTTCTTGCTACAAAAAACAAACAATGACATTTATACCAAAATCCAAATACAATACTCGAGCTCAGGTGAATGAAAATGCATTACCTTCTCCAAAATCCCTGAGTCCCACATCTCATTTGATGGGGAAATGATGGTATTTTGCGAGTTAGATTTGGAGTAAAGACAACCACTGGATGCTTGTGACTTATTAACTGCAAACAATAACCAAAAAAACCAAAATTATTCTACTAAATCATGCCAATTCAGATTAAGATTTAAGGGTCATGACTCATTGCAAAGATGCTAAAAGCAGTGTTAAAATCATTTGCGTAAAACCCATGTTAATTAATCAAGTAAAGATTATAGTATACTAAAACTAAACTCAAACAGACAAACAAACAAAAAAGTGGATAAAAACATAACGCAGAAGTGTGCGGGTTGTGAAAAAATGAGAATCGCTGCTTTACCTGTCATCTTACAATGAAGTGAACATGGAAAAATGACAGAAGGGTTTCAATTCAAGCACTATAGTAAATTTATGAGCATTTATAATCGATCCCATTAACTACTTTAACACCCCATGTCTTCTATAGAATAGAATTTGGCTTAAAACGAGAAGAACCAGTTCAAACTATAGTTGCAGAACTGAAGAAATAAGAAGAGAAAACAAAGATGACATTACCTTGAGGTTTAAGCCCAAAAAGAGGGTTTTAGCCGCTACTATCTCCATTATCTCCTCCTCCTCCTCCTCCCTATTATCAATCAGTGTGGCACCTAGAGAGCTTTCTTATCACCATATCAGTTTATTAGAGTTTTGAGTATTATTTTCATTTTAAAAAACAAGTACAATGTAGTCCCTATACTTTGAACAAAGTTATAAAGTAATCTCTTGTATTTCAAAATATTAATTTCATCCCATGACTTATGATATCTTATTAGAATGTTGAATGGTTTTTCTCCAAGCCACCACTATATTGAGTTCTGGTTCAAAATAAAAATAAAAATAAAAATAAAAAATAAAAAATCATTAGAGCTCACATGGATAGGTTTTATCAATTGATGAAGTCATTTGGATTTGACTTAGTTAATTTTTCATAAATAAATAAATTAAATTAAACCCATGATAGACTCCAAGTTATTGGATCACAAGTTCATCTATTAAATTAAGTCAAGTTTAACAGCTATGATTTTGAATAATACAATAATTAATCAGAATTAATTTATAACTCAAAAGAGTAATTAATTAAGTTATCATCAAGTTTAAAACTCAAGTACAAAAATAATATTTTATTTTTTAAAATTAAAGTAGTGTTTAATATTTGCCGTATAAATTATTTTTAAAAATATTTTATGATTTGAAATGTATTAAATGATTTTTTTTATTTTTTAAAATTTATTTTTAATATCAATACATCAAAACAATTCAGAAAAATAAAAAAAATTGAAAAACGTGCCGGCCGCATAAGAGTTTGAGAGTCGTCACAGACGACACTTCGATCACACCGCCTGCGACCTCAAACAGTAACGACAGTTCACACATCATCTTTAGACTAACTTATCTGAACGACATATCGGATTGTTGGTCTTCAACGGATTTATAAAATTGAGTGGACGGAAATGATAGAGACTAAAGAAGAAGGGAGGAAGCTTTGATGGCGGCGATGACGACGACAGCATCAACTTTACAACTTCAACATCTTCAAAACCTCTCCTTTTACAAAGTAAGAGTTCCCCATTTTCTTTGTCCATCATATCATGTTGAAGATTTCCTGCATTGTCTTGGAAACCAACATATTCTTAGACTGACTGAAACCACCTCTGCCTACAGTGTCTTTCTTTGACAAACAGCAGCAGCAGCAGCTCAAATAGAATCAGCTTCTTTCAATCACACTTTACTCGCAATAAGTAAATTCCAAAAACAATCATTTAATATTGTTTTTGTTAATATATTTTGCTTGTTTAATCAAGTTCTTGTTTTGTTTAAAACAATCCAGGCAATTATTAGTTTCTTCCAATGCAAATATGAGAGTGCTTAAAGATGTGGGAGTCAAGCCTATATCTGCTGTGGGGTCAGGTTAATATTTTCTTAGCTTCTAAACACAATTATAGAAAGTAAATTTATGGTGTTAGTCATTGAAGTATTGTGGCGTTTGGGTGTTTTTAAAGGTATGGAGGCTTCAATTGCAGAAACAAGTGAGAAATTAATAGCATTGAAAAATGTTAAAATAGTTATTGAGTCCCAAGAGGAAGATAAGATGCAGGTGGGTGGGTGTTCTCTGAATCTCCAGTAGCTGATAATTAATTGCTATTTTGCAAAATTTGTAATGTGGTTTGTGGTTATGTTTAATTTTTAGGTAAGAGTGGATTTGAGTGGAGATGAGACTCAAAAGGTGTTCAACAAGGCATTGACTAATTTGGCTCGTTCAGCACCTCCGATTCCAGGATTTCGGAGGGAGAAAGGAGGTAATGGTTGTACATGTGATTTCTTCTGTGCTAATATATAACTGAACTTGACTGCCTCCATCAAATTCTGGAAATAACGTTCTGCAATTATGATGAGTTTGGACATAGACAAAATAGAGTGCAGCTAAAAATCACACTCACATGTAGAATAGGGAGTCAATTCATGTAGTTCGCAATTTACCCGGGCAGTTATCGCCTTTCCCCGGCTCAGGGTATGGGTTCTTTCTCTATTAATAAAGTCCCGGTGTGTACTCCAGCAGATTATCAAGAAGAAAATTCTCTCTTGATCTACTTTACCGACAAGAGTTCTGAATTAATGAGCAATGAGTTTGATTCTAGCTATTCAAAGTTTCTTTGTTTAATGTAGAGATGCATCCAAGATAAAATATTTGGTTATGGTATGAATCACTTGTTATTAAATCTAAAAGTTTTTAGTACAAGTTCAGTGGTTCTTTAGTAATTTCCTGATGATAGTCTGGAATTATCCCTTAAGAGAATCCATACTTGATAGTGGTCAGGATGAGATAGTAAATAAAGAGATGTGGTATCATGCTTTTCTTTGTTAATCCAAAGAAATATTCTGAGTTACTTTTCTGCTGATGGATACCTCAATAGGTGGTTCCAGCATTTAGATAAGTCATCTGCTTTTGAAGCATGATCATCTTGACCTGTTTAGGTTCCCCAAACCCTTTTTTTTTATCAGCGGTCTTTAATCGCTTATAGCATCTCACCTTTGTCCTCTGTTTCATTACTTTTTGTCTCTGCAGCTTGTTAACTCATCAATCAATGAATTCTAACCATTTGTTTTTCATGCATATTGGCTAATCCAGGAAAAACAACAAAGGTGAGTTATTTTCGTTCAGTTTTTTTTCTCTCTGGAAATCAAAATTTTATGATGAAATTAGTTTTGGCGTGTATGTTTAACTACAAATTTATTCCTCCAGAATAATGCATTGTTACTTGAAATCTTCAAATTATGATTTGTTGTAGTCTGTTAATTACTTGGAAATGGAATAGAAGATGCAAAATTCAGGAAGTTCAAGTCATGGTTTCACTCATAAATCATTCAAGTAATTTACCATGTTCTTCCTTGCTTTTAAATGCCAAACTTAGTTCTAAAGAAGAGATGACCATTCTTATTTTTTGTGATGTATTGGCAAATGTCTGTTGCCCCTGCTATATCTGTATGTTGTATATACTAGATTGAAGCTGTTCATGTTCTGAAGTATCTTATGCTACTAGCTTCTCATCCTTCATGCTCGTAAAGGAAATTCTATGCGCTGAAACTATTCCATTAAACAGCTATTGGGAGTTGCATAACTTGCATTATGATATGCCCAATTTTGTCGTCCATCTTGTGATGTCTGGCTCATAATTTCTATAGGTTCCAACGGAATTCCTCCTACAAATCCTAGGAGAAGATCGTGTAACAAATTTTGTGATTCAAGAAATAGTCACCTCAACCATGGCAGATTATGTGAAGAAGGCAAGTTATTTTTGCAACACTTAATGTTGGTCTTCGTTTTGAAGCTGAAGCAAGTGTTGATGAGTTTTTATATTCAAAACAGGAAAATCTGAAGGTGAAGGAAGACAAAATTACCACCACTCAAAAGGCAGAAGAACTCAAGAAAGTGTTTGTACCTGGAAATGAATTTGGATTTAATGCTGTTCTAGAGCTTGAAAAACCTGAAGCTGAAACTGAGAGTGAAAATGAAGAAGATGAAGCTGAAACTGAGAATGAATCTGAACCTGAACCATCAAGTTAAATTCACCAATTTTGCAAATTACTTGTACGATATGATTATTTTCAGAGTAATCTATTGATTTGTATTTGCTTTCAGACTGTTCCTTTTGTTCTAACAGATAGCTGTTCTCATCAATTGTAGAGTTCTAATTTCTGCTAATTTAAGACTCCTGCATCACTGTCAAATTATCAAATCAGCCAAGTAAGAAACAATAGGCACATGACTCATCCTTGGGGTAAACAGGCATGATCAAGACTGAAGAGCTTCTTCACAACCAGTGACATTGAAATGTATAGATGTCAAAGAGGCAATGTCTCCAGTGCTTGCCATGGAGAAACAAATGTCAATGTTTAAAGCAATTTCAAGAACTATAAATGTCTATAACGAATGCTATAAGGAAAATGTTTTTCCCTCTTCTACTAGTGTCAAGGTTGTTAATACCGTTTCGGTTGGTGTTTTATTTTTTCAATTGGAACGGAATGTTTCGGTTTTGGAGTGTTTTGACACGTCGTTTCAGGATTATACTGTTTATATATGTGTGTGTGTGTGTGTGTGTGTGTGTGTGTGTGTGTGTGTAATTAAATATATTAATTCAAAAAAAAATTAGTTCAAATTCAAAAATAAAAT
The DNA here is from genome assembly GCA_027405865.1 of Salix purpurea. NCBI lineage: Eukaryota > Viridiplantae > Streptophyta > Magnoliopsida > Malpighiales > Salicaceae > Salix > Salix purpurea. The sequence goes on along the minus strand of CM050333.1, from coordinate 5,094,565 downwards.
TATTTAGAATTGTACAATTTAATCTAAAAAAAGACAATAAAATGATTTTTCTGAACAAAATTATGAACATGTATAATATTACAAGAATGTCATTATCAATCTCGCAAGGTTATTACATTCTCTGATTGTTTTGAAATTTTAATAATGTATATAAATATATCAAGAGACTCCTCGTAAAATTTCATCTCAATCTATTGATCAAATTAAGAGATATGATTAATATTGTAAAATTATTCATTATTTTAAAAAAACACTATTTGGCCAAAACAGAACAGACGAAACATTTCGGCCAGTATTTGGCCGAAAAATCCAGAACGGACCAGAATTTAAACCGAGACAAAAATAATATCATTTTGTCATTTTTTTTAACTGATACAAAATGTTTCGACCTTAACAAAACCAACAAGACTGATAACCTGGACTAGTATACATGTTTCATTTTTAGACACGAACGTTGGTAATAATGAGACATTGCTAGTCTAGGAGTTGTGTTTCCCTGTTTATTAAAAAGGTTCCCAACTTCCTATATAGAGTTTTTTCTTCCCAGTTTGAATGGGGTTTAGAATTCTATATAAAGAGCATGGTTACCAAATCAAAAAAATACAACATCTTTCTTTCTCAACAAGTGATAACATCATACACAACATGTTAGAATAAAAAAAAACTAACAAAAAATATCAAAATCAAGCATAAGGTACCAAATCAAAAATATAGCAGCCTAAAACAGTCTATATGTTCATGCAATATTATAGATTTTGTGTATGAACAAGCTTAACAAGCCAAGGATAAAACACTCTTGTTTTAATATGCATAGTTTAACTAAACCAAAGCTTCAAACATTATTATACATTAGAATCAACTTTCAAGTATCAAAATAACATCAATAAATAAAAAATTTAACAACAAAGAGGTAAAATGCAGCATTATTTGTCGAGCATTCGAACCTCTTTTCTATGCTTAAAAATATAAATATAAATAAACAAATAAAAGCATGTCACAAAATACATATACCTAGAACAACTACTCTCTTTGCTATTCTTTAGAAAATTTTACAACTCTCAAGTTGAGAATTCAGTGCAAATCCATGATTTTAATTAAAAATGGCATCACCTTGCTCTAAATTATCTCGAAATTTTTGCAATTTATTATAAATCAAAATAAATTTGATGTTCCCTTTAATTACTCAGAGATTTAATAAAATTATAAGCTTAGAACAATTTGCTTATCTCATTGTTTGTTGATGCAATATAGCCCTGCTTACTTTATGCTTCGCTTCCCTGGTAAATTTTTTTACAAAAAACAAAATATTTGCTAAGGAGAAAAGATAGCATGCGTGATAGAAATTTAAGGATATGAAGAACCTGGACATCACCATTATAAATTGTAAAATAGAACTGGCATCTGTGCCAAGCTACTTGCTGTCAAATTGTCAACGCTTTAAAAAAATCACCGAGGATAAAATCCTGTGTAAGGAACCGTCTCCTCTGCATTTCAGAAACTTCGTTTAAAAATTTCTGGAAGCTAAAAATTTTGGCCAGCATTTGATAGAATCAGCCGAGTAAGCAGTTAGCTATACAGGCAACAATACTATGATGAAGGGATTTCTAATTGCCTCCACAGTCAATGAATCAAATCACCTTGCTTCAAGATTTTTCCACAACTTGGAAGCTCTTCTGATAATCATGTCAGCTGAAGAGCCTTCAGCATAAGAGCTGACAGCAGTCAAGAGGTTTATAAATTTCTCACCATTGTCCTGCACCATCAAATCAAAAAATCAGTATTTCCTGCCGTTAAATAATTAGCAAAAAAGGTTATCCCAAAAAGCTGTGCATGAGATCATGGAAGCTTCATCTTGCATACAAGATGCAGCTGTATATAAGAGCAAGGTTAAGCTGCATGGCGGCCAATAAAGAGTAGATTACAGCAGCAAAGAAAATAATTGGAGCTGAATAGTACAGTAGGCTTGCACACAGGTGAAGAGTGCAGTGGATTTTGCATAATTTGCCGAGACAAAAATAGCACTTGATGATTGGAACGCCATGTATGAGTTTGGAAGGTCCAAAAGGAACTGCTGCCGTAAACAAAGCATGGACATAGCACGAATGGTCATTAAAGCCCAGCTATAAGTAATGAATGGCTCTAGAAGGAATAAATTGACAGAATAGTGCCCGTGTCAAGTAATTCAAACAGTGTATGCTCGGACTATGGCTGCATTGCCCGTGATGGAAAATGGCTTGATAGATAGTATATAATATTGCAGTTTGCTTGTTCGGAAGCCACAATTATAATGGAAAACAACAGTGAATAGTGAAATTAAAACCAGCACACAAGTCATGAAACCAATAATGAAATTAGCTGGGATTCATCATATCATCAAAGATAGAACAAAATAAACATCAACAATTCCTAGCTCTGACTGGGAGACCATGCAAGTCTGTTCAATTGTCTTACAAAAATACTGTAAACTGGTATCTTTAGCCAAGTTTGAATCATAAAGAGAGTGTGAGTGTTTAGAGCCTCTCTCACTAAACCGCACATGTACCTGAATATGGATAGAAAACTTCTAAAATAAAAATAGCCAAAGTGTACAGACCTCAGGTTTCTTAAAGATCAGATCTGTGGTAGCAAATGGAACCATGTACTCTGGAAGCTCACAACGCAACTTCGCCTGCCATTACATAATATATCCGCGCATCAAACAAACACCAAGGACTAAGTGCATACGACCACAGTTAGAATAATAATAAAGTAACAGCTGCCATACTGTCATTGAGTCTTTCAATATATAAAGCACCATATCTCAGTTTTAACAAGTCTGCACATGGCCAGTCATGAGGCTTAAGCATTTCAAGCATTTCTTTGTTCCCTACAATGGTTAGATCTCATAGATTTTACATTGATAATGGCTACAATGTCCATAAAAACTGTTTGAAGAATGTGCATGGCTAGGAAAGATAATACACACTGCTCAAAGAGCAAAAGAAATGAAAATCTGAATTCATGTTAGTGAGGCACAAAAACTATAATAATAATAATAATAATAATAATAATAATAATAATAATAATAATAATACAAAAAATGGATTGTAAGCACCGAGTAGGATTATGTTTCAGAAATGAAGACATCTTTTTATGCTCCATAAAAAAGACAGAAACATCTACACCATTTACTATAGTATCAGTCTTTTGCACTTTATTCTTGTCAGACCAGTTGTATGAACATTACGCATGCTTCAGAAATGGGATTGTGTGTGATATTGATCCACTAAAAAATTAATTTTCCACAAGAAAATATAATGAGCTGAGGATAGTAAAATTACCAATTCCTTGCTTAATACTGCCTGATTAGCATTCTCTTTCAAGGTCTACAAGAGAGTAGTGACCAGAGGAAAGTAAAATGAGTCAGCCACAAAAACAGTCATAGAATTTTTTTTAAAAAATGCTAATATCATGCTATATTTATCTTGAATTTCATGAGCACAAGATCATGATAAATTAACTTATATTTATGTGAGGTGCAATATCCTTGATAACAAACTTCCACATGCTCTTTTCTTACCAGAAAGGAAAATTGTACATCGTTATCAATAATGCATGCAACATTATTGAAAGAACCCACTATCAGACTCCACAGCAACCCCCAGAACAGACACACACGGATGGGTTCTAATAAGGTGACTAGATATAGCACAACTGATTTGATAAAAAATTGACTGATGATATTTCATCTCATTGCAAGTGTCAAACAATGGACAACCAACAAAAAAGGATATAATTTTAGCAAGTACTTGATTAAAGTTGAAGATTTCTACCTTTTTAATGCTCTCCCCTTCTACTTGATCAACACATTTCAACAAATTCTCCAATGTGCCTGAAAAAGAAGTGAAGATTATAGCAAGTCAGTGTATCAAGAACGCATTATGGGCCAAAAAGAAAACCCCACATTGACAGACAAAAATTTGCAATCACTTTTGGAAGGAAAAAAAATATTCCATAACAAATGTCATCACATAATTAGTCCAACAACATGTTCACGCTATGACATTTTCCAATGAATTCTAAGACAATACCGAATCTAGATATCAGTTCCACAGCATGGACAACTCCAATTCCTTCAACTCCTGCAATTATTAAATGATGGAACATCAATTACTCAACTAGAATATCTGAATCTCATAAAAAATAAAAATAAAAAACTTAAAACTTCTAGCAAATTGCTTCATTTCAGAGAAAGTTTAAACATTTTTAGCTCATTTCCATTGCTCATTCCAGAAACTAAGCAGAGGCTAGACACGAGTTTTAGCTGACCTTCACAAGATTTCATCAAAATTCAGTATTTTATTTTTCCTTTTATTCACATCAAGTATTCCTCCAGTGAAAAAAATACATGAACGTTGAACATCATGGTAAGGGAAGTTCAATGATAAGCCATTGAAAGAAGATACACATGTAAAGAGACCATAAAGGAAATGAGATTAGGCTGTCTCAGAAAAATTCATATCATGAACATTGGATTATGTATGTAACTATTGAGAGAGACGTGTAGCTTAACCTGGAATATTATCAGATTTGTCACCCATGAGAGCCATTACATCAACAAACTGAGAGGGTTTTAATCCTCCATATTTTTCAGCAAAATCCTCCATTCCAAATGAAACCATCCTGGGTAAACCAAAATATGAAACTACAGCACTACCATGTAAAATCAGATCAAAATTCTGAAAAGCAAGCCAAAATTAAAGAAATTAAGTTATTCAAGGCAGCATGAAGTACAGTCACAACCCACCAAAAGTAGCTAAAAAGGTGACTCATTAATTTGCACTTGTATGAATAACTTGTTTTATTATATCATTAATTCTTAAATACTATCATAAACTGAAATTGTTTAGTTTGGCAATTCAGTTTCAATTTCAGTTCAAACTGAACAAACAAGAAAAACCAAATTCTTTCCTTTTCCTTTCAATTTTTATTTTCAAAAAATAATTAAAAAAGGTGAATGTTTCAGAATAGAAAGTTTTATTTGGATTGAAAACCAAAAACCGTACGGAAATATTTCAGTTTTACATAATTCAGTTTTTCACATATTCAGTTTGCTTTCAGTTTTTAAAAACCAAACTGAAAACTGAACCAATCAAACGGTTTGCACAACCCTACTATTAGGCTAACATTGTGTTCAAGTTCAATTGAATTTGATATTTTATTTAGGAAGAACACGTAAGCAACTCAAAGTCTAATAGAGCATGACATCAGAATTTACAGTCAAATGTCATACTACAAGATCATATGCAAAAGAGGTGGGTGGTGTCATGGCAGTGGGACAGGTGGTTGTAGGCTCTAGATATTCATTGGACCAAATTTTTAAAGAAAAGAAAAAAGAATAAAACTTAAAGGAATAAACAAATGTTGGAGGGTAATTATAAGTTCTGTGTTATACATGGAGAATTTTAATTTCATATATTTTGAGGGTGCGTTAAGAATATTAAATGCAAAACCGGCTTATGCAGCTTTGTGGTATTTTTATTTTTTTCACTGCTAGAAATACCAAGAACATGCATAAATTCTTCTTCACTGTTGCATGGTTCTTGTGTTCTCAGTTTACATCAAATTGCTTTGAACATAAAATATATCTTAGCCAAAACCAGCTTATGAAATTACATAATATCCCTTTAACATTTTTTTTTTCTTGTGACAGATATCTAGAACAAACATAAATCTTCATAATTTTCATGGTTCTGTATTTTCAGTTTACATCCAATTGCTTTGAACTTAAAGATCTTCACCTTAATAGTTCTGAGATTGTTCATCAAGTATCCAAATATCAAAAAATAAACTCAAATTCACTAGTGGAATCATAATAAATGAAATACAACTCATTATCATCAGAATGACATTAATTTTAAGCCGTGCAGGATGAAAAAAGTTGATCGCAGCTTTGCATAACATGACTATATATGATAATAGAGAACATGTTCGTCGAAAGAAAAGGTTTCAGAACACTCCAAGAATTTATGATCACTCAATCAAATGTTAACATATATAATGCAGGCATGAAGTTGCAAGTTGAAAGGTTACTAACTCAAATCCACGTGGTGCAATCCGTAGAAGACGTAATGAAGGACAAAGAATCTGAAAAAAGTCTTTGTCTGGAGAAACAACCCGTACCTGTTACAAAATAAGCACAATCACGAGACACCACCAATGGTGGAAAGAAAAAAGAACATAGGACCCTTTTACACAAACAGTAATGTTAAAGGTACTCAGTTTGAACTACTCAAACTGATTATGAAAATCAAGAAAATAAGGCTATACTTCCAAAAGCTGAAGGATGAATGTGATAAATGTTTAGCTAAAAGATATCTATGTTGTATGGTAAAATGGTCAACAAACTTTCTTTTTCTTTTCTTTTTTTTTTGGGGGGGTGGGGGGGGGGTGGGGGGGCATTATATACAATAAAAACAAGCAAAACAGAGGGGCAGTTAACTCCTAAATCCAAATATTTCACTTGTGAACACTTCAGGAAAAGCTTATTGATGCTATTATTAACAAAAGTGATCCATCTTCTCTCCACGTTCATTATACACTCTACAGTATTTGAGAAATAGAGCTCAGATAATTACCTTAAACCCATCCTTGACACTATTTACAGCCAATGTTCCAATGACATCATCTGCTTCTACCCCAGGTACCTGCCTTCATGTAAAATCATAATTGATTACCATGAGAAATATGAGTTGATCAATTATAAAAAACTGCATGATGTAGCTACTTACCTCAATCACCTTAATGGACATAGCTTTGATAGCAGCTTTCAAATATGGAAGTCCCTGAAAGACAGTATCAGGTGTAGGAGGGCGGTTGCTCTTGTATAAAGAATATAAAGTGTGACGAAAATTCGAGCCTTCAAAAGATAAAGAAAATGATAAACCCAATCAGATGATTTTGATTTGTGAAAACTAGCTGTAAAGTAGCCTCCTTTGGGAGGGGGGATCAAACACATAAAAATTGCAAATGTGCACATGAGTGGAAAAACAATAGAATATTGTGAGAGATGGCAACATTACAGTAATTTTATAGGTGTAAAATCATAAGAAACAGACATGACAAGAACTACAATGAGCACCTTAGCAGAGCTAAGCAGTGGAAAAGAAACTCTGAACACATTACCCAGCAGTTGCAATAAAAAACCTCATTTAGTTGATCCTAGTCAAGTTATTTTTCCAAAAACCCAGTAAAAACAACCTCTCCAAACTAGCTCTAGGCCATGTTATGCAGGTGCACGTGGCCCTCCACTGGCACCAGCTAAAAAGGAATTTGTTACAGATGTATTGGTGAAGATGGAAAGTCCATGTGGCAGCCTAGTCTGTGAATATATCGATCTCTTTTTTATTATTATTTTGTTCCATAGCAAAAGAATAAAAAATGTGAGAAAAAAAATAATCATTAGGAGTTACCATGGAAAATTCACTTGAATGTATAATTTTTTGCCCTTGTTAATTTGGGTGAAACATTTCATGATCCATTTTTTCTTGTTTTTCTTTTTATAAATGTTCGATAATATTTCAGAATGCATTTCAAATTTGGTCCATGATCATGTAACATGGTGCCCAAATGAACATGGCTGTCACAAACGGCACATATAATTAACAGTTGAAAAGGCAAGCGTGCCAGAATTAAACTAGAGATTACTACTTGAAGCTTGTTTGCATAAATATAGGATGCATGTTATCTTAAAGTACTAGAAGCAATTATAGGTTGTTGCCTTATGGCTCATTTTGAAGCATGGAAGTTAAAAGACTATCGAAACCAGGAACAGAATTAAATGGTCGTGAAGTTAGTTTGATCACTGTAAGGCCCTGCAAATGGTTTTCCATGTCTATCCGTATACCTAGGAACCATGCGCTGAATTCATAGCCCATCAGGTTGAGCTTCTAAAACTCCTCACTATATTCATCAATGAGAAATGGATTCATATGACCTCCATTAATCACAAATCAACATTTATGATCCATCTACTGTGAATACATATGCTGATTAACAGAATCACAAACATGCTCTTAGATATATCATAAACTCCCTCTTAGTTGTATCTTCCAACAGTAGATGAAACTAATGTTACAAAGGACATACGTAACGATTCAGAGTAAATCAAGTTCATGTGCTGTGAATTGTATTCCACATTCATTGAACATTTGTAGGACGTACAGGTTGGAGGTTTGATGCAGCCAGTTAAGCTCAACTCAAAATAAAATCTACGGAAATCCATCATGTCCCAGTCCATTATGCAGCCAATCAAATCTACTCAAACTAAAGTGCCTTATCATCGCTTTTTTGCTTTCATGAAAAAGTCTAGGATCAGAAACTTTGGAAATCAAACATTATTAAAATTCTTAAACAACCCTATATTAATTAAAGCAATTTATAAGCATTTTGAGACCAAGCATGATAAAGAAAAGAATTATCCTTGGCCATAAATTAAAATATTATTCAAAAATCAAATCACGCTCAATTTGATTCTAAAGTCAGACACTTTAAAAGTGATCTGAGAAAAGGCATGAATTGCACACAGTACAACTAGTCATGCCTTGCATTCAAATAAAGTTTCTTTGTTCTGCACAGTGGACTCAGTATAAACCAGCAAACATCACCCATAATTATCTCGATTCACCTATAAATGTAGTTTCTTATTTCTTAGATATTATTAAATTCATTATGAAAAGATTTTAAAAAATTATAAACTGACATACCTTTTCCCATGACAGTTTTGTAGGGTGAAACACTAGTTTTTCCATACGGAACTCCTGAAAAGGAAAAGTAAGAGTTTGGTCTATCAAAATTTCACATGAACAACAGTTTCACTATCCAAATACTCCATAGCTCGTGCAAATTGACCACTGAGTAGAAAACAGGAGAACAAGCTGGATGGCCCAAACTCATCATCTAACATTTGAGATGCCCTCCTAAAGATTTCTACTTCTGAAAGCATTTTCAACCAACTTAAAGTCCCATTAATATAATGATTAGGAATTAACAAATTGACACAGTTTAAATATCATGCGCAAATGGACCACTGAATTTGATTCTTAAGGGTTTTACAGTTTTGGGATGAAACAATTGCATGTTTGCACAGCTTTGATTTGTGAACAAGACAAGGAGCTGAAACGTCAGGAAATCAACAATTTTTGCTCCCTTTGCATAATTCCAGTGAAAAGGATGAGGCACACTCCAAATTCTAGGCAAATTAAGCCCCAACAATTTGGTACTCATTGGACCAAGTATCCTGCACAGGTCTTTTGTGGGTATCTTTTGTTTGGTGCAAATGTAATATCTAGAGAAACCTCTAAAAATTGTGAAAGAAAGATGATTGTGCTATAGAGGGTTCTTTCTTCCTGTGAATTAATTCACCGTGCCAGAGCTATCATCCAGCTATGGTTTAGACATTGAAAAGGTGAACTTTAGCAGTTAACCCCATGCAACTTTCAATCCCTCAACCGTAGCGCTGTGCAGGTGAAAGATTTTTTATGCTGCTTTCTCTGTTATTTCAGCAGTATTTGGCAATGCAAAGTACCATGTGTTTGCTGTATTTTGCGGTAACCCCAACACACAAGAAACATGAGAAAGTCCCAGTCAACTGCATCATTGCATGAAAGCTTCCAGTGATAAGTATTCAGTTTCAGGTATTTGCTGAGATAAGAGAACATCAGCTCTTGGGATTTTTTTTACTGATATTTGCAATTTCAAAGTCACAACATTGCCTGTCTTTGATATCCTAAGCTCAATAGGACAGGCTACCACTAATACATGGAATAGTTTTCTTTCCTGATTTCAGTTTGTCAGCCCCTATCATTGGCAAATTCTGTAAACATCAATTCCAGTTCAATTCATGACACCATAAGAAAGCCATCTCTTAACTTTTGAGTTGGTTAAATGCTGCCCATGCTATTGAAGTATCACTTGTTTTCAAAGTGAGAAGGCTCAAGAAATGGATGCCTACAGAGCTAAAGGATTGTTTTATGCTGTCAGGAAAACTTTTTTTCCACAATTATAATACTGAGCAGACATAATAATGCAGGAGGCTCGAGAAACGGATGAAAATGGAGCTAAAGAATTATGTTATACTGTTAAGAACACTTTGTTTTCTGCAAGTATTAAACTGAGCAAACATAATAATGCAGCCAACAAACTGGAATCTCTCTTTCTTGTCATGTATCAGGTAACTTTTGTGTTATTTCACTTATAAGACAGAAGCTTAGCATGCCAACATTTAACCTACAACAAGTTAACAGTGAACCTCAACTAAATGTTTTATCAGTGTCTGTGCACTCACAATGTCCAGCCTATTGTTGATAGTAAATCATAGATTTGAGCTCTCGTCTCTTTCCAAATGTCAAACTTGAAATGAAGAGGAATGAAGGAATGACACTCAGCAACAAAACATGAGACAAACACAAGAGAAACAGAAGAGTGAGGAATAAGTTCATTGAAGGGATCTTCCTTCATAGATTATAGGGGTTTTGCATGCTTTGAGAAGAAATCGAATCTCAAACCCACCACAATTCAACAACTCTGCGGAAAAGAGATATCTATTGTACCAATGGCAGGCAAGGGAATTTAGGGTCAACATGTCTGAGGGCACAGAGAATCATACCATTCACTAAATCATTTTATTGCAGATTCACCCAGACAAAGATAAAAATCATCATGGTCAGTTTTGAGAGGTTGAGATCATGGAGTTGGAGATTCCAAATAAACATCAAACAGCTTATATTTTAGAGCATGTTAAGAAGCACAAACAACAATTGAGAATCAATTACTAATAAAAATATCAGAGAATTTATATCTCACCATCATGATCAAACACCACCTGAAATGAAAAATAATAACAAATAGATAAGTAATACTATCTGATTAAGGAGAATGATAAAAAGGAAAGAGAAAACAATAGTTTAATGTGCAAAAGTAGTGGCTAAACACTTCCAAAACCAAAAGTTAATGACACTATTATGAAAGATAATATGCAAAGCTATATTCAATGTAAGTTAAAGGCGGATACTATGTGTAATATATATTTGATAGTGCAAATATAGATGAAACCTAGCATCAGTGTAACCATGGTTGTGTTACAGAATCATATCGTTTACAAATAGATCTGGAGGATGTAATGTTTATATTCTGACTGTAAATAATCCCTAACCAAATGTAACACCATGCACCATCCACTCTTTAGAATCTGAAGTTCACGGTAATATGTCATGAAAAATTGATTTATCAGCTACAAGAGTCTAAATCATAGTCTTTGGATTAGAGAGTACTGGTGAATCTTGTAAGCTATGTCCAAAAGGCAACAATAAGACAGCTTAGCATAAAAAGGCTTTACCAATAAATCATTCATAAGGGAAGCAATATCACATTTCAGTGAGATTCAACAAATCAAATATTAGAGAGGTGAATCTCATGTTTGAGAGAAATTGAAGACAGAAGCTGAGAGTTTTAGCTGCTAATAACAAGCAATGTGTTTATAAATCTTTGTCCAGACACTTTCCGCTTAAAATAATATTTTGCAGGCATGATGGGCCCCCTATACTTGCTAAACCCATTCCACACTATTTGGCGAGTCCAACCATTTGAACTATGTTTAAAGTATCTCATAGAAGACTACCTCTAAATTTAACGTATCCAGCATTTTTTTTCCTTCTATGAAAATCAATTTTGTGCTTCAGATGAAATTTTGATCCAGCAAATAACTAACTTTGATGCATGTTAGAATGCAAGATTTGGACACTTTAGTAGCTCTCAGCCTCTCGCTATCACTAATAACACCTACTGTAATTACATTAAAACATTCCTTCATTGAACAAAAAAGTCAGCAAAAATAGAACAGTTAATGCACATAGATAGCAATGCACAAAACTTATTTATCTTCACTGTGTAATGTGATTGAATGAAATATACACATATAAGCATAAATCAAATGTCATACCACTGCATGGGAAGGCATAAATCCCAGGACATCAATTATCTGCAAGAGAAATAATGGAGATATGCTTTAGACATTAAGAACTTAAACAACGGGTTGCATTGATAATTCTATAAGTATCTATGAACTCTTCTCAAAATAATATAGAGAATTATTATGTGACTTATGATTTGAGTCTGTCATGTGGGGGTTGAGTTATCTGTGTATTGTGTGATTATATCTCTCCATCTTTGTTTCCTTTCTCTGTCTCTAGAGTGTAGACTCTACTCTACAGTGTCAGTATAAGTGGCCCAGCTCACAGGACTGTGTACAGCAGCCAAACCAGTCCCTAAATAATAGGGAATCATAAGACTGAAAGAACACACTTACAAAAGATAGCGCAGAAAATATAGTTAAAACCCAATCTCCATTGCCATCTGCATGTGTTAGATGACCATGGTGCACCTTTGCTGCTCACAGTCAAAATAAGACAAAGTCATGATAAGCTAAAATACAAGACTGGTCCATTTTAAATATACTAGATCTAGGTTGCACCCTGAAGCTAAAGGTAGCTGTAGTTTAAAAGAAAGCCAATGATCATGAAAAATCCAGATTTCAGAAACAGAAAAGTCATATTCTGATATCTTAACTTTCATTCTAAAATCTGGTGCATATTCTCCATAGCTATGAGCAATAATTCATCAAAAAAATGGAGAAATTCTCAGCATCAATTAAGTATGAGTAAGAAACTTTGTGGTCCATGAAGTAAAGACCGGCCAATAAAGTTTTCAAAAATTATGAAGGAAACAATAATTCCAAATATATTATATCAAGAGACACAATTATGATTGAGACAGTAAGCAGGCAATACATTCAAACATCATCATTCTCTTCAAACCTCTGAAACACAGTGTAAATCTTAGACAGAGAGTGTGCAGTGACATTAAAGATTATTATTCTCTTCAAATCTCCGAAACACATTACTAAACTCAAGAGACAGTCAGACTTGAGTAGAGAGCAGACAATAAACCCATAGAATCATTAGAACTTATCTATACTTTCAGCAGACTTGCCCAACTACTTTGAAAACTGACTGCCAAACGCATCCTGAAATATCTAATCTAGTAGCTAATGTCATTATAATATCTAGTCTAATCTCATATAAGCAGTTGAACTAATAGAAATATAGAATAGCCCTCCTGGCACATGAAACTCTGACACTGCAAACAAAATCACAAAACAAAGACAGATACAAATGACACCACAATACAATATGGTCAAAAGGTGTAATAATTTCCCAGAACCAATCAAACTTACACGACAAAACTTAAACTTCAATTTTCCCAGTAGTAAAATAATTCAAGATGAAAAAAAAAGCCAATACAGCGACATACCTAAAAGCTTGAAGTAAGCTCTATAAATGACTGATGTACCATCTATAAGCATTACTCTTCCATTATTAGCCTCCACATCTTTTTCTTCACGCTTGACCAAATCTTGGTTGACCACCTCATTTTCACTATTGAAAGAGTTTAGTACATTACTTTGAGGAGTTGCAGAAACCACTTGAGATAAACTACAGTAGCCCTGAAAAAAACAAAACCCAGAAATCAAAAACAATATCCCCACAAAAAAAATGGGTCTTGCATAAGAATTAATATATAACCAATAATTGAATCAAATTAATTACATATTAATACCCCTATTTTTTTAAGCTAAATATTATTATTATATTATAATTAATAACAATTAATATATATAATTATTATTAATTATAATATAATAATAATAATTAACATAACCCCCCGGTCCGTTCCCCTTCATCTCACACTTGAAAAACCCTACCATCCTTCTCCTCTCCCTCTTGCGCCTCCCCCCACCCACCTACACACCCGTCCACTCCCCTCCAGCCCGGCGTCGCTACTCTCATCCTCCTCATCCTCCTCTTCACTACTTAAAACCTTTTCTTCTCTTTTCCTCTTCTTCGAATCTTCTTTAGTCAGAAATGGTAGTTTAGTCAGAAATGGTAGATAACAAAAAAATTGTATTACCTTGTTTGATACAGCAGCTGATGAAGGACGACGCAGAAAAACCTTTCTCTTAAAATCGGAAAGGTTATTAAAACCAACAATCCGTCTCGCTGCTGCTGCTGCAAAATTTCCTCCCACATAATGAACCCCTCCTTTCCACATGTGGTTGATATTCAATGACTTGTAGTAGTAAGCCATAACTTCATATCACTTCTCCTCACCAACTAGGCTTTACCTTTTAATACAGAATTCAACTGGAAATAAGAATGGAATTTAGAAATTTTGTAGAGACTGTGTTCGGGTTTTGAAGGAAAGAAGACGGGGGAGGGTTTAAGAATCCGTTTAGTGGTTAATTTTTAAAATATTTTTTATTTAAAAATAATTTGAAATAATACATTCTTTATTTAAATATATATATTAAAAAATTAACAAAATAGAATAAAATAATAATAATAATAATAATAATAGTAATAATAATAATAATAATTTTCAAAAATATTTTAATACATGTGTATTATACTCTAAAAATGGCATTGATTTAGAAATATGATTAAGAATTCTTCTGAAAGCATTTAGACTCGATTTGATGAGAAAAAATGATTATTAGTTGATAAAAATTGGTCCACATGCACTTATATTTTAGGAGTTGTGTTTATTTTATCTTTATTTATTTATTTGCATTTAATTTATCCTTAAAAAGCTATTTTTCCGCAATCTATCTTTTCATAGATTTTTTATCATTAAAAATAACGAAAATACATTGGGAAATATAACACCCACTTTTAAAAACACTTTTGAATAATTCCCCTCCACCATCTTCATCTCCAGAAAAAACCCTACATCTCACTTCTCCCCCCGCCGTCAAACACTCTCCCTCATTCTCCCCAGCCCGCAGCCCCCAGCACCTAATTTACATTAGTCCTCTCGATATATATATATATATATATATTCACTCATTGAAATTGAGGTTTAGGTTTATATATATATATATATATTCTCTCTCGGCTCATCTCCTCTCCTCCCCTCTCATTTCTCTCTTATTCTCTCTCGGCTCCTCTCATCTCTGAAATCATCCTCTCCCTGTCGATTGTAAGCTCGTCGCTGATCTGTAAGCTCATCTCTTCTCCTCTCATCTCTCTCTCGGTTTGGATTTGGGGTATTGTTAAAGGAGAAGATTGTGAGGGCTGGCTTCGTGGTTGGTTTTATTTTTGGTTTTTGCAAGGTTTTTTGAGATTTATTCTGCTGAATTCTAACATCTCAGAGCATCGATGGGGCTTTTATTTTTGGGTTTTGCAAGGGTTTTTAGTGTTATTTTTGGGTTCTACGTTGAAAAATTGTAAAGATAAATTTACAGAAATTATTTTTGGGTTCTTCATTTGTGAATGAAGATGTATGCTTTGCGTGTTTTGGGTGTTTTAATGGCTGAACAGTGATTCCAACGGGAAAAAAATGTATTATGCCTTCTCTTTCATCTCTGCCATATATAGCAGCTCAATCAACCAAAGCTAATTTTAGCTGCGTGTATAGCTCTCCGCTGGAGCGTCTACAGTAGTAAAAAAGAGCTAAAAATATATTATTTTATTTATACCTCTCCTCCCGCTGCAGTTGCTCTTACAGTTCAGGCCCACTAATGAAACCCAAAATACAAGCCCAACAAAACTTTAAACCCCACAGCGTGAACTATAGCTAGCTCAACGCTCTCTCAGGGTTTTTGCGTTCTCTTTCTTCCCCGCCAAAACGAAGCAACCGTAATTTCCTTTGCGTCGCTCCTTTTTCTCTGTGAAATTTAGTGCAAGCTGATAATTTTTTGTTTCGGTTTGTGATGCAGGTGTTAAATTTGTTGGGTTCATAAAGTCATGGCAAAGAAAGACGGTAGCAGCAGAAGCGGCAAGAGAAAAACCCGTGGTGAATATGTTGACCCACAAAACATGGACGATGATATTGATTCCTGTATGTTACTTCTTCTTTATCATCTTTAAGTTTACGCCTTCTGGGTTATGGGATTCGTGTTTTTTTTTCCTGAGTTTTTGGTTTTAATGCAGCTGCTGGTTCCTTTATTACTTTAATTTTTGCTGGTGGAAAAAAAGTTGAATATTTATTTGTTTTGATGGGTGAATAGGGCTTAGTTGAGGAAAGAAATCATGAATTTTGATTTGTTTTTGTATCTGCTGTTGCTTTGATTGTTTGCAGTTCACAAACAGAGGGATATTATTCCGCTTGATGTAGATGCTGGAATTGAGTCTGACAAAAACGATGATATGGAAGAAGATGCCGATTCGTCGGAAAATGATTTGTACGAGCAAGTAAAGCAAAAACGAGCAGCCAAACTCGCTGCCAAAGCTGAGATTTACACTAGGTTGGTTTTACTTGTTCACTGTACTTGAACATTAAGTGCAGAGATCCTTATGAGAGTTGAACTTGTGGCAGCTGCTTGTTAATTGAAACTGTCAAATTGTTTGCCCAGGAGAACTCAAATTAAACCCTCCAATCTATATATGTAAATTAAACTGTCAAATTGCTTTTACAGGACCTCAGCACTCCCATCCTTGCCTGAAACTGCTGATGGAAAACGTCATATCACTTATCAGGTAAGAATGCCTCGATTTCACCATCTTTTATAACCATTATCGTCCCCTGCTGGCATTGACTTACAAATATATACACTCTGTTTTTCTAATGACACCAGATTGAGAAGAACAGAGGTCTAACACGTCCGCGCAACAAGTTGACAAAAAATCCCAGGAAGAAATACAGGGTACGTTCATTGTTTTAGTTAATTTTGCTGCATGATAGACTACTTCATTTTGAATTATTAATTTACTTCTCCACCCCCCCTCTCTCTGCGCCGCCAGACAAAGCATGATAAAGCACAGAAGCGGCGACTAGGGCAAGTGCGGCAGATCAAGAAACCTTCCGGTCCTTATGGTGGTGAAAGCTCTGGAATAAACGCAAGAATTAGTCGAAGCATCAGACTCTGAAACGAGGCACTGTACCATGAAAGTGTTGAGTTTAAAATTTTGATTTTTAGACAAATTTCCACCTGAAAACTGCTTGATTTGATGATTCAAACGTTACATGTTCGAAAGCCAAAATTTCTAGGAGCATAAACAAACGATTGTTGTTGATTTGTTTCAAACTCCTTGTTCATGTAAAAGCAAGAAAGATTTAAAAAAATTTCCCCATCGTAGATTTGGTGGAAAATCTGCCAATTCCTCTTAATTCAACAGGGTTTTCCGATTTGTCTTTGAATTTTATTCTTGTTCAATAGAATTTCTTGTGGTTAAATGAGATGGGATCTTCCTGTTTCCTTGACAAATTTTTAAAGGGCTAGTTACCATATAATTTAATAATTTTGAAATATATAACTCATTTTTATATTCATCAGACAGCAAACTACAAAATCTCTTCCAAGCAAACACATCCACAACCTTTCTTTCAAGATAAAATGGGAAAGAAAAACACAAAGAGCCAGTTTTCTTTATTCATGTAAAGAGGGAGCACCATAATTTCACAAAACACCACCAGCCCACACACCAGTTTCGATCAAACAAAAAAGGAGGTAAAAAACCCCAAGTGGCTTGAAGCAAATCTTCATAAACACCCAAAGGGCAGGGCCTTGTTGATGTCTAGATTCGATCTTCTTAATCAACCATGACCTGCTTCCCCTGAAAACCCCACTTGAAACCATCTAATAACAGGGCAAAAGCAACAGTGGAAGATTGAACAGTTATTTGCCAATGCAACAGAACTATTGTAGACATTCCACCTGAAAGAACTAAAAGAGATCGGCCGTTACTGCTCACGTAGACCCATTGACACTGTGGACTGGACATTTGCTCTCCTGCTTCGCGCGCGTAAGAGAGCTTTTTTTTTCTTTTTTTTTTCGTATATGAACAGTTTCTCAGATCACCTGCCAGTCCACAAACCCACGGATCAACTATGCATCAAATCAATGGATAAAAAGATTGAAGCTTTGCAGATTCATTAGTATCAGTCAACACCCATGGGAAATAAAGTTTAAACTTTCAAAAGAAGCACGATAGATCAGAGAATATACAATAATGAGCGTAAACTCCAAGATTCAAAATCGGTAAATGAGGTGAGACTTCGAAGGAATGCAAGTACTTGAATAGAAATAAATGTGAGTTGATTAACAAGATAAAATAGAGAACAGGAGCATGAAAACAGAAACTGAAAATGCAGTCAAATCCGTATGCCCAGGGATGCAAAGAGGAGGCGCGTACCGAATTGAGATTAGAATCGGAGAAGATGGTATTTTCCGATCTGGGAGTCAAGGGAGGTGAGTGGAGAGAATTGAAATGAAAGTGAAAGGGCCGAAGAAAGTGAAGGGAGCGAGGATTGGGCGCTTTTTTGTAGCGGAGCGGATGCAACGAAGTGGATGATGATGATAGTGGGACTGTGGGAGAGAGAATTTCAGAGGTTATAAAAAATATTAGAAGACAGAAAGAGTAAGAGAGAGAGGAGAAATTTTATCACCTCATGCTCATATGAACAAAAAAAAGGTTGATCGACAACCTGACTTTCTTACAAAATATTAATCATTTTTTATTATAAAATAAATAAAACATATCTATAAAGTTAAACACAAATCAAATATTAAAATACATCATTTTAAACATAAAATAAATTGAAGATAAATATAAAATTATTTAAAAAAAGAAATCATTGTACACCTACACTCATTGTCTGTGGACTGGATGTTTGCTCTCTTGCTTCGCGCCTACATGAGCTCTCTTTTTTTCCGTCTATGAACAGTGTAATAACGAATTTGCCCCTCGAAAAAGACAAAAAACAGCGTCTGGGTTGAGGGGTTCCACGGTAATTGCACATTTGCGGTCCGGTCCGGTTCGTCTGGCCGGTTAATTTTTTTTTAATATTTCATTGAATAGTACAATAACCATTTTGTCCCTCGAAAAGGACAAAAAACATTGCTGGGAGGGAGGGGGCGTTCCGGTAATTAGCCAATTTTTATTTTTTTCGTCGTTTTACTGTTGGCGCGTCGACAGACACGCCGTCCGTTTCCGTGCTCACGCGTGTTTCGGACAACACGTGCGGCTTACTCCGGCGTCTAGAATGATTTTCAGACATGTTCTCTTCCACCTGGTGCGGTGCGTGTGACGATATGGTGTCCGGAGATGTGTCAATGGTCGTTTGAATTTTTCCCTCCCATTTCTCTCTCCTCCTGCGCACACTGACGCTAGCGCAGCTGTTTTTTGTCAAATTTCATTTTAGTCCCTGAACATTATATTTGTTTTTCTGACCCTTATTGCTATTATATAGGTTTTGATTTGTTTCAATTTCGTCTTTCAATTGAAATTGATTATATATTGTCGTTTCAATTATATCCTTATTCTTTTAATTGTGTGGATTGGTCTGGAATCCTGAATATTTTTTGTATCAAATTTTCATTGATTTCAATTTCATCCTTCCATGCAAATTTATTATAAATCTTTAATATTTTTGGTATCAAAGTTTGATTTCTTTCTATGTTATCCTTCTATGCAAGTTAATTATGGATTTCAGTTTCATTTTGGTCCCAATTCTTTTAATTTTCGGTTTTGTTTTAAATTATTTAATTTCAATGTTTGGATTTACTTCAATTTTGTCCTTTAAATTAAATATATTATTTAAAGTATGTCAAATTAATTATATATTTGTATATTTATGTCAAATTAAAGTATGTGAGACTACTTATATGTTGTAATATTTATTGAATATTATCGTCTAAAAATATATATATAGAGAAAAAAAATGACCTGGGATTTTTTGAAGAAAAAAAATTAATATAAGTATTCTTAAATACATTTAATATAATAATATGATGAATAAATCTTATAAAATAAAAAAATTGCTTTGAATTTTAATTTTGTGCTCTTTTGTTTAAGTTCATTTCTTAAAACAAATATTACAATATTTTTATTTTTAATATTTCAGATCTAATATTACTGGAAAAAAAAAAACAACTCAAAAAAAAAGGTAGACAAATTTACCTAGGTTATCTACAATTAAAAAATATGCGAGTCACTTCCCATTTCGATTACACTGTTCCTTTTAGACGGCAAGTAACGAATTATAGCACACAAAAAAATTAAATTTATTTCTTAAAAAAAAATATAATATTTTTTATTTATAATGTGTCAGATCTAATATTACTGAGGAAAAAAGGAAACTCATAAATTTTTTTGACAAATTTACCTAGGTTATCTACAATTAAAAAATATACGAACCACTTCCCATTTTGATTATACTATTCCTTTTAGGCGGGAAAAAAATCATTTCTAACATATTTTATCGATTATAATTTTACTAATTAAATATTAAATTAACTAATTACAACACGTAAAAAATCAATTAATTTTCTACATAGAAAAAAGCCTAGCGCAACGCGCGGGCAAGCGTACTCGTTATACTCTAAAAATGGCATTGATTTAGAAATATGATTAAGAATTCTTCTGAAAGCATTTAGACTCGATTTGATGAGAAAAAATGATTATTAGTTGATAAAAATGGCTCCACATGCACTTATATAATAGGAGTTGTGTTTATTTTATCTTTATTTATTTATTTGCATTTAATTTATCCTTAAAAAGTTGTTTTGTCCGCAATCTATCTTTTCATAGATTTTTATCATTAAAAATAACGAAAATACATTGGGAAATATAATAGGGCGTTTTACACCAGTTTTAAAAACACTTTTGAATAAATTTGAAATTTTTTATTTTTTATTTTTATTTTAAATTAAAAAAATTAGTGTTTTTAAATTATTTTCATGTGTTGATATCAAAATTGATTTTTAAAAAATAAAAAAAATATCATTTTGATGCATTTTTAAACAAAAATACTTTTAAAAAAAAAACTTCAATACTTCTAAACAAACATTAAATAAATGGAGCACCATGATCAATAAATTTGATTGTGGTAGTTGGAGAAATACCTTGTTAGACTTGTAGAGTGTAAATAAGAAGAAGAAAAAAGTTGGATTATGATTGCCAATAATCTAAAACGAGTTATTTGCCCTGCACTTCGTCGCAGGTAGGACTTTTTTTAAAAAAAAATATCAAAAAATATTGAGAGTATAATTTTTTTATAGTAATGTTAAAAAATTTGTTTATAAGATAATTTTTTTGTTTAATAATAATGTTAAGTAATACAATTTTACAGGAATAATATAAAAAAAATAAAGATAATTGCACTAGCAGATTATGAGCAGATAATCGATAAAAATCCATTAAAAATGAGTTATTTGAATTATGTAGCAACTGATTGATTGTTGAGTAGCGAGCTTTAGGTGCTTTAACTTTAACAAAAGAGCAAATAAAAAATCAAAACCAAAATAAATATTATGAGAAAAAAATTATCTAATCTTAAGAACAAATTAAAATAACAAGAAATATTAAAGAAAAAGAATAAAAAGAAAAAAAAGAAATATAAATTTTAAAATAATTATCAATATAAATTTAAAATGTAGGACTTAACTGAATAAAAACAAAACCTTAAGAAAAAAGAAATGATAAAAAATAAAAACCAAAATTTAAAGCATAAATAAATAAATACGGACAACAAATATAGACTGTCCAGGAAAGACCGAGAAAAAAAATCATAACAAAACAAAAAATTTACTATTAGTTTTTTTTTATGTTTTACACATCATCAACTACACAAAATATAAAGATAGTATTGTGTATTGAACACCACTACTAAAAACAAAACAAAAATTATATTTTTTAATATTAATATTTATCTCATTACTCGTCATGTAAAAAATCTAAATATTTAAAAAATATCTATAGAGTTTGAAACATCCATATGAATATCTATTATATGCTCTTATTTATTATCTAATAAAAATAAAATAAAATACACACACATTTAAATAACATGAGCGTGTGTGTGTATTAAATGATAAAACTATATATGTATTTATGTATGTATTGAAAAATCTAAACATTCTACAAATATATCTATACAATATTAATATATATTTTAAATTAAATTCAGATTAATTTTATATTATATCAAGCCATGTACTCTACACGTTGCCTAAGCTAGTTATTAAAAAAAATACCCGCCCATTCTCTCAAATATAATCAACAAAACACTAAACTGTGTGGGGAAATCACTGTTTCTCCCCACACATATCACTGTTGATTGCAACTGTGTTTTCCTTTTTTTTTTTGTTTTTTTTGTTTTTATTTTCTGATTACATTTTTTTTCCTAATTATTCTTTTTCTTTTCTTTTTTTCGTTTCTTTTTTTTTTCTTGTTTTTTTTTTATAACGTTTTTTTTCCTAATTATTGTTTTTCATTTTTTCTCCATGAAATATTTTTTTCTTTTTTGAGACGATAATAACAAGGAACTAAATTCGGGTAAAAGCGTGGGCTTCTAGCTCATGTGTCCTTACAGTTCAGGCCCACTAATGAAACCCAAAATACAAGCCCAATAAAACTTTAAACCCCACAGCGTGAACTATAGTTAGCTCAAGGGTGAGCAAAAAACCAAACAACCGATTAAACCGAGAAAAAAAAAAAACCGAACAAACCGAACTGAAAAAAAAACCCAATTAAACCGAATATAAAATTCTGAAAAAAAATCCGGTTCAGTTCGGTATCGGTTTTGTATGGACAGAACCGATTTACCGAACCGAACCGATTCGGTTCGGTTAACAATGTTAGTAAGTTAGTATAAATAGAAACTTAATAAACCCTGGATTTTTATCGCCTGCCTCTCGCCTCCCCTCCTCTGCAAAAACACTGTCCTTCCCTCTCGCCTCTCGCCTCCCTCTGCAACTTAAATCTCCCTCCCTCTCGCCTCTCGGCCTGTCCCTCCCCCTGCAACCAACCAACCATTACCCTCTCTCCCTCTGCAATCTGATCACATCGTTACCCCCAGCTCGACAGTTCCTCTTTATCATCGTCCCCGTCCGACACGGTTGCAGTTTACAAAAGGTAAGTGAATTGAACCTCTGTTTTATTTCTTGTTATCTCTTATAGATCATCTATGCTTCCTTTTCTAATAGAACTGAATCATATATGAAATCGAACCTTGAGTTTCTGTTTCTGGGCACAAAGCACGGGATAGTGTTAAATTGACCATGGGTAATTCATGGTTACTTGAGCTCTGTGGAAATTTAATTGCTAATGGTTTTTAATAGTTCGTATTTGCTTCCGTTTATGATTATATGTTGATGTGTTTAAGTAGTAATTTAGATGATTCTGGGTTGCTGGTATTTGAGATCTTCGGTTTATGATCATGCCGTTGGTATGAGTTTCTGTTTCTTTTGCTATTCTTGTTTCGTTTCTGGTCGTTGATAGATGATTCTGGGTTCGTGTGGACGTTCGTGTGGACTTTAGAAAAAATGTTTGTGTTATTATAATGTGTTTAGAAAAAATGTCAGTGTTATTCTTGTCATATGTTTTTTTTTCTTTATAATATCCATTCATTTTTACTGTTATCATTAACATTTGCCTTCACAGAATATTAGCTTGCATGCTTTTTCTTTACAGAATATAAATAATCAAATAGGACTTACATTCATGGTTCAAGAGGATAGAGAAGTGTAGAGTGAAAAACTGAATCTTATTCCTGGTTTATTCTGAATCTTACAGAATATTAGCTTGCATGTTTGTGTTATCATTAACGTTTTAAACCGAACCGAACCGAAAATGCTCACCCCTAAGCTCAACGCTCTCTCAGGGTTTTTGCGTTCTCTTTCTTACCCGCTGCCAAAACGAAGCAACCGTAATTTCCTTTGCGTCACTCCTTTTTCTCTGTGAAATTTAGTGCAAGCTGATAATTTTTTGTTTCGGTTTGTGATGCAGGTGTTAAATTTGTTGGGTTCATAAAGCCATGGCAAAGAAAGGGAGTCAAAAGAAAGACGGTAGCAGCAGAAGCGGCAAGAGAAAAACCCGTGGTGAATATGTTGACCCACAAAACATGGACGATGATATTGATTCCTGTATGTTACTTCTTCTTTATCATCTTTAAGTCTACGCCTTCTGGGTTATGGGATTCGTGTTTTTTTTCCTGAGTTTTTGGTTTTAATGCAGCTGTTGGTTCCTTTATTACTTTAATTTGTGCTGGTGGAAAAAAAGTTGAATATTTATTTGTTTTGATGGGTGAATAGGGCTTAGTTGAGGACAGAAATCATGAATTTTGATTTGTTTTTGTATCTGTTGTTGTTTTGAATGTTGCAGTTCACAAACAGAGGGATATTATTCCGCTTGATGTAGATGCTGATGTTGGGGAATTAAGTGACGACGAGGAAGAACCTATTTTTGATGATGAGGTATTTGGATGTTTTTAATAACTAAATTATCAGTTTCCTGCAAGTGCTATATGTGCTTGTTAGAATGGTATAGTTAAAGTAATGTGTAGAATGCATTTTAGTTGCTGGATTGTTGAAGGGGATTGAGAATGTGAAGGGGTTTACCTAATTTCATCGGGGGATGAAGATGGGTGATGACTTTCTATAGCTTTGTCCTTGGGAGTTTATTTGAAAGAGAAATTGGAATTGTGCTTTTAGCTTTTTTTTCCTCATCCTATGTGTTAAAAGAGTATTAAACTGTTATCCACCTTTTGTGCTTTCTGCTTTCATTTTTTTCTCTTGTCACATTCTTGTTGATCCTGCCAACAGGCTATTAACAATGACGAGGATGAAGACGAGGAGGAGGATGAAGACGATGATGACTCCCAGGATAATGGGCTGGCTGCAAAAAGTAAGAATTTTTTACTTCATTTACATTTTTCCTGTGAGTGCTGAAAAGGTTTCTGATGTAAAGTAAACGCGACCCTTTGCCTGATTAATTAATCCCTCTGAAAAACCGATATTTCATTCTTTGGAACTGAGGTGGGTGCATTCTTTAGAACTCTCTTATTCTCTTCTTACAAATGGACTGTATATATTAAGGGAGGGTGAAACTTAATCATTAAGTTATAACATCAGCACGGGATATATTTCTCCAATGAATATAATGGCTACATCATTTAAATCAGTCAAATTTTACTTTTGTTTAGCAATAGCTCCTGTTGCAATGATAACTGTTTTATAATTGATTAAATTATCTATTTAATTAGTAAATTTAGAAGACCACCCTGCATACTGTTTTTACAGTTCATGGAAGTGACTGGACAGTAAACTAGTTTCATGTTATTGATCTTGTCACTTATTGCCTGTTTTCTTCAGTTATAAAGCAGCAAAAGTTCTTAAGAGCAAAGTTTGGAGACTTTAATGATGAATTGCAAGATGAAGAAGAAGATGAGGAAGGAGCACAAAATATTGTATGGAGTGGGAGTAGGAGCCATGATTATCATGGTGGTGATAATCGTGATATCGAGGTGAGAATTTAAATACCAAGAACCATGATTCTCTTTCCCACCTGCCTTCTAATTGCTTTTTATCTTATCATTTTCTCAGTTAAGCTAACTAATATCAGGTGGAATTATATGTTTACCTGTTTGTGTGTGCTATTTTATTTTTCCTTTCTTGCTTTGATTTTCTCTCTGGATATCCTGAACATTTTGATGTTTAACAGTTCAATTCAAGTGACGAGGCCCTAAAGGAAGAGGAGGAGGAGGTGTTGAAATTACAGAGGGAAAGAGCAAAAAAGTTATCAGTGGAAGACTTTGGCCTGAAAAATGATGAAGATGAAAGTGACAAGGAGCAAACACTAGGGGTAAACTTAACCATAGTCTAGTTTGTTTTGCAGAGTAACAGTGATGTGAATTCAGTTCTTAAAGTTTTAGTATCTCAAAAGGGATCAATGAATACATTTTTTTAAGACATTGTATGGGTGTGATTTTTTTCTCAGGAAATCTCAAATCAAGGAAAAAGAGCAAAGAAAGCTCGTTTGAGCGAAGAGGCTGTTGATGAATTGGGTACAACTTTGGAGCTAAAAAAAGATTTGAATGAGTTGTCAAGGAAGGAGCAAATGGAAATTATCTCTAGGTAAAATCTCTTAGCTTTAGTTTCTTGCTCATTGTTTGTAGTTCTATGGTTGTATACACTTCCATGTTACTGGAGTAGCAAAGAAATTTCTTTATTGAGTTGTTTTTATTGAAACAAAAGCTGTAAAAATAAGAAGGGGAATGCTAGAAGCAGTCTCTTCAACAGCTGCTAGCAACAGTTGCTCTTCAGATTATGACACATGTTATGCCACTTAAAAGAAATAACCTAGAACCTGGTTAAACCCATGACCATGTTTTTCTATTTAAAAAAAGAAGAAATAAAGAACACCCTCTCTTCTTTGTTCTTACTTTCTAATATGAAAAGTCTATCCAATTGGTGTTCTGGGTTGATGTAATTTCCTCTTAATTTTTCTTCTCTCTTTCACTCTTCATTGCAATCCAATCTTTTTTTTTTTGGGGGAATTCTGGTTTGAGCAATTTTAGCAGTCTTTGCTGATCTGTCGTCCAATAAGGTGAATGGAGTTTCATTATCTTGCTGTCCATACATCTGTCCCATCAAACAATAAGCTGCTGCTATGAATAAACCAAAAATCACCTTCACGAATCCACAATTTGCACTCTCTTCCATGACAATTAATTCCCATGAAAACACATTCAATCCCGTTGAAAAGCAACAAATTCTCCAAATGGGTTGTCTTCCAGAATTCAAACCAATGCTCATCTCTTTAAAAGCAAAATCCAAGCTTGAAATTGCTTATTCCAACAGCCACCTATAGTGATAGATCTAGCAAAACAAACCTCACAGTCTTCAAGAAACAAGCATACGAACTGGGCATGCTCTCAAATATTTTAATCAATGGCCTAAGAAGAATTGAAGCTAAAAGTAAATTTATATGTGACTATGTACATGGCATAATCAGATGTGGATTTTGTGAATTTGTCTATAAAAAACTGATTTTTAGAGAGGTGTGCGTATGTGAATGGCTAAATAGACAAGATTTCATGTTATACAGGTAGAGAGTAAGAAGGAAGAAGACATTGAGATATAATGAGAGATCTTTTCTTTTTTTTATAGAAAAATATAGTAATGGGTTTAACCAGTTTCTAGGTATTCTTTTAAGTGACATAAGACGTGTCATAATCTAAAGAGTGACTGCTGCTAGCATTCCTCAAATAAGAAATAGGAAAATAATTTGTAAGGGTAAAGCATATTCAGAGGATGAAGGGGAAGAACCAATTACTTATGAAACTACAAGGCTAAAAGATTTTCCCATGGTGAAGTGAGTATTTGTCAAGAAATTTCACATGTGAAGCCAGGTGATACTGTTCAAATATATTGACGAACTTCACTTAAAATACCTTAGCAATGAGAGGGCAATCTTGGTTTAGATGCTCAGATTCATCCTTCAAAAAAATTTCCTTATTTTATTGGATCTCCCCTGCCCTCTCTACTTTAAAATGTATTTATCTACTTTCTATTTCCTGGCTAAGCAATGAATTTTATGCTTCTAGATAAAGTGTAAATAGAAGAATGCAGATAATAATTAGTGAACTGACAGGGTAATGTGAAACTAGCGGGGGAATCCTACTTTTCTAACATGTAAATCAAGGTACATAATGAAGTAGGTGAGATAGCTGCAAGTGTTTGATGACATGCTATTGACATTCGATTCATTTTTTGGGACTATTCAGCGATTTAGAATTGTGGTTGTTATAATGGGATCTGGAAAAGCTCCATGATAAGCTTCATTGTTACATGTAATAGTATTTGAAATATATTGGTGGTCTTCAGTGCTCGGAAGGATTTGTTATATCATTTTAATGCCTTTTTTGGAGTTGGTTGTGTGTTGTCCATGTGTTCTCTAGGTATTGAATCCCCTTACTGTTAGGACACAAATGTGGTGCACCAACTCTCATAAACTCGTTGTTATCAGTTTTCTGATTTTCCATGGTTTTAATTCCATATTTTCAAATATGCTCCTGTTTTACTTAGTTGAAAGGTTCCCTTTTCTGAGCTAGCATTTCTTACTGCAGTTCTGCTCCAGAATTGGTTGGTTTGCTGTCTGAGCTTAATAGCACACTTGAAGAGCTTGAAAACAAAGTTAATCCACTTTTAAAGAAGGTACTTTTCTTCCTCTGTTGCTATTGTCTCACTTTTCTGTGCTTGTACTGGAGCTCCAACCGCAAGCCCCACTTGCTCATGCATCATACTATGTTTTGGCAACTATTTTCTAAACAATGGTCTTAGTTTCCTATTTACTAAACCACAGTCATATTTCTTAGTCATCACGTGTCCAGATATTGCAATTTCACTATTGGAGGCATATGTTGTCAGGATGTTATATGCTGTTATATTTTCTGTAGGTTAAAGTGGAAGGAACTGTGCTGGAAAGTGGGTTGCGCTATCTGGAGGGGAAGCAGCTTCTATTGCTGTCATATTGCCAAACTATTACATTCTATCTTCTTCTGAAGTCTGAAGGGCAGCCAGTTCTTGGTCACCCTGTTATAGCTCGCCTTGTAGAGATCAAGGGCTTAATGGACAAGGTTTTCTGCTTTGCATGCTTTAATTTTTCTTTTTCTGATACCTCAATTTGTAAAAAAAATTTCATTGTGTGCATGCTGCATTTGTGCCTGTTTGGGAGTGTGGTTGAAGTTGCTTTTGAAAGTGTTTTTTGTTCAGAAATGCATCAAAATGATTTTTATTTAATTTTTAAAAATCATTTTGGACATCAGCACATGAAAATGATCTAAAAACACTAAAAAAATAATTTAAAGTAAAAAAATATTCAATTCTTTTCAAAAGCGCTTTTGAAAAGAAATGCCAAACATGTCTCACATTCCTGGGGTGAGCAAGGTAGCTTGTTTTTCATCGTAAGGAATAAACAGCATGTTAAGTTTCCCTTAAAACTCTAAAACTTGCAGTCAGGTGGCTTGTTGGAATGCATCTTTGCTATCGTTTAGCTTTAAATTTGCTTTTCCTTATACTTTCATTTGTAATTTTTTTCTCTGTGTGCTCGTGTGCCTCATTAAGAAGTCTCACATGCTTGGTCTGAGCAAGGTAGCGTGTGTTTCATCATAAGGAACAATTTGCATGTTAAGTTTCCCTCAAACTCTAAAGCTTGCACAGTCAGTGGTGTTGGTGTAATGCATCTGCTCTGTTCACCTTCCAGTTCATGTGGACACAGAAGTGGTATGTTATGCCTGGTTAATTAATTAAAAATTATCATCTAGTGAGTGTTCATCCCTTAATTAGCACTTTAACTGCTAAATTTGTCTTTCCATTGGCTTTTATGAAAGGAAAGGTTTCAGTGGGCATAAATATCATGTTTGAATGAGGTGAAGGTATTAAAGGACCATTGACTTCCTGTTTTTGTGTTGTGAGGTGTGGTCTGCTTCTTTCTATTTAAGAGGTGTGTACCTTACAGCTCACAATTTTCTCACTGCATGTTACTCACAATAGATGAAGCAACTCGACGAGAATCTCCCGTCAGAACTCGACGAGTTTCTGAAGAAAAACCCAGGGATGCAGACAATTGAAAACTTAGATAGAGAAGGTGATGGACCTGATTTGGCATCTCATACTGTCACGAAGGACCATGAATTGTCTCTTCTCCCAGCTGACGCTCAAGAACTAGCAGAGGTTGTTACAAATTCAAGTAATTAATGTCCTGACATGGATTGTCTTTTCAATGTTAATCCTTTAAATTGACATCATTTCTGGTTGATTCTGCAGCCTCGTGATGCGACTGAGCTGCTGAAAACAGAGTCTTTAACAGGTGGCAATAGGAAACGAGGGAAACACAAGCGTAAGGTAAAAAAAGAACTCATGGGTTTCAAATTTCCCAATTTCTCTCCCTTTGTATCCTGTGGCATTTTTTGGCTTTCCTGTCTTCGTTTGTTATGCCTTTGCATAGTTGAGTTAGCAATGTGGCTAAATTTAAAGATTCAAAATTGGCAGAATGATGAAGTTGGTGTGCAAAGTATGGAAATGTTGAAGGTAAGAGCTGCCCTGGAGGAAAAATTGAAGCAGAAGGGAGCCTTTAGTTCCTTTTCTTCAAAGCCTGATAAAGCTCAGAAGCATCCAAGACCAGTCAATGGGTACTTTTATTGCTTCTATCCTCCCTAATTTTAAGCTGCTTATGACCTGTGATGACTTACTTGTTTCATGGAATGGAACAGACGACTTGAAAGCCATGGAGACTATGATGACGATGTTGTAGATGGTGAGAAGGGCAATCGTAGATTGAGTGATGGACATACAAGCTCGTTGGGATCAAAGAAACTTTCCAAACTTGTTATTTCCAAACAGAATAAGCCAAAGGTATCAATTACAACCTATTTGATGTGACTCAGCCCTGCCCTTTCGTTTTATTTCCTTTTCAATTTATCACGGCCTGGAAATAAACCAGACATAGCGGTTGTCCAACTGGATACATGTGTCAATTAAAACAGTTATTACTTATAAAGTAATTTAATCTCTAGCATCCACATGGTTGTTCATCTGATATTAACCCCCAAGTTGCTCAAGTCGATGAGAAGAAATTGATTTGGAAGATTCCACTTCAAAGTGAACCCTTTTGAAACGGATCTTTAGAAATTAGACTACTTAAAATTCAATTGTTTTGACTCGGTGCACACTGAGCTGAGCTTTATTTATCTTAATTACTGGCATCTGATATTGATGCTGGACCGGGAACTGAGAAACTGCTGCTTTTTGTAATCGATATTAGAATGATTGAAGGTTCAACAGACATCATTCCAACAAGCAATACCTAACTTGATTCTTTAACATCTCTTCAGGGCTTTTTTAAAATGATTTTTGCATTTTATCACTATTTTGGAGTGACTGGCCACATAGTAAATTATGTTTCGGCCAGGTATTTTAGATTACATTTTGATGTGATTTTTTTCTTTTTGCTCCTCTGCGAGTAGGTTGTTTCTGGTGACGATGATTTGCCCACGAGAGATGATATCGGAGAAAGGAGGAGGAAGCATGAGCTTAGAGTGTTAGCAGATGCCGGAATCAGGACCGAGGATGATGCTGGAATTGAGTCTGACAAAAACGATGATATGGATGAAGATGCCGATTCGTCGGAAAATGATTTGTACGAGCAAGTAAAGCAAAAACGAGCAGCCAAACTCGCTGCCAAAGCTGAGATTTACACAAGGTTGGTTTTACTTGTTCACTGTACTTGAACATTAAGTGCAGAGATCCTTATGAGAGTTGAACTTGTGGCAGCTGCTTGTTAATTGAAACTGTCAAATTGTTTGTTTGCCCAGGAGAACTCAAATTAAACCCTCCAATCAATTTATGAAATTAAACTGTCAAATTGCTTTTACAGGACCTCCGCACCCCCATCCTTGCCTGAAACTGCTGATGGAAAACGTCATATCACTTATCAGGTGAGAATGCCTCGATTTCACCATCTTTTATAACCATTATCGTCCCCTGCTGGCATTGACTTACAAATATATACACTCTGTTTTTCTAATGACACCAGATTGAGAAGAACAGAGGTCTAACACGTCCGCGCAACAAGTTGACAAAAAATCCAAGGAAGAAATACAGGGTACGTTCATTGTTTTAGTTAATTTTGCTGCATGATAGACTACTTCATTTTGAATTATTAATTTACTTCTCCACCCCCTCTCTCTGCGCCGCCAGACAAAGCACGATAAAGCACAGAAGCGGCGACTAGGACAAGTGCGGCAGATCAAGAAACCTTCCGGTCCTTATGGTGGTGAAAGCTCTGGAATAAACGCAAGAATTAGTCGAAGCATCAGACTCTGAAACGAGGCACTATGCTCTTTTGTACCATGAAAGTGTTTTGAGTTTAAAATTTTGATTTTTGGACAAAATTCCACCTGAAAACTGCTTGATTTGATGATTCAGACTTTACATGTTCGAAAGCCAAAACTTCGAGGAGCATAAACAAACGATTGTTGTTGATTTGTTTCAAACTCCTTGTTCATGTAAAGGCAAGAAAGATTTTAATTTTTTCTCCATCGTAGATTTGGTGGGAAATCTGCCAATTCCTCTTAATTCAACAGGGTTTTCCAATTTGTCTTTGAATTTTATTCTTGTTCAATAGAATTTCTTGTGGTTAAATGAGATGGGATCTTCCTGTTTCCTTGACAAATTTTTAAAGGGCTAGTTACCATATAATTTAATAATTTTGAAATATATAACTCATTTTTATATTCATCAGACAGCAAACTACAAAATCTCTTCCCAGCAAACACATCCACAACCTTTCTTTCAAGATAAAATGGGAAAGAAAAACACAGAGCCAGTTTTCTTTATTCATGTAAAGAGGGAGCACCATAATTTCACAACACCACCAGCCCACACACCAGTTTCGATCAAACAAAAAAGGAGGTAAAAAACCCCAAGTGGCTCGAAGCAAATCTTCATAAACACCCAAAGGGCAGGGCCTTGTTGATGTCTAGATTCGATCTTCTTAATCAACCATGACCTGCTTCCCCTGAAAACCCCACTTGAAACCATCTAATAACAGGGCAAAATCAACAGTGGAAGCGGCTGAAGCCAAGGAAATCACTGATAAATAACCAAAATACCTGCTAACCTTAGGCTTCCTATCAATCATCAGTGAACAAAAAGAACCCGTGAAAGCAAAGATGATTTGTTTGTTCATCTGATTTGTTTGTTTTTCCCCTGCGAACGTATGAAAATGGGTGTCGCTGATTTTAAAGCATAAACCCAGTTTTCTTAGCTTTATGAAACTTGCTCACCGCAGCTACTTTTCCTTGATTAAATGGTGGCGAGTTTATGAAAGTTATAGGATTGGGTTATTTTAGGGATGAATTTAGTTGGGAATTGTCAAATTTCATATACGAGGCCTTGCTAGCGGAGGATAAAAGTGAGAACATCTGAAAATTATTTACTTTGTTTTTTTGGAGGCCTCATGATTTGGACAAATCTCATGATAACTGTTGCTGCTTCAATTGTCCTCCATTGTTCTCAAAGCTAAAGATACACAGCTCTGTGTATAATTTTCTATGGCCTATGAACCATGTTTCTGCAATGAAATAGCTGTGTCTAACCCTGGAAAAAACATGGCAGGAGTTGACAATTGCTCTTATGGCAGAATGGATTTAATGAAGGAAGGATGGAGGAGGTAATGCATCAGATGCCAGCAAGCAAACTTTTCAGGCTTTTTATCTGACAAAGACTTGCCATCGTTTTTAGTTAGCCATGCTGAGATGCAGTG
The DNA here is from genome assembly GCA_027405865.1 of Salix purpurea. Lineage (NCBI taxonomy): Eukaryota > Viridiplantae > Streptophyta > Magnoliopsida > Malpighiales > Salicaceae > Salix > Salix purpurea. The sequence goes on along the minus strand of CM050333.1, from coordinate 5,061,425 downwards.
AAACCTGGAAATCCAGAATGGGCAGCCAGCAGAAAATCTCATCTTCAATTTGGAGCTCACGTTTAGAAGAGAAAAAAAAAACATGCTTGCTTGAAGAAATAAAATATATATGCATCTGAATATAATTTTAAAATGATTTATTGCATTTTTAAAATTACAAGTAGGAAGCATGTCTCGCCTGTCTGTCTTCCTGTCTTCTGTCCTGAACTTTCGGATTAAAATAGGATCATTACACCACTATATTTTATTATGATGATTAATGTTTAAAAAAGTATAGTTAAAACACTTGCTATAAATACAAAGTTATAAACTCTCATCTCTCATAACCCTAGCAAAAAGCAACAGCCGCCCCCCCCCTTTCCCCTCTCACCCTCTCTGCTTAAAACACAGTAACAAACCCTCGCCCCCTTCTCACCCTCTCTGCTTAAAACAAAGTAACAACCCTAGCCCCCCTCTCACCCTCTCTGCTTCCTGGGCTCTCCCTCCCTCTGCAACTAACCTTTGTAATTTGCATCGTCATCCCCTCCCCCCTCTTGGCTTCCTCCCTCTGCAACTGCAACCCATCTACTAGTCATCTTCAGAAACAACATTACTAAAGGTAAGTAAATTTAACCTCTGTTTTATTTCTCGTTATCTCTTCTCAAGATCTATGCTGCCCTAAAATATTATTACTGTTATTGTTACTAGGAGATAAAGGTAGATCTAGCTAGCCAATAACTATATAATGCTGTTTCTCAAGGTCTATGTTTTATTTCTGATATTATTTTTATCCTAAGTTCCAAGTAATGCTGTTTTTTAACATGAACTTGAACTTTTCTTTAGACAAATGGATCGGTAATCACTCGAAGAAGTAAAAAAACACAAGATTTTTTTGTGAGTTTTGGATAAGTAAAAAATCACAACTGGAAAATGTAACTTCTAGTGTTTGTTCGTGGTTTTTTGCTAAGTTGTGAAGTTTGCATCTTTATGTGTTTTGATTTCTCTATGTTGTATTAGGTTTTCTGGGTTCTTGTTTAATCATAATTTCAGGCATTCGTTAATCACCAATCGTAAACTAAAATAAATCAAAAAATTTATAACTTTTGCATCCTAGAATGTTGATATTTGCTATCTTAATTCGGGATACTGCTGTAAATTATCAATTATTATGCATATATGTTGTATCGAGTTTTCTGGATTCTTGTTTAATCATAATTTCAGACCTTCGGGAATCACCAATCGTAAACTAAAATCAATTGAAAATTGTAGAACTTTTGCATTCAAGGTAGAGTTATCTGTGTATTGTGTGATTATATCTCTCCATCTTTGTTTCCTTTCTCTGTCTCTAGAGTGTAGACTCTACTCTAGAGTGTCAGTATAAGTGGCCCAGCTCACAGGACTGTGTACAGCAGCCAAACCAGTCCCTAAATAATAGGGAATCATAAGACTGAAAGAACACACTTACAAAGGATAGAGCAGAAAATATAGTTAAAACCCAATCTCCATTGCCATCTGCATGTGTTAGATGACCATGGTGCACCTTTGCTGCTCACAGTCAAAAGAAGACAAAGTCATGATAAGCTAAAATACAAGACTGGTCCATTTTAAATATACTAGATCTAGGTTGCATCCTGAAACCAAAGGTAGCTGTGGTTTAAAAGAAAACCAATGATCTGAAAAATCCAGATTTCAGAAACAGAAAAGTCATATTCTGATATCTTAACTTTCATTCTAAAATCTGGTGCATATTCTCCATAGCTATGAGCAATAAGTCATCAAAAAAATGGAGAAATTCTCAGCATCAATTAAGTATGAGTAAGAAACTTTGTGGTCCATGAAGTAAAGACCGGCCAATAAAGTTTTCAAAATTTATGAAGGCAACAATAAGTCCAAGTATTTTATTGGACAAGAGACGCAATGATGATTGAGATAGTAAGCAGGCAATAGATTCAAACATCATCATTCTCTTCAAACCTCTGAAACACAGTGTAAATCTTAGACAGAGAGTGTGCAGTGACATTAAAGATTATTATTCTCTTCAAATCTCCGAAATGCATTACTAAACTCAAGAGACAGTCAGACTTGAGTAGAGAGCAGACAATAAACCCATAGAATCATTAGAACTTATCTATACTTTCAGCAGACTTGCCCAACTACTTTGAAAAACTGACTGCTAAACGCATCCTGAAATATCTAATCTAGTAGCTAATGTCATTATAATATCTAGTCTAATCTCATATAAGCAGTTGAACAAATAGAACTATAGAATAGCCCTCCTGGCACATGAAACTCTGACACTGCAAACAAAAATCACAAAAAAAGACAGATACAAATGACACCACAATACAATATGGTTAAAAGGTGAAAAAATAATTTCCTCTGCAACTGCATTCCATCTACTAGTCCTCTTCAGAAACAACATTACTAAAGGTAAGTAAATTTAACCTCTGTTTTATTTCTTGTTATCTCTTCTCAAGATCTATGCTGCCCTAAAATATTATTACTGTTATTGTTACTAGGAGATAAAGGTAGATCTAGCTAGCCAATAACTATATAATGCTGTTTCTCAAGGTCTATGTTTTATTTCTGATATTATTTTTATTCTAAGTTCCAAGTAATGTTGTTTTTTTAACATGAACTTGAACTTTTCTTTAGACAAATGGATCGGTAATCACTCGAAGAAGTAAAAAACACAAGATTTTTTTGTGAGTTTTGGATAAGTAAAAAATCACAACTGGAAAATGTAACTTCTTGTGTTTGTTCGTGGTTTTTTGCTACGTTGTGAAGTTTGCATCTTTATGTGTTTTGATTTCTCTATGTTGTATTAGGTTTTCTGGGTTCTTGTTTAATCATAATTTCAGGCATTCGGTAATCACCAATCGTAAACTAAAATCAATCAAAAAATTTATAACTTTTGCATCCTAGAATGTTGATATTTGCTATTTTAATTCGGGATACTGTTGTAAATTATCAATTATTATGCATATATGTTGTATGGAGTTTTCTGGATTCCTGTTTAATCATAATTTCAGACCTTCGGGAATCACCAATCGTAAACTAAAATCAATTGAAAATCGTAGAACTTTTGCATTCGGGAATGTTGATCTTTACTGTCTTAATACGGGATACTATTGTTAATTGTTAATTATTATGCATATATATAGTATTGAGTTTGCGGGTTCTGTTTCTTATACACTTAATACTTTTATTTTATGATTTATTAATTAACTTATTTTCAATCTATCATTTCTATTTTTTTTTTTTTTGTATAATTTGGTGGAAAGTTACAGCAATGGATGATAATTAGATTAAAATCTGGAGAATTTCTTGAAGTTTTTTATGTTTATATTGCTTCTTGTTTATTTTGAAGCCCTTTGAAGGCAATATTCTGTAATTTTAATTTTAATTTGTTCACTTATGTAATCTTAATTATTTTGACTTATGCTAAATTAAACAAATCAAAAGTATAGTATTAGAAAGTAAAAAAAAAAACTAAATAAACTCTATAATCTATATTAACAATAACAATTTATTATATTAATATTTATATTAGTGGTAAAATAATTAAAAATAGTTTTGGATTTTATAAGAAAAATGTTTTTTATTAATATTAATTGTAAGCCCATCAAAAAGCTCCCAGAACATTACTAGTCCCATCAAGGAACTAAATTCGGGTAAAAGCGTGGGCTTCTAGCTCACATGTCTTTACAGTTAAGACACCCACTAACGAAACCCAAAATACAAACCCAACAAAAGTTTAAACCCCACAGCGTGAACTATAGCTAGCTCAACACTCTTAGGGTTTTTGCGTTCTCTTTCTTCCCCACTGCCAAAACGAAGCAACCGTAATTTCCTTTGCGTCACTCCTTTTTCTCTGTGAAATTTAGTGCAAGCTGATAATTTTTTGTTTTGGTTTGTGATAAAGGTGTTAAATTTGTTGGGTTCATAAAGCCATGGCAAAGAAAGGGAGTCAAAAGAAAGACGGTAGCAGGAAAAAAAACTCGTGGTGAATATGTTGACCCACAAAACATGGACGATGCTATTGATTCCTGTAAGTTACTTCTTCTTTATCATCTTTAAGTCTACGCCTTCGGGGTTATGGGATTCGTGTTTTTTTCCTGTGTTATCTGGTTTTAATGCAGCTGTTGGTTCCTTTATTACTTTAATTTGTGCTGGTGGAAAAAAAAGTTTAATATGTATTTGTTTTGATGGGTGAATAGGGCTTAGTTGAGGAAAGAAATCATGAATTTTGATTCGTTTTTGTATCTGTTGTTGCTTTGAATGTTTGCAGTTCACAAACAGAGGGATATTATTCCGCTTGATGTAGATGCTGATGTTGGGGAATTAAGTGATGACGAGGAAGAACCTATTTTTGATGATGAGGTATTTGGATGTTTTTAATAACTAAATTATCAGTTTCCTGGAAGTGCTATATGTGCTTGTTAGAATGGTATAGTTAAAGTAATGTGTAGAATGCATTTTAGTTGCTGGATTGTTGAAGGGGATTGAGAATGGGAAGGGGTTTACTTTATTTCATTGGGGGATGAAGATGTGTGATGATTTCTATAGCTTTTTCCTTGGGAGTTTATTTGAAAGAGAAATTGGAATTGTGTTTTTCGCTTTTTTTCCTCATCCTATGTGTTAAAAGAGTATTAAACTGCTATCCACCTTTTGTGCTTTCTGCTTTCATTTTTTTCTCTTGTCACATTCTTGTTGATCCTGCTAACAGGCTATTAACAATGACGAGGATGAACATGACGACGAGGATGAAGACGATGATGACTCCCAAGATAATGGGCTGGCTGCAAAAAGTAAGAATCTTTGACTTCATTTACATTTTTCTTGTGATTGCTGAAAGGTTTCTGATGTAATGTAAAATCGACCCTTTGCCTGATTAATTAATCCCTCTGAAAAACTGATATTTCATTTCCTTGGAACTGAGGTGGGTGCATTCTTTAGAACTCTCTTATTCTCTTCTTACAAATGGACTATATATATTGAGGGAGGGTGAAACTTAATCATTAAGTTATAACATCAGCACGGGATATATTTCTCCAACGAATATATTGGCTACATCATTTAAATCAGTCAAATTTTACTTTTGTTTAGTAATAGCTCCTGTTGCAATGATAACTGTTTTATAATTGATTAAATCATCTAGTTAATTAGTAAATTTAGAAGACCACCCTGCATACTGTTTTTACAGTTCATGGAAGTGACTGGACAGTTAACTAGTTTCATGTTATTGATCTTGTCACTTATTGCCTGTTTTCTGCAGTTATAAAGCAGCAAAAGTTCTTAAGAGCAAAGTTTGGAGATTTTGATGATGAATTGCAAGATGAAGAAGAAGATGAGGAAGGAGCACAAAATATTGTATGGAGTGGGAATAGGAGCCATGATTATCATGGTGATAATCGTGGCTCCTATTCCCACTCCATACAATATTTTGGCTACATCATTTAAATCAGTCAAATTTTACTTCTGTTTAGTAATAGCTCCTGTTGCAATGATAACTGTTTTATAATTGATTAAATCATCTAGTTAATTAGTAAATTTAGAAGACCACCCTGCATACTGTTTTTACAGTTCATGGAAGTGACTGGACAGTAAACTAGTTTCATGTTATTGATCTTGTCACTTATTGCCTGTTTTCTGCAGTTATAAAGCAGCAAACGTTCTTAAGAGCAAAGTTTGGAGATTTTGATGATGAATTGCAAGATGAAGAAGAAGATGAGGAAGGAGCACAAAATATTGTATGGAGTGGGAATAGGAGCCATGATTATCATGGTGGTGATAATCGTGATATCGAGGTGAGAATTTAAATACCAAGAGCCATGATTCTCTTTCCCACCCGCCTTCTAATTGCTTTATATCTTATCATTTTCTCAGTTAAGCTAACTAATATCAGGCTGGTAAAGGCTTTCTGCAGGGGCTGGACACTCCCCAACCGACCAGTACCCCGAAGAGGAAAGCTTACTTTCCCCAAAACAGCTCCTGCAAGGAAAGCAGAGGCAGCACTCCGGCTAGGCCACCAGCCAAAATTAAGTCAACAAGATTAAATTACAAACTAAATCTATATCGGCAGCAATGCAGCTGGAAGAACTGCTTGGCTTTCTAAGTCAACAAAATTCACACAACACTAAACAAGTGAAGAAATTAGCCCACAATTTGGACTCCAACATGCACGGGTAGGAAGTTCAATTTTCTGAGTGGGGTTGTGGGGGGGGTGGGGGGGAGATATTAATCAAACAAACTTCCTGCTGTCATGCTGAATTGTTTATTACTGAATTCTTGGCATTTTCCTAGTTCAATTCTCACTGAAAATTATTTATGCTAAGTTAAAAGGTTTAAAGTGATAAAAGGTTATGTGTGAGAGGGAGCGAGAAGAGAAGATCAGAATTAAAATAAGTGTTATCATTATACTTCCACAAATAACTTAGCCACATGCTTGCAGTGATCAGAGATCAGGCCTTGATGAGAATTGGCGTCGGAGGCTATATTTAGTTTTTCAATTACAATGGGAGCCATCTATTTGAAGTTCAAGTCAGATCTCCAGATGCCATGTGCACTTGTGCTGCTTGGAAGAATTCATGTTCTGTTTTACTAAAGGACTCAAGTGTGCTGATATACCAGAATGCAAAGAACTATTTATCCAGAACAGAGGGAGAAAAAAAGACTATTTTGGAACCTGCAACCATTTTATGGATCAGAGGCCACATCTCAATAGATGGAATTTCAATTAACATGAAACTTGGACTCGTGTCTAGTTTGCACTCGCAACGGGTAACATAGCACATATAATCAGGAATTTAGATGACAATATGCTATTCTAAAATATCGAGCCATACCTGAATATAATTTTCATAACACCATTGTGTCGAACAATTAGTTTCCTTCCAAGAATTATACACCTAAAAACATCAGTAACAAACATGGTGAGGCAACTACATTAACATCCCTTTTATCAAAAAAAAAAAAAAAAAAAAAAAAAACTACTCTGGACACCTTGAATCAAGTAAAATGAGTAATTCAAATGTAGTTAATAAAATAAAAGGGTAAACCACAATGATAATCTAATTCTTATCATAATTTCTGAAAACATAACATAAGCATTTATCAAAGTCAGCCATATCCACTCTAAAGTAAAATGGGAAAATTACCAATAAGTTCAGTTTTAGGAGTAAAAGGCCAATGAGTTCTATCAACATTTTCATTGACCAACAAGTTCATATTTGAATTATTTTTCCAAAAATGTTTTATTCCATGTGTGCTTCCTCAATATCCTCTTCATATGAAATTGCTCGTGTAAATATAACTGTTCTATTTGTTTAAGGGAACTCATAGATCTAAACCTTTATTTCTTATTTTTTATTAGATTTTTCAGCTTGCATTATTTATTGCATTTTTAAAATTTAAAATTCTTCAACTCTTGTACCTTTATTATTTTTCCAACTTTTTTTGTGTAAGCTAGACAGGTTCTTAAATGGGAAAAAAGTAGTTGATATGTGATGAAGATCTTGTTCACATTTTGCATTATAAGGTGTATTTTTTTTTTTTGGAGAAATATGAATTAACCTCTTCTTCTTGTTGTGCTTTTAACAGGGACAAAAAATATACAACAAGAGTTGAAGAATTTACCTGGAAAAGAAAATGAAGAAATTAAGCTTGATTTTAGTTCTCTTCCAAAAGGTAGGAAAATTAACAATAAATTTATATTTTACATTTGAAAGGGTATTTTGAAGAGTAAGAAATAAAGTGAACTATTAGCCACATAATTTTTTTTATTGAACTTGCTAGTCTTTTGCTAGAATGAATTTCCACGCGGGAAATGTGGGGGACCATATTGCTCTTATCAAGGTTAGTTTCATGTGCAACAGTCTAGGAATGGATTTAAATGTATTTAATTATATGTATACATGCATATGCACACACTTAGTCTCCTGCTATTACATGTTATGCTAATGTTGGCACAGTGGTTTGTACATCACACCTGTTTATGCATTTACACTTGGTAGATATGCTTATCAGTCTCAATCGCTTTCTCCTCAGCCCCCTTTCTCCCTATTTGCTATTCATTTTCTAGTTAAAACAAGGTTACTTTTTTCATCAAAAAGGAAAAAAGAAGATTGAATTTCCAACAGTCTTTTGGCCGATAGAAGATTGAATTTCCAACAGAAAGCATGGCAGCAATAGAAATGATCTCATCTGAACATTTGTACTTGTCAGAAGCAACAATCATTTTAGACAGCATGGTATCAAGGGGGAACTCGACCATTCTTCTACCAACTTTAGTCAACTCACCGAGTTTATTTAGTGCACTCAGTGCAAAGAGCAGTTCCAGAGCCTTAAGTAATGCCTCTGAAGAAGCAAGGATTTAGATCGATGTGATTAAAAAGTCCATAACTTCTGGTAAATTTACTATCAATAACTATTACCATTTATTTGGGAGTCAAAATACTCACGTGATCTGCAATATTTAATTCAACTTTAATCATCCTTTCTAGGTTTCCCCCCCCATTCGGCTAGGCTACAGAAGAATGGATCCTACAGAACTGTGAAACATCCACAGGCAGTTAACATTCATCCCAGCTCAGGGTTGTCGCAGGTGAGATGTGTTTTGGCTCTATTTGGCCTTGCTATTATGCATATTAGTTTGCAGCTTTTGTCTAGCATTTAAAAGTAGAAATGTTTGTTAAAGAGCTTGCTTTTTGAAAAGCAAGAATTATATCTCAGAAAAGCAGGTAAAAGCTGATTATGAGAGAACATTACCTTCTCCTGCATCTATTATAATAAACTAAAAGGGGTGTTTTGCTTATAGGCACACTAAACAGGCCCTTTGTCATTAATGATTCCTTGTGATTGTCTAGGATGGCATGTTAACATATTAAAAATAGATATTGTCCTTGTTTTTCTGTATTATACTTGAAATGAGCTTGAAGTAAACCGCCATAGTTTTTTATTTTCTTAACCTCAGGTTGACATCTTCCACTGAAAAGATTTGTGTACTGTCTAGGCAGGGAATTTGCTATGGGTGATTCTGGTTTTTATCTGGCGTACTTGCTGCAAGTAATTTTGGAATGTTGATTTTCAAGAGCCAGATAGTTTACATAAACACTAGGCATGAGCATTTATAGGCCAGAATGGTTGTTGAACCGAGACGAATTTTGGGATTAGGCATATAACAACTATGGAAACTGTTTATAAATTTCACAGATGGTGTTGCATTTCTTCGTATCCTGATATATCTGTATTTTAAGTTGTCAAAGGAACCTAAATGCTTGGGCTAACCTTTTGCATTACATTAGAAGGCTTTAACCTGTATGTTAAATACGAAAATTTCCTTTTCAACATCTTCACAAGTCAGGTGGGCATGTAGGCTATAAGTATACTGGTCATAGCTTTTTTCCTTCACGATAATATTGTTCCTATAAAAATTATGTCGTGCATAAGTTTGTCCTGAAGTGTTTTTCTTTTCTAATGTGCTCCACCATACAATATGCACAAGCTTTTTCTTGGGTGAGGAAATTGACAAGGAGTCAAGTACAGTCAAGCTGCATTTGCTATTTCAACCTATACAAATTGTATCGTATCACCCAAGTAGTGTTTTCTTGTGTGCTTATGTATTTTATTTATTTCAATGCAGGTGCTCCCAAGATGGGTTATATACCACGAATTGGTTCTTACTACCAAGTAGTACATGAGGCAGGCAAGTTTTACTCTTCTCAATCACACATTTCAGATATTAATCCCATCAAGAAGGGCTTCACTTGGAAATTGGAACATGTTTTGGGTTGTAACTGAAATTTGGAACTCAAATTGCAGGTAACGGAACTAAAGCCAGACTGACTGGTAGAAATAGCTCCCCATTATTACCAGATGAAGGATGTTGAAGATTGTATGCTCTCTTTCTCCCTTTCTGTCTCTGTATATTTGTGTGTATGTGTGCATGTATTACTAAAAGGCCTGAATATTATTGTTGTTCAAGCTGGCAATGAGGACAGGACTTGTATGCCAATACCAGCCATAAACAAATATGCTGGAAAGCGACTGCCTTCCGCATGTTTATTTGAACGGCTAGATTTGTCGTCTCGAGTGGGCTTAGATCGAAGTTCTTGCTTTTATTTGAGAATTTAAAATGGGGAACTTGATGTGTGCAAATTAGATGAAAAAAGCTTGTTCTACGAGCATGCATGCATGTGCTGTGCTGAAAAGTACTTAATGAAGCTTTATATCTAGCATTACGACGGTTGAAATCATGCTTTTAGCTTGCAATGATCGCAATCCACAATTGTTTTAATTTATCTATCGTACCGAATAGCTATAGAAGTGCTTGCTTGTGATATGTATGACATTGTGTGTTTAGTGACAAATTCGGTTTTATGTTTGGCAGCGGGGTCAAAGAAAATGCCACGAGGGCAGGGACGAGCATCATCGCAGCTGGGGTCATAAGAAAATGCCACGAGTGTACGGGAGCTTGTAGACTTATTTATGGTCTAGGAATACGAGATGTAAATACAATTTTGCAGACAATTCCACATCGTATGTAGGGATAGTAATTTCATCAAAACCAATAGATTCTAACCCAAACCAACCTGTCTGAACCAACCCGAATGAGTGTTTGTATTTAATAGTTACCCTTAATCATTGATTAATGGTTGACTCGAGATATGTACATTATGTAATATACTAAAAGAGATCAAAAACATTTACTGTGGAGTGGACATTTGCTCTGGTGCTTCGCTCGCGTATGTGAGCTTTTTCCCCCCCTCATTTCGACTGAACGGTCACATGACGAGGACGATAGCTTGGGTCTATTGTTAACAATGGCAGATTAGCCCAGACGAGCCCGATTTATTAATCAAGGTTAATTACTTTGATTTGTTCTTTTATTTATTTAATTGATTTTGAGCGGGGGAGAGTGTGTGAAGTGCTAACAGATTGTATTTAATTGATAAAAAAGATATTGCGTTGATAGTAATGAGATTGAAATTAATTTTTGTAATTAACAACTGAATAATACAATGTAAATATTTTTAATCAGTAATTGATAATTTGTTGTATTATTATTTAAAAACCCTCAAGGAGCTCTATCGTTCACTATAGATATACACACAGTTCATTATGGATTTCAACAGTGAAATTATTATTTTGCCCCTCAGTGCACCTGACTTTTAGCCTTTGAATTAGGGATATTTTTTATTATTAACATTACTGTGCACAGTAAAATAACCATAATACCCTGTAATAAGACAAAAAACAAAAACTCTCGGTGCTTCACGCGCGTACGTGAGCTTTCCCCCCCCCCTTTGATGAACAATGGATTAACGCCTTTGCCCCTCGAATAAGACAAGAAACGGCTTATGGGCTGAGGGTCACGGAGGTAATTGCACGCGTACGGTCCGGCCCGGTTCGCCGCACCTTTTTTTTAATATTTTTTGAAAATGGCTAAATACAGATATAGCCTCTAATAAGACAAAATTGATGAATTAGGCACAGGGATAGACCGGTAATTGGCCATCATTTTTTATTATTTTTTTGAAATACTGTCGGTGCGTGCGGGACATGCGACCGATAGTATTCCGCCTCACGCCCTATGAAGGTGGCGCGTGAGGGGTGCTCGTGTCGATGGAGATGGGCTACCAGCGTCTCCGTCGACGCGCCTCCGCGTGGTCTTCCTCCCGGTGCGGTGCGTATTGTCACATGGTGGCCGTGGACTCGGAGGTGGCCAGTTAAAGCCGCTTGCCCTGTTTTCTCTCTCTCCTGCACGTAAAAGTACAAGAGAGCCCCCCGGTTTTGTTACTTTTGCACTTCAATCCCTGTACTTTGAATTTTATGTATGGTCCTGAATTCTGTTATATAAGTTTTGATCTAGTTCGATTGGGTCCTTCGATTTAAATTAATTAGATGTTAATGTTTCACTTCGGTCCTCCTTCTTTTAATTTTCGGATTGAGTTTAAATAACTTAATATATTCAGTACAGAAGTTTCAATTGTTTCAATTTTGTCCTTTGATTGAAATTGATAATATATTTGATGTTAGCGTGAAAGGATGGTTGACAGATATAGCAGTTACCATAGAATTACAAAAACTATTTTGATTTCCTTGTTGAATCTTGATCAAACATTCATAATCTTCCTTTACCGTTGGTCCTTCATCCCCGTCATTATTACGTACAGTTGCCCGTTTTTCTCGTTACGAATGAGTTTCAAACCCATTTTTAGTTTGAAATTTGGAAGAGGGGTTACAAACCCATAACACTGAACTGAATGATGCTTGCCATCACAATATGAGTGGTTACAAATTTTTATTATGTTCATGTTAATTACTCATGGTAGACTTGAAGTGTATATATTTTAAACTGCAAATTTGACAGTACAGCTCATCTGACACTCGGCTTAGCCCTTCAGTTTTCTTTGTAGTGATTTCTGATCTGTAGTACCTTGTTACCCATGGTATCAGGTAAGGAGCATGAAGCGAGGCAGAGATGTACGAGAACAGTTGGAGGGCCTTTTGGAGAGGGTTGAAATTGAGTTATCATCCAACCCCAATGATTTAGATCGATGTGATTAAGAAGTCCATAACTTTTGGTAAATTTAATATCAATAACTATTACCATTTATTTGGGAGTCAAAATACTCACGTGATCTGCAGTATTTAATTCAACTTTAATCATCCTTTCCTGCAGTGTGTACGTACGTATAGCTGTTGCATGCGGTCAGGCTTCTAGCTGTTCTTTTTCTTAATTTTGGCTGGTGGCCTAGCCGGCGTGCTGCCTCTGCTTTCCTTGCAGGAGCTGTTTTGGGGAAAGTAAGCTTTCCTCTTCGGGGTACTGGTCGGTTGGGAAGTGTCCAGCCCCTGCAGAAAGCCTTTACCAGCCGTTGTTAATCAGGAGCCAACTTAGAAAGATAAAATTGAGGTTGAAAATGACTCAAGACCACCATTATCAAAGACTTTACCAGCTAACAACAGGTAAGTTGAGAAGAATTTTGAACATAATTAATCTAGTCACTTTTTGGTTTCTTATTAAATCAAGATTATGACCTTGCTTTGGCATTACAATTTGGTTTCATTTGTTCTACAGTCTTCAATGCCCATATAAAAGCACCTTAGCATGACATTCAACATAGGCTATCGTTGATGCGTCAAATAAACTGAAGTACTATTTGTTCTTGGTCCCTGCCCACACCCACACACGCGCACGATTTTACATGAAAAGAGATAAGGAATAACCAAGTACCCCACTATGCAAGTAATGGTAATAGGATGCTCTGATGGAGTCTGAATCTTTGATTACACAGAGAGCTCCTCTATCATTATCAGGAGAATAATAATTGGATAGGTAGGTCACGGCCACTTGGTACGATGTCTTGGAAAACTCCTAACTATTCCTCTACTCTACGTTTAGGTCATTCAGGTCAAATGAAGGACTCCAATGGTCCATGACATAATTTTTAAGCTTTTAACATTATTTTAAATAATTAGGCAAAAAAAAAAGTTTGTTGGCAAAAAACCAAAACCAAAACCAAAAACCAATGTTTTGCTTTCAATTGTTTTTATAAACAAACATAAATTTGGTTTAGTTTTGGTTCTAGTGATATCAAAAGTTAGAATATTCACTAAGAAAATAATTAAAAATCAAGCCTAAAAAAATAAAATAATTAGGTTAATTCTCCAAGATTGGATAGTACTCGAAATAGCATATATTGGAAGACAATCATGGTACAAAGTTTAGATATTAAGAAAAAAGTATTTATATTGTAAATAATTTGATGTACAAACTAATCATATTATCATCACGTTGAAAATTAAAACCTAACTTAATTTATTAATTAAATATTTTTTTTAAAATTGTAATGTGCTGTTAAAATTTATTTATTTTCATGGTTCTCTATAATAAAAATAACATTTATAAATTATTTTTTGCATTGAACATTTCTAATATTAAAATGATGATTTCTTCATTTCAGTAGTTATAAAAACTAAAATAATAAAGATGGTATTATGATCTATAAAGCTAAAAGAGCTCACGATTTTAGATAGTGTTTTACACAGTTCATCGATACTCAGAAGCACTGTAGACTTGAATGGTGAAATTACATAATAATATAAGTATTATTTGTATACTTGCACAGAACAACGAGGTTGCTTGGCCGAGTGGTTAAGGCGCGTAGGTGCTAGAGAAGGCGAGAGTTCGAATCTCACAATCGATGAAATAATTTTGAAGAGGTCACCCATGACCAGTAATGAACTGTTCATTACTCTTCCAGAAGGGGCTTTTTTTTTACAAGGCTTCTTTTATCTGTTTTTTATAACCAAGGTATATGTGGCAGCTTACATGCACCTCGACTAATCTACGGACCTAATTTTTTATCATTTTTTTTCTTGTTTTTTTTTTGCCACTTATACATTTTTTTTTTGTTTTTTTCTTATGAACGGGGTGTCCGGGTTAGTTTACGTGCCCTATGATTTTTTTTTTCTCATTACTGTTATGAAAAGGTGCTTTCCCCTTGCACTTTTTTTTATAACCAGGCTTCCTTTTTTTGTTTGTTTTTTATAACCGGGGTGTTTGAGGCAGTTTACGCGCACCACGACTAATCTCCGGATCCACTTTTTTTAGAACATTTTTTTCCTGTTTTTTTTTCCACTTATATATTTTTTTGTTTTTTTTTTTATAACCAGGGTATCCAGATCAGCTTACGTTTACTTTCAAACAGAAATGAACAGTGAAAATCATAGTACAAGGTGCTTTCCCCATGCATTTTTTTTTTGTTTTTTTTCTCTAATAATCAGGTTGTTTGGAACAGTTCACTCGCACCACGACCAATCTCCGGACCCATTTTTTTTCCAGTAATGAATAATGATTTTCAATGTTCATTACTGTTACAAAATGGGCTTTCTGTTTTTTTATAACCGGGGTGTCCAGGTCAGCTTACGTTTACTTTCAAACATGAATGAACAGTGAAAATCACTGTAATAAACAGTGAAAGGTTCTTTCCCCTTGCATTTGTTTTAATAATCGGGTTATCTAGGGCAGTTTACGCGCACGACGACTAATCTCCGGGCCCATTTTTTTTATTTTACATTTTTTTGGTTTTGTTTTATGACCTGGGTGTCCGGGTAAGCTTACGCACACCATGATTTTTTTTCCCACTCAAATTGTTTTATTGAGTTATTTTTTTAGATTTGTTTTTCAATTTTATTCTTCAATAGTCAGTTGATTAGGAATTAAGCTTCATAATTTGTTTTGATCTGCTTTATATAGAATTATTTCAGTCTCATAACTTGGGTTGTAGTTTTGGCAGATTAACACAAATTCATTCTGGCATTGTCAGCATGAACTTATTTGTCCTTTGGCTGATAGAAGATTGAATTTCCAACAGAAAGCATGGCAGCAATAGAAATGATCTCATCTGAAAATTTGTACTTGTCAGAAGCAACAATCATTTTAGACAGCATGGTATCAAGGGGGAACTCGACCATTCTTCTACCAACTTTAGTTAAACCGAATACACCGAACCGAACCGGTTCGGTTAAAGCACTTGTCCGATTCTGTTAAAAGTTCAGTTACAACACTTGCTATAAATACAAAGTTATAAACTCTCAATCTCTCATTTCTTGACCCTAGCAAAAAGACACAGCCCCCCCCCCCCAAAAAAAAAAAAAAAACACAGTAACAAACCCTCGCCCCCTTCTCACCCTCTCTGCTTAAAACAAAGTAACAACCCTAGCCCCCCTCTCACCCTCTCTGCTTCCTGGGCTCTCCCTCCCTCTGCAACTAACCTTTGTGATTTGCATCGTCATCCCCTCCCCCCTCTTGGCTTCTCCCTCCCTCTGCAACTGCAACCCATCTACTAGTCCTCTTCAGAAACAACATTACTAAAGGTAAGTAAATTTAACCTCTGTTTTATTTCTTGTTATCTCTTCTCAAGATCTATGCTTCCCTAAAATATTATTGCTGTTATTGTTACTAGGAGATAAAGGTAGATCTAGCTAGCCAATAACTATATAATGTTGTTTCTCAAGGTCTATGTTTTATTTCTGATATTATTTTTATCCTAAGTTCCAAGTAATGTTGTTTTTTTAACATGAACTTGAACTTTTCTTTAGACAAATGGATCGGTAATCACTCGAAGAAGTAAAAAAACACAAGATTTTTTGGTGAGTTTTGGATAAGTAAAAAATCACAACTGGAAAATGTAACTTCTTGTGTTTGTTCGTGGTTTTTTGCTACGTTGTGAAGTTTGCATCTTTATGTGTTTTGATTTCTCTATGTTGTATTAGGTTTTCTGGGTTCTTGTTTAATCATAATTTCAGGCATTCGTTAATCACCAATCGTAAACTAAAATAAATCAAAAAATTTATAACTTTTGCATCCTAGAATGTTGATATTTGCTATCTTAATTCGGGATACTGCTGTAAATTATCAATTATTATGCATATATGTTGTATCGAGTTTTCTGGATTCTTGTTTAATCATAATTTCAGACCTTCGGGAATCACCAATCGTAAACTAAAATCAATTGAAAATTGTAGAACTTTTGCATTCAAGGTAGAGTTATCTGTGTATTGTGTGATTATATCTCTCCATCTTTGTTTCCTTTCTCTGTCTCTAGAGTGTAGACTCTACTCTAGAGTGTCAGTATAAGTGGCCCAGGTCACAGGACTGTGTACAGCAGCCAAACCAGTCCCTAAATAATAGGGAATCATAAGACTGAAAGAACACACTTACAAAGGATAGAGCAGAAAATATAGTTAAAACCCAATCTCCATTGCCATCTGCATGTGTTAGATGACCATGGTGCACCTTTGCTGCTCACAGTCAAAAGAAGACAAAGTCATGATAAGCTAAAATACAAGACTGGTCCATTTTAAATATACTAGATCTAGGTTGCATCCTGAAACCAAAGGTAGCTGTGGTTTAAAAGAAAACCAATGATCTGAAAAATCCAGATTTCAGAAACAGAAAAGTCATATTCTGATATCTTAACTTTCATTCTAAAATCTGGTGCATATTCTCCATAGCTATGAGCAATAAGTCATCAAAAAAATGGAGAAATTCTCAGCATCAATTAAGTATGAGTAAGAAACTTTGTGGTCCATGAAGTAAAGACCGGCCAATAAAGTTTTCAAAATTAATGAAGGCAACAATAAGTCCAAGTATTTTATTGGACAAGAGACGCAATGATGATTGAGATAGTAAGCAGGCAATAGATTCAAACATCATCATTCTCTTCAAACCTCTGAAACACAGTGTAAATCTTAGACAGAGAGTGTGCAGTGACATTAAAGATTATTATTCTCTTCAAATCTCCGAAACGCATTACTAAACTCAAGAGTCAGACTTGAGTAGAGAGCAGACAATAAACCCATAGAATCATTAGAACTTATCTATACTTTCAGCAGACTTGCCCAACTACTTTGAAAAACTGACTGCTAAACGCATCCTGAAATATCTAATCTAGTAGCTAATGTCATTATAATATCTAGTCTAATCTCATATAAGCAGTTGAACAAATAGAACTATAGAATAGCCCTCCTGGCACATGAAACTCTGACACTGCAAACAAAAATCACAAAAAAAGACAGATACAAATGACACCACAATACAATATGGTTAAAAGGTGAAAAAATAATTTCCTCTGCAACTGCATTCCATCTACTAGTCCTCTTCAGAAACAACATTACTAAAGGTAAGTAAATTTAACCTCTGTTTTATTTCTTGTTATCTCTTCTCAAGATCTATGCTGCCCTAAAATATTATTACTGTTATTGTTACTAGGAGATAAAGGTAGATCTAGCTAGCCAATAACTATATAATGCTGTTTCTCAAGGTCTATGTTTTATTTCTGATATTATTTTTATTCTAAGTTCCAAGTAATGTTGTTTTTTTAACATGAACTTGAACTTTTCTTTAGACAAATGGATCGGTAATCACTTGAAGAAGTAAAAAACACAAGATTTTTTGGTGAGTTTTGGATAAGTAAAAAATCACAACTGGAAAATGTAACTTCTTGTGTTTGTTCGTGGTTTTTTGCTACGTTGTGAAGTTTGCATCTTTATGTGTTTTGATTTCTCTATGTTGTATTAGGTTTTCTGGGTTCTTGTTTAATCATAATTTCAGGCATTCGGTAATCACCAATCGTAAACTAAAATCAATCAAAAAATTTATAACTTTTGCATCCTAGAATGTTGATATTTGCTATTTTAATTCGGGATACTGTTGTAAATTATCAATTATTATGCATATATGTTGTATGGAGTTTTCTGGATTCCTGTTTAATCATAATTTCAGACCTTCGGGAATCACCAATCGTAAACTAAAATCAATTGAAAATCGTAGAACTTTTGCATTCGGGAATGTTGATCTTTACTGTCTTAATACGGGATACTATTGTTAATTGTTAATTATTATGCATATATATAGTATTGAGTTTGCGGGTTCTGTTTCTTATACACTTAATACTTTTATTTTATGATTTATTAATTAACTTATTTTCAATCTATCATTTCTATTTTTTTTTTTTTGTATAATTTGGTGGAAAGTTACAGCAATGGATGATAATTAGATTAAAATCTGGAGAATTTCTTGAAGTTTTTTATGTTTATATTGCTTCTTGTTTATTTTGAAGCCCTTTGAAGGCAATATTCTGTAATTTTAATTTTAATTTGTTCACTTATGTAATCTTAATTATTTTGACTTATGCTAAATTAAACAAATCAAAAGTATAGTATTAGAAAGTAAAAAAAAAAACTAAATAAACTCTATAATCTATATTAACAATAACAATTTATTATATTAATATTTATATTAGTGGTAAAATAATTAAAAATAGTTTTGGATTTTATAAGAAAAATGTTTTTTATTAATATTAATTGTAAGCCCATCAAAAAGCTCCCAGAACATTACTAGTCCCATCAAGGAACTAAATTCGGGTAAAAGCGTGGGCTTCTAGCTCACATGTCTTTACAGTTAAGACACCCACTAACGAAACCCAAAATACAAACCCAACAAAAGTTTAAACCCCACAGCGTGAACTATAGCTAGCTCAACACTCTTAGGGTTTTTGCGTTCTCTTTCTTCCCCACTGCCAAAACAAAGCAACCGTAATTTCCTTTGCGTCACTCCTTTTTCTCTGTGAAATTTAGTGCAAGCTGATAATTTTTTGTTTTGGTTTGTGATAAAGGTGTTAAATTTGTTGGGTTCATAAAGCCATGGCAAAGAAAGGGAGTCAAAAGAAAGACGGTAGCAGGAAAAAAAACTCGTGGTGAATATGTTGACCCACAAAACATGGACGATGCTATTGATTCCTGTAAGTTACTTCTTCTTTATCATCTTTAAGTCTACGCCTTCGGGGTTATGGGATTCGTGTTTTTTTCCTGTGTTATCTGGTTTTAATGCAACTGTTGGTTCCTTTATTACTTTAATTTGTGCTGGTGGAAAAAAAGTTTAATATGTATTTGTTTTGATGGGTGAATAGGGCTTAGTTGAGGAAAGAAATCATGAATTTTGATTCGTTTTTGTATCTGTTGTTGCTTTGAATGTTTGCAGTTCACAAACAGAGGGATATTATTCCGCTTGATGTAGATGCTGATGTTGGGGAATTAAGTGACGACGAGGAAGAACCTATTTGATGTGACTCAGCCCTGCCCTTTCGTTTTATTTCCTTTTCAATTTATGACAGCCTGGAAATAAACCAGACATAGCGGTTGTCCAACTGGATACATGTGTCAATTAAAACAGTTATTACTTATAAAGTAATTTAATCTCTAGCATCCACATGGTTGTTCATCTGATATTAACCCCCAAGTTGCTCAAGTCGATGAGAAGAAATTGAGTTGGAAGATTCCACTTCAAAGTCAACCCTTTTGAAACGAATCTTTACAAATTAGACTCTTAAAATTCAATTGTTTTGACTCGGTGCACACTGAGCTGAGTTTTATTTATCTTAATTACTGGCATCTGATACCGGGAACTGAGAAACTGCTGCTTTCTGTAATCGATATTAGAATGATTCTTCATTTTATCACTATTTGGAGTGACTGACCACATAGTAAATTATGTTTCGGCCGAGTATTTTAGATTACATTTTGATTTGATTTTTTTTCTTTTTGCTCCTCTGCGAGTAGGTTGTTTCTGGTGACGATGATTTGCCCACGAGAGATGATATCGGAGAAAGGAGGAGGAAGCATGAGCTTAGAGTGTTAGCAGATGCCGGAATCAGGACCGAGGATGATGCTGGAATTGAGTCTGACAAAAACGATGATATGGATGAAGATGCCGATTCGTCGGAAAATGATTTGTACGAGCAAGTAAAGCAAAAACGAGCAGCCAAACTCGCTGCCAAAGCTGAGATTTACACAAGGTTGGTTTTACTTGTTCACTGTACTTGAACATTAAGTGCAGAGATCCCTGTGAGAGTTGAACTTGTGGCAGCTGCTTGTTAATTGAACTGTCAAATTGTTTGTTTGCCCAGGAGAACTCAAATTAAACCCTCCAATCAATTTATGAAATTAAACTGTCAAATTGCTTTTACAGGACCTCCGCACCCCCATCCTTGCCTGAAACTGCTGATGGAAAACGTCATATGACTTATCAGGTAAGAATGCCTCGATTTCACCATCTTTTATAACCATTATCGTCCCCTGCTGGCGTTGACTTACAAATATATACACTCTGTTTTTCCAATGACACCAGATTGAGAAGAACAGAGGTCTAACACGTCCGCGCAACAAGCTGACAAAAAATCCAAGGAAGAAATACAGGGTACGTTCATTGTTTTAGTTAATTTTGCTGCATGATAGACTACTTCATTTTGAATTATTAATTTACTTCTCCACCCCCTCTCTCTGCGCCGCCAGACAAAGCATGATAAAGCACAGAAGCGGCGACTAGGGCAAGTGCGGCAGATCAAGAAACCTTCTGGTCCTTATGGTGGTGAAAGCTCTGGAATAAACACAAGAATTAGTCGAAGCATCAGACTCTGAAACGAGGCACCATGCTCTTTTGTACCATGAAAGTGTTTTGAGTTTAAAATTTTGATTTTTGGACAAAATTCCACCTGAAAACTGCTTGATTTGATGATTCAAACGTTACATGTTCGAAAGCCAAAATTTCTAGGAGCATAAACAAACGATTGTTGTTGATTTGTTTCAAACTCCTCGTTCATGTAAAGGCAAGAAAGATTTAAATTTCTTTCCCCATCGTAGATTTGGTGGGAAATCTGCCAATTCCTCTTAATTCAACAGGGTTTTCCGATTTGTCTTTGAATTTTATTCTTGTTCAATATAATTTCTTGTGGTTAATTGAGATGGGATCTTCCTGTTTCCTTGACAAATTTTTAGAGGGCTAGTTACCATATAATTTAATAATTTTGAAATATTTTGGCTACTTCATTTAAATCAGTCAAATTTTACTTCTGTTTAGTAATAGCTCCTGTGGCAATGATAACTGTTTTATAATTGATTAAATCATCTAGTTAATTAGTAAATTTAGAAGACCACCCTGCATACTGTTTTTACAGTTCATGGAAGTGACTGGACAGTAAACTAGTTTCATGTTATTGATCTTGTCACTTATTGCCTGTTTTCTGCAGTTATAAAGCAGCAAAAGTTCTTAAGAGCAAAGTTTGGAGAATTTGATGATGAATTGCAAGATGAAGAAGAAGATGAGGAAGGAGCACAAAATATTGTATGGAGTGGGAAGAGGAGCCATGATTATCATGGTGGTGATAATCGTGGCTCCTATTCCCACTCCATACAATATTTTGGCTACATCATTTAAATCAGTCAAATTTTACTTTTGTTTAGTAATAGCTCCTGTTGCAATGATAACTGTTTTATAATTGATTAAATCATCTAGTTAATTAGTAAATTTAGAAGACCACCCTGCATACTGTTTTTACAGTTCATGGAAGTGACTGGACAGTAAACTAGTTTCATGTTATTGATCTTGTCACTTATTGCCTGTTTTCTGCAGTTATAAAGCAGCAAAAGTTCTTAAGAGAAAAGTTTGGAGACTTTGCTGATGAATTGCAAGATGAAGAAGAAGATGAGGAAGGAGCACAAAATATTGTATGGAGTGGGAACAGGAGCCACGATTATCATGGTGGTGATAATCGTGATATCGAGGTGAGAATTTAAATACCAAGAGCCATGATTCTCTTTCCCACCCGCCTTCTAATTGCTTTATATCTTATCATTTTCTCAGTTAAGCTAACCAATATCAGGCTGGTAAAGGCTTTCTGCAGGGGCTGGACACTTCCCAACCGACCAATACCCCGAAGAGGAAAGCTTACTTTCCCCAAAACAGCTCCTGCAAGGAAAGCAGAGGCAGCACGCCGGCTAGGCTACCAGCCAAAATTAAGAAAAAGAACAGCTAGAAGCCTGACTGCATGCAACAGCTATATGTACATACACACTGCAGGAAAGGATGATTAAAGTTGAATTAAATATTGCAGATCACGTGAGTATTTTGACTCCCAAATAAATGGTAATAGTTATTGATAGTAAATTTACCAGAAGTTATGGACTTCTTAATCACATCGATCTAATTGAGGTTGAAAATACTCACCCTTTCCTGTAAATTTTAGAAGTCCATAACTTCTAGTAAATTTACTATCAATAATTATTACTATTTATTTGGGAGTCAAAATACTCACGTGATCTGCAGTATTTAATTCAACTTTAATCATCCTTTCCTGCAGTGTGTACGTACGTATAGCTGTTGCATGCGGTCAGGTTTCTAGCTAGCTGTTCTTTTTCTTAATTTTGGCTGGTGGCCTAGCCGGCGTGCTGCCTCTGCTTTCCTTGCAGGAGCTGTTTTGGGGAAAGTAAGCTTTTCTCTTCGGGGTACTGGTCGGTTGGGAAGTGTCCAGCCCCTGCAGAAAGCCTTTACCAGCCGTTGTTAATCAGGAGCCAACTTAGAAAGATAAAATTGAGGTTGAAAATGACTCAAGACCACCATTATCAAAGACTTTACCAGCTAACAACAGGTAAGTTGAGAAGAATTTTGAACATAATTAATCTAGTCACTTTTTGGTTTCTTATTAAATCAAGACTATGACCTTGCTTTGGCATTACAATTTGGTTTCATTTGTTCTACATTCTTCAATGCCCATATAAAAGCACCTTAGCATGACATTCAACATAGGCTATTGTTGATGCGTCAAATAAACTGAAGTACTTTCTGTTCCCTGCCCACACACGCGCACGATTTTACATGAAAAGAGATAAGGAATAACCAAGTACCCCACTATGCAAGTAATGGTAATAGGATGCTCCGATGGAGTCTGAATCTTTGATTACACAGAGAGCTCCTCTATCATTATCAGGAGAATAATAATTGGATAGGTAGGTCACGGCCACTTGGTACGGTGTCTTGGAAAACTCCTAACTATTCCTCTACTCTACGTTTGTCTTGGAAATTGTTTCTTTTAAAATTTTGTTGTTTTGTTCTGCTGGTGAAAACAGATGAAGTATCAGCTATAGTCATTGACTTGGGCTCACACACTTGCAAAGCTGGTTATGCCGGCGAGGACACACCCAAGGCCGTCTTTCCTTCTGTTATTCTCTCTCTCTCTATCGCATATTATTTAACCTACATTAGCAGCATTTTACCTTCTTTTTTTAAAAAAAAAACTGCGTTAGAAACAAGGAATTCCTGTTTTGGATTACGAAACTGGCAAAATGCTTGTGACTGTCAGCTAGGGTTTGAATACTTTTATTATTATAATTCTGCCTTGTTTTAGAGGTTTTCTCGGTACATGTTACTCAGGTTGTTGGATCGACGGATCAAACGGACGTTGATGATGCTACAAGCAAATGTAAGTTATATGTAGGATCTCAGGCTTTAGGGTTTCGTCGGGACCACATGGAGGTCAGTTTTCTAATTATCTTGTCATGGTTTTGAGGGATTAGACGGGATTTGGTTAGGCTATATAATAAATTCAGGTTTTTTCCACCAGGTGTTATCACCTTTTAAGGACGGGATTGTTGCTGACTGGGATATGGTTGATAGCATATGGAATCATGCTTTCAAGTAAGATTCATTATCAAACACCCTGACATTTGTAAATTTAATGAAAAAGAACAAAATACAAGAAAAAAAACTGCTTTTAACTTTATAATATGAGGATGCACAATGACATTTGTAAAAAACGTAGTTTGGAACTGGTGCATTTTTCATCCTTGAGCTGTACATTGAAGTTGTGCAATGACAATGGCGGGTGACATAATTTGAAATTGGTGCTTTCCTCAAAGCTATCAATGAGCATCAGGTATTTCCTTGCTACATTTAATGCTTTTGCTATCAATCATGCAATTGGCTTTGAAGGCACAGCATGTTCACGAACGAATTAAAAGAGAGTGCCTTGTTTTTTTGTGAAATCTAGCTATTATTATGGCTTAAGGTGTGCTCATATTATTATTGAGATTTTTTATTATCACAGACTTAATACAAGGAGGATTCTCCTCAAAACTCCTAGCATTTAAGACAAGGAAAGCTTGATTTGTGGAAGTATGCTAGAAATGGTAATAATCATCAATTAAATAGCGTTTAACAGCAAATGGTTTTCATGTTATCTTCAGGTTGGCTACTCCATTCGTTTTGAAGATTGCATATCAGATAAGACTGTTTTGAAATATATGATCGATGGAATGCTCTTGCGTGAATTTCTTGGCGACCAGATCTGGCAGGCTACAGGTGAGCTATGTCTTGGTGCCTTATTCATGGTTTTGATTTGGTGAGTTCCACTGGCTTACTAAAATTATATTTATAAGTGGATTGTTTAGCTTGTTTTTGTGCTGGTAATGAATCTCCATAAAAATATTTTTTGTTTGTGTTCTTGAAATTATTCTTTGCTTGAAGTTAATTTCAGTTTGTGAAAATTAACTCAACTTCTTGTATCATCATGCTGCTTTGATGCTTGCTGATTATGGCTGTGCTGTTGCATAACTGACAGGACAGCTGAGCTTATTTTTGAAAAGTACAATGTTCCTGCATTATTTTTGGCCAAGAATGTTGTATGTCCCTGTTCCAAGAACTTGATGTGTGCAAATTAGATGAAAAAAGCTTGTTCTACGAGCATGCATGCATGTGCTGTGCTGAAAAGTACTTAATGAAGCTTTATATCTAGCATTACGACGGTTGAAATCATGCTTTTAGCTTGCAATGATCGCAATCCACAATTGTTTTAATTTATCTATCGTACCAAATAGCTATAGAAGTGCTTGCTTGTGATATGTATGACATTGTGTGTTTAGTGACAAATTCGGTTTTATGTTTGGCAGCGGGGTCAAAGAAAATGCCACGAGGGCAGGGATGAGCATCATCGCAGCTGGGGTCATAAGAAAATGCCACGAGTGTACGGGAGCTTGTAGACTTATTTATGGTCTAGGAATACGAGATGTAAATACAATTTTGCAGACAATTCCACATCGTATGTAGGGATAGTAATTTCATCAAAACCAATAGATTCTAACCCAAACCAACCTGTCTGAACCAACCCGAATGAGTGTTTGTATTTAATAGTTACCCTTAATCATTGATTAATGGTTGACTCGAGATATGTACATTATGTAATATACTAAAAGAGATCAAAAACATTTACTGTGGAGTGGACATTTGCTCTCGGTGCTTCGCTCGCGTATGTGAGCTTTTTTCCCCCCTCATTTCGACTGAACGGTCACATGACGAGGACGATAGCTTGGGTCTATTGTTAACAATGGCAGATTAGCCCAGACGAGCCCGATTTATTAATCAAGGTTAATTACTTTGATTTGTTCTTTTATTTATTTAATTGATTTTGAGCGGGGGAGAGTGTGTGAAGTGTTAACAGATTGTATTTAATTGATAAAAAAGATATTGCGTTGATAGTAATGAGATTGAAATTAATTTTTGTAATTAACAACTGAATAATACATTGTAAATATTTTTAATCAGTAATTGATAATCTGTTGTATTATTATTTAAAAACCCTCAAGGAGCTCTATCGTTCACTATAGATATACACACAGTTCATTATGGATTTCAACAGTGAAATTAGGGATATTTTTTATTATTAACATTATTGTGCACAGTAAAATAACCATAATACCCCGTAATAAGACAAAAAACAAAAACTCTCGGTGCTTCACGCGCGTACGTGAGCTTCCCCCCCCCCCCCTTGATGAACAATGGATTAACGTCTTTGCCCCTCGAATAAGACAAGAAACGACTTATGGGCTGAGGGTCACGGAGGTAATTGCACGCGTACGGTCCGGCCCGGTTCGCCGCACCTTTTTTTTTAATATTTTTTGAAAATTGCTAAATACGGATATAGCCTCTAATAAGACAAAATTGATGAATTAGGCACAGGGATAGACCGGTAATTGGCCATCATTTTTTATTATTTTTTTGAAATACTGTCGGCGCGTGCGGGACATGCGACCGATAGTATTCCGCCTCATGCCCTGTGAAGGTGGCGCGTGAGGGGTGCTCGCGTCGATGGAGATGGGCTACTGGCGTCTCCGTCGACGCGCCTCCGCGTGGTCTTCCTCCCGATACGGTGCGTATTGTCACGTGGTGGCTGTGGACTCGGAGGTGGCCAGTTAAAGCCGCTTGCCCCGTTTTCTCTCTCTCCTGCACGTAAAAGTACAAGAGAGCCCCCTGGTGTTGTTACTTTTGCACTTCAGTCCCTGTACTTTGAATTTTATGTATGGTCCTGATTTCTGTTATATAAGTTTTGATCTAGTTCGATTGGGTCTTTCGATTTAAATTAATTAGATGTTAATGTTTCACTTCGGTCCTCCTTTTAATTTTCAGATTGAGTTTAAATAGCTTAATATATTCAGCACCCGTTTGGCATTGAGTTTTCAACCTTGGTTTGGCAAAAGTGGTGTAAAAAAAAGTGGAAAGGTGTTTGGTAATTGATGATAAGCTGGTTTGAAACATATGGACCCCACCCCAAACCTTGGTTGCAAGTAAAGCAGCTATTAGATGCTTTTATTGCAACCAAGGTTTTCATTTCAACCCTGGTTTGAAACTTATGATTTTTTTTTATTCAGTTAATGAATTTTGCATGTAACATGCATCTCTCTCTCTCTCTCTCTCTTTCTCCGCCCAAAACAAACATGGTGGTCGGAGCTTCCAACGCTGACTCCGCCCACCATTTTACGATGAAACCACCACAGGAAGAACCACATCGCCCTCCTCTACCCGTAGATATCCTCTGTTGAAGCTCTCGTCGTGGTCGGTGAACAGTACCGCCACCTTCCAACACTGCCTCCGGCCACCACCACATAAAGAACCACCTTGGACTCCTCTACCCGTAGGTATCCTCCGTTGAAGCTCTCGTTGTGGTCGGTCGGAAGGCACTATTCACGTGAATTATGTGCGCTGCACTGTCGCGAAGAAGACGCACAGTGCAGCGCACCGTTTTAATTTTTTTCGAGAGAGAAGCAGCTGGACCTCGGCTGGGCATCAGTTTGGGCTTAGGCCCAATTTGGATGGGTTGTCCTCGGCCCAACCAATGTTTTTATATATATATATATATATATATATATATATATATATATATATATATATTTTTTTTTTAAAATGTGTAGATACAGATCAGTCCTAATGGAAGGAAAATATCTGTTCGTGATGAAATTGCAAGTAGTTTGATGGGAGAATAAAAAATAATATTTGTTTTTTCATGAATTATTAATTACATAATATTATTATCATTATTAAATTTACAATATTTAAAAAATTATATATATATAAAAAGAAAAAAAGAAATATAAATTTTAAAATAATTATCAATATAAATTTAAAATTTAGGACTTAACTGAATAAAAACAAAACCTTAAGAAAAAAGAAATGATAAAAAATAAAAACCAAAATTTAAAGCATAAATAAATAAATACGGACAACAAATATAAACTGTCCAGGAAAGACCGAGAAAAAAAATCATAACAAAACAAAAAAATTACTATTAGTTTTTTTTATGTTTTACACATCATCAACTACACAATATATAAAGACAGTATTGTGTATTGAACACCACTACTAAAAACAAAACAAAAATTATATTTTTTAATATTAATATTTATCTCATTACTCGTCATGTAAAAAATCTAAATATTTAAAAATTATCTATAGAGTTTGAAACATCCATATGAATATCTATTATATGCTATTATTTATTATCTAATAAAAATAAAATAAAATACACACACATTTAAATAACATGAGCGTGTGTGTGTATTAAATGATAAAACTATATATGTATTTATGTATATATTGAAAAATCTAAACATTCTACAAATATATCTATACAATATTAATATATATTTTAAATTAAATTCAGATTAATTTTATATTATATCAAGCCATGTACTCTACACGTTGCCTAAGCTAGTTATTAAAAAAAATACCCGCCCATTCTCTCAAATATAATCAACAAAACACTAAACTGTGTGTGGAAATCACGGTTTCTCCCCACACATATCACTGCTGATTGCAACTATGCTTTCCTCTTTTTTTTTTTCTTTTTTTTTCTTCTGATTATGTTTTTTTTCCTAATTATTCGTTTTCTTTTCTTTTTTTCGTTTCTTATTTTTTTTTCTTGTTTTTTTTATTACGTTTTTTTTTCCTATTATTGTTTTTCATTTTTTCTCCATGAAATATTTTTTTCTTTTTTGAGACGATAATAACGAGGAACTAAATTCGGGTAAAAGCGTGGGCTTCTAGCTCATGTGTCCTTACAGTTCAGGCCCACTAATGAAACCCAAAATACAAGCCCAACAAAACTTTAAACCCCATAGCGTGAACTATAGCTAGCTCAATGTTAGTAACTTAGTAAGTTAGTATAAATAGAAACTTAATAAACCCTGGATTTTTATCGCCTGCCTCTCGCCTCCCCTCCTCTGCAAAAACACTCTCCTTCCCTCTCGCCTCCTCTGCAAAAACACTCTCACTCTCCTTCCCTCTCGCCTCCCTCTGCAACTAAAATCTCCCTCTCGCCTCACGGCAAGGTTCCTCTTTATCATCGTCCCCATCCGACACGGTTGCAGTTTACAAAAGGTATTTAAAATTAACATCTGTTTTATTTCTTGTTATCTCTTATAGATCATCTATGCTTCCTTTTCTAATTGAACCATATATTAAATTGGACCTTGAGTTTCTGTTTCTGGGCACAAAGCACGGGATAGTGTTGAAATTGACCATGGGTAATTCATGGTTACTTGAGCTCTGTGGAAATTTAATTGCTAATGGTTTTTAATAGTTCGTATTTGCTTCTGTTTAGATTATATGTTGATGTGTTTAAGTAGTAATTGAGATGATTCTGGGTTGCTGGTATTTGAGATCTTCTGTTTATGATCATGCTGTTGGTATGAGTTTCTGTTTCTTTTGCTATTCTTGTTTCGTTTCTGGTCGTTGATAGATGATTCTGGGTTCGTGTGGACTTTAGAAAAAAATGTTTGTGTTATTATAATGTGTTTAAAAAAAATGTCAGTGTTATTCTTTTGTCATATGTTTTTTTTTCTTTATAATATCCATTCATTTTTACTGTTATCATTAACATTTGCCTTCACAGAATATTAGCTTGCATGCTTTTTCTTTACAGAATATAAATAATCAAATAGGACTTAGATTCATGGTTCAAGAGGATAGAGAAGTGTAGAGTGAAAGACTGAATCTTATTCCTGGTTTATTAACTTCCTTTGTGCTGCCATGAAGACTTCACCATTGTATATTGCACCATAATTAACATGTTTATATGATTAACATGTTTAAATTATTATGAATATATGCAGCAAATATATTGCGAATTATAAAAATATATATTAACATGTTTTGATGTTTTTCATTTGGTAATTACAGATGGAGAACCGTCAAAACCAGATGTATTTCTTAAGTTTTTTTTTATGTTAATTTTGCTATTTCTTTATTTTGAAGCCATTTGAAGGCATTTCTTGTAATTTAAATTTAAATTTGTTCACTTGTGTAGTTTTAATTATTTTGTCTCATGCTAAATCAAACAAAACAACAGTATTGGAAAGGTTAAAAAAACTTCATAAACATTATATTAACAAATTAATACATTAATATTTTTTAGTAGTTGCCAAAAAATTAAAAATATTTTGGGTTCATATAAGAAAATCTATTTTTCTTTATATTAATTGTAAGCCCATCAAAAAATTCATTATAAAGCCCATCAGATGGCCCAAAACCCAAATTCGTTTTTTTTCAATTTTTTCATAATAAAAACCGAACCGAACCGAACCGAAAGTGGTCGGTTTTTAATAGGTTCGGTTCGGTTTCGGTTTGTATTTAACAAAAAATCAGTTTAGTTACTTTTTTTGATAAAAACCGAACCGAAAATGCTCACCCCTAAGCTCAACGCTCTCTCAGGGTTTTTGCGTTCTCTTTCTTCCCCGCTGCCAAAACAAAGCAACCGTAATTTCCTTTGCGTCACTCCTTTTCCTCTGTGAAATTTAGTGCAAGCTGATAATTTTTTGTTTCGGTTTGTGATGCAGGTGTTAAATTTGTTGGGTTCATAAAGCCATGGCAAAGAAAGGGAGTCAAAAGAAAGACGGTAGCAGCAGAAGCGGCAAGAGAAAAACCCGTGGTGAATATGTTGACCCACAAAACATGGACGATGATATTGATTCCTGTAAGTTACTTCTTCTTTATCATCTTTAAGTCTACGCCTTCTGGGTTATGGGATTCTTGTTTTTTTTCCTGAGTTATTGGTTTTAATGCAGCTGTTGGTTCCCTTATAACTTTAATTTGTGCTGATGGAAAAAAAGTTGAATATTTATTTGTTTTGATGGGTGAATAGGGCTTAGTTGAGGACAGAAATCATGAATTTTGATTTGTTTTTGTATCTGTTGTTGTTTTGAATGTTGCAGTTCACAAACAGAGGGATATTATTCCGCTTGATGTAGATGCTGATGTTGGGGAATTAAGTGACGACGAGGAAGAACCTATTTTTGATGATGAGGTATTTGGATGTTTTTAATAACTAAATTATCAGTTTCCTGCAAGTGCTATATGTGCTTGTTAGAATGGTATAGTTAAAGTAATGTGTAGAATGCATTTTAGTTGCTGGATTGTTGAAGGGGATTGAGAATGTGAAGGGGTTTACCTAATTTCATCAGGGGATGAAGATGGGTGATGACTTTCTATAGCTTTGTCCTTGGGAGTTTATTTGAAAGAGAAATTGGAATTGTGCTTTTAGCTTTTTTTCCTCATCCTATGTGTTAAAAGAGTATTAAACTGTTATCCACCTTTTGTGCTTTCTGCTTTCATTTTTTTCTCTTGTCACATTCTTGTTGATCCTGCCAACAGGCTATTAACAATGACGAGGATGAAGACGAGGAGGAGGATGAAGACGATGATGACTCCCAAGATAATGGGCTAGCCGCAAAAAGTAAGAATTTTTTACTTCATTTACATTTTTCCTGTGAGTGCTGAAAAGTTTTCTGATGTAAAGTAAAAGCGACCCGTTGCCTGATTAATTAATCCCTCTGAAAAACTGATATTTCATTCTTTGGAACTGAGGTGGGTGCATTCTTTAGAACTCTCTTATTCTCCTCTTACAAATGGACTGTATATATTAAGGGAGGGTGAAACTAAATCATTAAGTTATAACATCAGCACGGGATATATTTCTCCAATGAATATATTGGCTACATCATTTAAATCAGTCAAATTTTACTTTTGTTTAGTAATAGCTCCTGTTGCAATGATAACTGTTTTATAATTGATTAAATCATCTATTTAATTAGTAAATTTAGAAGACCACCCTGCATACTGTTTTTACAGTTCATGGAAGTGACTGGACAGTAAACTAGTTTCATGTTATTGATCTTGTCACTTATTGCCTGTTTTCTGCAGTTATAAAGCAGCAAAAGTTCTTAAGAGCAAAGTTTGGAGACTTTGATGATGAATTGCAAGATGAAGAAGAAGATGAGGAAGGAGCACAAAATATTGTATGGAGTGGGAACAGGAGCCACGATTATCATGGTGGTGATAATCGTGATATCGAGGTGAGAATTTAAATACCAAGAGCCATGATTCTCTTTCCCACCCGCCTTCTAATTGCTTTATATCTTATCATTTTCTCAGTTAAGCTAACTAATATCAGGTGGAATTATATGTTTACCTGTTTGTGTGTGCTATTTTATTTTTCCTTTCTTGCTTTGATTTTCTCTCTGGATATCCTGAACATTTTGATGTTTAACAGTTAGATTCAAGTGACGAGGCCCTAAAGGAAGAGGAGGAGGAGGTTTTGAAATTACAGAGGGAAAGAGCAAAAAATTTATCAGTGGAAGACTTTGGCCTGAAAAATGATGAAGATGAAAGTGACAAGGAGCAAACACTAGGGGTAAACTTAACCATAGTCTAGTTTGTTTTGCAGAGTAACAGTGATGTGAATTCAGTTCTTAAAGTTTTAGTATCTCAAAAGGGATCAATGAATACATTTTTTTAAGACATTGTATGGGTGTGATTTTTTTCTCAGGAAATCTCAAATCAAGGAAAAAGAGCAAAGAAAGCTCGTTTGAGCGAAGAGGCTGTTGATGAATTGGGTACAACTTTTGGGCTAAAAAAAGATTTGAATGAGTTGTCAAGGAAGGAGCAAATGGAAATTATCTCTAGGTAAAATCTCTTAGCTTTAGTTTCTTGCTCATTGTTTGTAGTTCTATGGCTGTATACACTTCCATGTTACTGGAGTAGCAAAGAAATTTCTTAATTGAGTTGTTTTTATTGAAACAAAAGCTGTAAAAATAAGAAGGGGAATGCTAGAAGCAGTCTCTTCAACAGCTGCTAGCAACAGTTGCTCTTCAGATTATGACACATGTTATGCCACTTAAAAGAAATAACCTAGAACCTGGTTAAACCCATGACCATGTTTTTCTATTTAAAAAAAGAAGAAATAAAGAACACCCTCTCTTCTTTGTTCTTACTTTCTAATATGAAAAGTCTATCCATTTGGTGTTCTGGGTTGATGTAATTTCCTCTTAATTTTTCTTCTCTCTTTCACTCTTCATTGCAATCCAATCTTTTTTGGGGGGAATTCTGGTTTGAGCAATTTTAGCAGTCTTTGCTGATCTGTCGTCCAATAAGGTGAATGGAGTTTCATTATCTTGCTGTCCATACATCTGTCCCATCAAACAATAAGCTGCTATGAATAAACCAAAAATCACCTTCACGAATCCACAATTTGCACTCTCTTCCATGACAATTAATTCCCATGAAAACACATTCAATCCCTTTGAAAAGCAACAAATTCTCCAAATGGGTTGTCTTCCAGAATTCAAACCAATGCTCATCTCTTAAAAAGCAAAATCCAAGCTTGAAATTGCTTATTCCAACAGCCAACTATAGTGATAGATCTAGCAAAAAAAACCTCCATAGTCTTCAAGAAACAAGTATACGAACTGGGCATGCTCTCAAATATTTTAATCAATGGCCTAAGAAGAATTGAAGCTAAAAGTAAATTTATATGTGACTATGTACATGGCAAAATCAGATGTGGGTTTTTTGAATTTGTCTATAAAAAAATCTGATTTTTAGAGAGGTGTGCGTATGTGAATGGCTAAATAGACAAGATTTCATGTTATACAGGTTGAGAGTAAGAAGGAAGAAGACATTGAGATATAATGAGAGATCTTTTCTCTTTTTTATAGAAAAATATAGTAATGGGTTTAACCAGTTTCTAGGTATTCTTTTAAGTGACATAAGACGTGATATAATCTAAAGAGTGACTGCTGCTAGCATTCCTCAAATAAGAAATAGGAAAATAATTTGTAAGGGTAAAGCATATTCAGAGGATGAAGGGGAAGAACCAATTACTTATGAAACTACAAGGCTAAAAGATTTTCCCATGGTGAAGTGAGTATTTGTCAAGAAATTTCACATGTTAAGCCAGGTGATACTGTTCAAATATATTGACCAACTTCACTTAAAATACCTTAGCAATGAGAGGGCAATCTTGGTTTAGATGCTCAGATTCATCCTTCAAAAAAATTTCCTTATTTTATTGGATCTCCCCTGCCCTCTCTACTGTAAAATGTATTTATCTACTTTCTATTTCCTGGCTAAGCAATGAATTTTATGCTTCTAGATAAGGTGTAAATAGAAGAATGCAGATAATAATTAGTGAACTGACAGGGTAATGTGAAACTAGCGGGGGAATCCTACTTTTCTAACATGTAAATCAAGGTACATAATGAAGTAGGTGAGATAGCTGCAAGTGTTTGATGACATGCTATTGACATTCGATTCATTTTTTGGGACTATTCAGCGATTTAGAATTGTGGCTGTTAAAATGGGATCTGGAAAAGATCCATGACAAGCTTCATTGTTACATGTAATGGTATTTGAAATATATTGGTGGTCTTCAGTGCTCGGAAGGATTTGTTATATCATTTTTTAATGCCTTTTTTGGAGTTGGTTGTGTGTTGTCCATGTGTTCTCTAGGTATCGAATCCCCTTACTGTTAGGACACAAATGTGGTGCACCAACTCTCATAAACTCGTTGTTATCAGTTTTCTGATTTTCCATGGTTTTAATTCCATATTTTCAAATATGCTCTTCTGTTTTACTTAGTTGAAAGGTTCCCTTTTCTGAGCTAGCATTTCTTACTGCAGTTCTGCTCCAGAATTGGTTGGTTTGCTGTCTGAGCTTAATAGCACACTTGAAGAGCTTGAAAACAAAGTTAATCCACTTTTAAAGAAGGTACTTTTCTTCCGCTGTTGCTATTGTCTAACTTTTCTGTGCTTGTACTGGAGCTCCAACCGCAAGCTCCACCTGCTCATGCATCATACTATGTTTTGGCAACTGTTTTCTAAACAATGGTCTTAGTTTCCTATTTACTAAACCACAGTCATATTTCTTAGTCATCACGTGTCCAGATATTGCAATTTCACTATTGGAGGCATATGTTGTCAGGATGTTATATGCTGTTATATTTTCTGTAGGTTAAAGTGGAAGGAACTGTGCTGGAAAGTGGGTTGCGCTACCTGCAGGGGAAGCAGCTTCTATTGCTGTCATATTGCCAAAATATTACATTCTATCTTCTTCTGAAGTCTGAAGGGCAGCCAGTTCTTGATCACCCTGTTATAGCTCGCCTTGTAGAGATCAAGGACTTAATGGACAAGGTTTTCTGCTTTGCATGCTTTAATTTTTCTTTTTCTGATACCTCAATTTGATGCATTTGTGCCTGTTTGGGAGTGTGGTTGAGGTTGCTTTTGAAAGTGTTTTTTGTTCAGAAATGCATCAAAATGATTTTTATTTTATTTTTAAAAATCATTTTGGACATCAGCACATGAAAATGATCTAAAAATAACTGAAAAAAATAATTTAAAGTAAAAAAAAATATTCAATTCTTTTCAAAAGCGCTTTTGAAAAGAAATGCCAAACATGTCTCACATGCCTGGGGTGAGCAAGGTAGCTTGTGTTTCATCATAAGGAATAAACAGCATGTTAAGCTTCCCTTAAAACTCTAAAACATGCAGTCAGGTGGCTTGTTGGAATGCATCTTTGCTATCGATTAGCTTTAAATTTGCTTTTCCTTATTCTTTCATTTGTAATTTTTTTCTCTGTGTGCTCGTGTGCCTCATTAAGAAGTCTCACATGCTTGGTCTGAGCAAGGTAGCGTGTGTTTCATCATAAGGAACAATTTGCATGTTAAGTTTCTCTCAAACTCTAAAGCTTGCACAGTCAGTGGTGTTGGTGTAATGCATCTGCTCTGTTCACCTTCCAGTTCATGTGGACACAGAAGTGGTATGTTATGCCTGGTTAATTAATTAAAAATTATCATCTAGTGAGTGTTCATCCCTTAATTAGCACTTTAACTGCTAAATTTGTCTTTCCATTGGCTTTTATGAAAGGAAAGGTTTCAGTGGGCATAAATATCATGTTTGAATGAGGTGAAGGTACACAGGACCATTGACTTCCTGTTTTTGTGTTGTGAGGTGTGGTCTGCTTCTTTCTATTTAAGAGGTGTGTACCTTACAGCTCACAATTT
This sequence comes from Salix purpurea, assembly GCA_027405865.1. Lineage (NCBI taxonomy): Eukaryota > Viridiplantae > Streptophyta > Magnoliopsida > Malpighiales > Salicaceae > Salix > Salix purpurea. Next base: position 5,025,444 of record CM050333.1, on the reverse strand, counting down.
TCTCACTGCATGTTACTCACAATAGATGAAGCAACTCGACGAGAATCTCCCGTCAGAACTCGATGAGTTTCTGAAGAAAAACCCAGGGATGCAGACAATTGAAAACTTAGATAGAGAAGGTGATGGACCTGATTTGGCATCTCATACTGTCACGAAGGACCATGAATTGTCTCTTCTCCCAGCTGACGCTCAAGAACTAGCAGAGGTTGTTACAAATTCAAGTAATTAATGTCCTGACATGGATTGTCTTTTCAATGTTAGTCCTTTAAATTGACATCATTTCTGGTTGATTCTGCAGCCTCGTGATGCGATTGAGCTGCTGAAAACAGAGTCTTTAACAGGTGGCAATAGGAAAGAAGGGAAACACAAGCGTAAGGTAAGAAAAGAACTCATGGGTTTCAAATTTCCCAATTTCTCTCCCTTTGTATCCTGTGGCATTTTTTGGCTTTCCTGTCTTCGTTTGTGATGCCTTTGCGTAACTGAGTTAGCAATGTGGATAAATTTAAAGATTCAAAATTGGCAGAATGATGAAGTTGGTGTACAAAGTATGGAAATGTTGAAAGTAAGAGCTGCCCTGGAGGAAAAATTGAAGCAGAAGGGAGCCTTTAGTTCCTTTTCTTCAAAGCCTGATAAAGCTCAGAAGCATCCAAGACCAGTCAATGGGTACTTTTATTGCTTCTATCCTCCCTAATTTTAAGCTGCTTATGACCTGTGATGACTAACTTGTTTCATGGAATGGAACAGACGACTTGAAAGCCATGAAGACTATGATGACGATGTTGTAGATGGTGAGAAGGGCAATCGTAGATTGAGTGATGGACATACAAGCTCGTTGGGATCAAAGAAACTTTCCAAACTTGTTATTTCCAAACAGAATAAGCCAAAGGTATCAATTACAACCTATTTGATGTGACTCAGCCCTGCCCTTTCGTTTTATTTCCTTTTCAATTTATCACAGCCTGGAAATAAACCAGACATAGCGGTTGTCCAACTGGATACATGTGTCAATTAAAACAGTTATTACTTATAAAGTAATTTAATCTCTAGCATCCACATGGTTGTTCATCTGATATTAACCCCCAAGTTGCTCAAGTCGATGAGAAGAAATTGAGTTGGAAGATTCCACTTCAAAGTCAACCCTTTTGAAACGGATCTTTACAAATTAGACTCTTAAAATTCAATTGTTTTGACTCGGTGCACACTGAGCTGAGTTTTATTTATCTTAATTACTGGCATCTGATACCGGGAACTGAGAAACTGCTGCTTTCTGTAATCGATATTAGAATGATTCTTCATTTTATCACTATTTGGAGTGACTGACCACATAGTAAATTATGTTTCGGCCGAGTATTTTAGATTACATTTTGATTTGATTTTTTTTCTTTTTGCTCCTCTGCGAGTAGGTTGTTTCTGGTGACGATGATTTACCCACGAGAGATGATATCGGAGAACGGAGGAGGAAGCATGAGCTTAGAGTGTTAGCAGATGCCGGAATCAGGACCGAGGATGATGCTGGAATTGAGTCTGACAAAAACGATGATATGGATGAAGATGCCGATTCGTCGGAAAATGATTTGTACGAGCAAGTAAAGCAAAAACGAGCAGCCAAACTCGCTGCCAAAGCTGAGATTTACACGAGGTTGGTTTTACTTGTTCACTGTACTTGAACATTAAGTGCAGAGATCCTTCTGAGAGTTGAACTTGTGGCAGCTGCTTGTTAATTGAACTGTCAAATTGTTTGTTTGCCCAGGAGAACTCAAATTAAACCCTCCAATCAATTTATGAAATTAATCTGTCAAATTGCTTTTACAGGACCTCCGCACCCCCATCCTTGCCTGAAACTGCTGATGGAAAACGTCATATCACTTATCAGGTAAGAATGCCTCGATTTCACCATCTTTTATAACCATTATCGTCCCCTGCTGGCGTTGACTTACAAATATATACACTCTGTTTTTCCAATGACACCAGATTGAGAAGAACAGAGGTCTAACACGTCCGCGCAACAAGCTGACAAAAAATCCAAGGAAGAAATACAGGGTACGTTCATTGTTTTAGTTAATTTTGCTGCATGATAGACTACTTCATTTTGAATTATTAATTTACTTCTCCACCCCCTCTCTCTGCGCCGCCAGACAAAGCATGATAAAGCACAGAAGCGGCGACTAGGGCAAGTGCGGCAGATCAAGAAACCTTCCGGTCCTTATGGTGGTGAAAGCTCTGGAATAAACGCAAGAATTAGTCGAAGCATCAGACTCTGAAACGAGGCACTATGCTCTTTTGTACCATGAAAGTGTTTTGAGTTTAAAATTTTGATTTTTGGACAAAATTCCACCTGAAAACTGCTTGATTTGATGATTCAAACGTTACATGTTCGAATGCCAAAATTTCTAGGAGCATAAACAAACGATTGTTGTTGATTTGTTTCAAACTCCTCGTTCATGTAAAGGCAAGAAAGATTTAAATTTCTTTCCCCATCGTAGATTTGGTGGGAAATCTGCCAATTCCTCTTAATTCAACAGGGTTTTCCGATTTGTCTTTGAATTTTATTCTTGTTCAATAGAATTTCTTGTGGTTAAATGAGATGGGATCTTCCTGTTTCCTTGACAAATTTTTAGAGGGCTAGTTACCATATAATTTAATAATTTTGAAATATATAACTCATTTTTATATTCACCAGACAGCAAACTATAAAATCTCTTCCAAGCAAACACATCCACAACCTTTCTTTCAAGATAAAATGGGAAAGAAAAACACAAAGAGCCAGTTTTCTTTTTTCATGTAAAGAGGGAGCACCATAATTTCACAAAAAACCACCAGCCCACACACCAGTTTCGGTCAAACACCAAGTGGCTTGAAGTAAATCTTCATAAACACCCAAAGGGCAGGGCCTTGTTGATGTCTAGACTCGATCTTCTTAATCAACCATGACCTGCTTCCCCTGAAAATTGAACAGTTATCTGCCAATGCAACAGAACTATTGTAGACATTCCACCTGAAAACTGCTCGATTTGATGATTCAAACTCTACATGTTCGAAAGCCAAAATTTCAAGGAGCATAAACAAACGATTGTTGTTGATTTGTTTCAAACTCCTTGTTCATGTAAAGGCAAGATAATTTTTTCTCCAAAGTAGATTTGGTGGGAAATCTGCCAATTCCTTCTAATTCAACAGGGTTTTCCAATTTGTCTATGAATTTTATTCGTGTGAACACTTATGGTCCCTAACCAGACCAAAATCAATAGAATTTCTTGTGGTTAAATGAGATGGGATCTTCCTGTTTCCTGGACAAATTTTTAAAGGGCTAGTTACCATATAATTTAATAATTTTGAAATATATAACTCATTTTTATATTCATCAGACACAGCAAACTACAGAATCTCTTCCAAGCAAACACATTCACAATCTTTCTTTCAAGATAAAATGGGAAAGAAAAAACACAACAAGCCAGTTTTCTTTATTCAAGACTAGTTAGTTTTGAGATATATAGAGAGAGCAACATAATTTCACAAAACACCAGCAGCCCACACACCAGTTTCGATCAAACACCCCAAGTGGCTTGAAGAAATCTTCATAAACACCCAAAGGGGGCCTTGTTGATGTCTAGATTCGATCTTCTTAATCAACCATGACCTGCTTCCCCTGAAAACCCCACTTGAAACCATCTAATAACAAGGCAAAAGCAACAGTGGAAGCGGCTGAAGCCAAGGAAATCACTGATAAATAACCAAAATACCTGCTAACCTTAGGCTTCCTATCAATCATCAGTGAACAAAAAGAACCCGTGAAAGCAAAGATGATGGAAATCACAAAGGCACGGTATATTGAAAGGTGACCTTTGAAGATCACCGTAGGAACTGGATTCCCATCTATGATTTCTTGAGGGAGTGAGTTGAGAAACATACCAATTGTGAAAGTAAGCATCAAGATAGACTTCAATTGCAATTCTGTTGGACCTGATTTTGATGAAATCTGATGGTTGATTTTCGTCGCCATTCTTCAAGAAATTGTTCTGCCGCCAGCTTAGGTTTAGTGGGTATCGAAAAGTTATCGAAAATTTGTTTATTCTTTATTGAATTTGGTACTCGTTTTTTGAGTTTCTATTCCCAGCCCTAATTGAATTTTGGTCTCTCAGAATTGAAGTCTAATTCAAAGTCAATTGTATAACGAAACGAAATTGACGAAAAAACAGCTCCCGGTTTATATTATAGGTAATACGAGAACCAGCAGAACAAAACAGAGCATCGTTCCACGATAGAGAATAAGCATATTCACAAGGACTCTGCCACAGATCTAGACCATGGAATATTACAATCCATGTAAAAGGCGTGGTTTTTTTCCTGTTGAGAACACTGTGCATTGTCTCTATTGAAGCTCATGAAATTGAAGGATTGTAGAGTATGCAGATACAACCAGAAGAAGCTCAAGTCTGCATTCCCAGTCACCAGAAGAAACTCAAGTCTGCATTCCCAGTCATTCCCAGCATGCAGCCATAACAGAAGAAGTTTGTTAAATAAAGTTGTTAGAGGAATTAGTTAGTTGTTAATCCAATTAGTTGGCTAATTTGTTCGTTGTTATTTTCGTATTATTCCCCTATATACATGAACAATGTAATAGCAGTGAAGGCTACACAATTTTCACATATCAATTGAAGATACACATATTCATCTTCAACATTTCATCTTCAGTTTTTTCTTTACATTCAAGCATTTCGATTTTCTGTCAATCACTCTGTCATTCAATATGGTATCAGAGCAATTTACTTAAGTTGCTATAATCAATTCATCTTCTCAATAATCAGTTCTTCTCAAACAATGACTGAAAGCATTAGTCATTTATCAGAAATTGATTCTTCGAATCCTTTCTTTCTTCATCATGGTGACAGTCCTGGAACCATGATTGTTTCAAAAACACTCAATGGAGAGAATTACAACTCATGGAAGAGAGCAATGATGATGGCATTGACAGCCAAGAACAAGCTCAGTTTTGTCAATGGAGCATTACCTAAGCCGGCTAATCTTTTTGATTCTCAAGGATTAGCATGGACCCGCTGCAACAATATGGTGCTTTCATGGCTCATTAATTCTGTCTCTACAGAGATTGCTAACAGCATAATCTATATTGATGATGCCTCTGAGATGTGGAATGATCTCCAAGACAGATTTTCTCAACATAATGGGCCACGGATTTTTCAACTGCAGAAATCAATTTCATCCTTGACTCAGGTGGAATTATATGTTTACCTGTTTGTGTGTGCTATTTTATTTTTCCTTTCTTGCTTTGATTTTCTCTCTGGATATCCTGAACATTTTGATGTTTAACAGTTAGATTCAAGTGACGAGGCCCTAAAGGAAGAGGAGGAGGAGGTGTTGAAATTACAGAGGGAAAGAGCAAAAAAGTTATCCGTGGAAGACTTTGGCCTGAAAAATGATGAAGATGAAAGTGAAAAGGAGCAAACACTAGGGGTAAACTTAACCATAGTCTAGTTTGTTTTGCAGAGTAACAGTGATGTGAATTCAGTTCTTAAGGTTTTAGTATCTCAAAAGGGATCAATGAATACATTTTTTTAAGACATTGTATGGGTGTGATTTTTTTCTCAGGAAATCTCAAATCAAGGAAAAAGAGCAAAGAAAGCTCGTTTGAGCGAAGAGGCTGTTGATGAATTGGGTACAACTTTTGGGCTAAAAAAAGATTTGAATGAGTTGTCAAGGAAGGAGCAAATGGAAATTATCTCTAGGTAAAATCTCTTAGCTTTAGTTTCTTGCTCATTGTTTGTAGTTCTATGGCTGTATACACTTCCATGTTACTGGAGTAGCAAAGAAATTTCTTAATTGAGTTGTTTTTATTGAAACAAAAGCTGTAAAAATAAGAAGGGGAATGCTAGAAGCAGTCTCTTCAACAGCTGCTAGCAACAGTTGCTCTTCAGATTATGACACATGTTATGCCACTTAAAAGAAATAACCTAGAACCTGGTTAAACCCATGACCATGTTTTTCTATTTAAAAAAAGAAGAAATAAAGAACACCCTCTCTTCTTTGTTCTTACTTTCTAATATGAAAAGTCTATCCATTTGGTGTTCTGGGTTGATGTAATTTCCTCTTAATTTTTCTTCTCTCTTTCACTCTTCATTGCAATCCAATCTTTTTTGGGGGGAATTCTGGTTTGAGCAATTTTAGCAGTCTTTGCTGATCTGTCGTCCAATAAGGTGAATGGAGTTTCATTATCTTGCTGTCCATACATCTGTCCCATCAAACAATAAGCTGCTATGAATAAACCAAAAATCACCTTCACGAATCCACAATTTGCACTCTCTTCCATGACAATTAATTCCCATGAAAACACATTCAATCCCTTTGAAAAGCAACAAATTCTCCAAATGGGTTGTCTTCCAGAATTCAAACCAATGCTCATCTCTTAAAAAGCAAAATCCAAGCTTGAAATTGCTTATTCCAACAGCCAACTATAGTGATAGATCTAGCAAAAAAAACCTCCATAGTCTTCAAGAAACAAGTATACGAACTGGGCATGCTCTCAAATATTTTAATCAATGGCCTAAGAAGAATTGAAGCTAAAAGTAAATTTATATGTGACTATGTACATGGCAAAATCAGATGTGGGTTTTTTGAATTTGTCTATAAAAAAATCTGATTTTTAGAGAGGTGTGCGTATGTGAATGGCTAAATAGACAAGATTTCATGTTATACAGGTTGAGAGTAAGAAGGAAGAAGACATTGAGATATAATGAGAGATCTTTTCTCTTTTTTATAGAAAAATATAGTAATGGGTTTAACCAGTTTCTAGGTATTCTTTTAAGTGACATAAGACGTGATATAATCTAAAGAGTGACTGCTGCTAGCATTCCTCAAATAAGAAATAGGAAAATAATTTGTAAGGGTAAAGCATATTCAGAGGATGAAGGGGAAGAACCAATTACTTATGAAACTACAAGGCTAAAAGATTTTCCCATGGTGAAGTGAGTATTTGTCAAGAAATTTCACATGTTAAGCCAGGTGATACTGTTCAAATATATTGACCAACTTCACTTAAAATACCTTAGCAATGAGAGGGCAATCTTGGTTTAGATGCTCAGATTCATCCTTCAAAAAAATTTCCTTATTTTATTGGATCTCCCCTGCCCTCTCTACTGTAAAATGTATTTATCTACTTTCTATTTCCTGGCTAAGCAATGAATTTTATGCTTCTAGATAAGGTGTAAATAGAAGAATGCAGATAATAATTAGTGAACTGACAGGGTAATGTGAAACTAGCGGGGGAATCCTACTTTTCTAACATGTAAATCAAGGTACATAATGAAGTAGGTGAGATAGCTGCAAGTGTTTGATGACATGCTATTGACATTCGATTCATTTTTTGGGACTATTCAGCGATTTAGAATTGTGGCTGTTAAAATGGGATCTGGAAAAGATCCATGACAAGCTTCATTGTTACATGTAATGGTATTTGAAATATATTGGTGGTCTTCAGTGCTCGGAAGGATTTGTTATATCATTTTTTAATGCCTTTTTTGGAGTTGGTTGTGTGTTGTCCATGTGTTCTCTAGGTATCGAATCCCCTTACTGTTAGGACACAAATGTGGTGCACCAACTCTCATAAACTCGTTGTTATCAGTTTTCTGATTTTCCATGGTTTTAATTCCATATTTTCAAATATGCTCTTCTGTTTTACTTAGTTGAAAGGTTCCCTTTTCTGAGCTAGCATTTCTTACTGCAGTTCTGCTCCAGAATTGGTTGGTTTGCTGTCTGAGCTTAATAGCACACTTGAAGAGCTTGAAAACAAAGTTAATCCACTTTTAAAGAAGGTACTTTTCTTCCGCTGTTGCTATTGTCTAACTTTTCTGTGCTTGTACTGGAGCTCCAACCGCAAGCTCCACCTGCTCATGCATCATACTATGTTTTGGCAACTGTTTTCTAAACAATGGTCTTAGTTTCCTATTTACTAAACCACAGTCATATTTCTTAGTCATCACGTGTCCAGATATTGCAATTTCACTATTGGAGGCATATGTTGTCAGGATGTTATATGCTGTTATATTTTCTGTAGGTTAAAGTGGAAGGAACTGTGCTGGAAAGTGGGTTGCGCTACCTGCAGGGGAAGCAGCTTCTATTGCTGTCATATTGCCAAAATATTACATTCTATCTTCTTCTGAAGTCTGAAGGGCAGCCAGTTCTTGATCACCCTGTTATAGCTCGCCTTGTAGAGATCAAGGACTTAATGGACAAGGTTTTCTGCTTTGCATGCTTTAATTTTTCTTTTTCTGATACCTCAATTTGATGCATTTGTGCCTGTTTGGGAGTGTGGTTGAGGTTGCTTTTGAAAGTGTTTTTTGTTCAGAAATGCATCAAAATGATTTTTATTTTATTTTTAAAAATCATTTTGGACATCAGCACATGAAAATGATCTAAAAATAACTGAAAAAAAATAATTTAAAGTAAAAAAAAATATTCAATTCTTTTCAAAAGCGCTTTTGAAAAGAAATGCCAAACATGTCTCACATGCCTGGGGTGAGCAAGGTAGCTTGTGTTTCATCATAAGGAATAAACAGCATGTTAAGCTTCCCTTAAAACTCTAAAACATGCAGTCAGGTGGCTTGTTGGAATGCATCTTTGCTATCGATTAGCTTTAAATTTGCTTTTCCTTATTCTTTCATTTGTAATTTTTTTCTCTGTGTGCTCGTGTGCCTCATTAAGAAGTCTCACATGCTTGGTCTGAGCAAGGTAGCGTGTGTTTCATCATAAGGAACAATTTGCATGTTAAGTTTCTCTCAAACTCTAAAGCTTGCACAGTCAGTGGTGTTGGTGTAATGCATCTGCTCTGTTCACCTTCCAGTTCATGTGGACACAGAAGTGGTATGTTATGCCTGGTTAATTAATTAAAAATTATCATCTAGTGAGTGTTCATCCCTTAATTAGCACTTTAACTGCTAAATTTGTCTTTCCATTGGCTTTTATGAAAGGAAAGGTTTCAGTGGGCATAAATATCATGTTTGAATGAGGTGAAGGTACACAGGACCATTGACTTCCTGTTTTTGTGTTGTGAGGTGTGGTCTGCTTCTTTCTATTTAAGAGGTGTGTACCTTACAGCTCACAATTTTCTCACTGCATGTTACTCACAATAGATGAAGCAACTCGACGAGAATCTCCCGTCAGAACTCGATGAGTTTCTGAAGAAAAACCCAGGGATGCAGACAATTGAAAACTTAGATAGAGAAGGTGATGGACCTGATTTGGCATCTCATACTGTCACGAAGGACCATGAATTGTCTCTTCTCCCAGCTGACGCTCAAGAACTAGCAGAGGTTGTTACAAATTCAAGTAATTAATGTCCTGACATGGATTGTCTTTTCAATGTTAGTCCTTTAAATTGACATCATTTCTGGTTGATTCTGCAGCCTCGTGATGCGATTGAGCTGCTGAAAACAGAGTCTTTAACAGGTGGCAATAGGAAAGAAGGGAAACACAAGCGTAAGGTAAGAAAAGAACTCATGGGTTTCAAATTTCCCAATTTCTCTCCCTTTGTATCCTGTGGCATTTTTTGGCTTTCCTGTCTTCGTTTGTGATGCCTTTGCGTAACTGAGTTAGCAATGTGGATAAATTTAAAGATTCAAAATTGGCAGAATGATGAAGTTGGTGTACAAAGTATGGAAATGTTGAAAGTAAGAGCTGCCCTGGAGGAAAAATTGAAGCAGAAGGGAGCCTTTAGTTCCTTTTCTTCAAAGCCTGATAAAGCTCAGAAGCATCCAAGACCAGTCAATGGGTACTTTTATTGCTTCTATCCTCCCTAATTTTAAGCTGCTTATGACCTGTGATGACTAACTTGTTTCATGGAATGGAACAGACGACTTGAAAGCCATGAAGACTATGATGACGATGTTGTAGATGGTGAGAAGGGCAATCGTAGATTGAGTGATGGACATACAAGCTCGTTGGGATCAAAGAAACTTTCCAAACTTGTTATTTCCAAACAGAATAAGCCAAAGGTATCAATTACAACCTATTTGATGTGACTCAGCCCTGCCCTTTCGTTTTATTTCCTTTTCAATTTATCACAGCCTGGAAATAAACCAGACATAGCGGTTGTCCAACTGGATACATGTGTCAATTAAAACAGTTATTACTTATAAAGTAATTTAATCTCTAGCATCCACATGGTTGTTCATCTGATATTAACCCCCAAGTTGCTCAAGTCGATGAGAAGAAATTGAGTTGGAAGATTCCACTTCAAAGTCAACCCTTTTGAAACGGATCTTTACAAATTAGACTCTTAAAATTCAATTGTTTTGACTCGGTGCACACTGAGCTGAGTTTTATTTATCTTAATTACTGGCATCTGATACCGGGAACTGAGAAACTGCTGCTTTCTGTAATCGATATTAGAATGATTCTTCATTTTATCACTATTTGGAGTGACTGACCACATAGTAAATTATGTTTCGGCCGAGTATTTTAGATTACATTTTGATTTGATTTTTTTTCTTTTTGCTCCTCTGCGAGTAGGTTGTTTCTGGTGACGATGATTTACCCACGAGAGATGATATCGGAGAACGGAGGAGGAAGCATGAGCTTAGAGTGTTAGCAGATGCCGGAATCAGGACCGAGGATGATGCTGGAATTGAGTCTGACAAAAACGATGATATGGATGAAGATGCCGATTCGTCGGAAAATGATTTGTACGAGCAAGTAAAGCAAAAACGAGCAGCCAAACTCGCTGCCAAAGCTGAGATTTACACGAGGTTGGTTTTACTTGTTCACTGTACTTGAACATTAAGTGCAGAGATCCTTCTGAGAGTTGAACTTGTGGCAGCTGCTTGTTAATTGAACTGTCAAATTGTTTGTTTGCCCAGGAGAACTCAAATTAAACCCTCCAATCAATTTATGAAATTAATCTGTCAAATTGCTTTTACAGGACCTCCGCACCCCCATCCTTGCCTGAAACTGCTGATGGAAAACGTCATATCACTTATCAGGTAAGAATGCCTCGATTTCACCATCTGTTATAACCATTATCGTCCCCTGCTGGCGTTGACTTACAAATATATACACTCTGTTTTTCTAATGACACCAGATTGAGAAGAACAGAGGTCTAACACGTCCGCGCAACAAGCTGACAAAAAATCCAAGGAAGAAATACAGGGTACGTTCATTGTTTTAGTTAATTTTGCTGCATGATAGACTACTTCATTTTGAATTATTAATTTACTTCTCCACCCCCTCTCTCTGCGCCGCCAGACAGAGCATGATAAAGCACAGAAGCGGCGACTAGGGCAAGTGCGGCAGATCAAGAAACCTTCTGGTCCTTATGGTGGTGAAAGCTCTGGAATAAACGCAAGAATTAGTCGAAGCATCAGACTCTGAAACGAGGCACTATGCTCTTTTGTACCATGAAAGTGTTTTGAGTTTAAAATTTTGATTTTTGGACAAAATTCCACCTGAAAACTGCTTGATTTGATGATTCAAACGTTACATGTTCGAAAGCCAAAATTTCTAGGAGCATAAACAAACGATTGTTGTTGATTTGTTTCAAACTCAAAGAAAATAATTGGAGTAGATTACAGCAGCAAAGAAAATAATTGGAGCTGAATAGTACAGTAGGCTTGCACACAGGTGAAGAGTGCAGTGGATTTTGCATAATTTGCCGAGACAAAAATAGCACTTGATGATGGGAACACCATGTATGAGTTTGGAAGGTCCAAAAGGAACTGCTGCCGTAAACAAAGCATGGACATAGCATGAATGGTCATTAAAGCCCAGCTATAAGTAATGAAGGGCTCTAGAAGGAATAAATTGACAGAATAGTGCCCGTGTCAAGTAATTCAAACAGTGTATGCTCGGAAAATGGCTGCATTGCCCGTGATGGACAATTAGCTGGGATTCATCATATCATCAAAGATAGAACAAAATAAACATCAACAATTCCTAGCTCTGACTGGGAGACCATGCAAGTCTGTTCAATTGTCTTACAAAAATACTATAAACTGGTATCTTTGGCCAAGTTTGAATCATAAAGAGAGTGTGGGTGTTTTGAGCCTCTCTCACTAAACCGCACATGTACCTGAATATGGATAGAAAACTTCTAAAATAAAATAAAAATAGCCATAGTGTACAGACCTCAGGTTTCTTAAAGATCAGATCTGTGGTAGCAAATGGAACCATGTACTCTGGAAGCTCACAATGCAACTTCGCCTGCCATTACATAAGATATCCGTGCATCAAACAAACACCAAGGACTAAGTGCCTAGGACCAAAGTTAGAATAATAATAAAGTAACAGCTGCCATACTGTCATTGAGTCTTTCAAAATATAAAGCACCATATCTCAGTTTTAACAAGTCTGCACATGGCCAGTCATGAGGCTTAAGCATTTCAAGCATTTCAATGGAGCTTTGTTCCCTACAATGGTTAGATCTCATAGATTTTACATTGATAATGGCCACAATGTCCATAAAAACTGTTTGAAGAATGTGCATGGCTAGGTAAGATAATACACACTGCTCAAAGAGCAAACGAAATGAAAATCTGAATTCATGTTAGTGAGGCCCAAAACTATAATAATAGTAGTAGTAGTAGTAGTAGTAGTAGTAATACAAAAAAATGGATTGTAAGCACCGAGTAGGATTATGTTTCAGAAATGAAGACATCTTTTGATACTCCATAAAAAAGACAGAAACATCTACGCCATTTACTATAGTATCAGTCTTTTGCACTTTATTCTTGTCACACTAGTTGTATGAACATTATGCATGCTTCAAAAATGGGATTGGGTGTGATATTGATCCACTAAAAAGTTAATTTTCCATGAGAAAATATAATGAGCTGAGGATAGTAAAATTACCAATTCCTTGCTTAGTACTGCCTGATTAGCATTCTCTTTCAAGGTCTACAAGAGAGTAGTGACCAGAGGAGAGTAAAATGAGTCAGCCACAAAAACGGTCATAGAATTTTAAAAAAAAAATGCTAATATCATGCTATATTTATCTTGAATTTCATGAGCACAAGATCATGATAAATTAACTTATATTTATGTGAGGTGCAATATCCTTAGATAACAAACTTCCACATGCTCTTTTCTTACCAGAAAGGAAAATTGTACATCATTATCAATAATGCATGCAACATCCCCAAGCACGTGGAAGAAGAGAAATCCATTACAAGCCCACCCCCAATAGTTTCTGAAAGAACCCACTATCAGACTCCACAGCACCCCCCAGAACAAACACACACGGATGGATTCTAATAAAGTGACTAGATATAGCACAGCTGATTTGATAAAAAATTGACTGATGATATTTCATCTCATTGCAAGTGTCAAACAATGGACAACCAACAAAAAAGGATATAATTTTAGCAAGTACTTGATTAAAGTTGAAGATTTCTACCTTTCTAATGCTCTCCCCTTCTACTTGATCAACACATTTCAACAAATTCTCCAATGTGCCTGAAAAAGAAGTGAAGATTATAGCAAGTCAGTATATCAAGAACGAAGAAGAAAACAAATATTCCATAACAAATGTCATCACATAATCAGTCCAACAACATGTTCACCCTATGACATTTTCCAATGAATTCTAAGACAATACCGAATCTAGATATCAGTTCCACAGCATGGACAACTCCAATTCCTTCAACTCCTGCAATTATTAAATGATGGAACATCAATTACTCAACTAGAATATCTGAATCTCATAAAAAAAAAAAAAAAAAAAAAACTTGAAACTTCTAGCAAATTGCTTCATTTCAGAGAAAGTTTAAACATTTTTAGCTCATTTCCATTGCTCATTCCAGAAACTAAGCAGAGGCTAGACACGAGTTTTAGTTGACCTTCACAACATTTCATCAAAATTCAGTATTTTATTTTTCCTTTTATTCACATCAAGTATTCCTCCAGTGAAAAAAATACATGAACGTTGAACATCATGGTAAGGGAAGTTCAATGATAAGCCATTGAAAGAAGATACACATGTAAGGAGACCATAAGGGAAATGAGATTAGGCTGTCTCTGAAAAATTCATATCATGAACATTGGACTATGTATGTAACTATTGAGAGCGACGTGTAGCATAACCTGGAATATTATCAGATTTGTCACCCATGAGAGCCATTACATCAACAAACTGAGAGGGTGTTAATCCTCCATATTTTTCAGCAAAATCCTCCATTCCAAATGAAACCATCCTGGGTAAACCAAAATATGAAACTACAGCACTACCATGTAAAATCAGATCAAAATTCTGAAAAGCAAGCCAAAATTAAAGAAATTAAGTTATTCAAGGCAGCATGAAGTACAGTCACAACCCACCAAAAGTAGCTAAAAAGGTGACTCATTAATTTGCACTTGTATGAATAACTTGTTTTATTATATCATTAATTCTTAAATACTATCATAAACTGAAATTGTTTGGTTTGGCAATTCAGTTGCAATTTCAGTTCAAACTGAACAAACAAGAAAAACCAAATTCTCTTCTTTTCCTTTCAATTTTTATTTTCAAAAAATAATTAAAAAAGGTGAATGTTTCAGAATAGAAAGTTTTATTTGGATTGAAAACCAAAAACCATACGGAAATATTTCAGTTTTACATAATTCAGTTTTTCACATATTCAGTTCGATTTCAGTTTTTAAAAACCAAACTGAAAACTGAACCAATCAAACTGTTTGCACAACCCTACTATTAGGCTAACATTGCGTTCAAGTTCAACTGAATTTGATATTTTATTTAGGATGAACACGTAAGCAACTCAAAGTCTAATAGAGCATGACATCAGAATTTACAGTCAAATGTCATACTACAAGATCATATGCAAAAGAGGTGGGTGGTGTCATGGCAGTGGGACAGGTGGTTTTAGGCTCTAGATATTAAGTGGACCAAATTTTTAAAGAAAAGAAAAAAGAATAAAACTTAAAGGAATAAACAAATGTTGGAGGGTAATTATAAGTTCTGTGTTATACATGGAGAATTTTAATTTCATATATTTTGAGGGTGCGTGAAGAATATTAAATGCAAAACCAGCTTATGCAGCTTTGTGGTATTTTTATTTTTTTTCACTGCTATAAATACCAAGAACATGTATAAATTCTTTCTTCACTGTTGCATGGTTCTTGTGTTCTCAGTTTACATCAAATTGCTTTGAACATAAAATATATCTTAGCCAAAACCAGCTTATGAAATTACATAATATCCCTTTAACTTTTTTTTTTCTTGTGACAGATATCTAGAACAAACATAAATCTTCATAATTTTCATGGTTCTGTATTTTCAGTTTACATCCAATTGCTTTGAACTTAAAGATCTTCACCTTAATAGTTCTGAGATTGTTCATCAAGTATCCAAATATCAAAAAAATAAACTCAAATCCACTAGTGGAATCATAATAAATGAAATCCAACTCAGAATGACATTAATTTTAAGCCATGCAGGATGAAAAAAGTTGATCACAGCTTTGCACAACATGACTATATATAGTAAGAGAGAACATGTTCGTCGAAAGAAAAGGTTTCAGAACACTCCAAGAATTTATGATCACTCAATCAAATGTTAATATATATAATGCAGGCATGAAGTTGCAAGTTGAAAGGTTACTAACTCAAATCCAAGTGGTGCGATCCGTAGAAGACGTAACGAAGGACAAAGAATCTGAAAAAAGTCTTTGTCTGGAGAAACAACCCGTACCTGTTACAAAATAAGCACAGTCACGAGACACCATTGGAAAGAAAAAATAACATAGGACCTTTTACACAAACAGTAATGTTAAAGGTATTCAGTTTGAACTACTCAAACTGATTATGAAAATCAAGAAAATAAGGCTATACTTCCAAAAGCTGAAAAATGAATGTGATAGATGTTTAGCTAAAAGATTTCTATGTTGTATGGTAATGGTCAACAAACTTTTTTTTTTTTTTTTTTTTGGGGGGGGGGGGGGGGTGGGGGGGACATTATATACAATAAAAAAAAACAGAGGGGCAGTTCACTCCTAAATCCAAATATTTCACTTGTGAACACTTCAGAAAAAGCTTATTGATGCTATTATTAACAAAAGTGATCCATCTTCTCTCCACGAAAACAAAATCCATGGATGATTGTGGTTAGATTTCATTATACACTCTCCAATATTTGAGAAATAGAGATCAGATAATTACCTTAAACCCATCCTTGACACTATTTACAGCCAATGTTCCAATGACATCATCTGCTTCTACCCCAGGTACCTGCCTTCACGTAAAATCATAATTGATTACCATGAGAAATATGAGTTGATCAATTATATAAAACTGCATGATGTAGCTACTTACCTCAATCACCTTAATGGACATAGCTTTGATAGCAGCTTTCAAATATGGAAGTCCCTGAAAGACAGTATCAGGTGTAGGAGGGCGGTTGCTCTTGTATAAAGAATATAAAGTGTGACGAAAATTCGTGCCTTCAAAAAATAAAGAAAATGATAAACCCAATCAGCTGATTTTGATTTGTGAAAACTAACCTTAAAGTAGCCTCCTTTGGGAGGGGGGATCAAACACATAAAAATTGCAAATGTGCACATGAGTGGAAAAACAATAGAATATTGTGAGAGATGGCAACATTACAGTAATTTTATAGGTGTAAAATCATAAGAAACAGACATGACAAGAGCTACAATGAGCACCTTAGCAGAGCTAAGCAGTGGAAAAGAAACTCTGAACACATTCCCCAGCAATTGCAATAAAAAACCTCATTTAGTTGATCCTAGTCAAGTTATTTTTCCAAAAACCCAGTAAAAACAACCTCTCCAAACTAGCTCTAGGCCATGTTATGCAGGTGCACGTGGCCCTCCACTGGCATAAAAAGGAATTTGTTACAGATGTATTGGTAAAGAGGGAAAGTCCATGTGGCAGCCTAGTCTGTGAATATATCAATCTCTTTTTTATTATTATTTTGTTCCATAGCAAAAGAATAAAAAATGTGAGAAAAAAAATAATCATTAGGAGTTACCATGGAAAATTCACTTGAATGTATAATTTTTTGCCCTTGTTAAGTCGGGTGAAACATTTCATGATCCATTTTTTCTTGTTTTTCTTTTTATAAATGTTCGATAATATTTCAGAATGCATTTCAAATTTGGTCCATGATCATGTAACGTGGTGCCCAAATGAACATGGCTGTCACAAATGGCACATATAATTAACAGTTGAAAAGGCAAGCGTGCCAGAATTAAACTAGAGATTACTACTTGAAGCATGTTTGCATAAATATAGGATGCATGTTTTTTATTAGAAGCAATTATAGGTTGTTGCCTTATGGCTCATTTTGAAGCATGGAAGTTAAAAACTATCGAAACCAGGAACAGAAATAAATAGTCGTGAAGTTAGTTTGATCACTGTAAGGCCCTGCAAATGGTTTTCCATGTCTATCCATATACCTAGGAACCATGCGCTGAATTCATAGCCCATCAGGTTGAGCTTCTAAAACTCCTCACTATATCCATCAATGAGAAATGGATTCATATGACCTCCATTAATCACAAATCATCATTTATGATCCATCTACTGTGAATCCATAAGCTGATTAATAGAATCACAAACATGCTCTTAGATATATCATAAACTCCCTCTTAGTTGTATCTTCCAACAGTAGATGAAACTAATGTTACAAAGGACATACGTAACGATTCAGAGTAAATCAAGTTCATGTTCTGTGAATTGTATTCCACATTCATTGAACATTTGTAGGACGTACAGGTTGGAGGTTTGATGCAGCCAGTTAAGCTCAAGTCAAAATAAAATCTACGGAAATCCATCATGTCCCAGTCCATTATACAGCCAATCAAATCTACTCAAACTAAAGTGCCTTATCATCACTTTTTTGCTTTCATTAAAAAGTCTAGGATCAGAAACTTTGGAAATCAAACATTATTAAAATTCTTAAACAACCCTATATTAATTAAAGCAATTTATAAGCATTTTGAGACCAAGCATGATAAAGAAAAGAATTATCCTTGGCCATAAATTAACATATTATTCAAAAAACAAATCACGCTCAATTTGATTCTAAAGTCAGACACTTTAAAAGTGATCTGAGAAAAGGCATGAATTGCACACAGTACAACTAGTCATGCCTTGCATTCAAATAAAGTTTCTTTGTTCTGCACAGTGGACTCAGTATAAACCAGCAAACATTACCCATAATTATCTCGATTCACCTATAAATGTAGTTTCTTATTTCTTAGATATTATTAAATTCATTACGAAAAGATTTTAAAAAATTATAAACTGACATACCTTTTTCCATGACAGTTTTGTAGGGTGAAACACTAGTTTTTCCATACGGAACTCCTGAAAAGGAAAAGTAAGAGTTTGGTCTATCAAAATTTCACATGAACAACAGTTTCACTATCCAAATACTCCATAGCTCGTGCAAATTGACCACTGAGTAGAAAACAGGAGAGCAAGCTGGATGGCCCAAACTCATCATCTAACATTTGAGATGCCCTCCTAAGGATTTCTACTTCTGAAAGCATTTTCAACCAGCTTAAAGTCCCATTTCAGTCCCTGAACGTTTTAATTTGTTATTATTGCCCTTAATGCTATTATATAGGTTTTCATTTCTTTCAATTTCGTCCCTCAATTGAAATTGATTATATATTGGAGTTCCAATTCGGTCCTCATTCTTTTAATTGAGTTGATTGGGCTGCAATTCGGAATTCTTTCGGTATCAAAGTATTCATGATTTCAATTTCATCCTTCCATGCAAATTTATTATAAATCCTTAATTTTTTCAGTATCAAAGTTTGATTTCTTTCAATTTTATCATACTATGCAAATTTATTATAGATTTCAGTTTCATTTCAGTCCCAAATCTTTTAATTCCAGGTTTTGTTTTAAATTATTTAATTTCAATATTTTGATTTGCTTCAGTTTTATTCTTGAAATTAATTATATTATTTAAAGTATGTCAAATTAATTATATATTTGTTTATTTATGTCAAATTAAAATCTGTTAAACTAATTATATGTTCTAATATTTATTGAATATTATCGCCTATGAATATATAGAGAGAGAGGAAAACATGACCTATGATTTTTTGAAGAAAAAATATTAATATAAGTTTTCTTAAATACATTTAATATAATAATATAATAAATAAATTAGATAACAAAAAAAATATATGGCTTCAAATTTTAATTTTGTCCTCTTTTTTTCAACTTTATTTGTTCAAAAAAATTACAATATTTTGGTTTTTAATATTTCAGATCTAATATTGCTGGGCAAAAAATACAATTCAACAAAAAAAATTGACACAATAATAATAATAATAATAATAATAATAATAATAATAATAATAATAATAATAATTTAATTGTTTTTCTTGCTTACTATTTTGTTAATGTTTTTTTTTCTTCGTTTAATTTAATAATTTTTATTGTTTTGACAGTAATGGCAATGATATTTTTTTCTTTTGTTAAAGTTTCTAGGATATTTTTAGTCTTTCATTAATTATATGTTCTCATGTTAATTGAATATTATCTCATAAGAATATATATAAGGAGAAAAAAACATGACCTAGGATTTTTTGAATAAAAAAAATTAATATCAGTATTCTTAAATACATTTAATATAATCATATAATGAATAAATCGGATAACATAAAAAAAAATTGTCTTCGAATTTTAATTTTGTACTTAACACAATAATAATTATAATAATTATAATAATAATAATTTAATTGTTTTTCTTGCTTACTCTTCTGTTAATATTTTTTTCCCTCCAGATAATTTAATAATTTTTATTTTTTTGACAATAATAGCAATGCTAATTTTTATTTTATTTTTTTGTTTTATATTTTATTAAAATTTCTTGAATATTTTTAGTCTATCATTAATTATATGTTCTAATATTTATTTAATATTATCGCATAAGAATATATATAGGGAGAAGAAAACATGACCTAGGATTTTTTGAATAAAAAAAATTAATATCAGTATTCTTAAATACATTTTATATAATAATAAAATGAATTAATCGAATAACATAAAAAAAATTTATTGAATATTGTCGCCTATAAATATATAGAGAGAGGAAAAAATTGACCTAGGATTTTTTCCTTAAAAAAAATAATATAAATATTCTTAAATACATTTAATATAATAATATAATTAATAAATCTTATAAAAAAAATTTGCCTTTGAATTTAAATTTGGTACTCTTTTGTTTAAGTTTATTTCTTAAAAACAAATTTACAATATTTTCATTTTTAATATTTTAAATATAATATTATCGGGAAAAAAATTAAACTAAAAAAATATTACAAATTTACTTATGTTATCTATAATTAAAAAATATACGGGTCACTTTCCGTTTCGATTTATGTTCCTTTTAGACGGCAAATAAGTCATTATAGCACGTAAAAATATTAAGTTCATTTCTGGAAAAAATTTAAATTTTTTTATTTGTAATGTGTCAGATCTAATATTGCTAGGGAGAAAACTGGAACTCAAAAAAAAAATGCCAAATTTACCTAGGTCATTTACAATTAAAAATATACAAACCACTTCCTATTTAGATCAAACTATTCATTTTAGACGGGGGGGAAATTTATATGTTGCATATTTTATCTATTATAGTGTTACTGATGAAATATATAAACAACTAATTACAACATTTTAAAAATCAAATAGTTTTCTACATAGAAAAAATCCTAACGCAATGCGCGGGCTAGCATACTAATTATACGATGCAAAAAACTTATTTCTAACATATTTGATCTATTGCGATTTCAATAATTAAACATTAAAATAACTTATTATAGGGCGAAAAAATATAACTTTTTTCTTGAAAAATATAACTTTTTTTCTTGAAAAAAATAATTACAATATTTTTATTTATAATGTGTAAAATCTAATATTACCGAGGAAAAAATGCAACTTATAAAAAAAAATTATTTGCGTTATCTGCAATTACAAAATATACGAACCACTTTCCATTTTGATTATATATATATATATATTATCAATTATAATTGTACTGACTAAATATTAAAATAATAAAATACAATACATATAAAAGCAATCAATTTTCTACATAGATAAAAAAACCCGCCGCATCGCGCGGGTATACCGCTCGTTTTAAACATAAAATAAATTGAAGATAAATATAAAATTATTTTAAAAAAGAAATCACTGTACACCTGCACTCATTGTCACTGTGGACTGGATGTTTGCTCTCTTGCTCCGCGCCTATATGAGGTCTCTTTTTTTTCGTCTATGAACAGTGTAATAACGAATTTGCCTCTCGAAAAAGACAAAAAACAGCGTCTGGGTTAAGGGGTTCCACTGTAATTGCACATTTGCGGTCTGGTCCGGTTCGTCTGGCCGGTTTATTTTTTTTAATATTTCATTGAATAGTACAATAACCATTTTGTCCCTCGAAAAGGACAAAAAACATTGCTGGGAGGGAGGGGCGTTCAGGTAATTAGTCAATTTTTTATTTTTTTTCGTCGTTTTACTGTTGTCGCGTAGATAGACACGCCGTCCGTTTTCGCGCTCACGCGTGTTTCGGACAACGCTTGCGGCTTACTCCGGCGTCTAGAATGATTTTCAGGCATGTTCTCTTCCACATGGTGCGGAGCGTGTGACGATATGGTGTCCGGAGATGTGTCAATGGTCGTTTGAATTTTTCCCTCCCATTTCTCTCTCCTCCTGCGCACACTGACGTCAGTGCATCTGTTTTTTTATCAAATTTCATTTCAGTCCCTGAACATTAGATTTGTTTTTCTGACCCTTATTGATATTATATAGGTTTTGATTTGTTTCAATTTCGTCTTTCAATTGAAATTGATTATATATTGTAGTTTCAATTAGATCCTTATTCTTTTAATTTTGCGGATTGGTCTGGAATCCTGAATATTTTTTGTATCAAATTTTTATTGATTTCAATTTCATCCTTCCATGCAAATTTATTATAAATCTTTAAAAGTTTGATTTCTTTCAATGTTATCCTTCTATGCAAGTTAATTATGGATTTCAGTTTCATTTCGGTCCCAATTCTTTTAATTTCCGGTTTTGTTTTAAATTATTTAATTTCAATGTTTGGATTTACTTCAATTTTGTCTTTTAAATTAAATATATTATTTAAAGTATTTCAATTTAATTATATATTTGTATATTTATGTCAAATTAAAGTATGTGAGACTACTTATATGTTGTAATATTTATTGAATATTATCGCCTCAAAATATATATAGAGAGAAAAAAAATGACCTGGGATTTTTTGAAGAAAAAAAATTAATATCAGTATTCTTAAATACATTTAATATAATAATATGATGAATAAATCTTATAAAATAAAAAAATTGCTTTGAATTTTAATTTTGTGCTCTTTTGTTTAAGTTCATTTCTTAAAACAAATATTGCAATATTTTTATTTTTAATATTTCAGATCTAATATTACTTGAAAAAAAAAAGACAACTAAAAAAAAAAGGTAGACAAATTTACCTAGGTTATCTACAATTAAAAAATATACGAGTCACTTCCCGTTTCGATTACACTATTCCTTTTAGACGGCAAATAACGAATTATAGCACGCAAAAAAATTAAGTTTATTTCTTAAAAAAAATATAATAATTTTATTTATAATGTGTCAAATCTAATATTACTGAGGAAAAAAGGCAACTCATAAAAAAATTGACAAATTTACCTAGGTTATCTACAATTAAAAAATATATGAACCACTTCCCATTTTGATTATACTATTCCTTTTAGGCGGGAAAAAAATCATTTCTAACATATTTTATCAATTATAATTTTACTAATTAAATATTAAATTAACTAATTACAACATGTAAAAAATCAATTAATTTTCTACATAGAAAAAAGCCCAGCACAACGCGCGGGCAAACGTACTCGTTATACTCTAAAAATGGCATTGATTTAGAAATATGATTAAGAATTCTTCTGAAAGCATTTATACTCGATTTGATGAGAAAAAATGATTATTAGTTGATAAAAATGGCTCCACATGCACTTATATAATAGGAGTTGTGTTTATTTTATCTTTATTTATTTATTTGCATTTAATTTATCCTTAAAAAGTTGTTTTGTCCGCAATCTATCTTTTCATAGATTTTTTATCATTAAAAATAACGAAAATACATTGGGAAATATAATAGGGCGTTTTACACTAGTTTTAAAAACACTTTTGAATAAATTTGAAATTTTTTATTTTTATTTTTTATTTTAAATTAAAAAAAATTAGTATTTTTAAATTATTTTTCATGTGTTGATATCAAAATTGATTTTTATAAAATAAAAAAATATATTATTTTAATGCATTTTTAAACAAAAATACTTAAAAAAAAACTTCAATACTTCTAAACAAACATTAAATAAATGGAGCACCAGGATCAATAAATTTGATTGTGGTAGTTGGAGAAATACCTTGTTAGACTTGTAGAGTGTAAATAAGAAGAAAAAAAAAAGTTGGATTATGATTGCCAATAATCTAAAACGAGTTATTTGCCCTGCACTTCGTCGCAGGTAGGACTTTTTTTAAAAAAAATTATCAAAAAATATTGAGAGTATAATTTTTTTTATAGTAATGTTAAAAATTTTGTTTATAAGATAATTTTTTTGTTTAATAATAATGTTAAGTAATACAATTTTACAGGAATAATATAAAAAAATAAAGATAATTGCACTAGCATATTATGAGCAGATAATCGATAAAAATCCATTAAAAATGAGTTATTTGAATTATGTAACAACTGATTGATTGTTGAGTAGCAAGCTTTAGCTGCTTTAACTTTAACAAAAGAGCAAATAAAAAATCAAAACCAAAATAAATATTATGAGAAATTTTTTATCTAATCTTAAGAACAAATTAAAATAACAATAAATATTAAAGAAAAAGAAAAAAAATATAAATGTTAAAATAATTATCAATATAAATTTAAAATTTAGGACTTAACTGAATAAAAACAAAACCTTAAGAAAAAAGAAATGATAAAAAATAAAAACCAAAATTTAAAGCATAAATAAATAAATACGGACAACAAATATAAACTGTCCAGGAAAGACCGAGAAAAAAAATCATAACAAAACAAAAAAATTACTATTAGTTTTTTTTATGTTTTACACATCATCAACTACACAATATATAAAGATAGTATTGTGTATTGAACACCACTACTAAAAA
This sequence comes from Salix purpurea, assembly GCA_027405865.1. Lineage (NCBI taxonomy): Eukaryota > Viridiplantae > Streptophyta > Magnoliopsida > Malpighiales > Salicaceae > Salix > Salix purpurea. The sequence goes on along the minus strand of CM050333.1, from coordinate 5,001,268 downwards.
CAAAACAAAAATTATATTTTTTAATATTAATATTTATCTCATTACTCGTCATGTAAAAAATCTAAATATTTAAAAATTATCTATAGAGTTTGAAACATCCATATGAATATCTATTATATGCTATTATTTATTATCTAATAAAAATAAAATAAAATACACACACATTTAAATAACATGAGCGTGTGTGTGTATTAAATGATAAAACTATATATGTATTTATGTATATATTGAAAAATCTAAACATTCTACAAATATATCTATACAATATTAATATATATTTTAAATTAAATTCAGATTAATTTTATATTATATCAAGCCATGTACTCTACACGTTGCCTAAGCTAGTTATTAAAAAAAATACCCGCCCATTCTCTCAAATATAATCAACAAAACACTAAATTGTGTGGGGAAATCACGGTTTCTCCCCACACATATCACTGCTGATTGCAACTATGCTTTCCTCTTTTTTTTTCTTTTTTTTTTCTTCTGATTATGTTTTTTTTCCTAATTATTCGTTTTCTTTTCTTTTTTTCGTTTCTTATTTTTTTTCTTGTTTTTTTTATTACGTTTTTTTTTCCTATTATTGTTTTTCATTTTTTCTCCATGAAATATTTTTTTCTTTTTTGAGACGATAATAACGAGGAACTAAATTCGGGTAAAAGCGTGGGCTTCTAGCTCATGTGTCCTTACAGTTCAGGCCCACTAATGAAACCCAAAATACAAGCCCAACAAAACTTTAAACCCCATAGCGTGAACTATAGCTAGCTCAATGTTAGTAACTTAGTAAGTTAGTATAAATAGAAACTTAATAAACCCTGGATTTTTATCGCTTGCCTCTCGCCTCCCCTCCTCTGCAAAAACACTCTCCTTCCCTCTCGCCTCCTCTGCAAAAACACTCTCACTCTCCTTCCCTCTCGCCTCCCTCTGCAACTAAAATCTCCCTCTCGCCTCACGGCAAGGTTCCTCTTTATCATCGTCCCCATCCGACACGGTTGCAGTTTACAAAAGGTATTTAAAATTAACATCTGTTTTATTTCTTGTTATCTCTTATAGATCATCTATGCTTCCTTTTCTAATTGAACCATATATTAAATTGGACCTTGAGTTTCTGTTTCTGGGCACAAAGCACGGGATAGTGTTGAAATTGAGCATGGGTAATTCATGGTTACTTGAGCTCTGTGGAAATTTAATTGCTAATGGTTTTTAATAGTTCGTATTTGCTTCTGTTTAGATTATATGTTGATGTGTTTAAGTAGTAATTGAGATGATTATGGGTTGCTGGTATTTGAGATCTTCTGTTTATGATCATGCTGTTGGTATGAGTTTCTGTTTCTTTTGCTATTCTTGTTTCGTTTCTGGTCGTTGATAGATGATTCTGGGTTCGTGTGGACTTTAGAAAAAAATGTTTGTGTTATTATAATGTGTTTAAAAAAAATGTCAGTGTTATTCTTTTGTCATATGTTTTTTTTTCTTTATAATATCCATTCATTTTTACTGTTATCATTAACATTTGCCTTCACAGAATATTAGCTTGCATGCTTTTTCTTTACAGAATATAAATAATCAAATAGGACTTAGATTCATGGTTCAAGAGGATAGAGAAGTGTAGAGTGAAAGACTGAATCTTATTCCTGGTTTATTAACTTCCTTTGTGCTGCCATGAAGACTTCACCATTGTATATTGCACCATAATTAACATGTTTATATGATTAACATGTTTAAATTATTATGAATATATGCAGCAAATATATTGCGAATTATAAAAATATATAATAACATGTTTTGATGTTTTTCATTTGGTAATTACAGATGGAGAACCGTCAAAACCAGATGTATTTCTTAAGTTTTTTTTTATGTTAATTTTGCTATTTCTTTATTTTGAAGCCATTTGAAGGCATTTCTTGTAATTTAAATTTAAATTTGTTCACTTGTGTAGTTTTAATTATTTTGTCTCATGCTAAATCAAACAAAACAACAGTATTGGAAAGGTTAAAAAAACTTCATAAACAGTATATTAACAAATTAATACATTAATATTTTTTAGTAGTTGCCAAAAAATTAAAAATATTTTGGGTTCATATAAGAAAATCTGTTTTTCTTTATATTAATTGTAAGCCCATCAAAAAATTCATTATAAAGCCCATCAGATGGCCCAAAACCCAAATTCGTTTTTTTTCAATTTTTTCATAATAAAAACCGAACCGAACCGAAAGTGGTCGGTTTTTAATAGGTTCGGTTCGGTTTCGGTTTGTATTTAACAAAAAATCAGTTTAGTTACTTTTTTTGATAAAAACCGAACCGAAAATGCTCACCCCTAAGCTCAACGCTCTCTCAGGGTTTTTGCGTTCTCTTTCTTCCCCGCTGCCAAAACAAAGCAACCGTAATTTCCTTTGCGTCACTCCTTTTCCTCTGTGAAATTTAGTGCAAGCTGATAATTTTTTGTTTCGGTTTGTGATGCAGGTGTTAAATTTGTTGGGTTCATAAAGCCATGGCAAAGAAAGGGAGTCAAAAGAAAGACGGTAGCAGCAGAAGCGGCAAGAGAAAAACCCGTGGTGAATATGTTGACCCACAAAACATGGACGATGATATTGATTCCTGTAAGTTACTTCTTCTTTATCATCTTTAAGTCTACGCCTTCTGGGTTATGGGATTCTTGTTTTTTTTCCTGAGTTATTGGTTTTAATGCAGCTGTTGGTTCCTTTATAACTTTAATTTGTGCTGATGGAAAAAAAGTTGAATATTTATTTGTTTTGATGGGTGAATAGGGCTTAGTTGAGGACAGAAATCATGAATTTTGATTTGTTTTTGTATCTGTTGTTGTTTTGAATGCTGCAGTTCACAAACAGAGGGATATTATTCCGCTTGATGTAGATGCTGATGTTGGGGAATTAAGTGACGACGAGGAAGAACCTATTTTTGATGATGAGGTATTTGGATGTTTTTAATAACTAAATTATCAGTTTCCTGCAAGTGCTATATGTGCTTGTTAGAATGGTATAGTTAAAGTAATGTGTAGAATGCATTTTAGTTGCTGGATTGTTGAAGGGGATTGAGAATGTGAAGGGGTTTACCTAATTTCATCAGGGGATGAAGATGGGTGATGACTTTCTATAGCTTTGTCCTTGGGAGTTTATTTGAAAGAGAAATTGGAATTGTGCTTTTAGCTTTTTTTCCTCATCCTATGTGTTAAAAGAGTATTAAACTGTTATCCACCTTTTGTGCTTTCTGCTTTCATTTTTTTCTCTTGTCACATTCTTGTTGATCCTGCCAACAGGCTATTAACAATGACGAGGATGAAGACGAGGAGGAGGATGAAGACGATGATGACTCCCAAGATAATGGGCTAGCCGCAAAAAGTAAGAATTTTTTGCTTCATTTACATTTTTCCTGTGAGTGCTGAAAAGGTTTCTGATGTAAAGTAAAAGCGACCCGTTGCCTGATTAATTAATCCCTCTGAAAAACTGATATTTCATTCTTTGGAACTGAGGTGGGTGCATTCTTTAGAACTCTCTTATTCTCTTCTTACAAATGGACTGTATATATTAAGGGAGGGTGAAACTAAATCATTAAGTTATAACATCAGCACGGGATATATTTCTCCAATGAATATATTGGCTACATCATTTAAATCAGTCAAATTTTACTTTTGTTTAGTAATAGCTCCTGTTGCAATGATAACTGTTTTATAATTGATTAAATCATCTATTTAATTAGTAAATTTAGAAGACCACCCTGCATACTGTTTTTACAGTTCATGGAAGTGACTGGACAGTAAACTAGTTTCATGTTATTGATCTTGTCACTTATTGCCTGTTTTCTGCAGTTATAAAGCAGCAAAAGTTCTTAAGAGCAAAGTTTGGAGACTTTGATGATGAATTGCAAGATGAAGAAGAAGATGAGGAAGGAGCACAAAATATTGTATGGAGTGGGAACAGGAGCCACGATTATCATGGTGGTGATAATCGTGATATCGAGGTGAGAATTTAAATACCAAGAGCCATGATTCTCTTTCCCACCCGCCTTCTAATTGCTTTATATCTTATCATTTTCTCAGTTAAGCTAACTAATATCAGGTGGAATTATATGTTTACCTGTTTGTGTGTGCTATTTTATTTTTCCTTTCTTGCTTTGATTTTCTCTCTGGATATCCTGAACATTTTGATGTTTAACAGTTAGATTCAAGTGACGAGGCCCTAAAGGAAGAGGAGGAGGAGGTTTTGAAATTACAGAGGGAAAGAGCAAAAAATTTATCAGTGGAAGACTTTGGCCTGAAAAATGATGAAGATGAAAGTGACAAGGAGCAAACACTAGGGGTAAACTTAACCATAGTCTAGTTTGTTTTGCAGAGTAACAGTGATGTGAATTCAGTTCTTAAAGTTTTAGTATCTCAAAAGGGATCAATGAATACATTTTTTTAAGACATTGTATGGGTGTGATTTTTTTCTCAGGAAATCTCAAATCAAGGAAAAAGAGCAAAGAAAGCTCGTTTGAGCGAAGAGGCTGTTGATGAATTGGGTACAACTTTTGGGCTAAAAAAAGATTTGAATGAGTTGTCAAGGAAGGAGCAAATGGAAATTATCTCTAGGTAAAATCTCTTAGCTTTAGTTTCTTGCTCATTGTTTGTAGTTCTATGGCTGTATACACTTCCATGTTACTGGAGTAGCAAAGAAATTTCTTAATTGAGTTGTTTTTATTGAAACAAAAGCTGTAAAAATAAGAAGGGGAATGCTAGAAGCAGTCTCTTCAACAGCTGCTAGCAACAGTTGCTCTTCAGATTATGACACATGTTATGCCACTTAAAAGAAATAACCTAGAACCTGGTTAAACCCATGACCATGTTTTTCTATTTAAAAAAAGAAGAAATAAAGAACACCCTCTCTTCTTTGTTCTTACTTTCTAATACGAAAAGTCTATCCATTTGGTGTTCTGGGTTGATGTAATTTCCTCTTAATTTTTCTTCTCTCTTTCACTCTTCATTGCAATCCAATCTTTTTTTGGGGGGGAATTCTGGTTTGAGCAATTTTAGCAGTCTTTGCTGATCTGTCGTCCAATAAGGTGAATGGAGTTTCATTATCTTGCTGTCCATACATCTGTCCCATCAAACAATAAGCTGCTGCTATAAATAACCAAAAATCACCTTCACGAATCCACAATTTGCACTCTCTTCCATGACAATTAATTCCCATGAAAACACATTCAATCCCGTTGAAAAGCAACAAATTCTCCAAATGGGTTGTCTTCCAGAATTCAAACCAATGCTCATCTCTTTAAAAGCAAAATCCAAGCTTGAAATTGCTTATTCCAACAGCCAACTATAGTGATAGATCTAGCAAAACAAACCTCCACAGTCTTCAAGAAACAAGTATACGAACTGGGCATGCTCTCAAATATTTTAATCAATGGCCTAAGAAGAATTGAAGATAAAAGTAAATTTATATGTGACTATGTACATGGCATAATCAGATGTGGGTTTTGTGAATTTGTCTATAAAAAAAACTGATTTTTATAGAGGTGTGCGTATGTGAATGGCTAAATAGACAAGATTTCATGTTATACAGGTAGAGAGTAAGAAGGAAGAAGACATTGAGATATAATGAGAGATCTTTTCTCTTTTTTATAGAAAAATATAGTAATAGGTTTAACCAGTTTCTAGGCATTCTTTTAAGTGACATAAGACGTGTCATAATCTAAAGAGTGACTGCTGCTAGCATTCCTCAAATAAGAAATAGGAAAATAATTTGTAAGGGTAAAGCATATTCAGAGGATGAAGGGGAAGAACCAATTACTTATGAAACTACAAGGCTAAAAGATTTTCCCATGGTGAAGTGAGTATTTCTCAAGAAATTTCACATGTTAAGCCAGGTGATACTGTTCAAATATATTGACCAACTTCACTTAAAATACCTTAGCAATGAGAGGGCAATCTTGGTTTAGATGCTCAGATTCATCCTTCAAAAAAATTTCCTTATTTTATTGGATCTCCCCTGCCCTCTCTACTGTAAAATGTATTTATCTACTTTCTATTTCCTGGCTAAGCAATGAATTTTATGCTTCTAGATAAGGTGTAAATAGAAGAATGCAGATAATAATTAGTGAACTGACAGGGTAATGTGAAACTAGCGGGGGAATCCTACTTTTCTAACATGTAAATCAAGGTACATAATGAAGTAGGTGAGATAGCTGCAAGTGTTTGATGACATGCTATTGACATTCGATTCATTTTTTGGGACTATTCAGCGATTTAGAATTGTGGCTGTTAAAATGGGATCTGGAAAAGATCCATGACAAGCTTCATTGTTACATGTAATGGTATTTGAAATATATTGGTGGTCTTCAGTGCTCGGAAGGATTTGTTATATCATTTTTTAATGCCTTTTTTGGAGTTGGTTGTGTGTTGTCCATGTGTTCTCTAGGTATCGAATCCCCTTACTGTTAGGACACAAATGTGGTGCACCAACTCTCATAAACTCGTTGTTATCAGTTTTCTGATTTTCCATGGTTTTAATTCCATATTTTCAAATATGCTCTTCTGTTTTACTTAGTTGAAAGGTTCCCTTTTCTGAGCTAGCATTTCTTACTGCAGTTCTGCTCCAGAATTGGTTGGTTTGCTGTCTGAGCTTAATAGCACACTTGAAGAGCTTGAAAACAAAGTTAATCCACTTTTAAAGAAGGTACTTTTCTTCCGCTGTTGCTATTGTCTAACTTTTCTGTGCTTGTACTGGAGCTCCAACCGCAAGCTCCACCTGCTCATGCATCATACTATGTTTTGGCAACTGTTTTCTAAACAATGGTCTTAGTTTCCTATTTACTAAACCACAGTCATATTTCTTAGTCATCACGTGTCCAGATATTGCAATTTCACTATTGGAGGCATATGTTGTCAGGATGTTATTGTTGTTATATTTTCTGTAGGTTAAAGTGGAAGGAACTGTGCTGGAAAGTGGGTTGCGCTACCTGCAGGGGAAGCAGCTTCTATTGCTGTCATATTGCCAAAATATTACATTCTATCTTCTTCTGAAGTCTGAAGGGCAGCCAGTTCTTGATCACCCTGTTATAGCTCGCCTTGTAGAGATCAAGGACTTAATGGACAAGGTTTTCTGCTTTGCATGCTTTAATTTTTCTTTTTCTGATACCTCAATTTGATGCATTTGTGCCTGTTTGGGAGTGTGGTTGAGGTTGCTTTTGAAAGTGTTTTTTGTTCAGAAATGCATCAAAATGATTTTTATTTTATTTTTAAAAATCATTTTGGACATCAGCACATGAAAATGATCTAAAAATAACTGAAAAAAAATAATTTAAAGTAAAAAAAAATATTCAATTCTTTTCAAAAGCGCTTTTGAAAAGAAATGCCAAACATGTCTCACATGCCTGGGGTGAGCAAGGTAGCTTGTGTTTCATCATAAGGAATAAACAGCATGTTAAGCTTCCCTTAAAACTCTAAAACATGCAGTCAGGTGGCTTGTTGGAATGCATCTTTGCTATCGATTAGCTTTAAATTTGCTTTTCCTTATTCTTTCATTTGTAATTTTTTTCTCTGTGTGCTCGTGTGCCTCATTAAGAAGTCTCACATGCTTGGTCTGAGCAAGGTAGCGTGTGTTTCATCATAAGGAACAATTTGCATGTTAAGTTTCTCTCAAACTCTAAAGCTTGCACAGTCAGTGGTGTTGGTGTAATGCATCTGCTCTGTTCACCTTCCAGTTCATGTGGACACAGAAGTGGTATGTTATGCCTGGTTAATTAATTAAAAATTATCATCTAGTGAGTGTTCATCCCTTAATTAGCACTTTAACTGCTAAATTTGTCTTTCCATTGGCTTTTATGAAAGGAAAGGTTTCAGTGGGCATAAATATCATGTTTGAATGAGGTGAAGGTACACAGGACCATTGACTTCCTGTTTTTGTGTTGTGAGGTGTGGTCTGCTTCTTTCTATTTAAGAGGTGTGTACCTTACAGCTCACAATTTTCTCACTGCATGTTACTCACAATAGATGAAGCAACTCGACGAGAATCTCCCGTCAGAACTCGATGAGTTTCTGAAGAAAAACCCAGGGATGCAGACAATTGAAAACTTAGATAGAGAAGGTGATGGACCTGATTTGGCATCTCATACTGTCACGAAGGACCATGAATTGTCTCTTCTCCCAGCTGACGCTCAAGAACTAGCAGAGGTTGTTACAAATTCAAGTAATTAATGTCCTGACATGGATTGTCTTTTCAATGTTAGTCCTTTAAATTGACATCATTTCTGGTTGATTCTGCAGCCTCGTGATGCGATTGAGCTGCTGAAAACAGAGTCTTTAACAGGTGGCAATAGGAAAGAAGGGAAACACAAGCGTAAGGTAAGAAAAGAACTCATGGGTTTCAAATTTCCCAATTTCTCTCCCTTTGTATCCTGTGGCATTTTTTGGCTTTCCTGTCTTTGTTTGTGATGCCTTTGCGTAACTGAGTTAGCAATGTGGCTAAATTTAAAGATTCAAAATTGGCAGAATGATGAAGTTGGTGTACAAAGTATGGAAATGTTGAAAGTAAGAGCTGCCCTGGAGGAAAAATTGAAGCAGAAGGGAGCCTTTAGTTCCTTTTCTTCAAAGCCTGATAAAGCTCAGAAGCATCCAAGACCAGTCAATGGGTACTTTTATTGCTTCTATCCTCCCTAATTTTAAGCTGCTTATGACCTGTGATGACCTACTTGTTTCATGGAATGGAACAGACGACTTGAAAGCCATGAAGACTATGATGACGATGTTGTAGATGGTGAGAAGGGCAATCGTAGATTGAGTGATGGACATACAAGCTCGTTGGGATCAAAGAAACTTTCCAAACTTGTTATTTCCAAACAGAATAAGCCAAAGGTATCAATTACAACCTATTTGATGTGACTCAGCCCTGCCCTTTCGTTTTATTTCCTTTTCAATTTATCACAGCCTGGAAATAAACCAGACATAGCGGTTCTCTAACTGGATACATGTGTCAATTAAAACAGTTATTACTTATAAAGTAATTTAATCTCTAGCATCCACATGGTTGTTCATCTGATATTAACCCCCAAGTTGCTCAAGTCGATGAGAAGAAATTGAGTTGGAAGATTCCACTTCAAAGTCAACCCTTTTGAAATGGATCCTTACAAATTAGACTCTTAAAATTCAATTGTTTTGACTCGGTGCACACTGAGCTGAGTTTTATTTATCTTAATTACTGGCATCTGATATTGATGCTGGACCGGGAACTGAGAAACTGCTGCTTTCTGTAATCGATATTAGAATGATTGAAGGTTCAACGGACATCATTCCAACAAGCAATACCTAACTTGATTCTTCAACATCTCTTCAGGGCTTTTTTAAAATGATTTTTGCATTTTATCACTATTTGGAGTGACTGACCACATAGTAAATTATGTTTCGGCCGAGTATTTTAGATTACATTTTGATGTGATTTTGTTCTTTTTGCTCCTCTGTGAGTAGGTTGTTTCTGGTGACGATGATTTGCCCACGAGAGATGATATCGGAGAAAGGAGGAGGAAGCATGAGCTTAGAGTGTTAGCAGATGCTGGAATCAGGACCGAGGATGATGCTGGAATTGAGTCTGACAAAAACGATGATATGGATGAAGATGCCGATTCGTCGGAAAATGATTTGTACGAGCAAGTAAAGCAAAAACGAGCAGCCAAACTCGCTGCCAAAGCTGAGATTTACACGAGGTTGGTTTTACTTGTTCACTGTACTTGAACATTAAGTGCAGAGATCCTTATGAGAGTTGAACTTGTGGCAGCTGCTTGTTAATTGAACTGTCAAATTGTTTGTTTGCCCAGGAGAACTCAAATTAAACCCTCCAATCAATTTATGAAATTAAACTGCCAAATTGCTTTTACAGGACCTCCGCAACCCCATCCTTGCCTGAAACTGCTGATGGAAAACGTCATATCACTTATCAGGTAAGAATGCCTTGATTTCACCGTCTTTTATAACCATTATCGTCCCCTGCTAGCATTGACTTACAAATATATACACTGTTTTTCTAATGACACCAGATTGAGAAGAACAGAGGTCTAACACGTCCGCGCAACAAGTTGACGAAAAATCCAAGGAAGAAATACAGGGTACGTTCATTGTTTTAGTTAATTTTGCTGCATGATAGATTACTTCATTTTGAATTATTAATTTACTTCTCCACCCCCTCTCTCTGCGCCGCCAGACAAAGCACGATAAAGCACAGAAGCGGCGACTAGGGCAAGTGCGGCAGATCAAGAAACCCTCCGGTCCTTATGGTGGTGAAACTTCTGGAATAAACGCAAGAATTAGTCGAAGCATCAGACTCTGAAACTATGCTCTATGCTTTCTTGTACCATGAAAGTGTTTTGAGTTTAAAATTTTGATTTTTGGACAAATTTCCACCTGAAAACTGCTTGATTTGATGATTCAAACTTAACATGTTCGAAAGCCAAAATTTCGAGGAGCATAAACAAACGATTGTTGTTGATTTGTTTCAAACTCGTTCATGTAAAGGCAAGAAAGATTTTAATTTTTTCCCCATCGTAGATTTGGTGGGAAATCTGCCAATTCCTTCAAATTCAACAGGGTTTTCCAATTTGTCTTTGAATTTTGTTCTTGTTCAATAGAATTTCTTGTGGTTAAATGAGATGGGATCTTCCTGTTTCCTTGACAAATTTTTAAAGGGCTAGTTACCATATAATTTAATAATTTTGAAATATATAACTCATTTTATATTCATCAGACAGCAAACTACAAAATCTCTTCCAAGCAAACACATCCACAACCTTTCTTTCAAGATAAAATGGGAAAGAAAACACAAAGAGCCATGAGTTTTCTTTATTCATGTAAAGAGCGAGCACCATAATTTCACAAAACACCACCAGCCCACACACCAGTTTCGATCAAACAAAAAAGGAGGTAAGAAACCCCAAGTGGCTTGAAGTAAATCTTCATAAACACCCAAAGGGCAGGGACTTGTTGATGTCTAGATTCGATCTTCTTAATCAACCATGACCTGCTTCCCCTGAAAACCCCACTTGAAACCATCTAATAACAGGGCTAGTGGAAGATTGAACAGTTATTTGCCAATGCAACAGAACTATTGTAGACATTCCACCTGAAAACTGCTTGATTTGATGATTCAAACTCTACATGTTCGAAAGCCAAAATTTCGAGGAGCATAAACAAACGATTGTTGTTGATTTGTTTCAAACTCCTTGTTCATGTAAAGGCAAGAAAGATTTTTAATTTTTTCTCCATCGTAGATTTGGTGGGAAATCTGCCAATTCCTTCTAATTCAACAGGGTTTTCCAATTTGTTTTTGAATTTTATTCGTGTAAACACTTATGGTCCCCAACCAGACCAAAATCAATAGAATTTCTTGTGGTTAAATGAGATGGGATCTTCCTGTTTCCTGGACAAATTTTTAAAGGGCTAGTTACCATATAATTTAATAATTTTGAAATATATAGCTCATTTTTATATTCATCAGACACAGCAAACTACAGAATCTCTTCCAAGCAAACACATTCACAATCTTTCTTTCAAGATAAAATGGGAAAGAAAAACACAACAAGCCAGTTTTCTTTATTCAAGACTAGTTAGTTTTGAGATATATATAGAGAGCACCATAATTTCACAAAACACCAGCAGCCCACACACCAGTTTCGATCAAACAAAAAAGGAGGTAAATCTTCATAAACACCCAAAGGGCAGGGCCTTGTTGATGTCTAGATTCGATCTTCTTAATCAACCATGACCTGCTTCCCCTGAAAACCCCACTTGAAACCATCTAATAACAAGGCAAAAGCAACAGTGGAAGCGGCTGAAGCCAAGGAAATCACTGATAAATAACCAAAATACCTGCTAACCTTAGGCTTCCTATCAATCATCAGTGAACAAAAAGAACCCGTGAAAGCAAAGATGATGGAAATCACAAAGGCACGGTATATTGAAAGGTGACCTTTGAAGATCACCGTAGGAACTGGATTCCCATCTATGATTTCTTGAGGGAGTGAGTTGAGAAACATACCAATTGTGAAAGTAAGCATCAAGATAGACTTCAATTGCAATTCTGTTGGACCTGATTTTGATGAAATCTGATGGTTGATTTTCGTCGCCATTCTTCAAGAAATTGTTCTGCCGCCTGCTTAGGTTAGGGGGTATCGAAAAGTTATCGAGGTCGCACTCCCCGTTATATGGCCCACCATGAAGAAAAAGTTGTATGGGCACTATCTTTTAAATTATTTAAAACAAAAAAAATAATTTTTTATTTTATTTTTTAAAAGAATAGATTCTTTTAATTAGATTATTTTGATATATAAAAAATATTTGAATTTATTTATAAATAAAAAACAATCTAAAAGAAACCTCACCACATTTCCATGCCGTCTGTGTGTACATGCACGTGTATCAAGCATCATAAAATATAATTGTTAAAATATTGGACGGTCTTGATCTTCCATTCCACAGCTGCATAGCCAATATCCGTTCATCTTCCAAGAAGGAAAAGGTGACACATTGATGTAAAGGTGGACTCAGACACACGATATCATTTCTCCTTCACCGGCGGTTTCTCATCTCTCTTCGCCGTAACTCGTGGCAATTTCTCTGTGATTTTTCGTTGAGAAGAACAAAACAACAAGGACCAAATGGTATAACAGCTTAAGTTTAAGAGATTAAATTGAAGTTTACCACGCTAAAATTTAAATGGGACAATTTGTTTATTCTTTATTGAATTTGGTACTCGTTTTTTGAGTTTCTATTCCCAGCCCTAATTGAATTTTGGTCTTTCGGAATTGAAGTCTAGTTCAAAGTCAATTGTATAACGATTGACTAGAATCACTTCATGCAATTAGAATCTAATTTGATCTCTAAAAAACTCAATTGTATAAAATAAAAGTTGAGGGACCAAATTAAAATTTTTCAAAAATCTTACAGTGGAATGTAAGAAAAAACAGTAGAGGAGCTGCAAGAAAAAACCATGGTTATCTATTTCGTTCTGTTTCGACTGAAATTGCCAAAATATTTCATACCAGTTAAAAAATCAAGATAAAACAATGTCATTTTTACCTCAATTTAAATTTCAGCCCATTCTTGATTTTTCGGCCACATACACGCTAAAAATTCCAGTTTCGTTCCGCCCATTTTGTTTTGGCTAAATAGTGTTTTTTTAAATAATAAATAATTTTATAATATCAATCATATCTCTTAATCCAACCATTAGATTGAGATGAAATTTTACGATGAGTCTCTTCAAAAACATATATATATTATGTTAAAATTTCAGAGCAATCAAAAAATATAATGATATTGCGAGATTAATGATTGCATTCTCGTAATATCATACATATTCATAATTTTATTCAGAAAAATTATTTTATTGTCTTTTTTAGATTAAATTGCACAATTCTAAATAATTTTATTTTTAGATTTGAACTATTTTTTTTGAATTAATACACACACACACACACATAAATAGTACAACCCTGAAATAGTATACCGAAACGCTCTGAAACTAAAATATTATGTTTCAATTGAAATAATAAAACACCAACCAAAATGATATGGACGAAAAAACAGCTCCCGGTTTATATTATAGGTAATACGAGAACCAGCCGAACAAAACAGAGCATCGTTCCACGATAGAGAAGAAGAGTCCATGGAATATATTACAAACCAACTAAAAGTCGTGGCGTTTTTACTGTGCAAAACACTGTGGATTGTGGCAGTGTGCGTTCGGTTCTGCCCTTTGTTTTCTGCCTTCTTTGCCCGAGTGGATGGGGGCTTCTTCTTATTTATCTATTCTGGCCTTTTTTTTTTTCCTTTTTCACTGTCATGAACAGTGTATTATCGGTTTTAACCCTATAATAGGACAAAACAATGTCATGCGCTCAGGGTTAAGGGTGTAATTTCACGTGGTCGGACCGGTCCGGTCGGCCGCAACTCTTTTTTTTTACGGCTAAATACGGATATAGCTCCAAATAAGACAAAATCCGTTACTTAGCCAGAAGGGTGGAACAGTAATTGACCCATTTTTTATTATTTTTCTCGGAATACTGTCGGCGCGTGTGGTGCACCCGACCGACTGTATTCCGCATCACGCCCTGTTCAAGTGGCGCGTGTAGGCTGATAGAGTCACCAGAAATGGGCTACCGGCGTCTCAGTCGATGCGCCTCCTCCTGGTCTTCCTCCCGGTGCGGCGCGTTCTGTCCTCCGACGGCCGTGGACTCGGCGATGGCCGGTTAAAGCCACGGAAGCCGTTTCTCTCTCTCCTGCACGTCAAAGTGCAGGATAGTCCCCCGGTTTTGTTGCTTTTGCACTTCGGTCCCTGTACTTTTAATTTTGTTTATGGTCCTTATTTTTGTTATATAAGTTTTGATTTAGTTCGATTGGATCCTGCGATTGAAATTAATTTAATGTGCAATTTGCACTTCTATCCTCCTTCTTTTAATTTCTAGGCTCGGTTTAAATTGCTCAATAAATTCGGTACAGCAGTTTCAATTTTTTCAATTTTGTCCTTTGATTGAAATTGATAATAAATTTGATTTTTATTTCGGTCCTTATACTTTTAATTTTGTATTTTAATCCCTTTCAATTTGATTTTTTATACTTTTAATGGGTTTTTTTAATCCCTTGATTTCTTTTTGTGATATTAATTTTGTTCAAGATTTTATGGTTATTTTTAGTCTTTCATTTATTTTATTTTTTTCATTATTAACACAATAATAATAATAATAAAAATAATAATAATAATAATAATAATAATTTAATTGTTTTTCTTGCTTACTATTTTGTTGGTGTTTTTTAATTTTTTCTTCCTCGGGGTAATTTGATAATTTTTATTGTTTTAGCAATGATAGCAACGATAGTTTTTGTTTTTGTTTTATTCTTTTGTTTGATCTTTTGTTGAAGTTTTTAGGATTTCTTTTCCTTCCATTTTTTTCCTTTCATTATTAACACAAAAATAAAATAAATAAATGAAAATAATAATAATAATTTAATTGTTTTTCTTGCTTACTCTTTTGTTAATGTTTTTGAGGGTTTTTTTCCTCGGGATAATTTGATATTTTTTATTGTTTTGGCGGTAATAGCAACGATAGTTTTTATTTTTGTTTTATTCTTTTGTTTGATCTTTTGTTAAAGTTTTTAGTGTTTTTTTCTTCTTCCATTTTTTCTCTATCATTATTAAGACAAAAATAAAACAAATACATGAAAATAATAATAATAATAATAATAATAATAATAATATTTTAATTGTTTTTCTTGCTTACTCTTTTATTAATATTTTTTAGGGGTTTTTTCCCTCAGAACAATTTGATAGTTTTTATTGTGTTGACAATGATAACAATGATAATTTTTAGTTTTTATTGTATTTTTTATATCTTTTTTTGTAGTTTTTGCAATTCTTTTAATTTTTCATTTATTTATTTATTCTTTCATGATGATAATAATAATAATAATAATAATAATAATAATAATAATAATAATAATAATAATAATAATAATATTTTAATTGTTTTTCTTGCTTGCTATTTTGTTCATGCTTTTTTATTTTTTTTCTCGGTATAATTTGATAATTTTTATTGTTTTGATAGTAACAGCAATAATAATTTTAGATGTTAAAACTCCGATGTTGCTATTGTTATAATATTTTAAATTAATATTGCTTCCTTTTCCCCTTTATTTTTTTACTATTATTATTTTTATTTGCTCTTTGTATTAAATGATTTTTATAATTTTACTATTTGCACAATAATGATTTTATTTATTAATTTATTTTTTCTTATAAAAATATTTTGCTATTTTTTTTAATGTTAGTTTGCGCTCTTTTGTGATATTTTATGACGCAATACCTATATTCTAAAATATGTAATCTACGCTTACGTAACAAACTCCACTTAAAATTTTATACATTTTATCTTCTAATCTATAATTTTTATTTAGTTATATCATATAAATTTATTATTGTGAATTTAATTATGTTAAATTATATACACAAGACTGTCTGCGGCAACACGCGGGGGCAGTTAGCTAGTATATATATATAGGCAGTTGGGGAAGAAGAGTCCATCGCTATGCCAGAGATCTTCTTCGGCATCAATGTCTCTCTGCATCCTCATGTATCCTTCCTCGCCCCAGCTGGTGCCCCACGAATTCTTGACAAGCCAATATTTGAAACCATCGCTTGTTTCGCCATAACCAACTGCTGTAACACCACGGTCCAACTCTCCAAAGTTATAAACTCTCATCTCTCATTTCTTAACCCTAGCAAAAAGCAACAGCCGCCCCCCCCCCCCCCCCCCCCCCCCCCCCCCCCCTTTCCCCT
Source organism: Salix purpurea (assembly GCA_027405865.1). Taxonomy (NCBI): domain Eukaryota; kingdom Viridiplantae; phylum Streptophyta; class Magnoliopsida; order Malpighiales; family Salicaceae; genus Salix; species Salix purpurea. The sequence continues at coordinate 4,984,955 of CM050333.1, read as the reverse complement.
CTCACCCTCTCTGCTTAAAACAAAGTAACAACCCTAGCCCCCCTCTCACCCTCTCTGCTTCTTGGGCTCTCCCTCCCTCTGCAACTAACCTTTGTAATTTGCATCGTCATCCCCTCCCCCCTCTTGGCTTCTCCCTCCCTCTGCAACTGCAACTGCAACTGCAACCCATCTACTAGTCCTCTTCAGAAACAACATTACTAAAGGTAAGTAAATTGAACCTCTGTTTTATTTCTTGTTATCTCTTCTCAAGATCTATGCTGCCCTCAAATATTATTACTGTTATTGTTACTAGGAGATAAAGGTAGATCTAGCTAGCCAATAACTATATAATGTTGTTTCTCAAGATCTATGTTTTATTTCTGATATTATTTTTATCCTAAGTTCCAAGTAATGTTGTTTTTTAACATGAACTTGAACTTTTCTTTAGACAAATGGATCGGTAATCACTCGAAGAAGTAAAAAAACACAAGATTTTTTGGTGAGTTTTGGATAAGTAAAAAATCACAACTGGAAAATGTAACTTCTAGTGTTTGTTCGTGGTTTTTTGCTAAGTTGTGAAGTTTGCATCTTTATGTGTTTTGATTTCTCTATGTTGTATTAGGTTTTCTGGGTTCTTGTTTAATCATAATTTCAGGCATTCGGTAATCACCAATCGTAAACTAAAATCAATCAAAAAATTTATAACTTTTGCATCCTAGAATGTTGATATTTGCTATCTTAATTCGGGATACTGTTGTAAATTATCAATTATTATGCATATAAGTTGTATTGAGTTTTCTGGATTCTTGTTTAATCATAATTTCAGACCTTCGGGAATCACCAATCGTAAACTAAAATCAATTGAAAATTGTAGAACTTCTGCATTCGGGGTAGAGTTATCTGTGTATTGTGTGATTATATCTCTCCATCTTTGTTTCCTTTCTCTGTCTCTAGAGTGTAGACTCTACTCTACAGTGTCAGTATAAGTGGCCCAGCTCACAGGACTGTGTACAGCAGCCAAACCAGTCCCTAAATAATAGGGAATCATAAGACTGAAAGAACACTTACAAAAGATAGTTTTAAAATTTGCATTTTTATTTTACAAGTTTTGTTGTAGCTCATTGTTTTCTAATGTCAGATGGCTTGGAAAGGTATATGGCAACTGAAAAAGCTGGTTGTGAGCTACTGTGACTGGGGAGGAAGTAGTAGGGGTATCAGGTATGAGTTTCGGCCCTTAGATCACATATGTTTCAATCACTTTGTGATTAGTTTTTGTATCTATGAAATCTAGAAACAAATTACATGCATGTTAGACTCAACATATGGGAGGTCGAATGTTATAGTTTTGGTCATGTTCAAAATAAGTCCATGGGTGCACTGGGGAGAAAGTGTATAGATCAGATTGAAGTTGGAGTTAGACCAAAAGATTTGTCATTTGATGTGGTAAGATTGATTTGACATCGGTTTGCAGAAAGTTTGCCTGAAAATAGAACTTAATAGAGGCAAAGGATCCATTTACTTAACCCAAACTAGCTTGAAAAATGAGCAGGGCAGGTGTTTTTACCACCCAGCCAGCTATTGAGATGGTAGTACTTGGATTCTTTTCATCTTTATCATCCTAGTTTGGAACCAATTCTATACTAAAATTAATTTCATCTATTTAAGTAGATTGAATTGATTTGATTTCTAAATGAATTCTTTTGATTGGAATAGGTTTTAAAATTTTGGAATTCATTTCACTTGAGTTAGTGAAAATAAATCATTTATCCAAATTGCCACCATCCCCAGAAAACTTCTTCCAAGCAAATGTGAGAGAGGGGTGCGGGGTGTGAATGGTGTTAGTGGGATTAATTTCCAATGGGTCGATTATGAAATAAACCACACCCCTGATTTTAGTGGGATTAATTTTCAATGAATTCATTCTGAAACTAATTACACCCAAAGTGGTGTGATTTGCAAATCTATTAAAAAACTAATTTTTATTTGTTGTAAAATTCATTTATATTCCTTCAATTTTTTCAAACAATAGAATTGGATAAATGCTGTTGAAATGATTTCATTTCTATTCAAATCAGAAATTTCCAAACAGCCTGCAAGTAAACTCTATATATATGACCTGTATGGTTGTGGTAATCTCATGGATGGATGTTGATTTTTATTCCTATATGTTTCTCCATTTTAAACAACAGAAATCCAAACCATTATAGGTCCTCGGTGCTTATAGCACCCTTGCTGATTTTCCTGGCCACTGGCTTTTCTACAATTTGTAGTTATGATTATCTATTTAATCATGAATATGGCAGGGCCTTCATGGAGTCAAACCTGCCAGCATTCAAGGAGAGCAATCCACAACTAGAGGTGATCACTGAACTTTCCCGTGGTCAGCATCCATGTTTGAAGGCTTTTTACAGTAAGCTTCTCTCTCTCTCTACTTCACGCACAACAATAAATACAAGAACTAGGTTCTATTTCTACTAAATAATACTTCTTCTCCGCAACATGACGGTGTCCTCTCCCTCTCTCCTTCACACACAATAAATACAACAACTAGGGTCTATTTCTACTAAATAATACTTCTTCTCCACAACATGAATGTGTCTGTGCTCAATCATTTGGAAAAGCCTTTTCAATGTTTTCTATTTGGCATGCAAACAGAGAACAAAAATGAGAGGGTGGTATGTGTGAAGAATTTGGCATCAGAAGACGTACTTCTTCATGCTACCAGGCTAAGGAACGCGTTGGGAAGAAAAGTGAAAAAACTGCCAACAAGGCATGTGACCAGACACCCTAGCGTACAGGGTACATGGACGACTGGTGTTAGATTTTGAAGAACGAAAAACTTTCTATATTCAAACTTCTCACGGCTTGTTTAGCTTCATGAAGATACTGTGATAACATGCTGGGTCTGGGATCAAGTGAAAGTCATCTGTGATGTTTTTTCTTGGGTTAGCTTGAACTTCCGGTCATAATTTAGAGGTTCCAAAACTTTGGCTCTAGACTCAGTCCCAGTTTGTTTGTTCTAGAAGACAACATTTGCATATCTATCCCATTCGCATGAAATTCAGTTGTCCTCATATTTACCAGCCCAGTGTATTGTCACGACAGATAAGATTTGTTGGGATTCTGATGTGAATTCAAAGGTTAATTGACCAAAGTTTTCCTTGCCGTGCTCTTATCTGCGAGTTGTTTCCATTTATTTCCTTATCTTCGTACAAGTTGGAGTCCCAGGCTCTGCTATTTCGTCTCTCCTGTCACTGGTCTAGCTGGTGTTGCTGCTAGTTGATGTGCAGTGAGCAACAAAGCTACTATTAGGGGGAATTTCCCACTTCCTGTCCTGGCCGTACTCTGAATATGAAGTGTATTTTTCTTTTATCATAATGAACTGTATAATGGTTCAAGAAATGATATTTACGTGAACCTCTGGAAACATTTCATGTTAAGTAGAAAAGAAAAACCGAAACAATAATCTGTGGTTAGGACAGTTGGGTTTCCTAGTCTAGATGCCTGCCAATGATTCTCTTCTTTCACATGTACCTGCCTAGATGATGGTGCGCAATCATAGCAGCCGTGTAGAATGACACGCCCATTGTTGTAAAATCACAATTTAATGATTTTAGGAGTTAAAAGAACAAATTTAGTAAAATTGAATAGAAAAATCGAAACCTGTTAAAATCGGAAAAACCATAATCTAGAACACACTTCATTCTCTTGCATAAAGAAAACTATAAATTGTCAATGAATGACGATGATGACAGACACGTCTGCCTCTAACATGTTCCAAAAATCATCCAGCGACCAGAGACAACATAGCACAAAGCTAATAATGTTATCATAACGTTTCAAATCTCAACGAACAGCTCAAAACCCTTTGCGTTAAAGTCGTCCAGCAAATTTTCACCTGCAAAAGCATGTGTGTGCTTCTATTTGACCACCGCATATTCTTTCATAGGCCTAAATTTCTAGCTAGGAACAATGCTGCGTTTAAATGTGTTCCAGTGTCAATTTTGAATGAATCAACATCCAATGTTCAGCACGCAGTTTAGAAGAGGTTCAGCAGCAATTCGTGTGTTCTACCGCGAACCCCCGGCAGTCGTGGCAGCCTCGGCGGCCTTCTTCTCCCTTTGTTTCTCTCTTTTTTTCATGTTCTTCAGCGCATTCTTGCTCATTTGTCTGAATTAACGTCATTGATGAGTATTACTTTGTCAAAATTCAAAACATTGTGTGTGCAAGCATGAAAACAGAATAGGTACTTACTCGGTGGAGCTTCCTCCAAACAACTGTCATTGCAGAACATGAAAACCATCAGAACATAAGCAACCAATTAAATCCAATCAAAGCAACATTGTAATATTAATAATTGCCAAAAAAGAATAGCTTAAAAATTGAGCTGAGCATATTTGGAAGTTTGGCATCAGTTTGCCACAGCAATGCAGAAGATGAACCCAGTGATTTGTGTACTTGGAAAAGTTCAATAGCCAGTTTACTTCCTCGACTGATTAAATCTTCAAAATCTGGTAGTCAACAAAAGAAAAAGGCAGGAAAATACTGCAAGTAGGGCTTCAGAACAATGGTTGTCATGGAGAGTAGTTCCCTCTCTCAAAGGGCCACGAATCTGGATGCCATGAGTTGCTTATATAATGCTTCTTTTTTTCTGAGAGGCCAATGGATAATTTACTGAAACCACATATTAAAAGCTTGAACAATTAAAGCCATTTATTCTCCCAGTAATACCAAAGTGGCATTTAATATATTTCTTTATGCATACAAAGATTCCTTTTAGGAGGCACTCGGGCACTCATATTTCAATGCCCTTAGTTTCCTAGTAGATTCTAGCCTGCGCGATGCCTCATTGCGGGTTGGATAAAAAAAGATGAACATCAGAAAAAGAGTCTAGGAAGCAAGGAACTATCATACAATGTTATTAAACCCGACCTAAAGAATGACATATCACATCAATCTAGGGTTCGTTGATTAACCCGTCAAACCGTTTAACCCGTCAAACCCGCAACCTGGATCATGGATTCCACCAAATTTAACAACTTGGTTTTTTTATAAGAAAAAAAAAATCACCTAATGATACAATAACAAAAATAAATGCTCGCAAAATTGAGCATCAACCAAAGATTGAAATGTTTACTTGAGACTACGATAACCTCATTAAAAACAAACCAAAATAAATTATGAAGACCAATTTAAAATCTATCAAATGTTCAAAGAAAATCAATCAGATGTTGAAAAATAAATCCAAAACAGATTCAATTGAAAGACAAAAGATTGAAGATGAAATTAAAAAAAAATTATTTGGCATTGTTATTAAACCAGACTCACCAGGTCAAATTTAAAACCTCCTGACCCGACTCATTGTCTAGCCTGGTTTTAAAATTAAGCGGTATAAAAGTTGCTCCAATATGACTGAATCTACTTATTGGGTTCAAAAACAACATTAACAACTAGTAAAAATATGGTCCAACTTTAAATTTCTTTTCCAAGATAACATCTTTTTTAATAATATTGAGATGATAACATGTTGAAATGACCTGGGCTTCACGGCTTAACTCGACAAGCCCGCAAACTATATCATGGACCCCATTGAGTTTAAAATTTTTGTTTTTTAAAAATTATTTTTTATTTAATGATATGATAATAAAAATAAAAACTTGCATAATTGAGCATCAATCAAATATTAGGACCGCGATAATCTCAATCAAAACAAATTATGATGACCAATTCAAAATCAACAAAATATTGAAGAAAAAAATTGGAAGAAAAAAAATCTAAAAAGCATTTAATGAAGAAAAAAATGAAAAAAAAGGTAAAAGTTTATTTAGTGTAGTAGTTATTTACCAGAAGATGAGATCTTATATTAAGAACAAAGTAATGTGTCAACAGCAGTAAATATGGGTGAGTGCAGGACGAACAGTGGAGATCCCACCCACAATCAGCAGAAAGGCAAACCCTTACAACAGTTAAATTTTCCCTGCGCGTGAATCTTTAAGAAATGAACATCTTAATTTAAAGGATAGTAGGTAGGTTTATATACCTCTGCCTGAACAGCAGCGGCAGCTTTAGCATGTGGAGGGCGATAAGCACTAGGTTTCTGAGGGGCAGGTTTCTTGGAGACTGCACCTTGTCCTGAAATAATTAATGTGTTCAGAACCCCAAAAATTAATAACAGATGTTTCACTATCAAATCAGGGCTTAAAGTCTTGATAGAACCTTGAGATTTGGTTTCTGTGACTTTTAATGAATCAACAGACTTGATTAGTTCTGCAATTTCACCAAATCTATCTGGTGATTCTGGTTTCCACTGAGCCTGCACAAGTAATTGCAGAATCAAGATTGAATTAGACAAATAGAATTATGATCAGTTCAGGAAAACCAGTAACTTGTTAGAATACCAACCTCATACAATTTATCAAACATCTTTTTGAAGTATAATGATCCATTGTGGTGGAAAATTTTAATCCTTCAATCACATAATTCAGAAATCAGTTCTTGAATTGTTGGCAAATAAGTTTATAAGATGCATGCATGTCCATGCCTCTGACACGTATAGGAAACAAAAATAAATACATTATCCTTGACGCCATACATAATACTGAACTGTTCAACTCTATGACACCGCGAAGCTGTATTTGATAAGCACTGATTTGTTTGAGTTGAACAAATGGTTTGAACTATGGTGCTCTACAGCTTTGCTTAAAGTATTCGATCAAAAACAAAGCTTGCTAAAAAAGTATTTCATCAAGCATAAAAGCATTAAATTACTGGCTGTTTCACCACCAGTAAGTCATGGCACTTCAAGAGCCTCTGAACAAAAGGTTACTGCTCATTATTGCTAAGCATTTCAATTTTCAGCCAAAAATGCATGTGTATGATAAGCTGTTAGATGAAAGAAAGCAATCCCATTTGCGTGAATTTGAATTTCACCAGACAAACAATATAGAAGTGTACACCAAACGAGTTTTAGATCAGGAACAAGAATACATGTAAGAAACTATGAAAGCACTTCCTCAGCGACAATAAAATAGCATTGTTAATAGGTAGTCAAAAATTTAAAGGTATCAATTATGATCTATGAATTCCAACTTTTGATCCAAGACATGGGTACAGGTTTGCTACACTTCTAATTATCAGCAATGGCAAGCATGACTAGAGAACCACAAATCACAACCAATGATCATACCCATTGTCAACTTGCAGTCTTGGAGCTGTTGTGGCAGTCATGAAATAGCACCCATCTGGGGACCACTCACTTGTTACAGACCATTCAGCCTTAGTTGTTCCAATATTTTTTTTGTCCACATAGTCCCAGAAAGCCTGAAATTTTATTCAAGCATTAGACGAGGAACAAGAGAGAACTTGATCACCTAATTACTTGCTCAAGCACAAAAAAGGTCAAACTATATAGAACTGAAAAAAATAAGTTTTTTTTCCATCCTCAGCAGCTTAAACATTAACATGATTTAAATTTGGGTGGAAAGGACAAGGCAGAGGTCTTGCACAATTTCAGCCCAACCCGGGGGGTTAGAAACCTAGAGTTGCCATGAGAAACAAGCACATAAGAATTCAATAGCTTCATGATCCTAGTTATTGAAAAAACAAGCTCTGGAAAAAAAAACCTCCATTTACAAAAAAAACAAAGCCCTATAATAAACAGAGAATGCTCTAAGGTACAGAGAAACACACAAGCATTCCTCCTTCCAAGAGTATCATAAAGCAGGAAGAGGGTCAAAACAACAGGACCTGATGGAAGAAAGACAATCGGTGACATTTTTATGTGGTGTTTATCTCAATGTACCAAGAAATGAAGAGAAGAACAGGAAAATAGAAAAACTCCAGAAATCCCAGACCAAGAGCATGAGTAATGACCTTCCCAAGGAACATAAGAAAAGATATTTTAACAACGTAAACGATGCACGCAAAAGAGATATTGACCTAGGGCTTTCACTAATTAATAAATGAGCTGATCAAAAATTAAATTAACCCAAATTTTGTGCATTATGAAAGAAGAGATGGTGAGGAACTGCAAAATGATTTAGCAGGAAAAACAATCTTCAATGAGAAGAAGGGTTAGTTCAAATACTCTCAACCCGAAAGAAAATTGCAGAGAATAATCAACTTGAACTTACCATGTCACCAGGTAAGTTACCAAAACCAGCTAAGCATAGAACTGAAAACCAAAGAATTAAGGAGACATATCATACAAATGGAATGAAAAAAAAGGTGCTTGAAGTTAATCAAATTGTAAAATATACAGCTAACTAAAAGAACAATCTTTTCCAAAGGATACATTTCCCTTTTGGGTTCCATCGGACAGTATTGTAAGGGCCTGATCCAAGCTCAAGTAGAGGATGACACTTCTTATCAAACAATGTTGCGCTTGCAGGCATAACTAAAATAGGTCAAGGAAGCACAATATTGTGGAAGCAATTGAGAAGGAAATGTGAATGAGCGCAATTTGAGTTGAAGACTAGTAAATTTTTGCATCCTTTGTCTATAAACTGTTAAAGCTGATTTAAATGTTCAGACACGAGAAAAGTTTTTTTTAAAAAATAAATAAATAAATCCGTGCAAACACAGAAATGCATCATTAACTCTTCAAAAAGAAATCTACCAGAATAACATGGCACAAGTTCGCTATTTTGGAGAACCCGCCTTTGAGAAAACCCAACAGTGCAAGGTCAGAATTACAATATGATTTGTCCCTCAAGGGGTAGAGTTTTCATATCAAAGCTCCTCTACACTTTATAGATGTCCAAATTAATGAGAGTAGATACTTGGTATCAGCCCGCCCAGTCTTGTAGTTACATGCAAACAAGATCTACTGGCATGATCCATGTATTCATGTCCTTGACATGTCCTCCAGATGACTGCTTACCTTAATAAGAGTGACAACATGGATCTAACACAACAAATCTTTCACTCTAAATATGGAACAAGGATACATCCATAAACAACAGCAAACTCTGAACCAGAACATGACCACTGAACATCGTGAATTGGCCCCTCTTTACCTGTTCTTGGATCAAAAAACAATCAGAACTCACAGTGTCTGCAGACAACTAAAAAAACTGAAAAACTAATCTCGAACATACGTAGAGGTACCAGCCCTTCATGGGACCCATTGGTTGTAAGGTAGTTCAGCTTGGACTCTCCATAATAACTTTGATTGGTCTTGTCGACATCTGCTTGTGCCACAGCCAGAAGCCCGGTAGAACCACGATTCCATTTCAGTTGCACTGTATCACATCGGAAAAAGCTCCTTCGAGCAACAGGCTGACTTTGCATTTCTTTCCCACAAGCAAATATCTGAACACTGGCTGGAACACCCTACATGATCCAACAATTAATTAAAAAAATCATCACGAGGAAGAAAGACAATCAAGGACACCCAGATCTGAAAACCAATTTAATATCTACATTCTACTTGTCAGGAGCATATTGAAATAACCTGTCTAAATATGCAATTCCAAATCCGGAAAGCAATGTGTATATTGACAAATATACCATGAGAATCTTACTATAAGAAAATTCAATGTACTCAATTTGAACCGAAATTTCTCTATTTTGGTGATAATACAGCATGAGTTTATCCAATCAAAATTCCCAGAATTTGGAGGTTTTGATCAATTCTTGGGCAAAGTTCATTTTTTTTATAAAAGATCCTTCTTTCAGCATCTCAGTTTTTACCATTATTGGAAGAAAAACTGTATTCTCAATGTAGTGGTCGACAATATCAATATACAAAGTTCTTGATAGCTTTTATTCAGAAAAAACTAACTCTGCAAGTATCCAGTATGCAGTGCACATGCATGACAACATTGTGTATAGGGTATGGTTGTGCTTGCATGTAAACGCAATGATGTAATCCTCAATCACACATTTACTAAAACATGAATAGAAATCATTCCTTAAACTTCGCCTAGAAACATGGAATATTCACCTTAGACTCTGGGATAAATGCTGCCACATGGGACCCTGGCACCATTGAAAGCTCAACAGCAGCCACCCCAGGAACCCTTATGCGGTGAACAATTCCTTTAGAGAAATCTTTAGGATCAAAAAATTGTATTTCATTTGTTGCCATCCGACATGCAATAGCTTCATCAGAACTTAATCGGATTGAGGGCCTGAAGGGCACACATATAAGCAATTTCATAGTTAAGAACTTATATATCAAATTACATGCAAGCACTTAGGAGGAAGGAAGATGTAGATAGAGAGAGAGAGGTTATCTGGAACAAGAGATTTTAAAATCCCATTTGAAGCATAAGCAAGACAGTATCATCAAATTATGATTCCAGAAATTATGGAAAAATAAAATGATAATAATCAATTTTGTATTAAAATGAGTAAAATGTATTTTGAATTCACAACTTTCTTCTAAAAAACAGTCAGCTAAAAGTATAAATTACCACGTGGTCTTTGTCATGTTCTTTTGGAATTGCTGATAAACAGATTCACCACTCTCTGTCTTCCACAAAACCAGATTCTTAACCTGCGGTGTCGATGATTTCTGAAAAGTCTGAAGATAAGTCCCACAAGGCGACAACACAGCAGCAAGAACATTGGGAACTTGGAAAGATTTAATCTCCTTAAAGCTACTGCAATCATAGATACTAATAACAAAATCACTTTTCATAACCAGAAGTCTAGACCCATCTTCACTAAACTTTGCACTGCTACAAGGAACTCTCTCAAGTTTAACACTTGGTTCATCATTCCCGAATGGTGGCCCATTCCACACAAAACACCCTTCTGGTCCTCTAGCTGTGACAACAGAATTCAAACAGAAACATAAGAAAACAAGAAGTAACAAGAACAGCTATATTAAAATTCATAAAGGAACAGTCTTTTTGTTCTGATAAGTACCTAAAATCTCCAAGGAAGGTGCAGTGTCCTTAGCTGCCATAGCTTGTATAACCAACTAAAGACCGCTCAGACAAAATCCCACCTGCCTCAACAAAAAATCAATAATGGGTTCTCATTGTTTTATTCCAAAAAACTTCAAACTTTTAAGTCTTTCCTACGATTAAGCTAATATAGAAGGAGCTAAGCACTGGAGTTTAAATCAAACAAAGAATTGAAATTTTGTATTTTCTACATGAATCACAATAGTGGGTGTGCATAAAATGATTAATAAAAATAGAAATCAACAGGGTCAAAATTAAAGAGCTGTTTTGTGGTACGGGGTGTTACTTTTCTTCTTATTGTTGTTTTCCTTGCAATTTCTAGGGAACCAAGTAGAAAGAAGGTACCTTAACTTGGGAAGTGAGAAGCCGGAACTGTGTTTCCGTGGACTGCTGCCTGCGAGGAATGGGATCGCAGTACCTAGTAATGGCGTCGGAGGAGGTGATTGCCTGAGAGTGTACGCTTGTTATAGGTTAGCCCCTCATTCTCATTAAAAGAAGAAGAAGTGAATTATAATTTAGTTCTTTATATTTTAAGAAGTTAATAATTTAGCTCCTGTAGTTTTAGTACAAATATTTCAGTCCTTATTTTTACATCCTAACGGATAAATATAGGGCTGCTATAAACAACAATCAGGCATTATTGTTTAAAAAACTTATGGATATGTAGAAAATGTTTTTCACTATTTAATTCTTTTTTTTAAAGATTTATGACATTTTTTAACTTAAAAAACTAGAAAATATGTATTATTTTATTTTTGAAAAAATAAAAATGATGTTCGAATTATGTTTTCTAAGATAATATTTTAATATAGACATATATTTTTCATCATTTATTTATTAATTTTTTCTGAGAGAAAAATCTTAACGTAATTATTTATTTATAAGCAAAATAACACTAGCAGAACATTTTCAATGCTGCAGTGTTGCATGGCTTTTCCTAGATGTGATATTTTTTTTGTAACGAGCATATGTCTAATTTACGTGTACCTTGATTAATTTTACAAGTTTTAAAATTAATAATTATGTAAATTTTTAAAAGTCATCATATTAATAATCATATGGCTTGAATCTGAAATATCAGAAAAATCAAATTTTTAGTTCCAAGTTTGTATCAAAAGTCACCTAGTAGATGGGTAGATGTGAAAATCTTGTTAGATGAGAGTTTGAGCTGGACGGTACATGCAGAATTTCATGAGCTTTCAGCAGAGATCATATCCAGAACAGAGCATTTGGAAGCAGAGTATCTTTAGATTCTAGGGTTCATCAGGAAATTATTTTCTTCCAACTTTGGTCGGAAGTTAGCCTGTGTTCATTGAATTCCTGATAGGCTAAATTGAAGTGGAAAACACGAACAAAACCATCCTTTTTATAGCTTCATTTTTACTGTTTTTTTGTTCAGGAATCTCATTCATGACCTTTCAGCAGAGATCATATCCTAAACAGAGCATTTGGAAGCAGAGTATCTTTAGATTGTTAGCCTATGTTCATCGAATTCCTGATAGGCTAAATTGAAGTGGAAAACACGAACAAAACTATCCTTTTTATAGCTTTATTTTTACTGTTTTTTTGTTCAGGAATCTCATTCATGACCTTTCAGCAGAGATCATATCCAAAACAGAACATTTGGAAGCAGAGTATATTTAAATTACAGGGTTCATTAGGAAATTATTTTCTTCCAACTTTGGTCGGAAGTTAGCCTGTGTTCATCGAATTCCTAATAGGCTAAATTGAAGTGGAAAACACGAACAAAACTATCCTTTTTATAGCTTCATTTTTACTGTTTTTTTGTTCAGGAATCTCATTCATGACCTTTCAGCAGAGATCATATCCAAAACAGAACATTTGGAAGCAGAGTATGTTTAGATTACAGGGTTCATTAGGAAATTATTTTTCTTCCAACTTTGGTCGGAAGTTAGCCTGTGTTCATCGAATTCCTAATAGGCTAAATTGAAGTGGAAAACACGAACAAAACTATCCTTTTTATAGCTTCATTTTTACTGTTTTTTTGTTCAGGAATCTCATTCATGACCTTTCAGCAGAGATTATATCCAGAACAGAGCATTTGGAAGCAGAGTATCTTTAGATTACAGGGTTCATCAGGAAATTATTTTCTTCCAACTTTGGACGTAAGTTAGCCTGTGTTCATCGAATTCCTGATAGGCTAAATTGAAGTGGAAAACACGAACAAAACTATCCTTTTTATAGCTTCATTTTTACTGTTTTTTTGTTCAGGAATCTCATTCATGACCTTTCAACAGAAATCATATCCAGAACAGAGCATTTGGAAGCAGAGTATCTTTAGATTACAGGGTTCATCAGGAAATTATTTTCTTCCAAATTTGGTCGGAAGTTAGCCTGTGTTCATCGAATTCCTGATAGGTTAAATTGAAGTGGCAAAAAAGAACAAAACTATCTTTTTTATAGCTTCATTTTTACTGTTTTTGGTTCAGAAATCTCATCATCTCGGAGTTTCTGTCCTCCCTCCATCATAGAACAGCTTGCCATTCTGTCTGCCAGTTCAATTCCGTTTTCTAAAGGCCGTATCAGCTGGGAGAGCTTTATTTTGCTGGTCGAATAGTGTACAGATTCAAATTCATGGAGTTTCTCGTGATGATCTACTGTTGATTTTGGACGAGTGGTTGTGGTTTCAGGCTTCATTTATGCACGCAGGCTCTTGCCTGCTAAGAACAACACACCAGAGATGGAGACTAGATACGGGTAGGGTTGAGAAAAAAAACCAAAAAAACGATTAAGTCAAAAAACAATTATCTAGGAAATAACAAATCATTAAGAAAAACCGATTAATATATTTTTTAAACTTTTTGTCCGGTTCAGTTTCTTAAAGCTAAAACCGGTACATTAAACTGAATTGATTTAAATTAAAAAAATATATTATAAAAAAAACTTTATGTTCTTCCTGTTCGGTTCAGACTTTTTGATCCGATTCCATTTGTGAAATAGGAGAAGTGAAAAACTTGGTTAAAAAAAAATCTAAAAAAACAATGTATTGATTTTTGTTTTTTAACTTAAAAAAACGAAATCAAACCGATCAATTTAAATTGGTTTATATTCGGTTTTGATTTTTTATATAATTTTAATTTGGTTATTTTTATAATAATAACATAATCGAACCAAAAATAATCACTCCCAAGTATAAAAACATCGTCTTCCCCCACATCCTCATTCTCACGGAAATCAATTTCAACTAATGAATATCCCTTATTATTATAGCTCAATACTAGGAAGTAAATATCATTATCTTTACTATGAGATATACGGACGAATATTTTTTGTTCGGTTTGGTTCGATTTTTATTAATAAAAACAATTAAATTGATAAAAATTAAAAAAACTGAAATTGAATTGGACCTGGTTTAAATCGATCGGTTTCAGTTTGGCTCATTTTTTTAACTAAAAAACTGAAAAATAATTTTGGATTTCTTAGGTTTTTTATTTATTTAACCAAGTTTTTCCTTCTACCATTTAACCAAAATAGAAACAAACCAAAAAATTTGAACTGAACTGAAAAAATAAAAAAAATATAGTATAATTTTTTATTTGAACCGGTTTGGTTCGGTTCGGTTCAGTTTACCGGTTTTTTCTTAAAAAAACTGAACTAGACTGAAAGTTTTTAAAAAATTCTAATCGGTTTTTTTTAATGATTCAGTTTTTCTCAGTTAATTTTTGTAATTTTCGGTTTATTTACCCTACTTGAGAGACTGTAATAAATAAATAAATAAATAAATAAATAAAGCTCTCTTAAATACAAAGCAAGAGGCAGAAAGAAATCATTGGCCCTCGAAGGAAACCATTTCTTGCCTTTGGGCTTTAACCCCCCCCCCCCCCCCCCCCCCCCCCAACCTTTCGGGACTCGAGAGCACCACGCAATCTTGAAACCTAAGCTACCAGACCATATCTTAAAAAAAATAACAAAAATAATGATGCCCAAATCCATAAGAGATAGCTGGTCCAGCCACCTCCATATCTCACTTGCGAGTAAGATATTTTATGAGATTTATAAATTAAAAGTATTTTTTAAAACAAATCAATAAGGTACACTTCTTGAGACTGATTACTAATATATATATATATATATATATATATATATATATATATATATATATATGCATGTGTGTGTGTGATTCATTTAGAGTGGACTTTGTTCAAATAATTGTTGAGATATTACGTAATGATTTATTTTATGCATACCCAAGTCCATGCTGCAATTATAATTAGGCAGCAAGTGGGGTCTTGGCCTAGCGATTGAAAGAACTTGTTTCTTTTCTCTGCATCAGGATTCAAATCCCACCATGCACGCCTGTCACCCCTGCGGTGCCTTACATGCTCACTGAATTTGCAGAATGTTCAGTGAGTCCGGGGATTAGTTGTGGTGCGTGTAAGATGGCCCGGACACCCCGGTTATCAAAGAAAAAATTAAATTATAATTAGGCATGAGGAATCGGATCGGTTGTTAAAAAATAGTCTAAGAATAGATTTAATCTCAATCAATGTATAAGATAATCTAAAGACATTATTTTATAATTTATTTATTTTGTATTATGGATGGACCTCCCACTATGTTGAAAACAAATTTAGTGATTAATCATTTCATCTAATCCACATGCCCGAGAGGTTGCTCCACTACAATATGGTTTTTATTTTATTTCATTTTGCATGCAAGTAGGGCCAATTGAGGCTAATTGTTTATACACAAGGTGTGTTGACGATAAAAAAATAAAAAAAATAAAAAAGTAGACATCTTGTGGCTCCTCGTCCACCTTGTCCCTCCATCCATGTTTGCTACAATTATTTCAATCACACCCCCACTTCGATAATGCCTTCACCTCCACGTTTGTCTTGCCATCATGATACCCCTCTCCTCTCCTTGATTTTGTATCTGTTTGTAAATGTGGTTATATATTTTTTTTTTTAAAGATTGTTTAAAAATATATTAAAATTATATTTTAAAAAAAAATATATTTTTAACATCAGCATATAAAAATATTCTTAAATTATAAAATTTTTGTGACTATTTGTCCCTCCATCCATGCTTGCTACCCCCACACCTCGATAATGTCCTCTCCTCTCCTCTACCTATTTTGGGGTGTGGTTATGGTTATTTTTGAAAATTCTTTTTATTCAGAAATATATTAAAATAATATTTTTATTTTAAAAAAAAATTATTTTTGATATTTGTATATAAAAATAATCTTAAAACACAAAATAATTTAATCAAAATTTTTTTTTTCAAAATTTCTTCAAAAACACTATTAAAAAACAAAAACAAAAACAAAAAAAAAAGTATCTTTATATCAATGCCAAAAAAAAAAATGGAACCCTAGAACCATGTGGGGGTATCTTATCCACTTCTACTACGTGTCTTCACCTTTAAGCTAGTAAGCGTTGACTGAGCCAAACAAACCTAATTTGTTTTTGAACTATTATTAGAAACACCCCCACCCAACTTGCCATAGCCATGTTATTGCCGTCCTTGTCCTTCCATGCAACACCATTTTTCTATTTTTTTTAAGAGATTATTTAAGAGTTTCTCATCAGAGAGTTTGGCATAGCTTTGCTTGATTGTAAAACGCATTGTATAATTTAATGGCCTTGTAAAACCAGGCTATTCCCATTGACCAAATACATGATTCAAGCATGGGATTCGATGGGTTATCCTAAAAACCGGATCATGTGCCCGTTTGGCATTGCGATCCTACCGGCTTTTGGCTGAAATTTGATTATTTTTTTTCATATTAAATGAACATGTTTTTGTATGTTTTAGATCATTTTGATGTGCTGATTTCAAAAATAATTTTTAAAAAATAAAAAATCATCATTTTGATGTATTTCAGCACGATAAGCACTTTGAAAAGTTACCGCAACCACACTCCCAAACAGGCCCATGAGGTTAATTTGTAGATTGACCGGCTTGATTCTAACTCGATTCAATGTGAAAATCAGTACTAGATCATGTGTCAACGAGTCAATAGACTGATTTGCTAGTAGGAGATGAGTTTTAAAAATTAGATGAATCATGTTAACGTTTCACCCGCCAGTTTAATTTATAGACCGACCGGCTTAATTCTCACTTGGTTCGATGTGAAAATCAGTATCAGATCATGTGTCAACGAGTCACTAGATTAATTTGCCGGTACGAGACGAGTTATAAAAATACGGTAGATCATGTTAGCGTTTGACCCGCTAGATTAATCTAGATTGACCGGCTTGAATCTCACTCGGTTCAATGTGAAAATCAATACCATATTAGTTGTCAATGAGTCACTAAACTATTTTACTGGTAAGAGACGAGTTTTAAAAATCAGATGAATCGTGTTAACATTTAACCCGTCAATTTAATTTATAGACCAACCGGCTTGAATCTCACTTGATTCAATGTGAAAATCAGTATCAGATCATGGGTCAAGGAGTCACTAGATCAATTTGCTTGTACGAGAAATAAATGAAATTAAAGGAGGGGAGAAATTTTTTTTTAAAAAAAAAGCAACCTTCAAATCATAAGTGGGCAGATAACTAATTGGCTAGTAATTAAAATAAAATTAGATGGATCATCGAGCACTTTAATCATTGTTAGCTCCCCGGGCAAAGTATGGGAAATCAATACGCAAAATAACAACAATCATTTCTCATAATAATAATAGCAGTGATTACCACGAAAACTTGAAGTAACATTCCAATTGCCTAACCCTAATTTGGGCTGAAGTTTTAACCACCATCAATGTCTTTAAATCTTATTTTTTAAAAATAAAAAAATAAAAATAATAGTTTTTATTTTTATTTTAAATTAAGTATTTTTTTATGTTTTTAATTAAAAATTATCTTAATATATTTTTAAATAAAAAAATACTTTAAAAAACAACTAAAATCACCCAACAATCAATTAATTTTAAAGAATGGTGTCAACCCTTTTTCCTTGAGAAAAAAAAAAAACAGTGGCCTAGATAGCAGAGACTCGGTTGTCTTGATAGAGACATGCACCAGAAAAAATGTGCACGAATTGGAGCGGATAGCTTTGTACTGTCGAGCACTCTCTACGCAAAACCATGTAAAGTATAAAGCATCCATATTTATAATACACATTTGGCGTATGAAATCTTCAAGAAAATAGGTGAAGATCTCTTGCTCGACCATTTTTTTTAGGGTTTCTGTAATCCTCCCTGTTGATTATCCTGATTTAGGGTTTCTGTAATCCTTTTATTTTTTAGGGTTTCTGTAATCCCTGTTGATTATGTGCCCGTTTGGCATTGCGATCCCACCGGCTTTTAGCTGAAATTTGAATTTTTTTTCATTTTAAATGAATATATTTTTGTATATTTTAGATCATTTTGATGTGCTGATTTCAAAAATGATTTATAAAAAATAAAAAAACATCATTTTGATGTATTTCGGCATGATAAACACTTTGAAAAGCTATTGTAACCAAACTCCCAAACAGGCTCTATCTTTTTTAGGGTTTCTGTGATCCTTGTTGATTATCCAACTCGACCCTGCATTAAAATATGCTATGAATATCAAAACAGCCTGTGAAACTTGGCAAAAATAATAAGAATTAATTCAAGTTAACTTGTTTTTAAAAACAAATCAAGACAACTGTTTTTATTGATATTTTTTTAAAAAAAATAAACAATTGGTTTTTACTAGGTTTTACCAAGATTAACTAAATTATAGATAGATCTTTTTTTATTATTATTAAATAGAGTTGGGTCATTTAATTTTCTTGTTTTTTTTTCTAATCTTTATCGGGTTAGATTCTAGAACAATCTAATCTCGAGCCAACTCACTAGTTTGGTCTGAGTTTTATAATAATAACTAATATTATGCTCTCGTTAATTTTTTAAGAGAAAATAAAAAGAAAGGGTGTTATTCGTTGAACACGTGATTTATGAGGCTCAAGGTGTGACGATGGTGGAAAGGAAAAGAGGTGTTCTCATGGTGTAGTTCAAGATACTTGTATTAAAATCAAGTTTTATTTGTTAGATATTAAATACATTATGTAGATAAAAAAACAAATTAACCCATCAATGTTGTTTTTATACAAGTATTCCAGAATACATTAACTTTTGTTTTTTTTAGTGTATTTTAAAAGTTTATTTCTTTAAAAAACAGTAAATATTTCTTGTGTTTTTATTATTTTGATAAGCTAATATTAAAATTAAAAAAAATATTTTCAAACAAGAAATACTTTTAGAAAACACTATACACTACAATAAAAAAAAATAGACAAACTAAATTAATAGCTAGGGTGTGTTGAGGAGTACATTGACAATTACTTTTAAACGTGTTATTTATTTAAAAATATATCAAAATAATATATTTTTTAAAAAATTTATTGATAATTGCACATCAAAATAATATAAAAACACTAAAAAAATAATTTGAAGCAAACAAATTAATAAAAAAATCTTTTTTTCTTTCAAAATCACTTTTAAAACACAAAAACAAACGTTCTCGTGAAAGATTTATCAAGATGCATTGTTGAACCCACAATCCAATTTAAATTGATAATGTAAAGAAAGGCTCATAAATTATTTTTGGAAACAATTAAAGATTAATATTGGATTGCTAAATAAGATTTGTCCTTTTTTTTCTTCCAACTTTCTTTGCTTTGAAAAATCAGGCAAAGACAATGGTGGAAGCCGAACATCATCATGTGATTTTGCTGCCTTGCCTTTTCTTTTCCCTAATTCCCTCAAAGCATTGCTTACTTGTAGGTTTTGGAATCCTCTTTGTTATTTTCTGAAAAAACAAAAATTGATGCATGCGTCGTCGTTTCATCTTCAAGTCTTGTCATGTACCAAAAGTTTTTTTTTTTTTGTCTGCTAGAGCAAGAAAAGAAAATTGTGTGGTGGGATTGTTTACAAGTTCAAACCATGTTTGGTATTATAGTTTATCTGTGTTTTTAATTTTTATTTTATGTTTTTAGATTATTTTTATGTGTTGTTATTAAGAATAAATTTTTAAAATTTATAATAAAATATCATATATATATATATATATAACACATTGAAAAATAATATTTATTGTATTTTAGAATCAGGTGTATGTTTTGGAGTGTGATTGAAGTTATTTTTTAAAGTGTTTTTCATTCAGAAATGCATCAAAACGATGTTTGTTTATTTTTTTTAAATTATTTTTGATATTAATACATCAAAATAATCTATAAATACCAAAAAACTTTAATTTAAAATAGAAATCAAAATCAAAATCAAATTTATTCTGTTTTTGAAACGCAATGACAAACACTTTGGTGTAAGGCATTGCAGCATTAAATGATATATCTGAAATTTAATAATAATAATAATAATAATAATAATAATAATATAGAAATGATTGGGTGAGATCAACGTGCCTATAAGTTTGTGAAGTGTTTTATTATGAATTTTCAATAAATATGGCAATATTATGTTATTATCTTGGACTATAAAATATATTTAAGACATGCTTATCTGTATTTTATATTTTAAAAATGCATTTAGATTTGTTTTGTTTTAGTTTATACGTCTTCAACTAAATATATTTTTATTTTATTTTTTTTATATTTTAAGATACCAACCAGATGCATCTACAAGCATAATAATTGTGTTAATCATAGTAAATAACATATAACAAATTGTATTATAAGTAATCATTCAAAGAAGTTTGTACTATAAGCAATCATTTAAACGAAGATAGAAACAAATAGGTGAAATTATAGCTGTGTTTTATTTTCAATGTTTGGTGTATTGTTTAACTGCATTTGGTCACACCTTATAAAAAAAAATAATGTGGTTGTTTTTTAAAGTGATTTTTGTTTAAAAATATATTAAAATCATATTTTTTTTATTTTTTTTAAAAATAATTTTGACATCAATACGTGAAATTGATCTTAAAAAACTAAAAAAAATTATTATTTTTTTAAAAACACTTTTAAAACACGGTGTCCAACAAGGCCAGGCCAAAATGCTATTCGATGGTTCAACCTGGCGGTATAGTATTTTTTTTTAAATATGTCTTAAAATATTTTTATTTTATTTTTAATAATGCACATCAAGATTATTATAAAATATTAATTTAACTTTTTCTAATATATATATATATATTTAAAATTTTAATTATTTTTTCAATGTTCATTCCTTTTATACTAAGACCATAACCAAATTACTATGTTACACCATCAATCAAGTTCTTTATATATCTTCTTTATCATATATTCTTGAAAAAAATACACTATTTATCCTATAATTTAATTATTATTTTACTTTATTTTTTTGGATGTTAATTATAATAAAAAAATAAAGATAAAATAAAAAATAATAATTAGACTACAAATGCTCAGTGTAATTAGACTATGTATATAAATAGAAAATAATTATAAATAAAAGATATTTTTATTATTTTTAATCAGTTATTATTTTAATTTTTTATACAATGTCTTTCTATTATATAATTGTTTTAAAAAAACGAATAAAATATACATTAATAAAAAAAAATCATGTCAGGCCAGGCCAGGCCAGCAGCAGTCCACTCCACCCTCCGCGAACAAATTTTGTCAGGCAAGAATGTAATTAAGCAGCAAGACCAGGTCCACTTAAGTCCAGAAATAAAAGACGAGGTCTATTTCGTAAATTCGCACAGAACCTCAACCTTTTCAAAGCCCCACACTCTCCACTCTCTCCTTTTATGTTCCTCCACTTCTTGAGAGAGAGGCACCAGCCAAGAATAACTGGAGAGAGACCATCAAACACCAACTCACATTACAGAGAGAGATGGTTGATGATTTCATGGTGTGCGTGGACAGAATCATAGTAGCCTCGACTTGCTTTGAGTCGGTTCATAATGGAGAAAGAGACAGAAATAGAAGTAATGGTGTTGGTATTAAAGCAACAAATAAGGACGGTAACGTGGGCGAGAGTGCTGTTTCTGTGAAAGGAAATGAAGAGGGCTCTTCACGTTCCTTGAAGAAAGTAGAGATGGTTGAGTGTAGGATATGTCAAGAGGAAGATGAGGTTCTTGCTATGGAAGCTCCTTGTTCCTGTAATGGCACCCTCAAGGTCATTACTTTTCTCTTCTGGGTTTTTAATTTATTTTCTCACCTTTTTCGTAGCTTGTTCATTGCTGTGGTTTTTCTTGTTGTTTATTGGGTTTCTGATTGTGGGTTTCAAATCTTTTCTGCTAATGTGTTTGTGGATTTTGAATTTTGAATGGATTCTCTCCTTTATTTCTCCTTCTTTTAAAGCCAAAAGTTGTGTTCTTTTTATTTCTGGCGAGGAAATGAGGCCGTTGTTTTGTGCTTTTGGGATGTTGGTTTCTCGGGTTCTGGGATTTTTGTTGATTCTTCTGGCGTGTCTTTTGGTTTTTCATTCAACTCTTCCTCTCTCCGTGGCTCACCAGTCTCGAAAACTGAGGTCTTTCCGTCTCTTTGTTTTTGTAATGATACACAACTCTCAAGGTCTTCCCCTGTATGGGATTTGTATGATTTTAGTTTTGTAAATTTGAACCTCAAATTTGTGAACATGATGATGCTTTGAGAATCGGTAATGTTTTGTATTTTTGCAGTTGGGTTTTATTTTAATCTGCTTCTACCATTGTGTATGATATTTAGGTGTTGGCAGGTGTGTGCATTTAATGATCAGACCTGTTTTGGTTTGTGCCTGTTGAAAAGTTGACCTCTTTATATATATATATACTAGCTAATTGCCCGCGCGTTGCCGCGGGTATTTTTTTGTATATAATTTAACACAATTAAATCTACAACGATCAATTTATATGATATAAGTACAAAAAAATTATAGATTAAAAGATAAAATGTTTAAAATTTTGAGTTGAGTTTGTCACGTAAGCATAGATTACTTTAATAATGAAAGGGAAAAAAATAAATGAAAGATGAAAAGTATCTTAGAAACTTTAACAAAACATAAAAAAAATTACCATGGCTATTACTGGAAATTTTTTTTATCAAATTATCGGGAGGGGAAAAACATAACAAAAGAGTAAGAATGAAAAATAATTAAATCATGATTATTATTATTATTATTATTATTATTATTATTGTGTTAAATACATTATTATTATTATTATTATTATTATTATTATTTTGTTAAATACATTTATATATACATGGACAAAAGTAGGAATTAAAAAAACAAAAGTGTAAGGGCTGAAATGAAAATCAAATATCAAGGGCTTAAATTACAAAATTCAAAGTCAAAGGGCTGAAATGCAACTTACATTAATTGTCAATTGAAATCAGAGGACAACATTGCAAAAATCGGAACTTTTGTACCGAATTGATTGAGTTATATAAAGCCAACCCGGAAATTAAAAGTAGAAGGACCGAAATGAAACTTTGCCATTCTGAAGAGAGAGAAACGTGACCGGCGGCTTTAGCCGGCCTCCGCCGCGTCCACGGACTTCCGGTGGTGACACGCACCACCGCGGGAGGAAGATCACACGGCGGCGCATCGTTCTGTCCTCCGGTAGACAATTTCCGTCTACCGGAGGAGACCGCACGCGCCGCCTAAACAGGGCGTGAGGCGGACAGCCGTCTGGCGCGTGCGCCTCACGCCCTGACAGACGCCGATTATAAAATTCGAAAAATAGGGACAATTACCGTTTCACCCCTGCACCCAATTAAGTGTTTTTGTCGTATTAGGGGCTAAAACCGTATTTAGCCATTTCAGAAAATATTAAAAAAATAAAAAGTTGCGGCGGACCGGACCGGACCGGGCCGGTCCGGCCGCGCGCAATTACGTCGGTGCCCCTCAGCCCGATGCCTGTTTTTGTCTTATTACCGGGGACGAAATCGTCAATACACTGTTCATCACTGATTATTTAAAAAAAAAAAAAAAATTAAATGGAAAAGCCGAGAATAGCCCCGGATCAGCCCCTCCTTTCGCCGCGCGCCCGAGGGTCATTTTCGGGCGTGCACTGTTAAAAGAACAGTGGTTTGTGAGGGGGTGTACAGGGCAATTTCCCACACCCTTTATTTGTTTTTTAATGTGTGTGTGTGTGTGTATATATCAAGTGTAAAATAATATTTTTTTTATAAAATCTAAAATTTACAATTTTACTAGCAATACACCACCACCATTTCCTTAATTATTAGTGTTTTTTATTCTTTTCATTTTGTTTTCTAAAAAACATATTTTTTATTTTGAATATTTATCACTCCTATTTATTTTTATTTTCTTATTTTGTAATTTTTTAAATCTTTTTTTGTTTACCTTTTTTAAAAAAAAAAGTTACTGTACAAAGAGCAAGTAATTAGTGTTTCAATTTAGCATTGTTCAATTTTTCTACTACGTTAACAATTAGCACGATATCTAACATGTTTTTATTAATACCTATGATTTTGTTATATTTTACTATATATAAGCATCAATTTTTTTATTCAAGGTTATATTTTTTTACTCAATATAAAAAATACACTAATAACATCTACGCATTAATTCTTTTGCGTTAAAAAAAATTCTTGACGTGTGAGTTGAATAGATGTGTTAACATTTTGTGTTTTGTATTTATTGGCACAAATAGTTCTCATTATATTTAATTATATATATATATATATATATATATATATATATATATTCTTTAAAATAATAATAAAAATTACACATTTGAAAGCGAGTAAATAATATTTGAGGGAAACACAAGTGAAATAACTAGCATTTTCTAGACATTGTTTGATTAATGGGGAAGACAAGCGGAAGAAATGTGTGTGATAATAAACTGATAAGATAAACCAAGTCTATGTTTAATGTGAATATTAAGATAATTTACCTGAATTTCCTTATTAGCTTGGAAGCTTAAATTGATTTTTGAGAAAGGACTTCATTTGTTGGTATGAAAGAATTTATCAAGGGACAAGTACTTTCGGTACTTTATTTTTAAAAAAGTTCCCTTTTTTGTCAACAGATTTTCTAACAAGTTTATTTTGTGGAGCCACCAGTTCCTTCATTGAAATTGTATGCGATAAACCAGCCCAGGAAGAAGAAAATACATTTTTTGGATCCACATTTTTCACACTGATTTAAGGACGAAAGGAAATAATTTATCTCAAAGTTCTTCATCTTACTGTCATTAACAAGGATACAATATAATTTGATAGAGTTGGTGCATTTTGGATATAATAGAATTTTGCTATTATACTATCTTATCTTTATTTATAAAATATCCAATATTGAAGGATGGTTTCGACTTGGAAGGGTATATGATCAGGTATAGATTAGAGATGCATTATTTTGGCATGCTTTCTAGCTGAATTTTGGCTATCATGTAGGAGAAAAATAGGAAAGGTTTTGGTTATGGGTGGAGGAGTTGGCTTGTATTTAGATAGACCATAATTTGCATCTGGTTTGGAGAACAAAATTCTTTTGTTTCTTTTTCTTTTTTTAAATAGGTTGCATCCTTTTTGTGCTCTGAAATGCATGCATGTAGTTGCCCTTATACCAATCATCATCTTCAACATTCAAGATACTCCATGTCACAAACACGCAATCTAACAATTAATTGCGTGCTGTAGCTTTTTTGCAGTCTTCCCTGCTGACCCGTGTATTTTATTTCCCCTGATGTTTTATCAGTTTCACTTGCAGTTTGCTCATAGGAAATGCATTCAGAGGTGGTGCAACAAAAAAGGTGACATCACCTGTGAAATCTGCAATCAGGTAAAGGGTTCCCTTTCCACCAGCCTGTGGACTACATTTTTGTATATGTGATCCATTTCTAGAAGACATGGCAATGCATGATTTTGTATAAATTGTGCTTTCTGGTTGTCAGGTTTTCTCACCAAACTACTCCCTTCCACCAGCCAGCAGCAATCCTGATGTTATGGCAATTGATATAAGGTATGTTCTATGGATTCTCCATCGTGCACATGTGACAGAGAGACTGGGAAATAGGGGGGAAGATTCATAGGACATTTTTAGGAAAACCTAAATGGTCAAATAGATGATACCATTAAAGAAAATTTGTCGCCTTCTTACAGCCCCCTAACCAGCTGTCCTTTGGTTTTATTAGAATTGACCCTATTAGCTCTACCTGCTCCTAACAACTCTTAGCAAATATGACTTTGAATTTTTTTAACAGTGAAATTAACGCAAATGATTTTAGCAAGTTATGGCAAATTTGATGCCCCCTGAAGGTAACGAGGTTTCAACATTTGTGTTCTTGTTAGGGAAAGTAGAATGAAGGAAAGAACTTATTTCATCGAATCAGCTATTTGAAATTAAAGAAAGAGATTAAGATCCAATTGTCTGTGTTGAAAAGGGTTTTCACTCAGTACTATGAAGCTATTAATGCTGACACGAACACCACCAGGATCAATTGGCTAGTGATGCTTGTGGCCTATGATAACATTGCAGTCCCTTGCCTGCCTCATGCATGCATCCGTAATATGC
The DNA here is from genome assembly GCA_027405865.1 of Salix purpurea. Lineage (NCBI taxonomy): Eukaryota > Viridiplantae > Streptophyta > Magnoliopsida > Malpighiales > Salicaceae > Salix > Salix purpurea. The sequence continues at coordinate 4,958,669 of CM050333.1, read as the reverse complement.
TTTGATTATCCATATATTGCTGCAGCATCTAAATTTTCTCCCTTTTTTTTTTTTTTTTTTTGCTTCTAGTATCTTTTCAGCATATTTTCTGCATCCTAGCAAATTCTCTTTGAAGTTTTATGTTTTTCTACATTGCTCACAGACAAGCATGGGGCCACCACATTGATCTGCATGATTCTCATCTCTTAGCTCTTGAGCATCAATTGCTACAATCAGAGTACGAGGATTATGCTGTTGCCAATACAAGCAGCATTGCTTGTCTTCGATCCGTTGCTCTCATTGTAAGCAAACTGTATTCAAACAATATTCTTACATATATCAATGCTTTTACGTGCTTACAAGCTGATTTCATCACCATTTTGTGCAGTTGCTTATAGTTTTGCTACTCCGCCAAGCTCTAATGGTTACAAGGGATTCAGGGATGGTGCAAGAATCATCAACTTTCTTCAGTGTAAGTTTATGGTGCCCATTATAGTTCAGATACATGTTTTATGCACTACACAAACCAAAGTCAGGTGGATTAATGGTAGCAACTCGGCCCTAATGATATAAATCTTGATGTTGGACTTTCAGTTTCAGGTTTCGCTTCTTCAATTTGCTGGTTTTCTTTTGCCATGCTACGCGATGGCCCGATCTTGGTACATTGTGCAAAGCCGAAGGAGGAGACATGTATATCTTTTGATCATTGACTCTACTGGGTTTGCTATTATTCAATCTGGCGTGTTAAACATATTCTTTGCTTTTCTTATACAGGTTTAAGAGAGACATCAATGATGTGAGCTGTTCTTACTCTGAAAGAGATGCCATTTCGGTTTCTTGTTTTTGGTTCTGACAGGCAAGCTCCTTTGCCCCCCGTAGCAATCTGTCAAGTGGTATTTAAAGTAATAGCTACTATCTAAATGGTTGAGAATCAGGACTGGAAAAGCATTTTAAGCAATAGGGTTTTCGTTAAGCTACCTAAGAACTCAAAAAGAAAATGTAAATGTGTGAAAAGTGAGTTCATTAGGTTTTCATATTTCATGTTAGAGATGCCATCAATCTTATCAAGTTTCTTGTTGGATATTGCAAGACATGATCACCAGGCTTAAACCATCCAGGTGATCCTGTACTGGAACTCGACATTCATTGAAAGCAGAATAGTTGCTTTGAAATGGCATCATAGAAGTTATCGAAGCAGATAGTGCTTCGATGATGATGGAATACGTAAATTTTGATAATGGAAACAGGGAACAGAAGTCATAGGATATTAGAATGGGAAGTTTTGATCAGTCCAAAACAGCATAGCATGAACAATTAATAAAAATATAGATTGATTTAAAAAAAATCAATATGATATTTTTAAAATATAATATTGAGATGATAATATATTTAATCTTGGGTTAGTTTGAGTTATTTTTTAAAATATTTTAAATTTATGATCCAAGTTAGAAGGTTATAATAACTTTAAATAAAACATATTATAAAACTCAATTTTCAATAAATTTAATGTTTGAATAATAAATTTTTTTTTAAAAAAATCAACCTAAAACAAATTTGAATATTTTAAAAATATCTCTTTGCAAGGTTATTATAAGCTCTAATTACTATAAAATTTTAATCCGATAAATCAAGAGACATTATAAAATTTTAACATGATTCAGCAATTAAATTAAAAGATATAATAATTGATATCGTTAAATTAAACAATAATTTTATATATATATAAAAACAATAAAAAAAAATTATTCTTGGCCAGAATGGCCAAGAATAACCATAATAGATCAAACATTTAGGCTAGAATTTTATAAAATAAATTTATTCTGTTTTTTTAAACTTGAATAAGATATAACGGGATTTTGACAACCTTAAAATTCAAAGATAGTATCAATTCTGCAGCACGGTTCACCGTCGAATTATGTAAAAACTGGGCTTCCACGCCGTAGCCACTGGCCCTGACAGAAAACTTTCAGATGATTGATATGGCAGCTTGCAAGGGTTTCCGGCATGGCATTTCTCATCCAATTTCCTTGAAGAAGAAGAATAAAAAAAAAAGGTAAACAACAACAATCGACACAGTAGAATGTTTAGCAAAAACAGAGCTTCAACTAGAAGCCAGCCATTATCAAGGAAAGTTGTCGCACCCAGCAACTGAAAAACACAAGAGTTTACTCTCAGGAAGATAATATTTATTGCATGCAGGTTTTGAAACTGCGAGAGATTCTTCGGACTAATACCTACTACAGCCCGGAAACCATATTCTATATCTACAACAAGGTGGCAATGATATTTTAAATGCTCTAGAGAAGTAGCATAGGCCTGACAAAATCATAATCATGATCTGTGGATGCATGTGACAGCAGACTTGCATAATGTTTTTTTGTTCTAATCTGTAAATTTGTGCCTTAAAATCCTACAGCAATTTGGAGTCATTGCCTTTCAATCACTAGAATCTTAAAACCCATAAGGACACGGCAAAGTAATTCACACAGTTCCTGGTTTGCAAACGACAAAATGTAGAATTTCATCAACGAACAGCTAAATTACTCACCAATTTTAAAAACACACCAGCATCCAGACTTCAGAATAGCAACACCATTGCAATACTTTGAAGGAATAACTCTCTATATCCCAAGCAAGTCCCTTCCAAGATTCAAAACCTGGTTTTTCCCCATAATGCCAAACCAATTCCATTGCTGCAATCCTGTTCAGCAGCATGTTCACTCTCAGCACCTCTAATACTGGCACAAAACCATTGAAACGAAGTAGGGCACGGTTTTGCATTTTTTTTTTTAAGAAAGCATTGAACTTCAGTTTTCTTTTCCACATTTGTCTCAGCAACCAAATATAAATCAAACAAACTAAGGCTGGTGCATCAAGTAGTTAGCTAAATTACTCAATTTCCTTGGAAGGATAATGGAATCTAATCAACTCAATTTAACAAAAGAATAAAAAGTCAAAGTTAGATTGCAGAAAATTCAAAAGCAAAGCAATAACAATCATAAGAACACAGGACCACGACCACGAGAACTACATTTTTTTGAAAAAGAAAAGGGAAAACTCACCACTCAACTAACTGGAAACGTGTATAGCTCAGATGGGCAAAGAAAATGCATTGCCAGGTTCAGTGAGTTGACCCAGAAAGGTGACTCAGCAGCTGATGCTGATCCCACCAAACCTGGCTAGTTTTAGGATTATACAGATTCTGCTCTTAACAGCATACACAAACATCAGGCCATATCAGCTTCAGAATGATCTTCAGCATTGTGGTTTGTGCTTTAAAAATTATAATCACTTCTAATAATGCAAAATTTTCAAGCAATTTATGAAGCTCGACGACAACTGAAATATGTAAATTTCAATGCCACCAGTAGCTAAAATACGCAATTATCTGAGGACAAAAAAGCAAATCTTTTTTCACTCAATTTCCATCCTCGTGTTTTCTCCTCCTCTTCTTTTTCCTTTGGTCTTCATCTTTCAATCCATCCTTCCCTTCCTTCTCCCCCTCCTTTACCTCTACCTCTACCTCTACTTCTCCACTCTTCCTCTTCCTCTTCATCTTCTTCTTCTTCAATTCCTTTTCTACTTTATTTTCAACTTTGCCCACCACTTTACCCTCAATCACTTCGACCTCTATCTTCTCCTTCTTTACTTCATTGCTTCTCTCAGTTTCCTCTTCCAAATCACCCTTCCTCTTCTTCTTCGTCTTTCTCCTCCTCCCTGTCTCCTCCTCTGCCGCATTACCCTCTTCCTTGACCTCCATTTTCAATCTCTGTTCATTATCATTCACCACAGCGGATTGACTCGCCTCCACTCTCTGATCCGGAGCTGAATCCCTTTTGTGTTTCCTGCGATCGGATTTTGAGTGAAGGCGTGCCAACTCATCGAAAGCGGCGGTGGAGCGACGAAGATAAGCGTTTAATGCCTGGGATGCGCCGGTATCGGTGGAGACGAACTTGGACAGTATAGAGGCCGCTTTAGCGATTGTCACCGGAGTGGACTTGGTGATTTTGCCGGTCACCGTCTTCATGTTTCAGGGCTTAAAGGATTCGCTAAAAACCTGTCTTTTAGACTTTTTGGATAATGCTTTAAATCATAAGGATCGGTCCGGTTCAGCTGTTTTGCCTGGGCTCGGTTGGGTTATTTATTAGGTCTCCAACCATTCGCGGCCCGTATATTTTGGGCCGGGCTTAAGAAAATGGTAATCATGCGTTTTGCTAAAACATTGTACACAGGCATTGTGTTTAGTTGTTCACCGCCTTCGAAATTTTATTTTTCACCTCTATTTTTTAATATTGAATAAAACAATGTGCTTGTTTGTTAATAATAGGGGGAAATTTTTAATAATAATAAATACAAAAAAAATTCATAAAAAATCAAAACCATAATTCAAATAATCAAATTAAAAATTATCATAATTTTTTTAATTTTTAACAAAAAGAATATTTATATTATACTATATCTATATAAAAAAAAACTTATGTTTATGGCACTAACTGTAATATAAATATATTTTTATTTTGTTACATTGATAAAAAAAAATGTGTAAGAAAAATTATATTGTGCATATATTTTCTTTATTTGAAAGATATTAAAAATATTATAAATAACAAAATATGATAACATTTTAAAATATATTTTTTAAACTCAGTACAAATTTATAAATGTAGTTTTCAGATGTTTAAAATGAGAAATATTATTTTTTTTCCTTGTTTTCTTTTTAAATTGAGTTATTATTCTGTTTCTGAAACATTTCTAACTTATATTAAATTAGGAAAGGAAAATATTTTTATATATTTTTTTCATATTATTTTCTCAACTTTAATTTTTTTATATTTATAAATTTTTCTGCTTAAGATATTTTTGATGATACGAGATATAAACTTCAGCATCTCTTTATTAATATGTTTCTCTCTCTTGCACTCCAATTATTGTGCCAGCGTGTTTGCTATCCTCACTACTCTACTTAAACTCTTTATTTAGTCCCTTAATTTTTATATAATCTCAAAGCTGGTTTTATTTTAATCATTTCATCGATTAAATTTATTGAAAATTTTAAAAACAAACACTAATATATCATGATAATAGAAGGACCCTATTAAAAAATAAGCTCCAAGTTAAAACAATGAAAATTAGGTCAAATGATGTTAATAATACGACGACGATGATGAAATACAAGGGACAAGAAAGCAGGCTAAGATTGATGGAACTTTTTTGGAATATGATTATCATAATTTTAATTGAGAAATATTTGCATCTAAAAAGAATACAAACATTTTCAAGGACCTAACAATTAATCTATCGACAAAACAAAAGCATTATCGTAATCTTGCCGCTAATCTTGTCAGGAAAAAAGAAAGAAAGGTGACAATTTTGTCAAACCATTTTAAATAATAATTCCTAACCATTCAATGTGTGTGTGTATAGGTTTAGTTGTTTTTTAAAATATTTTTTATTTAAAAATATATCAAAATAATAATTTTTTTATTTTTAAAAATTATTTTTGATATTAGTACATGAAAATGATCTAAAAACACTAAAAATATTTTATTTAAAATAAAAAATCAAAATATCTTTTTTAAAATACAGCGTCAAACACTTAAAAAAATAGAGAAAAGAGAGAGAAAAAACAATGGGGTGGTTGTTTTCTTGGCGAAAAGCTTGTGCATTGAAAATGATATATTCACATTCATTGAAGTTCTTGGAACTCTTAAGGTAGATGTTGACCCTATCGACCTTTGAACATTTGAAATCAATAAGCCAGATACTGTTTTCTTTGAGAAAAATAACGAAAGAAATAAATATATGGTGGTTTAATTTGGTCTTAAGAATTTTTTAATCCCTTGATAGATGTTGAATCCCTTGATAGATGTTGAACTTTGATGTTTGGTACTCTGATTTTAAGTAGGTTCTAAAAGTCCATCTATTTTGAAAAAATGTATTAAATTAATATTTTTTGTGATTTTGATGTTAAAAATTAAAAAAATCTAATATCAATATTTTAATATAATCTAATATGAAAATCACTTTCGATTAAAAAAATAATGTATAGTAATATTAACACACTTTAAATAATATCTTTATTGGAATTGAAATCGGTGAAAGAAGTTGATTTATGAAAAGTTGATAGAACATGCTCACCAAACAATAGAATTGAACTTGGGGGGGAGGGGGGGACTTGGGAATTAAAAAATTCAAGATGGAAATTAATAAATTTGGAACATCTAGAAACAATACAATGAAATAAAAACATATCATTGCAATGGATTTTCATTTCAGTCTGCGTTTCAAAAATATTTTTAAAATTAATAATTTATTTATTATTTTAAATTAAATTCTATAATACATTTAGATAATTTTAATGTGTTAGTATCAGAAATATTTAAAAAATAAAATAAAAATTATTTTAATATATCTATAAAAAAATATATTTTTAAAATTAAACAAAACTACATCATCAATAAACATGAACCATGCAAAACTCAAGATTTTGTGTCCTTTTCACTCGACATCGGAATCCATGATTTCTGCCATGATTTCCGCTGGCTTCATCGTGATTAAGAAAATCCATGGCCATGGCTTCCTGGTCAACGATGACCGGCTAACTATCAATCTAATGCTCAATCCCATGAATCAATTTAATAAAAGTCAAAGAAAATTAAAAAAAAATGGTAATCAAAGAAGATAGTTTTCTCGTCTCATTCATGTCGATTATTAAATATTTATCGAATTCTCTTTTTCCTCGTTTTGAAAATAACTAGTTTAAAATTATATTTGTTTTTTATTATAAAATTGCATTTAAGAATATATAAATTTCTTATTTTAAATTGTTTTTTAGTCTGATATTAAATTTATTTTTCAAATAAAAAATACTTCAAGACACAATCAAAACTAAAATAAAAAACATTGTCTTAAATCTACGAGTGTTACTTAAAAATAATAACACGTAGAGTAAATTATAATTTATCATTATTTTAACTCACCAAATCTACAATCAAGATTTCAGAGAAGCCCTTATATGCTTCGAGCCTGGCACGAGCCACAACACGACACCAGCTCGTACCTTAAACACCCCATACCTAGTCCTAGCCTGACCATTATGCGCTCCTACCCTGTGTTGGCTCGGACCCCGGGTGCCATAGACACGGTTTAGGTCTGGCATTGACATGATACTGTACCCCTTCCTAGGGCCTGTCTGGGAGAACTGTTGTGGTAATTTTTTAAAGTATTTTTTTTTTATCAAAATACATTCAAATAATATTTTTTTTATTTTTTAAAAATTATTTTTGACATCAGCACATTAAAATGATCTAAGAACAACAAAATATATTCATTTAAAATGAAAAATAAAAAAAATAAAAAAGCAAAAGTTGCGGCACGGCTTGAAAAAAGTCGTGCCAAACAGCCTCCTAGGCACCGCATCCTGGTTTCAGTTCGAACTCTATCATCGATCCCGACCCCGAGTCCCGAGCACCTTAGTGCCTGTTTGGCATTCCGATCCCGCTGGTTTTTGGCTGGAATTTGATTTTTTTTTAAATGAATATATTTTTGTGTGCTTTAGATCATTTAGATATGCTAATTTCAAAAATAATTTTTAAAAAAATAAAAAAAATATCATTTTGATGTATTTCGACACGATAAGCACTTTGAAAAACTACTGCAACCACACTCCCAAACAGGCTCTTAGACTTGGTATCAGTCCGAACCTTAACACTGGTCCAACACCAACATTGGTCATTTTTGTTTTAATATAGATGATTGGGTTAGTTTGCAAGCAATCAATTAATTTTATAAATTTTAAAATTAATGATCATATAAATCTTCAATAATTTGTTATATTAGCAACTACATAGCTCAAAATCACAAGAAATAAAATCTATAATTTCATTTTTTTATAGCTGAATCATCTATTAGATCTACTATATGGTTGCATCAACATTGAAACTTACTCGAAAAATGGGTGCCAAGGACGCAATATCGGCCGAAAGCACGGACGTCCCGGACTTGATAATTAGAGCCATATCATTGGTCTCACCCCTGGTTCAAACCCTAGTGCTGGTTTGGTCGCAAGCACCCCTACCCTAAGAAGTCGATCCCAGCCTGAATCCCGAGCAGCTAAGACCCTGGTATGGTATGTGGTCATGACTCGAATCGTAGAGACCTCGAACCAAGTGCTGACCTGGAACCCTGCATGATCCATGACCACGAGTCCGACCCTAGTCCCAAATCATATGCTATATTAGAAAATAATTATTTGTGGATTAAGTTTTTATCAATTTTCGTTTGTAAACGACCGTGGATTAGTTTAGAAACCCTTAATCAAACATCTTGAAAGTATTTATCGTAAACAGAAAATAATTATTAGAATCTTACTTAAACTCGAAGGAATATATATTTTTGACCCGGCCCAATCAGAATTGGGTACCATTTTAATGAAATAGTTTATAATTATTTATTATATATATTTAGTTGGATATACTTTATTATTTTTTTAAATTAAAGTTATTTATTTATTTATTTATGTTATATAGAATTTAAATCGGATAGACGAACCATTTTAAATAGAATCATTCAATTAAAAAAAATTATTCAGGATTTATCTATTAATTTTCTCTCGTGGAAGTATTCTTGTTTTTTTTTTTTTTAAATGTATAATTTAAAGAAAGAAAAAAAAAACTTTCTTCTGTAAATGTGTGAGGTTACTCGGAGCTTCCAAATATAATCAGACAAGCAAGAAAACCGCGTGGGTCCCACGTATGACAGGATCCTACCCTTCTCTTACTCCCCCTCGTGGACTTTTGCGCGCACGCTAGCAGTATCCTTTAAAGGGGCCCACCTTAAAACCTGCTCTTAACTGGAACTCCATCCATTTTAGCAAACACAGCACGGCAAAGTGGTACTCTTCCACGTGTGGAAAAGAACACGTGGTTGGTCATTGAAGAGAGTGGTATTACGCGCTCTGGCAGGAGTGTGAGAAAAGATAAAGCGTGTCGTATTAAAGAGACAAGTGGGATCCACTGTCAGGAACCTCCCACCTGAAAATGTAGAAACTGCACTGACAGCGATTTCCCGCGCCAAACACACCCGTCCGTCACCGAAACATCCTTTTCCTTTTCTTTTATCCAAATAATAAAATGGTCCCTAAACTTGATGCTTTTTCAAATATAAAGACCAGTGATGAGGAATAATATACTAAAAAGAAAAAAAATATTGTATTTTAATTATCGATACATTTATTCTGGGAATTCATATAATTATTATCTTTCTTTTTTTTATTCGAGAAAATCATATCTTCAGAAAATATATTTTGTAGATCCAAATAAATAAATAAAATTCTAATTGACACATGCCCTTATAAAAAATACACGTACTGATTTGAACTAGAGATTTATTATGTAGATCTCAAGCTAGGACCATATAGTTATTATAGTTGCATGATAAGTTGTCTCGGGAGGATTTTGAAAATGTAAGAAAAAAGATATTTATAATTGAATTTCATATATGATTTCTCTTGCGAAAAACATTTTTCAGACTTTTATATATTCTATAGTTTATACAAAATATCAACAAGTAATATTTAATAAAAAATAAACAACTCACGATTTTTTATTTACATTTTCATCTAATTATTCATATTATCACCACCTCACAATTTCACAATCATTTTCAACACAACCATCATCATGCATCATCTTATCTCCCATCAACCATCATCGCCATCGCCATCATGCATTTCTATCATATAAACACCATTGCCATTACCATGTTGTTTGATGCTTTGAGTCATTAATTTTTATTTTTATTTTTTTAAAACTGAATTTTTTATATTTTTAGTGTAAAAAATGATTTTTCAGCAGAAATAGTTGTAATGGTGATTATTTGTACGAGTATAAAATTTTTAAAACGAGTTCAAGACATTCTTCTCGATCAAGTAGAATGTTTTATGTCATGGCAAAATAAATATGAGTTTTGATTATATATATAGTAATTTTATGATTTTTTAATATGATTCTCCGGGATTAATATATCTTTAATATCAGCACATCAAAATATCTAAAAACACGACAATTAAATTAATTAAAAAAAATAATAAAAATTTAAAACACAATACCAAACAGTAATTTAATTTACGAGATTCACCAATGAAATTGACTTGCAATTTTGAAGTATTACCTACTTATTTAATTTTTGAATTAGCATTGATGGTTTTTATTTAAATATTTAACTTTTATTTCTTTTATTTAAAACACGATGATTTGATCTCTGATTATATAGATAATATCAATATCTATATATTATCTTTCTCGTTAAAAATAATTTAATCCGGCGAAGGCAAGACGGAGGCAAATAGCCGGTATAGTCTATGCCTAATCATGGGATTATGGATTCTTTCCTGTCTAAAAATAAAGTCAAAATAAAAATTATGAGTAAACAAAATTCAATTGAAAAATGTCCACTAGCAGAATATGAAGTGCCACTAGCAAGTTCTACCTTTGCTGGGTAAGAAATAGTGGCAATAGAAAAATAAATGTTAACACATTTATCAAACCCGAACTATTTGTGTCAATAAATATATATATAAAAAAAATCATGTTAATGGAACGAATGATTTTTTCTCTGGCAAAAAAACAATATATAAAAAATAATAAAAACAATATATGTTTACATATAATAAAATTTAGTGAAGATTATATGGTTAATAAGGAAAAAATATAAAATCTCAAACTTATTTTTAATGTATTATAGAAATGAGACAATATTGTAATTGTTACATTGACAAGCCATTTACTTGGTCTCTGTATCACGATTGTCTATACCGTTCCGGTTCTTCTATTGGTACAGAACGTTTCGGTTTCAGAGCATTTCGGCGTGCCGTTTCGAGGTTGTACTGTTTTTTTTTTTATATATATATATATATGAAAAAATATAAAATATTAATTTAACAAGTATTATTAAAATTCAAGATATATTAATTTTAAATTATACAATACAAACACAAAGTCAAACAAACATAACCTCAAAATTAGAAACACAATCAAAAGTTAATCAAAATAAGAAGGATTTTAAGGCCGCAATAGCACACTCGAAACGGTATCAAGACGTTCCGACCGGAATTTGACCGATATTTACAAAACGGACCAGAATTAAAATCGAGACGAAAACGACGCCGTTTTATCTCGGTTTTTTTAATGGTACAGAATGTTCCGGCCAGAACGGAACGACATTGACAACCCTGCTCTATATAATATTTGTTTTAAAAAAAATAAAAAACAAATTACAAGAGAATGAAGATAAGAACAAAAATAATAGAATAAATAGTTAAACAGCAGATTGGTAAACATTCCAAGCATAAATAATATTTAAAAAAGTTGAAAATAAAAAGCAAGTCAAGTGTAAAATTATGAAAAATTTATAAGAAAAAAAAATGAATATATGCATGTGCGTAAACGTACCGATCCAGTATATAATAGTGTTAATGATATTAAATCTTATAATCGTTAATAAAACTTTAATACCACGTGTCAATTAAAAAATAAATAAAATTTTAAATATTATTTAAATTGCTAGAATATTCTCAAGTAAATTTGGACGCATTAAAATCAGGTCAATATTTATAATTAAATTAAAGATTATGACTATGGATTATCTCTTTATTGTTTTTCTCATAAATTTCTAGCAACTTTTAAACGTCAATTCAAGCATTAAACTTTGATTGCTTTTCATATATTGATCACCGAATGTACGATAATTTAGCTTGGCATGTAAATAAAATAAAATAAAATAAAATAAAGTTCTAATTACCATAAGGATGTAACATGAAAATTCCGAGTCAAATACGTATTCAATTGGGTATCGTGGTCCATGATAATCTTTTTTTTTTAAATCTATTAATTTTTTTAATTTTTATCATTTATGTTAATGTATTGAACTTATAAAAATATTAATTCAATTTTTAAAACAAATTTAATTGTTTTTTATAAGTGTTTGGCATTGCGGTAAAAATTTATTTATCTTAACATAATTTATTTATTTTAAATTTAAAAGTTAATTTTGAAAAATACAAAAAAATATTATATATATATATTTTTTAAAAATATAAATAGTCTCTTGCATGGTTGGATATTAGCTGTCACTGATACTACATAACAAAAAAGCAAACTAGTTACAAAGGAAGGACTCCAACTGTACTGTTTTTCTTCTAACATTTATTAGTTCGTCCAAAAACCTTATAAAAACACTTTCAAAACCTCTGCCAGCCCTCCTCTCTCCCTAACTCTCTCTCTTCCTTCCATAGTTTTCAGCATCTCATCAAGCAAGCCATCCACTTTCTTTAAAGTTTTCGTCCCTTAACTCATCATTTTGTATTTCTTTAGAATCCCTCTCTTTGGTGATTGACTGTTTATTTTTGTGCTACTTTGTAAGAAAATGGAAAGAGTCTGCTTGCTTGTTTACTGAAAGTAAAGTTTTTTAGCTTTAATACAGACAAGTTCTATTAAAAAGTCTTAGCTTTTAGAGAGAGAGAGATAAAGATGGCTTTTTGAGCTAGTTGTTCTGGTGACAAAAACTCCAATTAAAGTCATTTTTGTTGGCCTTTTACTTAGCTTTTGTTGAGTTAAGAGTGATTTTGGAAGTGGGTTTTCAAGGGTTTCCTCTATAAGGTTCAAAGATTTCATCTTGAGCTCCTCTGGCAATGCTGTCTCTGGTTTCTTGGTGAGTTCCCTATCTTCTCCATGCTTCCCTCTTTATTCTACTAAAATTTTCAGCTCGCTTTTTTTAGCAAAGTTTTTAAGTATTCCTTCTTTTGTTTTTGAGCTAAGCTGCCTTAAAAAGTCTCTTCTCTAAAAAGTACTTTTTTTTCTTTATTGGTTCATATAGATTTGTTTCTATTGTTTGTGATACTTGAATGCACCTATGGATTTTAGTAGTAGTAATTAGTTATGCTGGTATTAAATATAAGTGGGTGGAAGAATGGTAGATTATGTTTTCATTCATGCATGGTATGGATATTATGCCATGTGGTGGGTCCAGAAGAAATCTTCTACTGTTAAAGTTGAGTTTGTTCCCGTTCACATTTACAAAATCATTATAATACTAAGCTCAATTATTTCTGTATTCCCTGCTGATTGATTTTTTTGGTGCAATTTTTAATCATTTAACTGGTTTATCTGATCTGGGGTGACTGATCAAATGAAGGATTCTTGCTCTCTGTTTTCTAAGAAAAAGAGTTGATTGACGGTAGGGATTTCTTATTGATAAGTGTGTATTTTTATTCTGCTGTTATTTTTTTTAACAATAAGCATTTGATTACGTGTTCATTGATCCATGAAACTGTCTTCTGTTTGTTATTTAATTGTGGAGATAGTATTTGTTTACTTTGCAGGTGTTTCTATAGATAAGCTGATAAATGTATAAATTATGTCATAAGCATCTAATTGAGGGCCAATCTCTGACTGAAACGGCGCATGTTTTTTGTCTATGACACCAAAACATTAATAATGCATTGAATCTTCCGATGACACCATTTACCTTGTGTAAAATATTTGGATATTTTAAGTCGTGGTGAGGCTAACATGAAGCTCAATGGTAGGTCTGTGCCTGCTTGGGATGATGTTTGCGGTGATTTTTGAAAGTGTTTTTTATTCAGAAATGCATCAAAATATTGTTTTTTTATTTTTTAAAAATTATATTTGACATCAGAAGAACGTTAAAATGATTCGAAAACACCCAAAAAAATTAATTTAAAATAAAAAAATTCAATATTTTTCAAAAACGCTTTTGAAACGCAGTTACAAACACCCCAGTAATCGCTGGTGTTATGTCTTGGATGCGTCTTCTAATAAAAAATGGAACAGTTGGATGTCACCCCACCCTATTGTTTGTTTCTGTTGGCAGCTCCTGTGCTTGATCCCTGTATTCATCAGGGAAGGATCCCTTGATTGCTAGTCTTACTTCACACAAGATGAAGAAAAACATCCTCCGTCCTTGATTTTCAACCTCAAATCTGTAATTTTAGGGAGTCTCAATTGTCTCACTGTCTGTTTCTTTCTGAGAAAAGAAAAAAAATAGTAAGTTGATAGTTTGGAAATTCATATGTGTCACCAGTGCTGTTTGAAAGTGTGATAAATGTTGATTTTCACTTGAAAATGCTTTAAAATAACATTTTTTATTTATTTTTTAAAATATTTTTTTTTATATCAACACATGGATGATCAAAAAATACCAAAAAATAAGTTAATTCAAAGCAAAAAAAAACCCTTCAAAAGCTCGGTTGGACCACAATGTCAAACAAGGCCTAAAAGCTTGCCTTGATTTGGAAATTTCATTTTAGATCGTGATCAGACTTTATATCTTAAAGAATTTAGAAAGTGAAATGTCAACTATGGGATACATATCCTATCTAAAACTGTTTGCTGGCTGGTTTCTGGTCTGCAAAAGGAGCATCCTTTTCTTTTTAAATCATGCCAAATGAAAAAAAGATATAAGGGTAGGAAATAAATGTGAAATGATATTGTGCATTAATTATAAATACAATGATATTTGAGATTTTGAAGGTAATAATCTTTGTCTGAGATTTCTAAATACAATGTACGAGCTCAGATTATTTTCATCCATCTCCTTGTAGATATTATGTTATTTTCCAAAGGATCTTCTTAAGTTGCTTCAAATATCCTGATCCTGTTTCTATATCTTTGATTGCGCATACCAATTTCTTTGCTAATTCTATGCAGGGAGAATAAAGGATAGAAGTGCTAAAGATGATGGAAAACAAAAGAAGCCCGTGCTCAGTTGACCATGCCAGTCTCACTTCTCTTGCTACCAAAAGGCACAAAGCTGATTTCTCCATCTCTACAAAGGTTTTTCCTCCGACGTTTTTCGCATCTCCTGTCGAGAATACAGTGTTTTCCTCTTTTTGTTGCACTGAAATTGCTTACATGTTAGTGTAAAGTTTACTTTTAGTTTAAGGTATTTGCAAGGGAGAGAAGCTGGGTGCTTTGGTGATTTATTATAGTGGTCATGAGAGTCCCAGAGTTCTATATAATCCTTGTCCTTGTTACTGGATGCTAATCCTCTCCTATAGCAACATTATTGCTGGTCATTTTGATCTACTGTGCTAGATTTAATGTGCATATTTTCTTGTTTTTGTGTTTCGGCAACAGGAACGAAAAGAGAAGCTCGGGGAACGTATTGTAGCTCTGCAGCAGCTTGTTTCACCATATGGGAAGGTAGATATGACAACTTGTTTTAGTTAATAAGAAACCTAGTTATAGCATGCACGAGCATTTATGCTTTCACAATTCTGAAGATGGTCTCTCAATCAATAAACTGCTGCTGAAGTTTGAGGGGAAAACTCATTCTATTGTTTTTTATGGAACATGTACTTTATCAATTATCTTGAATATTTTTACCAAAAAAAAAAAAAATTATCTTGAATATTCATCATTTTAAGATCTCTCTCTTTTAATGCAGACTGATACTGCATCTGTCCTTATGGAGGCGATGGAGTACATACAGTTCCTTCATGAACAAGTTCAGGTTCAGATTTTGGCCTTCTCTTGATTTTTTTACCTGCATTATCCTGCCAGTCTGCCTGCTCTAGAAGAACTGAATCGCATGCACAGCTAGACTCTGTGAGATATGAAATGGAAAGTTTGCTGGGTGAAGCTCTTGTTTATAAATTCCTGGATTTTTTTTTCTTAAAAATTAACTTGCAAAATGTAACTGCTGATCTCTTAAATGGGTTCTAAAAATTCCTTTTTTTTTGGGTGTGTAAGCATCCAACTGTACGCAATGGCGTGTCAAATGCATGGATTTGTTTTCAATATCTGACCCGGGAGCTCTCGTGGTTTGGACATGGCATCTTAAAATAGTCTCCCCGAAATCGAACTGGAATTCCTATGCTTTCCATATGATTTAGGTTATACCAGAGAACCTGTACCTTTTTTTGAACATTTAAGTTATGACCTCTGAGGTGGCTGGCACATTATCAGTCCACAATGAACTCTTGTAGATTGGTTGCAGTTAGATTGTTTTACAATTTATTTGACTTTCCTTAGCGGAAGAACACAGAGTTACGCATTCGATATGGCTGCCGCATTTCGCAAGTTTGATGGCCAAGACTGCAAATACAATACTTGTATATACACACACGCACATATATTCTTGCATTTAGAATTCGAGACGACTGATTTGACTTCTAAGCTCACAGCTTTGCCGATTTCGTGATGGTTTCAGGTGTTGAGTGCTCCATACCTCCAAGGTGCATCAACAGCTCAAATGCAGGTGAGCATGAGCTGGACGTAGACAAACATTTCCAATCATAAACTTTTGTGAAACAATTGAACACGCCATTGCCCGATTGAAAATGCTTGATTCATTGAATTCACAGCTGGTTGATTACTTGTGCAGGAGCTAGGTCAATACAGTCTAAGAAACAAAGGTCTGTGTCTCGTACCAACCTCTTGCACTGCTGGCATTGCTCGCAGCAATGGAGCAGATCTCTGGGCCCCCATCAAGAGCCCTTCTCCCAAATTCAACAAGGACATCTCACCGTTTCATTGACACGGTTTACCCCGGCAACATGTTAAGGCTGTCTTCAGTTTCTAGATAAGGCGGCGTGGAGGGTGACCACCACCTTTCTGGAGGCGCATCGAAGTTTTGCCAGGCAGACTCAACTCTGTAACAGGATTTAACGTGGGACAAATGGATTTTCGTAGCTCTCTATGATGTAAAATGTCAAGTCACCATTCCAGTACTTAATCTATGTTCTTAAGAAAAACATTCTAGTTTTAAGGTAATGACAGGGCACGGTATATGATGACACCTATGTATCTTCTCCTGATTAGCAAAATGTAGAATTACAGAAGATAATGTATAATGAACCTGACAGGATTAATCAATATATGAGGTGGGGGGGGCTTTAATGGCGTAGATTTCCCCTGCCTTTTATTTTAAGATTTATCTAGCAGATTCCTGTTGTGAACTCGCATGAGCTGTTAACTTCCAAATTTCTTTTATTTGCCCCCAGCGCTTGGTGATTTTGTAGGGTTTTTTTTTTTTTTTTTAATTATTATTGTATTTGGATCTTTTTTGTTAAAAAATAATCAATAAAAGGGAGATTTGTAATTCTTATTGACATTAAAAATAAGATTATTTTATTATTAGATTATTTTTTATACTAGTACATCAAAATAATACAAAAAAGTTGAAAAAGTTTCTTTTAAAACATAAAAATAAACAAACGCTAATTATGTTTTTTTTTTTTAATAAAAAACATAAAAAAGAAGACAATGAATTTCTTGTCTACAATAAGATTAAGTTTTTACAAGTAACAAGTTTAAAAAATGGAAGGATGCAAGGAATTAATATTATAGAGAAACTATGGGGCCGTTTTCATTATTTGTTCATGCATAAAAAATTAAAAATAGCAAGAATATTAAAAAATAATTTAAAAACAAAATAGTCAAGAGTGCTAATTCAGCTGATTAAATTTGTTTTTTAATATAATATTTTATTTCAAATATAAAAATTATAGAAACTTGACAAATAAGCTCTTCACCAGTTCTAGGCTTTGAAAGATGTTAGCTTCTTCTTCCCTGAAACAAATTACCATATGGGATGTTCGCATCAATTGAAGTCTATGGTGGTATCTTAAGAGGGGCTCAAAGGAAAACTAAAAATGCTGATCACACAATGCATATTTCTAAGTTATTTCAATCATCGTTCTTTATGAAACCATGCAAGTACTTAAGATAAAGGCACATCTGCACAAAATTAAGAACAATCATATCTAAAATTCTGTCATTTTAGCTTTTTATTTCACTTTAGAACACTCCAATGGAACAACTATTTTAATAGATAAAATAGTTGTTCTGTGTATATGTTGCTATTTGTAGCTGTCCAAAGATAAAAGCTATAAAGTATATTTTACCGTTGAAACACTGTTTGGAGTAATTAAATCACTCCGAACATGTTGCTTCACCAAAGCCGAACAAGGATCGGTTTCTTCTTCAAGGGTTTTGTAGATTCGAGAGTCAAGAAGAAGAACTTGGATCTGAGAGTCAGAACCCACCGCTTCCATATGAAAAGGTTTGTTTTCTACTCTTTTTCTATTTTTTTTTTCTTGATCTGAGAGGCAAAATAGATGTTGGTTACTTTGAGTTTTGATATGGGTTTGGTTTCAATATGAGTTTTTGCATCAAATTCCTAGAGGAATTGTAAATTACACTAAACTCTATGTAAATCCAAGACTAATGACAGATACGGTACAAGAGTCTCTCATGAAGTTTCATAGGACTTCCTAGAAACAAAAATCATACAAGGCAAGAAACAAAAATAAACCACAAATACTTAGAATAACCCCATAACCTTCAAATAACCCTATATAGTCCAAGAATAAAAAATCAACATAAGCATAAAAACTTTTTGGTGGTAAAATCTACTCTTCTAGGCAATTTAGAAGTGAAAGAACTCCAAAATAAAACTATTCTTATTAAATGAATTTCATTACCATAGTTAGAATTAATGTTAATCAATGCTTTGTTTCTCTCACGCCTTAAAATAGAGAAGAATAAATAAACATAATTTTAGATAAAAAATAAACTTTTAAAAAATACAAAAAAGAATTAAAAATGGATGAGCTGCAAATCAGGACGACAAAAATCAACTTTTAAAATCAATTTCAAAGCAGCCATCTAATTTCTTCATGTTTTTTTCACTTTGATCCCTTACTTTAAATTTTCACTTTCAATTTGACCGCATAAGAATCAAATAGCCATAAGATTAAGAAAAAAACGTCTCATGACCATCATAAACAGTGAAACGATCCACCATGTTTAGACGCAAAGTAAAAAAGCACCACCCCTTTTATTTTATTTTAAAAAAATTGCATGCCTTTTTGGCTAGCTAGCTAGCTATATAACGAATACAAACTGACTGGATTATGCAGAACTGAGAGCTTGAGTAGAGAAAACGATGATCAAGTTAAAATTGCAACACTAAAAGAGGATGAAAGAAGATTATTATTGCAGAATAATCCTACAATCAACAGCTTGGTCTCAGCCAAGGTTGTTAAATGACTTTATTTTTTAAATTAGAATGTAATGTTTCAGGTTTAGAGCACGTCGTTTCAAGGTTGTACTGTTTATAAACATGTATAGTATTACAATTACAAAAATGTCATCATCAATCTCACAAGGTTATTATATTTTCTGATTGCTCTGAAATTTCAACATAATATATATAAATATATCATGAAACTCCTCATAAAATTTTATCTCAATCTAACGATCAAATTATGAGATAAAATTGATATTATAAATAAAATTATTCATTGACCAAAACAAAACGAGTGGAACAAAACCGGAACGTTTCAGCCAGTATTTGGCTGAAAAATCCAGAATGGACCGGAATTCAAACCGAGATAAAAACAATACTGTTTTGTCTTGTTTTTTTAACTGGTACAAAACATTTCTGTCATTTCAACCAAAACAGAACAAAACATACAACCCTGGTCTCAACAAGTCAGCACACAAACAAACGATCATGTCCTAGTACTTTTCTTCCACCATCCATTACTATTTATCTATTTCTTTCGAGAGTGAGAAAGTATATGCTATTATAATTTCTTTATCGGCATGTTTTCCTAACATTAAACACATGTTTAACTATGGTACGTGGTGCATGCTGTTTGATAAAACATTACATGAACACACCCCTTGTTCTCCAAGGAGACAGGGTGAAGTTACAAAGAGCACACAGGATATGAACACCCATAGCCATTGCGAGGACCTCTACATACAAATAATTTTGACAAGATAACATTACAATAAAATTAACCAAAAAATAATGAACTTTGAAATAATACTGAGGGTATTAGCTATTATCTTGTGTTATAATCGGAGAGGACGCGGACTCGTCCGTCGTCTCGCCACTGGAGGTGTGTGGTTTAGATTTAGTACAGGTGCGTGCCATTTCTGTCATCATCTCTACTTCTTTCTTGTACTGCAAAGTGAGATCATAATTCATGAGATGGATTTTGAACTTTGGAAAGCTAGTTTGAAAGTAAAAATCAAACTGGTGCTGAAAAAAGGGAACTAACCTCGTTGATGGCCCCTGACCTAATTTTAGATTGCATCACACACCATTTCTTGAAATGTACACCTGCAGAAATGGTTAGGTTAAAATTTCACCCATTTCCTGAAACAACATTCCAGAATGAAAAGGATGTTTAAACGACACAAAAGAATATCAAAAGAAAACACAGTAGCTCAGGCACTGACAACAGGTCAGAGTTAGTCGGACTCGGAGTCCATCCCTGTTCATCGAGAAGCTTGCATATCCTAGAGATCATAGTATGTTGGAAATTCTTATATCTATGCTTCTACACACTTGGACACATATGATTTCATTATTTCCTCTTTCATGACCAAACAACCAATACACGAGATTATACCAGGAAAAAGTAGAATAGATTAGAAGAAAAGCTGCCAATCTATTTAGATGAATTTTAGTATCAGCAGAAATCAAAGTAAGGTAAAAGCTGGTCACATATGTAGAGGAGGGCAACAAGAAACCTACCAACTTTTATATCCATTGTACTTGAGTTTTCACCATTGGTCTCCAAGCTCCAGCGACAGTGAATCTAATGTTGATTGTACAATGTCAGCAATTATGTTGGAAAGCAAGAGTGCAGAAACTAACAGCTACAGATAAAGTAGAACCTTGTTAAGCTAGAAGTTAAAGTGTGAAAAAACATGCAAGCTCCTATGGTGAATGCTATTCTCATTCTCAACAGGCACAAAACCCAACACCTAGCCAGCTTATCCAGAATAATAATCCATAATCGATTTTAATTTGTAAATTACGTTTACAGTTCTTTATTTTTTCATCCAACGTTTTTGCTCAATGGAAGAGACCTGAAACATTACACTGCGTGCAGAGTGTCTCCTAGATGCAAAGAACAAATAAACCTTTAGAAATATGCTTTACAATCTATTGATTGAATCATCAAGGAGTTCATTACTCCCTTGTAATTTAACTTGGCTATATTTTCTCAAGGTGCCTAAATTGCACATACCTCAAAGTAAGATCCAAAGGGAACATCATGTGGCTGTTGCACAGTTTCGAACACCTGAAAAGGGCAGATAAATAAATAAATAAAATTAACACAAATGAAAAGAGAGAGAAACATAAT